>JAOPFQ010000002.1:20290335-21540335 GCA_030064505.1 Chouioia cunea
GAGGGAACGCGACTACGAAGGGCACATTTCCAGAAGGACGTACCCATTTCCAGCCTCCCTCAAATTTTCACAACTTGAGGGCGTGTTTTTCCAAGTTGTGGCTGTTCGAGAGGGGCCTAAGACCAATTAGGTCCCAGATAATTTATAGCCTCTAGAGAGCCGAATGGGAATTAACCTTCTCTAGGATAAAAAGCCTTACTTGCTAGCGTTCAGGGTTAGTCACTCATAGAAGTGTGCCCAAGGAAGCCGAAGCCCAGAGTCAAAACATTACTACTGTAAGTAACAAAAATAAATATTCATGCATATATATATATATATATATAAATCTCGTATTAGCTCGCTCCCTTCCCACTCATTCTTTCTAATTCCTGGTTACTCGGGCTGTTCTTTGGAGTCAGTCCTTGCTAACCTAGTAGAACTAATCCCTTTGCTGCTGATAATCAGTGAAGTAGAGGTGGATGTCGTCGCTGCCAAGGAGTCAGTGACAGAAGGCATCCATTTAGAATTAGTAATCCAAAAGAAATCGAAGGAAAATTCTCTCTAACGCAACCAGAATGCATCCCTTGCTAGTAGAACGAAAGTTCTAGGCATAAAAACGTGCACACGGTGAACAAAATTGTTTTAAATAACAATTTATATCACCACAACGTTAATCCGACGTTACATTAAATTTGTTTGATGAAGTTAAGTTGCTCCAGACAATAAACTTTGACTTATATACTGTTAATATTTATATTTATATTTTGTTTATGCTATATGTCCCGAGACATATATAATTTTTTTTCAAAGCAAAAGTTCACATGCTAATAGTCTCGTAAAGTTCTATTGAGCCCTGATAGTTACTCACAGTCGAAAAATATCAATCAGAGAGTAAACACTGCCCTACTCCAATATGATAGTGATGTTTTCTATTTTTTTAATTTTATATTTTGAATTAGTTTACCTGATTTATTAAGGGGGTTGCATACATAATTAATTATTCACATCACCTATTTAATTTTTGTATTTAGAGTATACATTTTTATAGTTACGTTCTTATTTTATAGATGTGAGCACGAAAGAAATTCTATATCGTGTGGAACTGCCCCATATGGAAGAGCTTACATTGGTATACCTAGAAAAAGATCTTGATGAAGAAGACGCTCAACAATTATGTAAGAAAGGTTTTGATTTTTATGACATTTCAATCATTGAGATAGTGTTTATAAGATTATCAGCCATTAAAACACTATTCATTATTTTTTTTAAATTATCTACTTACGTTAATAATATAAATAAAGTATTATTTACAAACATCTCCAATTTTATAAAAAAATATTTCATATTCAAATAACTAAAAGTTTTATAAATAAAAATATAATAATAACTATGTTATTTGTTTTCCATCATTTTATGCATTTAAATCATTATAACAATAAAAAAACATTTTGTTTTTAATAGATTTTTTAACTGATTTTGATTCTAGTAAAGGTTTAAAATATGAAATCTTAAAAATGTTAACTTTTCATCTTTTTTTTAATGAATTTCTAAATTCTAAATATATTGTCAAAAAATTATTTGACTATATGAAAGAATGTACACCCACTTTATTACGATTTATAACTTAGATCTTCGCGAACGATATACATTCACTTACTTTATTTACAAAAATATTGATAGGAAAGAAAAATAGTACATTACTATAGTAGCACTCGAGTGCTCAACGCAGTGCGATTAAGCGTTAGTTGTCACATTAGTGGTAGTTACTATTATAACAATTCTAATGTATTGTACCAAAAATACATTTAAATAAAAATATAAAATTTACAATAATTGCCTCATACTGATAAAAATTTTCCTGCAAAGTCTGAAAGAATACATGAAATTGAAATAATACATAATCACACAATTATTAAAGATTTTAATATTGCTGTAAATATATTAGAAGGTAAATACTCTTTTGTTCCTCTTTAATTCATATACTTTTTACACAGTCATAACTCCTGTATATACTACCGTAACGTTACTAGACTTACGTATATTTGCGAAATTTTAATAGTTTGATACTTATTTTTGGATCTAGTAAATTTTTTCGATATCATTATTCATGAAATATCCTGAATACTCGAAATATGGTATTCAGGGTAAGATATTTTAAAACATCATAATTTATTACTTAGAAACTACTGCTATATAATAGTTTGGATAAATCATATTAAAAATAAATAAAAACTATCAGGGAGATTTGTACTGGTCTAACACAAGGTACAAATCTTTATCTATTAATATTTATCTTACATTTAGACAAGATTCAGTCGAATCTTGAAAAAATTTCTTATTCATCAGTAATGAATGTTTAAAAAATAAATGAAATGGAAGGTATTAATATATACTACAGATGTTTTATAAAACAGTATTTCAAAAAGCATTAAAATAAGCATAAATCTGATTGTATTAAAATATACGATAAATACCAAGGTATAATGTTCGATTGTTGTATGAGATGGGATTCTCACATTGAATATGACATTAAAAGGACGAAATATTTGTACACTAAAAAGAATTTATACAATCATTTTTATACTGCGAAAGCTGTAAAGATTCTATCACTAGAATTAGTACTTTTATTATATTTTGCATTTATTCGAATTATTACAAGCTATAGGATAATGTGGTTGCCAAGATCATATAATGTAAATATTAAACTATTCTACTATTTAAAAAAAATGATTTTAAATCTAACATTAAAAAGTCACCATCACTCAGAGCGGGCAGGTACGCTAACAACAAGGGACAAGTTACAAAATTAAAATGATACTATTTAAATAAATTATCCGTATAATCAATAGAGCGTCATATATAGAATAGATCTTGTGTTAGATATTCATTTGGGTAACATATGCAGCATACCGACTATCTTGGAGTCAAGTACTGTTTTTTAGTATCCCTTTAAACCACATTAATTATATTACATTGTAACTTCATCTGACACGTTAAAGAGTACAACTTTACCACTTTACTGCTTGAGTCATCAGAGCTCTTGTCATTCCGGTCAATTATTTTGTTGCGACAATTTATAATATGATTCTTTAAGAACATCTACCACATTATCTATGGTAGCATTTTCTTCAGTATAATCTAACAAAATTTTCCAAGGCCGAACGAATTAATTTGAATTATTGATATTAATATTATTGTTTTAGTTTATTATTACTTATATAACTAGAATTAATATTAATTTCCTTTAATAAGATACCCTGCTGTTATATCATTAAATTATATCGCTACAATTAATGTGGAAAAGTTTCTGCCCCTTCTCATACTTTATATCGCTATTAATCAGTTAATCATGCGTTTGATGGATGCAGCTATCTGTTTCTTTGTTTCTCTTTCCTCTCTCTCACTGATTCATGATCCCTTTATCATATTTAATCAATAATCTTATTCCACATAACTTTTCAAGACGAACAAAACAATAATAATTTTATTTAATGTTTCTTAATCGTAAGTCAATATTCTTCTGTAGGTCAAAGAAAAGACGTAACATAGTTATCCCGGCTCCATGCGATGATTCTCAATAATAGATCACCTGTAGATCGAATGTTTTTCAGTTTGCATAATTTCCACAGTAATTTTATTTAAGAAATATCTCAATTCAATATATTTATTAGTTCATAAAAGAATGTCGTTGTAAATTTACACAGGTGGAGATGAAAATATTCTGTCATATGAAGAAGTTGAGCAGATAAATATCACTTTCGCAAGACCTGTTGTCATTTTGGGACCAATAAAAGATAAGATAAATGATGATTTGATATCACAACACCCTGAAAAGTTTGGCAGCTGTGTTCCACGTAAGTTTTATTTTCTTGGATTTCTTTTAAATCATCTAGTGGTTTTATCAATTTATAAATTTTATTTCCATATTTTTCGTAATTTTTAAGAGATTTAGTATAAACTTCTGGTTTTACATGAATAAATTTCATTGGTAAATACATATTTTTAATATTTGCTCCTGGATGAAACCCTTTGTCACTAATATTAATTTGTAAATATTATCACTTTTCTTTTTGAAAATCTACTTCATATTAATTTTTTTATTTTGTACTTCTGTACAATTCGATTTCTCGCAAACAACAACATTTTATAGATAGTCATATGAAACTAGAATTGTTGACATTTACGTAATATTTTCTACACTTTACACTCATACATACCTAAAATGATTAAAAATAATGTAATTTGAAACATTTTATAATATAGTGTTTGTAAAACAAATAATAATTCGTTAGCTGACTGGCTTCAGTAAATAATACGTCAGTTGAGTGGAGGAATATAAAAAATAAAATCATCTTTAAATCATAACAGGTTCCATTAAATTCAAATATATGATATTCTATAATGTCAATAGAGTTTAAGAAACAGGTCAGGTGATGTATTACGGATGAAAAGTCTATCAACTAATCTGACTCAAACCCATCGATACCGCTCTAGCTCATGCATTGATCAGCATGTTTCATGTATCAACTGATACGTTTTCAATCCCTATTCTCCTAACTGAATATAATATATTTTTGTTTTATACACTTTAAGAACTACCATATACACCCAACGTCAGTTTTGAGTAAAATCGTGCGTTTATTGTACGAATCTATATTTTCATTGAAGAACCAACTATCGTGAATTATATTGAATATGGAGGTTTATGAAAAAAATTTTTTTCGAGTCACATAATTAATAATTTAATTTTTACAAACATTGAAATAATAGGTCTGATACTTTTTTTCGAAAATTGAGTTCCATATATCAATGTAAATTACATTTTAAGTTCGCATAATTTAAATTGAAGTGTAAATGTAACATTTCATGTACTGAAGTAGTAGAAAAAATTCTAGAATCGAGTTATAATAACTTGTTTAACATAAGCGCATATTATGAAATATTTTCTATAAATAGATTCGTCACATTCAACCAGTCGAACATCATCTACGTATGCTAGAAAATTTTGTACAAACCATTTTACATATTAAAGTCTTTTCTAAATCTAGTTGTTATCAGGTAACTTTCGTTCTCTTAATCCGAAGACTATGTCTGACCGCTATCCCGTACTACGAGTCGAAAACATTCTTCAAACCCTATATGGTTACACAGTTTCACGTTACTCGATCTACTATGAGCGTACCATGAAATTCCCATTCTTCCTGAAGACCTCCTGAAACCCCTGAAATCCCGTCAGAGCAATCACATACACTTAAGAACGTCACCAGGCATCTCCGCAAGTATGAATCTGAATTTTTTTGAAAGTTTGTACAAACATTTTTGTTTTTACAAATGGAAACTTTTTACAAAATCAAAAATTTGCTCAATATGCTTTAGAAAAACTCTCATATATTATTTGGCTAATTCTGAAAACATGTAATTCTTGTTAATTTTCTCTGTAAACAAACTGTTTTTTTATTAAAAAAATTCTTCAGTCGTAAATAACGTCGTTTTTTCTTCTATTTTCATTGAAAAATGCTCCAGTGATCGGGTTTTGAACCTGGTTCCCTTGCACGACGTCGTATCCGAGGACAGACACTCGGCCGAATAAATCGTTGACCTACTACAATAAATAAAGCCTTACGTGCGTTATTCTGTCGATGGATACAATATTAGACTGTTTACTTTCATAATAGAACATCTGGATTCTCAGATAGTGTGAAAAAATACCCAAGCGTAAAGCACTAGAAAGTTTCAAAAAGAATGATTCTGAATCTATTCAGGATGACGATTCGAAGATAATGTTTACGTAATAATATTTGACCACAACAGCTCAAGTTCTGATGGAGATTTAGAGTCAATTGCTGAAAATTTTTAGCCAGAGATTTCAGTTTCAAGTGTATCATATCAATTTATTTTTCATAATTATACAGAAACTTAAACAAAGTTCGAACCAATTTATGAGTTTTCATGGAATAATAGAGAAAAAGTTTTTTCTGGAAATTTAGGTGATGAATTACTGCTGAGTGACGCAGTGCAGAACAAAATACTGTCGCTGCCACCTTTGGACTTATTTTTTTTCTCTGTAGAAATAAATAATTATATCATCGTAAGTAGTGAAGAAAATGGATTGTATTTATTGGTGGATGAATCTGATACTTTTAAGAGATATTATTGCTATCATCATATATTATACAGAATGATGAATGAGAGTAATTAAAATACAAGCTGTGGTGTCCCCTCTCTGTGATCACATACCAGTTAGCACGGTCGCCCATACGCCAAAAGTGGTTGTCACAATCCATAACCAAATCATACCCGTCATAAAAATCAATATCCAAATAAATATCGTAGGTAAGATCCTCGACTACAACACCCGTCTGAATGACTCTCACCACCCCATCAATTTCAAAAATCAATTTGAAGTTTCCAGCCGTTCTCATCATGCCATTGGAGGTATTTATAAAGAGCACAGCGCATGACGAGAGCCTAAGAGTGTACTCCTCAGTGATCCTCCTTCCCACGACGGTCAACCTACGCGCCTTGATCCAGCAAAGCCGAATATGATTTTCTATTACAGGAACGTTTACAGCCTCGAGCTATACAATAGCCTTAAGAACTATGCCGTCTCCATGACCACGTTCCAGTACGTCATGTCGAGTCATTGATTTCCGCGCATGCGCAGTTGTCAATGGCACATTATTGCCATTTGGAAACAGTAGAATCATGGGACTTGTTACCGCAACTGCTACATCCTGATCACAGTTCGTCACTCTCTCGTCAGATCCGTCAGAAGGTCCAGCCATGTCCTCGGCGGCCTCCGCTCCTCCAAAGCTGACGGCGCAACTACGACCGTCAAGCCTTTACCCAATCTTTCTGTGGAATCCGTGGGTCCTAGCGACTTGAAACCCACTATAGTTTCGCGCCAGAAACTCTCCACTCTTGGGTGACAAGTTGCTCGATAGGTGGTGAAATCCTGATCCCTCTGGCAACACCTACTACCTCCGCCCTGTGGCTTTCCCTTCTGTACCGTCGGGGGCGTTTTACTGCTTCCCAAAGTGACAAACGATGCCTCACCACTGCTACCAGATGAAGATCCAGACTTCCCCCTCGTTCTGGATGTCTTCTTCATCTCAGAGGACCTCTTGGCTTTAGGGGACCTTTCCTCTTTTGGCCACCCACTGGTCGTGGAACTCTGCCACGACTGTCTGGTGCTGAGGCATCGTCCCTCTGCTCAACGATGCCCCTTCGTGGTTAGGGTGGGGCCTCCTACCCGGTGATAGCACCCCACGGTCTTGCAGTTCATGCGCCCCTGACACGCGTAATCTAGCTATCGTTAGGGATAAATCCACTTCACCACAACTATCGCGCTCGAGCCCCTGGATCCCTCAGTGACGGAATCGCTAGGAGCAGTGGGTGGATGGAGCTCTGGTTTATTTCTATAGACCATCACTCATAAGAGCCGATCCCACATTTCTTCTGGGGTGCTTTGGGCTCTCACGCCCAGTTTCTCCACGAGATCACGTATCTCGTTGAGATCAGCCTCCGACAGCTATCTCATCAGAGCTTGGACGCCCGCATATTTACGTATGCGGCGCATCCTTACCTCTCTGTCACACGATAAGGACATGGCGAGATCGCGTACCTAGCT
Organism: Chouioia cunea; assembly: GCA_030064505.1. NCBI lineage: Eukaryota > Metazoa > Arthropoda > Insecta > Hymenoptera > Eulophidae > Chouioia > Chouioia cunea. The sequence continues at coordinate 20,297,945 of JAOPFQ010000002.1, forward strand.
ACGGACCAACAAATCTAAATAATAATAAAAAAACGTACTTAAAATGTGCGTCTGTATTCCAACACTATATTGGCAGCGAGCAGAATTATATTGTACTTATTTAAAAATATTTTTATTATATCTTTATTTTATTTTTTATTCTCAATTAACCCGTAACAGAAAATAAAATATCCAATCACTACACTTTCTTTCCTATTTTCTTTACTTCGTATCCTTCTATTTTACGCTAGTATTCCGAACGCTATAACAGTCCCTGTAGTGATACGCGCATATCTTGGTCAAGGGGTACATGTCCTAGGACAAAAAATATGCCTAGAGAAAAACGTCAAGCAACTTACTTGATGTATGCATGACAATGTCACAATATATTTCAAATAATTTTAGTATTAATTATTTTTTAATGTATCTTTTTTTTATGAATAATCTATAGGATTGAAAAACAATTCCAATTTTCAGATACAACAAGATCTAAAAGAGAAGATGAAATCGAAGGGCGCGATTATTATTTCGTTACGTCAAGAGATCAAATGGAACTTGATATTCAGAATCATTTGTTTATCGAAGCCGGGCAGTACAATGAAAATTTATACGGAACATCAACAACTTCAGTAAAGAAAGTAGCACAGGAGGTAAGAATTGTAATGCTCACATATTAAATCAAAGAGTTCAGCTGGGTTTAGAAAACAGGCTATAATAAAAAGAATACACTGATTTAAAACTAGTTAACAACTTCTGACGGAGATACTGGTCCTTGGCCGGAGTTCTTCAGCTATCTTGTTGGCCGATTAGCCGCTCGTGGGTGCGAGGTCGATGGTCTCGGAAAATTCGCAAAATTCAAATTTTCGGCATGGAGAAAGGAGGAAAGGGCAATGCACTCACCAGCTCAGTGTTAGTTTTGATTTGGGCAAGAAAGGTGTGTTGTTGATTAGTTGAATGAATTGAGTAGTGTTTCTTATGGATTCTTTTTTTTTATCGTGCTGGTGTTTGTTCTCGAGCTGGTGAGTTTCTTATTTTATTTTATATTTCCTCTTATAATTTTGTTTTCTGGGCATCAATTTGTACAGCCTTTGTCCTCCTTTGTCCTCCAGGCTGTACAGTTGGCACATTGTGACAACCATTGCGTAACTGTCGCCTTAGATTTAAATTATATTCGTTTATTTTTATTTCTTTTGTTTTATTTAATTCAATTTTATCTTTCTATTTTGTTTCATTTGCTTTTCGGATAATTTATAATTTTTTATAATAAATTTCAATTATTATTGTAATCGCCGTCTTGTTATTAACCGCCTTGCCGACTTACTTCCTTTTGACCTTACAATATGTATGTATAAAATAAACTGTAATTGTGAGTATTTGAAAAGAAAAGAAAAAAAACTATATAACGTCGTGCAAAATTGCAGAGATAAATGAGTTGTACTAATTAAGAGAGAATACCAGTAACGACCGTGTAACATCTGCCAGAGTCAAATACGTAGCTAGTTAAAATTAAAAATGTATAAGGGACAGAAACCAATATCGTTTATGTCTTCTTTCTAACCATGTATATTCAATGATAAGAAAATTGATATCTAAAAATTATCTACTTCTAAAATCCCACAGTAAACCATATACCCATCGATAAGTGAGTTAATTTTCTCCGAAAACTCATAAAACGGATTTTTTTGACGACGCATACCAATATTAAACAACTGTAGCCATTCTTACATAAATAAGTCAATTAATAATACTTTCTGTTTAAATTATTAATTAAAAAAAAACAAAATTCTATATAGATATTATTTAAATATATACTTTTAAGTCACTTAATGTAATGAATTAGTATTTCTCTCTCTCCCTCTCTCTCTGTATCTGACCTATTTGTTATTATTGTTAAATTAATTAATTAATTAATTAATCGTGAGTAAGAGCGATCTATTCTGGAAATTCATTAGGCTAACGAATGAAATCGTATTTTCTTTCATTGGTCTAATTGGGAGATTGTCCACCTCAATAGGGACCCGGTAAAACTTAAGAATAGGAAACGCGGCTGTGGGTATAAGTTGACACACATGCTATAGAAAGCTCAGTTCGAATAAGCTCTTAAAATTGAATCAGACATAATTAAGAGAGAGAGAGAGAGAGATAGAGCGAGAGAGAGAGAGAGATAGAGCGAGAGAGAGAGAGAGAGAGAGAGAGAGAGAGAGAGAGAGAGAGAGAGCGCGAGAGAGAGAGAGAGAGAGAGAGAGAAATTACCTAAAAACGAGTAAGTACAATAATAGATAATCTAATTTTGAGCACTGTTCTTTTCATTTATTAACCTCTATTACTTTTTGAAAACTGAGAATAATCTCACCGAATGTTGACTTGACAGTTTTAAACCAGAGTACTATTTACCCTAAAATTTGCCTTTTATACCAATCCTAAATAAGGTCTCTCTGGCGTGCACCTTTTTATAGATCTGTAGGAGAAAATCGCCTTATCATCTCCTTTCCATAATCTACGCGAGTAGGACAATCAGTAAAACAAATTGATCGATTTCCCAGTTATTAGAGATAAAACCAACAAGACACTCACAATAAATTAATTATATAATGTTTATTGTACGGTATAACCAAAGGTATTAGTTTTAACGAATTAATTTGAATGTAGCAGATAGTCGCTATTCAATGTCGATTTAGCCATATTTCACCCTTTACATCGCCTAGATGTTAAACTCAACACCCAATTGATGAAAATTCACTCGACGCCTGCCGTTGTTACAATAGCTCACGTTTTTTGTATTTTAACGCTTCATGTCCGAAGGATGACAACACCTTAGTCTATTAAATTGATACTTTCATCTTTGCAAACTTAGCCACCCCATAAGGCTATTATGAGGTAAATAACGTTGCTGTATGATCATAATTATGAAAACGTAAGGGTCTGTAAAAATCAGTACACAGAAAGTAAAATCGTAAGGTCATTCATTGCCAATATGGTGATTTTACAAATCTAGCTTTCAAGAAACTTACATTTTAAGATGTAGTCAATAAAAGTAGTCAATGGTCGCAATGTATACTAAGCGGACGGTTTTCAGAAAAAGTCTGTAAAAAAAATATAATGCGTCTGTTACAAACTTATCTAAATTAATTGAAAATATCTCTATCTTAACATTCCAATAAATTTACGTGGTATAAAATTGTACTGGCAGTCATCAATTTCTTCAAGTAATCTTTTCAAATTCTTTCAAACCCTAGTAGTTAATGATAGTCTAAAAATATAAATAATAAATAGAATTTGGCTCTGCCCGTAATATATTAATTGATATATTATTTTTTTAATTTTGTATGATTTAAATTTGTTAAACTAAAATTGTTTGAAAAACGATTCCACTTAGCATGAATTTTTTCAAGACCAACTTGTGTAATGTTCTGTGGATATTGCACAATTTTATTAAGTTAAGAGTGTATTTGGTTGTAGAGTTCTAGCTCTAATAACCGGGAAATATATCAGTTTATTTATAACTTACCCTACTTAGGATAATTAATGGAGCCCTTGGACAGCTCTCTAAAAAGGTAATATCTTCCAGACATATCTTATATAGTATTGGAGTAAAAAGAAAATTTGGCTCAAAAATTACTCGGTTTCATAAGCACCTAGTTAATGCTCGATAGGATAACTATATGATTACTATTTCGCTTCAAAATTTTTCAGTAAAGTAGAATGAAGGGGTGGAAAACGCCAGATTCAGTGTCCTAAAAATATATAAAGACAAGTAAAAAACAAATATTAACATTGGACCACTAGTACCAGATGTATCTACAAACTTTAAGTTTGAACCCTTTTACGTTGACACAGACAAATCTCATGACATCACGAGCGAAAAGGAGCATGTAAAAGTCAAATATCCAGCCTTTGATGTAAACAATGTTGAATATATTCCACTGCTTGAAGATCTTTTAAATATAATAGCAGAGTGTAGTTACACAATCAAAGTATTGAGTCAAAACAAAGTCAAAATATAACTAAAGAATTTTGAAAAATACGTAACTATCAACGTACAGAAAGAAAGAAAAACATAATTCTACACGTTTCAACATAAAGAATATAAAGTATCAAAAGTAATATAGGTAAGCATATATCCATCGGATGATACTGATGAAGTAAAAAGGGTTATACAAGACACAGACACGAAGTGCTAGATTACATAATTCAACACTGTAGCACAAAAATACCTTTACCGTTATTTATTATCGAGATTAAACACAAATATAACAGTCAAAATATTTACAAAGATAACCGACCATTGAATACGATAATTCAATTTTAACCAATGAACCTTAAACATTTCCGCAAAATTTTAAACAATGAGGTAAGTGGGGAACTAACTTAATATTTAAGAGAAGGTTCTCTCAGCCGCGTCGAGTTATAAATAAAACAACGAATAACCGCGAACAAAAACTAATAAAGAGGAAGGAAGGAGGCGCAAAACGGCCTAATGCGTGCCAGGAAGCAAATGACCTTGAAAGGTCAAGGGCAAGTAAGTTGGTAAGGCGACAATGAACAAAAGACGGTTACAATGAAAAAAACAAAATTTATTAATAATAATAAAAAAATAGAATAAACAAAATATATCGGCGGCGTAATTAATGGAACAATAAAAAAAAAATCAAAACTTAATTAAATAACGTGGCGACGGTCATCGTCAGGCTCGAGCTGTACGGTCAGGAGAATCGAGCGAGGCCCAAACACAATAAATAAAATAATTAAAAAATAACAATTCAGAAGATAAAAGGGGCTCACCAAATCAGTAGAACAACAAACAAAAAAACAAAAGAAAACCAAGCACTCATCACTTGATAAACAAAAACCAAAAGAAAACAAGTTCGCGCGCTCGCTGCTTAAATTTGACTGAGTTGACAGGTGTTCTCTACCGTTCTTTCCCCTCTCCGTGTCGAAAATTCGCAACGAATTTTCCGTGATCAGCGACCTTGGAATAACGAGCGACTAATCGGCCGACAAGAGCGCCGACAGGCTCCGGCGATGGCTTCGATAATTCAATCACTCTCATTATACTATTAATTAAACCGATCAAATTGGTGCCCCAAAAAGTGGTGGTAACGAAAGCCACGATCAAGGCTCACCAAAATTTCTCTATAGAGACCGAGTTATGGCTATCCAAAGATTGGGCGCCATAGTCACCGAGGAAACCAATGCTCGGAGCCCCGTCACAAATTATTCCTGAAAGAATAAACTATCAAGAATAATATAGTTCCAGTATGTATCAAACGCGCACAGAATCATCTAAGAAATAAATGTCTAATCAGAGAGAAAGTATAAGATGTCATTCGTGCTAATTATTGAGGAAGTACTGTAAGTTATATATTTTATTTAATCCATAAACAATTGCAGCAAAAGCTGTTTCCTAGATTAAGAAAAAAACAATAATACGATACGATCAGAATAGTCAACATATTTCAAGTAATAAAAAATATTTTATGAAAAATTAAGAATAGTAAAATACTCTTAGTCTATATATTCCCACTAAAAATTGTTATAGTATTCCTCATATCAAGTTACATCACATGGTTCGAAAAAATCAACCTACTAGATGCCTCGATACTAAAAAAAGTATTTGTCAAATGTTATTTTATTTCGGCATATCTCTTATAATATTCTATATAATTCCGGTCAGTATTTTTTATTGGTACTGAAATAACTGTATTTTTGTACACGGTATATATGGTGTCTCAAATGAGCATTCATAACGTTGAATTTTCATGTATTATGTTTATGTTTGTTTAATTTGATTTTTTTGAAAACTTAAAAATTCGATAACATTAAGATTCTAATTTTCTTTTGGATTATCAAATAAATAACTGTCACGTATGAGTCTTTACGTAAGTTGGTCAAAATTGTCGAATGGGAAATTAACGGACACTGGCCCATAGCTAAATTTTATACTATTTATCTGAGCAAAGTGCGATCTAATCTTACGTGTGTGATAGGAGTGTGCCAAACTATCGCTACTAGTTTTTACGCTATTTTTCCTAAATTTTCGAAAAGTTCTTTTTTGACTTTATTATTACTGTTAATTAGATAGTACAACATTTATAAATCAGCTTTAAAATTATTTATTTTAAATATGTGTGCTTACTAAAGTTAGCATCAATGTTTATTTATGACAAACAAAATTGTAACGTATTTTTCAAATATGTTATATTTTGTTTTTTTCTCAAAAATGTTCTATTTGATCGTTGGTCAGTTTCCATTTACTTGTATTAGTCGAATGATTAAAACTTTACTAAATTTATAAACATTTGGCATTTATATGCATAGATTGAACGCGTTTATATATTTATAAATAATAAAATCTATAATGTTCATTTGATTTATTTTTTAAAGTTATATCATACAGCAATATTTACTATTGATGTTTGTGATGGGGATCCGGGCGTTGGTTTACTCGGTTACTATGGCGCCCGATCTTTGGATGGGCATAATTCGATTCCTATGGGGAAATGCTTGTTTCCATAGTAGGGAATTTTCGGTGGTCCTTAATCGTGGCTTTCGTTTCCACCACTTTTTGAGGCGCCATTTTGATCTGTTTAATGAGAGTGATTGAATTATCAAAGCCATCGCCGGAGTCTGTTGGCGCTCTTGTCGGCTGATTAGTCGCTCGTTTTCCGAGGTTGCTGACCAGGGAAAATACATTATGAATCTTCGGCACGGAGAGGGGAGAGAACGGTAGGGAACACCTGTCAACTCAGTCAATTTTAAGCAGCGAGCGCGCGAACTTGTTTTCTTTTGGTTTTTGTTTATCAAGTGATGAGTGCTTGGTTTTCTTTTGTTTTTTTTTGTCTATATATTCCCACTAAAAATTTTTAACTTTTTATGGGGAACCGGAACTTTTTCCAAAATTATAATTCCAAAATGTTCAAACTTTTGATGAATGTTGTTTGTTGTCCTACTGAGCTGGTGAGTCCTTTTTTTAATTTTCTCTCCCTTACCCTCCGTACGCTAATTGAATTGTTTTTTTTATATATTATTTTATTTATTGTCTTTGGGTCTCGCTCGGTTACCCTGGCTGTACAGCCAGAGCCTTTTTGTTGCGTTTATTTGTTTATAACTCTACGCGGCTGAGGAAGCATTCCTTTAAATATAAGGTGAGTTCCCCTCTTTCCCCCATTACTTAAGATTTAATATTTCGCTTTGTATGTATTTGTGTGATTAGTCATTTTTAAAGTATTTTTTGTCAAGAATATTAGTTTTGGCAAATGAAAAATTAATAAATGCTCGAGGAAGAGCATCTAGATGTATAAATAACTATAAAAAATGAAGATTAGGAAGAGCCAAGAAGAGGCAAATTTTTTTCATAGAAATATTCTCAATAATACTTCACCAGCTAAACATAGAAATGCACTATAAAAAAATACAAATAAAAATAAAAATTAACGTCATAGATAACATCATACAGAAGTTTTTGCGTATTGGGTTATTGTTAAGAAAGGTTTATTATTTGTTGTTGTGTCGATTGCTCAGATGAGGTTCACTCAATTTTCTTATCAACACTGCGTGAATTATTACTGAACTGTCACCAATCGTCACTAAATTGTCACTGGTTATTACTAAACTATCACCGATTGTCACTAAACTGTTACTGAGCTGTCGCTAAACTGTCATTAGACGGTTATTGTGACCGCGTTCTGATATCAGGTGGGTTCGATGATGATTCTGCCAGTGATTTCATTGTAATTCTATTATGATCCCACCATGTATTCCACCGTGTATCTCACCGCATACTCCACTGTGTACTCCATTAGGAGTGCATTTGGGTAATCCTTCCGTCAAGGAAGACACCTCATGCGTATGTTCGGTGTGAATATATCCCTGAGAGCTGCTACTCTCCTTTGGCCGGTTTAGTCCACTTGTTGACAGTGTCCGCGAAGAAGTGATTGCCGCGGAAATCCGAACAGTTATAAAATTATAATGAAATATATAGCACGTAAAAAACACCTTTTAATCGATTTAAGCCAGAAGTTTAGAGCAATAAATAATAAATACGAAGTTATAACGTCCTATGATTTTTATAGATATTATAACGAAATCACTTGCTCTTCAAGAGTTCTGAGAATTCCTTAAATAAATCACAATTAAGTCTCAGAATGTTGTAATAGTATAGCTGAGTTTTATATGTCATAATATATGTTATGATTATATAAATAAAGGAAGGATGATAGAAATTGGCAGAAAAACACTCTACATGACTTTCAGCTCTCAATGGAATGGAGTTTGAGAGTTGAGTGACAGTATCTTTGAAAGGAAAAATATTCTAAGTTGCTCTTTTGCTCATAAGGAATGGGCTTATGGTATAAAACTAAAGAATAATTTTTATATAGCTTTGAAGCCTGAGAATTAATTTTAGCTTTCAAAGAATGGGTTCAAAAGTTAAATTTAAAAGTTGGAGAATTTTGTATAACTTTTGAAATCGTTTTGATAATTTTCTTAGAACTTTCTGAAGATTATAAGCGATTGTACAGCTTATGTAAAGATATTTCTAAAGAAAATCATAACAAGATCTGACCTAACAATAAAATTATACACTTTTTACAATTTGTTTATAATAATAAATTTCCATTAAATAATAGGTTTTTATATACTTATTTTTCGTCGATTCTTTAGAAAGAATAGAATAATTAAATCTAAAAACTTATTGTAATATAATTGTTATAATACAAAAGCTGCCTTTGTTATCAATATTAAATTTGAAATATTTTTCAATTACTTAAAACTTCATAAATGTTAGTTAAATATAAGTTATTATCTGTTATATTATTAATAATTGTTAAGCAAGAAAAAATATTAACAAAACTGAAAATGTTTAATTGACGAGTAAATATGAATAAATAAAAATTACAGTAAGTAAAGAGAATATAAAACAAAACTACACTTAAAAAACTAAAAAGAGAAAATAAATTAATAAAAATAAAACAACAAAATTAATGTAGAAGGCTTGTATCATTAATTGATCAGTTTTTATCATAGCATAGTCGTTTCTGAAAAGAAATTAGTAAATTATTGTAAGTTAAATTAATTAAAAACTGTTAACGCATCAAATGCTCGATGTGGCTGCCTAGTTCTTGGATTGTACAGCGAATTCGATTCTCAACATTTTACGAACTCTTTTTAATTAAATTGGAGTTACCGTACAAACGTATCACGGATTTGCTGCTCCATATCTTCTAGAGTCGTTGAGCTTTACGCATACACTATATTTTTAATATATGCCAACAGGAAATTATGGAGGGGTTCAGAACCATTAAGCGTGCTTACAGTTGTGTGACCGATGAAGACTAAACCATCTACCAAATCTCTGCGTCAGATATATTGTAATATCTGTGCGATTATGAGGTACAACGCTGTCCTGTTGCCACCACATACTAAGCATATACACAGGATTTCTATTAAATATCTTTGGGGTAATTTAAAAACAAATCCATATCTATCAGAGTTGAAATTGTCTCCAAAAAAAACTGTCCCAAAATCCTATTACATAAAAATCCACCTAAAATTAACCATCGCTTTCCGTCTTAATACACGTCCATTATGTCTTTTGCTTAATCAATGCTTTATATTTTGCTTATTCATTACGCCTCTCTTCATAATAATACTCTCATCGGTAAAGTATATTCTATGGAAAAAATATGCATCTCTATTAATGGAATTTTGAACGAATCGCGCATATCTCATTCGAATTTTAAGATCTAGTGAAAACAATGTTTGTAATTTGATGATCTTATATGAAAAACAGGTCTGTTTGGCAATTTTTCAGAAGGTTTCTTGATTAGCAGTACTATATAGATTATGAAATTATATTTATCGAGTATACATATATGTGATTTTTAATGGGTTATAGTTCTATCATTAGTTTAAATAAGTTACATGTAAGTAATGTTATTATTAATAATAATCTATCCGCATTGATACCACTTTAAAGAAGACAAAAGCAGAAGACAATAGAAGATCTATTGTTAGCTTTTTGACTAAAGTGATTAGGAATAATGAAGTACGTAAATTTATTACAATTAGCTAACGTTAAATATTAGTGAAGGTGTTTGTTTCTGTTTTAATATACGAATTAAGTTAACAACAAAATGGAAGTGTATACTATCTAAACAGGAGAAAAAGTTGTTGAGAATTTAATAACAAAAAAGAAACAGAAAAATAGAGTGGCTTAAACAACAAGAATAAAAATAACCTTAACCAATCTGGATTCGGACAGCATGATCAAAAAGAATAGACAATATAATACTCTTGATATGAATACGACTAATTATAAATTGCTACAAAAAATCATGTATTTTCGTAGAAGCTTCGTTAAAAGTTCTTTTAAATTAAAAGTAAGCGGACATACCTTTCATGTATATTTGAAATATTTTATTATTGACCATCTCACCGTTTTTCTCTTAATATAGTTTAGTTAATGCTTGGTGCTTTATCTGACCACTGGTTAAGGATAATCTTTAATAATTTTGGTAATTAACTTTCATAAACTGTGATTTTTAATCACAATTCGACTTCAGTCAACAATCAGGGATATCAATGCGTACGTTTAGACTTAAGAAAACTATTCGAATTCTAATAATTAACAGCATTCTGATATTTAAATTGTTATTTTTTTATTAAGTCTCAATTTCATTATATTTTCATATGTATTAATGCACGTGTCCAATTAGATTTAACTTCAAATTCATAACAAACGACTCTTGTTGTCGTAAACACTTATGGAGTATTTATATTTGAAGTTGGCACTAATACAACGAAATTTAGTGATTTTTAGTTAGGAACAACTACATCGGTTTAACGCAATCAAACTATTTTCAAATAAATAATTTTATGCAAAAGTATCAACGATATGAATTTTCGAAAGGCCCTTAAAATTCTAATTTTACCAAGCATATAACACAATGATTTTTTTTAGACCAAATTTATTAATTAAATATCTTGTATGCTCAGAAACTACGATTTGCACTTAAATATCGATTACGCTTTCGTATGGAAGCGTCAGTTTTATGTTTTCATCATAGATTAATTTATTTTTTAACAACCTTTAAATATTAAAAAAACATACGGCCAGGTTAAAATAACTTAGGTTTTTTATACATACGTAATGCTTTAGTTACAAATAATAAAGGAAGGTAAATACAAAGAAAATGTACCTTTACATATTGACTTGTTTCTACTCCTAAAACTGAGAAGAAAATGAAATAAAAAGACAATAATGAAATAATTCACGATTTGCAATAATTGTTTAGAATTAATTAATTATACATATATTCTGTCGTGAACCAATTGGATATGTTATTTACGAAAAGTAATTTCAGTTGTTACTAGTTGTATTTCTCCATAGCAGTATGACAGTTGTTCCAATGTGAAGAATAAGCTTTCTTACAACTAAAAAAAATCTCCTGTAATATTCTGTAATAGTCAATGGCAGTATTGTCACGTGTGTATAGACAATGAATAGTGAATAGAAGAAGGATAAAGTTTCCGCTGGGAAGAACATAGGCATTACCAATGATACTATATATTCTTAGAGTTCGTTGATATCACAAACAGCGTATTAGTTTATTATTAAAAGAGATAGAGAGAGAGAGAGAGAGAGAGAGAGAGAGAGAGAGAGAGAGATAGATACGCAGAGTATTGGAAATCATAAGAAAATATTAAACAGATGATGCTATACTTCAAAATCGCTGAAAAGTGAGAGAGGTAGAGAGAAAGATGTAGATAATATACTTGAGAAGAAATAAGAAAGAATTGAACGAAAAAGATGTTCGAAAAAAAATATATATATTAAGATAAAATCACAAATTAAATTTATTATGAGTTTTTAATTACGTTATAAGAATTAACTTGAACATTTTTGTATGAATAATCTCACTTGTGGGGGAGGAATAATTTTCAGCTAGAAAACTGTTAAGCATCAGTGAATACGTTATACTATTGACTACAAAGTGTATTGGTAGTGCTAGTTTATGGTAGTGGTATAGCAGCAATAAGTGATAAAATTATGACACCCTACAGTTAGTTATTATACATCAAGAATCTCGATCAAAAATGATAATTTATATTTTATCTGATGAGTTTTTTTTCCAGATTTTGCAGGCAAGACTGGAAAGTTTTATTACAGAATAGCAATCGCTGGCTTTTATTGGATATGATGTCGCATGGAGATCTGTTGATGAGAAGCAGGTGATGATCTCATGATAGAAAATCAAAGATGGATTACTCCGCTATCATCTAAGCCGCAACAGAGCTTGCAGCAACGTACCGAACGAAGTTGATCCAAACATCGTGGCATTACCATTGCTACGAAGTAATGTCGTTACTAATCTCTACCATCACAGATATCAATGCGGTGCTGTAGTTGGCAGTTATGATTCAAACTCATTACCAGGAAGTAATCAACTCACATCACCTTTAGAACCAACTAGTTCATTTGAGGCATCAAGCAGTCCGCTCGATGTAACCACTAACCTCATATCAGTCCGCCTTTGTTTACCTACATGTCTCTATTATAATGTATCACTACATTACTTCTGATCCATAATCATACATTTGTTGAACTTTCAAGTTTAAGACCGGAAGTTTATTTCGTCCTCAAAGTGAGTTGATACTTAAAAAATAAAAGTCTTTTTCTAAAATCCAATCAATTACCTTTTACTTGAAAAGAATAATTTTTTTACCCCTTGTGGATTGGCTGTGTTAAAAAATGTTATTAGCTGAAAATTGAGGAATAAGCTTATGAAATTTAGCTTCTGAATAATAACTAATTGTATACTCTTATATTATCATATTAATTATTTATATTGTCAATATATTTAATTCCAATTTTATTTGTCAATTGGTATTAGTAGGCTATATTATATTAAAGTCAATATACTATTAAATAAAAAACTATTTATTATGGTTATAATAATTTAGTTATTATTTTTGGATCTCAACAAAATATCCATCAAGCCATCTAATTGGTGCATTACATTTCAAATAAAAATATACCGTCTAAACGATTTAGAAATTTAGGGGATCTGAATAACCAATTAAATCGTTTTCCTTTCCAATGATTCGAACGGAATTGAAAGTAAGTTATTATTGTTTTATCTGTAAAAGGGCTATATATGCATATGAATGCATAAAATACATTTTATGCATATTACCATCGTATTATACAGAATGTCACTTTTCATTTATTACTTTCAGAAGAGACTCCCTCCAGTACGTACAGAATACTTTTATTTCGAGCACATAGATCGTTTATAATTTTTTAAGAGTAGCTCTCAATTTAGACATCAATAAAATAAGCGTGTGTCAATTTTCAGCTGAATATTTTAATTTTCTATTTTACTTTTTATTCGTGAAAACCTTTTCCCCTCACCATTTCCAATTTTACGCTTCAGATTATACAAATGTGCCAATCATTAACAGCCCTAGGTGTAAATAACTCAGTCCCCACAAGCGTTTGTGTCAGGAGCACAATTGTTCGAGAAAGCTACATTTCTTCATTTTGCGTTATTAGATTATTTATTCGCAATAATGACATGTTTGTCTTAGCTTTATTTCACGTAAGTGTAGTACAAATAAGAGCGTAATAAAGTCATCTTTTTAAACATTGCAAAATATTTTGTGAATTAATTATGTGTAGTTTTAATTATACAATTCAACATTTAGTTTTTTCTGCTCAGATTTATAAATTACTATTATTTATTGTATTATATGAAGTATTGAGAGAAAATAAGAAAAAATGTATATAACCAATTAAAAAATAATTACACATACCGACAAATTTCTCATCCAGAAATGGGACATTGTGTGCCCGAAGGATTTTATTGTGCTGAATCCGAATTCGACCTTATAATTAACCCTATATGTCATGTTTTCGAGATATCCTAACCTACAAGTGCATAAAACACGCTTTTTTGCTATATTCATGGTTATGTACCATTGGGAATAAATTTTTTTTATAAAAACCGATAGCTCCTTCTTAAAGCAGCACTCTTAGCCTTTAAAACCATGTCCTTAAATTTCAAATATAATTTTTTTTTCAGTGAGATATCGTTTATTGAAATGAGTTACAATTTTTCAAATGAACTGTTATACAATATCTATGGTTTTTTTAAGTTGTAACATCCAAATTAAATGTGAAACTACTCTAAAATCTCATATTTTTCTAACCTAAAAATACAAATAAGGACTAAACTGGATCTTACAAAAAATTTCTGATTTGATTGAATTTGAACTAAAAAAGAAGAGAGTGCTTCACAATGAATTTCCATTTAGTAAAATCCGGCTTCATCGATTCCTCAAATATATGAATAAGTAAAAATGTAAAAAAAATTTCTTCCAAATCAGATCAAATATCAAATGTTTGGTCAGTCTGCCATATTGGAATAGAGACGCCAAAAATTTTCGGTTAGCTTATTAAAGTTATCATCGAATTCACTTACTCATTGCGTGACTGAAATGGTTAATGAATTTGGGATTAAGGGGTCTGGGAATATACACTCGCCGGTCACAGGGTTCAGGGGCTAAGGAATTTCTTCATATTCTCATATACGTAGACATTTGTCTCTTCAAAAATTTTTCTCAAAATCCAGTTTAGTCCTTATTTGCATTTTGAGTTTAGGAAAATGTGCGATTCTGAAGTAGTTTCACATTTACTTAGGATGATACAACTTAAAAAAGCCATAGATATTGTACAACGGCTCATTTGAAAAATTGAATACATTCAAATGCAGTATTGAAATTGGAAAAGTAATTGGAATTTCAATCATCGATATTTCACTGAAAAAAAAATGATATTTAAAATTTGGAGAGACGGTTTTGAAGACTAAGAGTGCTGCTTTAAGAAGGCGCTATCGGTTTATTCGCAATGGTACATAACCATGAATATAGCAAAAAAGCGTGTTTCTTGCACTTTTAGGTTAGAATATCTCAAAAACCTGACGTATAGGGTTATTTCTGGGGTCGTATTCGGATTTAGCGCACCAAATTCCTTCGGGTCCATTATGTCCCGTTGCTGGGTGAGGACTTTCGTTAAATTTTGTCGGCCTGTGTTATATTAAGAAGAAAGGAAAGGACAAATATTATATTAATAGAAAAAGGGTTTTTCAAGTTATTAATGACTAAAGCATCGGATATATTGTTTATAAGCCTACTTGCGCAGTCCAACATGGATAAAAACAATTAAAATTATAGTATAGATGATGTTATTCATGGTTATAAATTCTTGCTTATATTATTACAATTTAAAATAATTATAAATTAATATAAGGAGTTACGGTAGAGGAGCGCGAAGTAGTAAGGGGGTCGCAGATCTTTAGTATATATATGTTCATATATATCAATGGTAATATTATTCTATTTTAGGGTAAACATTGCATCCTTGATGTAAGCGGAAATGCTATCAAAAGGCTTTATGCTGCTCGTCTTTATCCCATTGCACTATTCGTGAAAGTGACATCTGTTGATTCCTTAATGTAAGTAGATCAAGTAATTAATCTATCAATTTTGCAAATATTTTAGATCAACTAAGTGTCTACTTATATTGTCTCCCTCCAACACACTAAAAAATATATTTTAAGCCAGTAAGCATTAAACAAATGAATGGTAAATAATGTTGGGAAATAAAAACCATTAACCCATTAAGGCCCATGCCAAACTTGGGTTAAATGACGCCAAACTAACTATGCCAATGATAGGCAAATCAGAAAAAATACTCGTGTTTTGTTTTTTGTCATTTGTAATTGTTTATAATAAATTATTTAAACAAATTACCTATAAGGTAATCCTTTTTTAATCATGAAAGTGGTATTCGAGTCCACAGAAAAAAATATTATAGAAATGTATATAACATTTTTTGTCGGACTTTTCAGTTTGTCTATATAAAACGAATATAAAATATTGATCCTCTGTAGTACAATTGAATTTCTAGGTAGAATCTTTTGCGTGTTCATACCTGTGATTTCTGCATACCGGTAAAAAACATTTCTCACAATACAACTAAGTTTTTGTTGCACACGACGAGATGCATATTTTACACATCAACCTTTTTTATTTTCTGTTCATGTAATGAACTATCATTTGAGCTTTTTCGCCTGACAGAATGTGTACTCGATAACTTATGAAAATAATATTCCCAAACTTCTTGCACAATATCTTTAGATCCTTTTGGCAAGTATGGGTGAAGTTTATTATGAATTATAGTGGAAAGAGTCAATGCTGTCTGAAGAAGTCTTAAAAAGAGATGCCACACCCATTTCTTACTTCTAATAAAGGCGAAAGTAGCTACATAACGACCTTTTATCCTAAACGGATGGCAAGTATAGGATTCCGTTCATCAACTCCTGATTATCCTGTATAAATATCAAGATCATGTATGTAACCATCTGAGGAATAAAGTGTCCATATCTTTATTTCAAATCTAATCGGTTTATTTTAGGATATATTATTTCCATATTTTTTCCTATAGAATCGATTGCCGCAATAGGTTTTAAAAAATTATCAATTTTTTGGTAATTTGTTTAAGTAATTATTCATAATTTTTTATGTAACTAAAAATTACAAATAATAGAAGAAAAAACAAATATATTTCATTTCCAATTTACCTATCATTGGCAAAGTTAGTTTGGCGCCATCTTACCCAGGTTTGGTATGGACCTTAGTGGATTAATGAATATATCAAGTATTTACTAAGCCATAAAGTAATCATCTGAAGTTTATTTAAAAGATATATATTAAGGGGGAAAGTAGTGGAAGTTATCACCCATTGTGTAGAAAATATGGAATCACATTATATTAAATTTTACCGGTAATGAATATTACGTAAATAGTATTTTTTTAAATAGTTGAGTTGAAAAAAACGTACTGTTAATTCATGATTTGCATATTTACGCCTAAAACTATAAAAATCAACTGACTTTTGTTGCGCCAACGCGATAAATTACATGAATATAGAATTCACAATATACGTAGAAGATACGTACTACTTTAATATAGTGTACATATACAAACAAGATAAAGAAAATATAGGTCTTGAAGAAGCATCTAACAAAACTTATATATTGAATAATATTTTTTAACTTGCTATGTAAGTGCAAGGGAACACACATACCTTATAGATAAAGGGAAGACTTCACATGCAGCATCGAAATTTTAAATAAAATAAAAGAGAAGGGTAAGAAGTACAAAAGTCGGCCGTGCGCACTCTGGGAAGGCCGTGACCTCGAAAGGTGACGAGGAGGTAAATTGGCAAGACGAAGAAATAATTATAATGACGATTTAAAAAAATATGAATTTATAAATAATAAAAGTAAAAGAAAACCCAGAAAAAAATTATAAAAAAAGCCGAGAAACGAAATGAAAAAAAAAGAAAAATAAATAAAACAACAAACGAAAGAAAAATATATTCGAATGCATGTCGACGATTATGCATAACGGCTTTCACAGAGCTCTAGCTGTATAGCCTGGTAAAACTGAACCAGACTCAGGTAATATAGACTACACAAAAAATAAAATAAAAAGAAAATGCTCGGAAGGTGAAGGAGGGATAAAACAAGGTACTCTCCGGCTTAGGATCAACCCATCCATGCACAACCAAAGAAAACCAAAAAACACTGTCAGAAACTCAACTCAAAAGTAGACACATACAAAATACACTTTCCTTGCCAAATTCTAAATTTTGATTAAGCCGGTGAGCGCACCTTATACCTCCCTCCTCTCTCTATATAATTCGTACGGCGAATTTTCTGAAGTCACCGATCTATTATCTATGTACGGCTAGTTAGTCGACAAGATGGCTGATAGGCTCCGGCTAAAGGCCACGAGTTTCGTCATAAACTACTCCAACGCAATTATATCGATGGAACTAATTTATATTTGTAACTTTGAATCATGTTAGACAGACTCGACAGTTGATTGATCCTATCAAGTGAAATACAACATCGCGTGTAATCAGCTACTTAATTTTATATTGCATCTTTAATACCTACTACAATCACAAGTAAATATTCAAGAAAATCAGATCATAAAAGTTGAAAAATATGTTAGAAAAATTAATAAGCGTTTTTAACAGACATTTAAGTATAGTGTTTTATTTTCTGTTTTGTAATAGCGTAGTTAAGTTTGTGTATTATTTGTATTATTTTATTAAAATGAAAGGACCAAGATTTTAGTCCCATTCGTGATAACTTGAACAAAATGCCTGCACTCTCGAACATTGATTACAACAACCAAGAAATTATGAACTATTTTAATTGTTCGGTGACAACGGTTAAAAAGTGGTGACATCGACTAACAATCGAACAAAACGGGGGTGAAAAGACATACCATATGAGAAGTATAACCGTAGGCCATAGAAAATTAATGATGATAAACTGGACGATATTGTAACAATTTTTAGTGACGATACTTTTAAGCCTGTAGACTGTCGCGTTTATTAGAGCTGAATATGGATGAAAAAAACCTTAAAAATATCTATCAAAGAGAGAAGACAAATTAAGTTTGTTAAAGTGGCGAAAAAGCCTGCTTTGGACAATCGAGTTAAGTGATCAAGAATATGACGACAATTCTGATTTCAATAAAACTGTGGAGGAGTGGAGGCCAATCATTTATATGGACTGAAAAGTATTCTCCTCGCTTAAAGATGGTATCTATTAATTTATACGTATTTTACTGTCACGTGCTACTTGGTGTTATTCCAACGATGAACAAATTTTCATTGTTGAGGACAATAGTCCTGTACATACTGCTCAAATAGTAAGAGCGTGGTATGAAGAACATGCTCAATTTATTTGATTATCACATCCGCCTTATTCACCGGATCTAAATTACATTGAGAATGTTTGGGAAAGGATGGTCATGTATCTAACCACGATTCGTGACAATGATGCTCAATCGATGAAGATGAAATTCAATTTTGAATTTCACGGGTCGCGAATTAAGTTCCATATAGTATACATCAAAAATAGGATCATTTTTCATAACAACGATCGTCATATTTGATCTGCCATGTTGAATTTTATCTATCAAACAGCTTTTGTATATTGAATAGAATATAAATTAACTGAAATATTAAAAATTTTTTTTTTTCAGATAAATAAATACCTATACATTAAGAAAACGGTCCTTATTTCATAATTACGGTCGTCATATTGGATCGCCATTAAAAATTTTTCTGAATAAAATGGCAGAAATGTTGTATTGGATTGTAAACCAATAAGTTTCAAGTATTTTTAGTATATGTTTATAGTTACATTTCGTCAGTAAAGAATTAGATTCACGAAAACACCCTTTTTCTGCAAGAAAATACCCTTGTTTATAACAATAATTAATTTGCATAAATTCATAAAATATATTGATCAGACTAAAGTTTCAGTATTTCAATTACTAAAAATACAAGAAATTCCAAATTTGTACGTAATTTCAAGAGTATTTAATTTTGAATAAATATTTTTTTTAGTTTTTATGATGTATCTCAAAAATTTTTCAAACAATTCATTCTTTTACAGTATCAGTTTTGACGAGACCCCCCAGAGCTTAAAAAACTTTTTTCAAAATAAGAAAAATACATGTATTAATTTTTATGTAAAATAATATCCCAAAGATTAAAACATTTGGAGTGATACATGTTTTTTTCTTGTTGAATCCGTATGGAATAGACTATTTATTGTTCGTAGCTTATGAACTTCAATTTCTATTTTAACATTAATAAGATGAGAGCCCTGAGTAATCGATACAAGCCGTTGTCCTCAGAAGACGGCCCGTTGTATATTTATAGAGTGGTATTGCGGAGTAGCAGATATTAATTTCAGTAAATGCAATTGCTAAATTACTAATTAGAAAACTGGTGCCGATTCAAGTATCCAGACCACGCGAACGGTGAGAGATTAGCACCGTTATGCTCCCATTGATCGCTATTAAGTGCTGGATCGATAACGAATGACTACTAACCACGACATTTGAATTGACCCGTTACATTAAGATTTTCATGATTGTATAATGTCATAAATTTATGAATTCATAAACAAAACACGAATATACATTTTTATGACGGAGTACCTGATCACGCTTTTACGTATATACAATAAACGTCTATACAAAGTTAAATAAATAGCATTTCTTATGAAAAAATCCTGGTTGAGTTCTCTTACTTTATAAGTTCATTTATTTACATTCTAGGCAAATTTTTCTTTAAAGGAGTATGGTACCAAGGCTATATATGAAAGAAAACTTGACTGCTCATTAACAACAATAACAGAAAACACACAAATGCGCAAATGAATAGAGTTACAAAACCAAGAATTTTCTTTTTTTTTTCAAAAATATAAACAACAGAAATTGAATATTATATAAAATTGTTTTCAACCATATCTGAAGTTAAATTTTTATTTTAAGGGTCTAGTTGGTTAATACAGTTAAAGCGTCTCTTACCTCATACGGAAAAGTCAGTCGATGAAAATATTTGGCATAAAAAAAAACAGATTCAAAAATTTTCATTTCGCAAAATTGACATTTTTTCCCTGTAATTGTGGTTTCTACTTTTAGGTTACTTTGACCTAATTCGGTCAATTTTTAAGATAAAAAAAATTTTTGAAAATTATAAAGTTATATAAAATCACTACAGTGTAGTTGACATATAATATTAAGTTTTGCGCGAGGATTGAATAGGCAACTACATTTTGGAAACAGAATATTTTTCCTTGACTATGAGGAAATGAAAGAGTTGAAAAATCATGCCTTCAATGTTAATTCTTTTGTAAAATCAAAAAAATATTTAGGTATTTATAACACTAAAACAATTTCATTTACAAAGTTTTAAATAACCTTTATTGGGAAATCGGATTTTTGTAAGTACTAACATAATTTTATTTGATTTTCATAAGTAATAATTTTTTATCATCTTTACTAATTCCTGTAACTGTAGATAAATGTTCTATTAGTCATAACTATGGAAGTTCAATATATCTTTGTGAATCTGTTTAAATCTAAACCATTACATTTGATTTGTATGTCCCATTTTAGAAGAACTGGTTTTCTCGTTATACAAGTTACAGTTATAGTTGATAAACTTGATAAATCAGCATCTAGCTGTTGTAAGTTATTCTTAGAATACATATGATTCACATTTGGCTTACTTATATCTATTTCAAGATCACTGATACTGGTACATTTGTCAGCCGTTTTACACTTTATCGATCTACACTGTGAAATGATGGGTTTTTCAATATTTGAGTACTTTTATTCACAAATTACTTTGAAGCGATCTCTTCTAAAATAGAATTCGACTTTTTACTTTCTGTTATTAGAATATGTGATAAATTTGAATTTCTGATAAGATTATTTTGAATATTCAACCATTTGCTCCCTCGCAAGACAGAAGCTTTTTGTTCAATACACTTGTATTTTCTTTCTTATAATAATTTTCATTATTTGTTTCATAACAAACGAATACATTTCTGTCAAACTTTTTCTGTCTTTTCATCATTAATATGTGGTCTTCCAATTTGTTTAATATCTATTTTATTTGATAATATTTCTGCGACAGCTGCTTTATGCTTCAAGTTTGCATAACTTTTTCTTGGATTTGGCTTAGCAGATCTTTGTCAATTATGTTGACAATCAAAAAATTGTGGAAGTGAATTTTCATTTAGTTTCATTTGTCCTCCATAAAATTTGAATTGCATGTAATTTTCAAGATGATTCTCTATCTAAAATTAATAGAAATCAAAGTAATTTATAGGTTACTTTAGAGTAAAAAACAATAACTTTTTCATTTTTTGTTACACTTATAAATGTCAATATTGTTAAAATATATAGTTTCAAGCCACTTTGTATAATCAACTAAGTATTTTTCTGTCTCTCTCTTTATTTACATCCAACTTCAACGAGCAGCTAATATACGCTCGACCGATTTACTAAGTATTTTTCCGATTAGGCCAATGAGAGGAGAGAAGATTATCCTTAGTTAGCCTAATTGTAGGAAACCGAACATGGGCGAATGGAAATATGGTGCATTTTTCCTTTAAGAGATATTACACGATGTATCGTTTTATAAAATCGTTAAACAAAGTTAATCAATTAATTAGTTAGTCAGATAGTTATAATGAATAAGTCAGATATAAAGAGAGACGCTCAATTTTGTTATAACTTAAAATTATAGGTTTTAACAATATTGATGTTGCAATAGATTTTAATATTATTCAGGTGTGGTTGTTTATTTTATATTTGTAAATTTATAAAACAAATTATGACTATAACAAATTAGAAACTATCTTACACGTGGTATCGATTAAACAATAAACAACGGCAGATTAACAACCGATATTGATATTTTAATTATTGTATACAGTTTACTTGCTGGTATCTTATATTAATATACATCATATGATCTTGGCCATGGGCAGAAAAGACAATTTTTACGATCTTACACCTCTGGAAAATGTTACTAACGCAAGATCATAGAGCACCATCAGGAGGGTCCGTTTTATAAGTTTTAGGAGAATATTAACTCGTTTATCGGTGGGTATGGTTTATCCGTGAGACTTTTTGCAAGTGAAGTGGTTCGTTTCGAACTTTTCTCACATCTGAAAATCATAAACAGCTATCGAAAATAGATGATGTGGAAAAATAGGCACAAGCGATATTGGTACATGACCTCATAAAGTTTTAATTTATTTAGCCATGTGCTTAGTAGTGTCGGACGTTAGACACCTATGCTTAGTTTCCTCGAATTAAACTAACGAAATTTTCTTTCTTCTAATTGGTCTAATCGGAAAAGGGCCTGTCTCGAAAGGGACACGAAAAAATTTAGAGTAGGGGCACGTGACTGAGACTATGTGCCATCACTCATACATTAACGCAGTTGTGTATGAGTGATTAAATCGTCTAGTTGTCATAGATAATTATCAAAAATATAGTCAGTTCGAATCCACCTTTTAAATGTAATGAAATCTAATCAGCACAGGGAGAAAGAGAGAGACTAAAAGAAAACGTACAGTAAAGACAATTTAATTTCAAATTCTATTCTTTTCGTCTCTTTTCTTCTATAATTTATTGAAACTTATAACAATCCTGTTCAGTATTGATTAGGTACTTGTACAACTGAGTATCGTTTGCACCAATTTTTTTCTGTATTTCAAATCCTAGGTGAGATATGGGTCTTTTTATAAATCTGTATAAGAAAATCACCTAACCACCTCCTTCATTCCATAAGCTATCTTAAGTAGGATGAACAATTAAACAAATTTATCGAATTCTAGTTATTGGAGGTAAGATAAATAAAATTGTATAATATCCAAAATTGAATCTCGTAACTTATTTAGTTCAGAAGGTCCATCCTTTGTTAATGTACAGAAAATGACAACTGGATCATATCTAGAGAATCGGCTATGCAATGTCTACGTGAAGACAATGGTAAATGAAGATATATACTTTTCAGAATAATGAAAAATTGTATGATCTCACAATTTTTCATGTTATAATGAATCCATTCGTTTCCAAAGATCTATACAGCGGAATTCATTTTCTCTTATATGTTGGCTTACGTTCTTTTTCAATCGTCCAGTTAGAATCTACCATCATAGTTATATCCCACCTCCCTTCGTATAGACGTTTCATTTCTTTGATATATTGATGTAACCGTTCATCATGTTCTTCGCTCTACTCTTCGAGATTCTCTGGAAAATAACATTCGATCAAAAGAAGTCGGATAACTTCATAATCTAGATATGTGACAGAATTAGTTTATGAATTAAAAATCAAATATTTGCAAAGAATGGGGACTATTTACCAACCCTAGTAGATAGAAAGAATTACTAATATAAAATATTAATTTTAAAGAATGTGTTATTTTTATCACAAATTAATTAAATTAAAACGAATAATATTAATATAAATAATAAGGGTTCTATCAAATCTTTTACCATGATAAAACAATAAATCATAATTTTGTAATTTTATAGACAAACTTTCGATGTTAGTGACTGTAAACAAAGCATTGTAAACTAATGGCATTGCATACTTTTTAATGCATTCATAAACAATTTGACCATAGGTTTTTCCTTGAGATTTATCAATTATTATGATGGTAAAGTTACTTATTTTTACGACAAGGCTTTATTCTGATTCCACGCTATAAACTGTATGTATGTCGATGTTATTTTTCATAGTAAAAGCAGCTGCTTTTTTTATTTGTGTAATCATCCTGCAAGGTTCAATCAGGAGAGAGAATCACGGTCACTGACTGCTGCTAAGGAGTTGATACCTCGAAGCACTTTATCAGAAGGCCCTGGTCTGAGAGTGGTTCAGTGAGAAGCTGAATAGAAGCCGGCCCATCGATCATTTCTCCCTCGGGTAGAACGGGTGGTTCTTAATCTAG
The DNA here is from genome assembly GCA_030064505.1 of Chouioia cunea. Taxonomy (NCBI): domain Eukaryota; kingdom Metazoa; phylum Arthropoda; class Insecta; order Hymenoptera; family Eulophidae; genus Chouioia; species Chouioia cunea. Next base: position 20,322,336 of record JAOPFQ010000002.1, read on the forward strand.
TAGCCGACTAATCAATACCACTTCTTTAAACGTGGTCATTGTGCTTCTGCAATTGCTAGTGTCTCAAAAAAATATAAAGAATACACACAAATACATTTCCGTCCTACAATAGTCCCTAGAAGGGATATCAAACTTTTGGTTGGTTAGAGGTATATTTGTATACCCAAAATTCGAGAATTCCAAAGAGCTCAGAGAATTCCTCTGCTTGACTTTACATTTCTATCACTCTTAATAAAAATATAGGAAATCTCTAACATAATACCACACACCGGCCCACGTATATTCGTGGACTACCCCGTCATAGTTTTTCTATGTTTAGCTGCCCAACTAATAGCTTATAATGTGTATCCCAAATTAATGGTACACAGAAAATTACCTGGCACTACAAGACGCCAAGATTCTTCTTTTTCAGATAGGGTCAAGAAAGTATTTTCGCGTATAGTGATAAAGCATTCTCTCCTTCCAATCCAGGTAGTACTCTGAGCATATTGTGACATCTGTCACTCACCGCAAATGCTATAAATATTTAATCTATTTGAACTCGTGCATCTAGCACGTAGTGAATCGCACTTTTTCACGATGTTCTACTGCTGGAATTCCCGTACCAATCTCAGAAGGCGAACCATCTTATCTCGTTTGCTCTGAAGCTAGATCAAGACAGTATAATCGGTGACAGACGTGAAATTTGTCCCCTTTATATATAAGATCAGGCTTTAACCCTTTACGACATGCATTTTTCAGAGGAATGAATTTTTATGATAATTGGCATACAGGGGTTTTTAGGGTCACTGATAACGAATCTGAACTCAGATTTTGACAATCCAAAATGGCGTTTCCAATATTGTGGCAAAAATATCAAATTTCTTTGAATATATTTCTAAAGATTGGTATACAGGGGTTTTTAGGTTCGTTGATCTTGAATCTGAATTTCATATAGCAAATAATTCGAATATTGACGTGTCAAAAAATACAGGGAATTCATGTAAAGCCTGTAATAAAAAAATACATCGAACAGAGAACTTTTTTAATATTTATAAATTGTCATAACCTGTGTTACGCGAAATGGATACTGATATTCCTAGCGAAATGAAGTCTATCGATGGACTTGCTGATACAGATCAAGACGAGCATAATATAAATATGGAAATAGAAGGTGAATTTAAAGAGAATGAAAGTGATAATGATTCAGATGTAGATGAAGGAGAATGTTCTGTCGGTGAAGTTTGGAAGAAAAAAGAAAAACAAAGATATGATTATCTATTCACTGCTGATTTTGGGCTAAATATCCCCGATAACGTACAATCGCTATTAGATCTTTTTATGTCTTTTTCCTGAAGATATGTTGGATTTATTAGTTCAGAAAGCAAATAAATACATACAAGAGAAATCGCAGGAAGAGCAATTGAATACAAAAATTGCCTTCCTATCGTTATTATTGGTCGAATGACATAAAATTGAAAGATCCATTCATAAGTTCATTTACGTCTGTTATATGTTTTGGATTCATATGAGATAATATACAAATTTCCGATAATAGCACAGAACCTAAAAACGGTGAGCCAAATTACGACAAACTGTAAAAGTTGAGACTGTTATTAGATAGACTTCAAGAAACTTTTACAGCCACTGGAATGGAATACGCAGGACCCGGCTATATACGCACCTCCAAGAGCCGCGGTGAAAGAGTTTATAAGGGCTATATTCCGCTCTTTATCTGTTGCGCCACCAAAGCTATTCACTTGGAGCTCGTTAACGATTTAATTACGGCAACGTTTATAGCTGCCTTCCGCAGATTCGTCAATAGACGACGTAACTGCAAGCATCTCTACAACGACAATGCAACGACATATTGTGATACAGATGCCGAGTTTCGTGCCATATTCCAGGTTGCAACTACATTCTATAAGGAAATTGCACCCGTACTAGCAGATGAGGACATAACGTAGACCTTCATACCTCCAACCACCCCATACTATGGGGATTTGTGAGAGTCTGGAGTAAGGTCTACCAAGAATTTGCTCAGAAAGATGGTCAGCGAACACACACTTACTTCCGAGGAGATGTCTACCGTGTTAATTGAGATTGAAGTTTGCCTCAACTCTATGCCGCTTTGCTCGCTAACGTCCAACCCTGAAGATCTGCAGGCCCTAACATCTTCCCATCTCATTATCGGTGAAGTGACAAGAGTCCTTCCGGATGAACCGACGTCATTAGTTCCAGAAAATCACCTCAATCATTTTCAGCTGATGCAACGAATTCGGGTCCAATTTTGGAAACGTTGGTCCCACGAATACATACTGCATCTACAAGAAAGAGGAAAGTGTCGAAGTCCGACTGAGAACTTCACCGTAGGACAACTAGTGTTGTTGAAGGATGGCCGATACCCAACATGGAAGTGGCCCTTATAATGCATACTCAAGTTTTACCCTGGCAAGGATGACCTCGTCCGAGTGGTCACCATCAAGATGGTGACTACAACTCTTCGCCGATATATCGCCTATCTCGCTCCATTACATATAAATCAACCTGAAGATCTAACAGAGCCGGCCAAGCGAGGAAAAAAGGAAGCGTAATTAGCTTTAATGCTACAAAATATTCGTCTGACGGACGAAGGCGGGCGGAATGTTTATGCCATATGCGCTCCTTCTTTAAAATAGGGTATAATTGTAGCTCTAGCAATCAGGAGTCCGGCAATAATAGCCCCGTCACATAAAGGACTGGTAAAGGATGAGTGAAAGCAGATAACGAAAGGGTGAAAATTGCAAGCCCTAACGCATTAGTACTCGAACGAATACCCACTTAAATGCAATTCTGACGGTCTTTGGGGTATGGGCAGTGAATCCTCAACATGTGACGAGCACATGTTGAGGATTGGCAGGCTCTTCGCGTGTAGCAATAACATATTGGATCATTACTAACGGTCTGAAGAGTAGGGATAATTCGTTGCAAGCTCCTGCTGTCAATCATTCGTCTCCACGACAGAGTCTCTTTCGAACCACGTTGAGAGGTTGTGCTTTCGTCTCTGCTGGGCAAGTCGTGCTTCTCTCCGTTCCCGCTTTGATTTTATGTGACTATCTCTGCTTCATTTACGCGTTCTATCTCCATTTACACATCCAAGTGCATATGTGCACTTAATTAGTTACTCAAGACGACTAGCGACGCCTTAGCGGAGGAAGCGCGGCTTTCTCTGGGGTGTCTTCTGTGATGTTCGCTGAAACTAAGCACGTGGTAGAAATAAAATTTAGTTTTTATGAGGTCATAAACCTCTATCGTTTATGTCTATTTTCCGGCGTCACATGTTTACTGTGACTGTTTATAGTTTCTGAGCGTGAGAAAAGTCTAAATAGAACCACTCGCTTATGAAAAGTCTCACGGAAAAACCATACCCTCCGATAAGCAAGTTAGTTTTCTCCGAAAACTAATAAAACGGACCCTCTTGATGATACGCCAGGGTCCCGCGCTAACGAAATTTCCCAGACGCGTAGAGTCGTAAAAATTATCTTTCCGGCTGCGAATAAAATCACACAACGCATATTGATGCCACATCTGCTAGACATATGTATAAACTAATAACATTAACAATATTCACTACTGTTTATCAACATTGTAAACCGTCGTTGTATTTGTAATAGCCATAAACTAAATCTCCTAAGGTCCATAGACGAAGAAAGAAACTACGACTAAACAAGCCGACATTTGTTATAGTCTTGCTACTATTTTTGTAATAAACTGAAGCCAATAGATTGTAAACAATGGATTTCTCTCTCTCCTGTCAAATTCGCCCGTTAATCAATTAATTAATTAAACTACTAAATACAATTAATATTTTTTCCAAACGATACTGTACGCGACATCTCTTAAAAGAAGAATGTACCATTTTTCTATCCGCCCACGCCAAGGTTCTTCCAATTAGGCTAACGAAGGAAATTATCTTTTCCCTCATTGGCCTAATCAGAAAATGGCCCGCCTCAAAGGGACCCGGAAAACACTAAGAGTAGGGCAGCGCGACGAGGGCTATAAAATGGCCCGCGCGCAGTTGTACAGACAGTTCGAATCCAGCCTCAAAATTAAAACCAACTCTGACTTGTAAGGGAGAGAGATCATCTAAAAGTAGTAAGTCAAATAATAAAATATCATACTTCGAACTCACTCTATTTCTTCTCTATCGCTTGTAGTAACATAATTAGCTTTTTCCATTGAATGTAGATCGGGTGCTTGTCAAACCGAGTACTATCTACATTCAAAATAATTCCTGTTTATCAAATCCTGGTTAAGGTCTCTCTGGCGTGCGCCTATTATAGTGCAGTGCGAGAGAATCGCCTTACCATTCCTTTCTATCCACAACCTATCCCGAGTAGGATAACTCACGTAATAAGACAAATTGATTTCCCGGTTATTAGAGATAAAACTCTATGACCAAAAATACACTCTTTAATAAAACTAGTTTGTAATATCCATTGGACGTTACACTTCTGTCTTTTTTGGATCACCGCAGCGAGGAAAACTGAAAGGGCTGTCCCCGTTTGAGTTACGTTCACCCTATCAAAGCAGGGACACTTCTATTCCTCTTCACATACCTTCCTATCGATGGTATCATGCGTGCCTTAAGCTGGTAAGCGAGCAACCCTATTTTATATTAAATGGCCATTCATTCATTCCTACCTAAAATCTATATTTGTACAGGTTGAGCGAACCTTATCGATCTCACTATGTTGCACTGTAATCGATTTATCTTGCTTCGTGCATTGAGATTAATGTATTTGTTCCTTTATATAACTTACTGTGTAACGCATTGCATTCAGAAGGCTTTTTCCCCACTCATGTGTTGGATTTTTTATGCTGGATGAATAGTATATGCTATTAAATACTTATTCCCGTCTAATAAATTTCTGTTCTTATTTTAATTATATCACACCCTACTCAATCGCATTGAATTATATATCCATCGTTAAATTATTCTTGATTTACTTCTAAGCGAATTCCAGCACTTTAAGGTAAGACTTATTTCAATTAATTTACTTATTTCATTTCTTTTACCTTTTTTACTTGAATTATCATAATGTTAGCATCTAAGCTAAACAATAGCCAAACCGATAATAAATGATGAATCGAGTTATGTATATGAATTTCAAGTTTATACCGGTCAAGCTGAAAGTCCTGAGAAACGTTGGAAGAACAAGTTGTTAAGGATTTGACGCATAAACTTGTTGGTAAAATTCACGATGTATATTTTGATAACTTTTTCACCGGCGGCGATCTATTGATTTCACTAAAAGAAGACAAAATATTTACTTGCGAAAAATGTATGTTCTAATTGTACTGAGTTACCTAAATCTATAATGCTTGACAAACAAATGAAGCATGGACAATACGATTTTCGAACATCTGATACTGGTATTAATTGGATAAAATGGATAGATAAAAAAGGTGTTTGCTTTCTATTAAATTACCATGATCCATCTGAAGTGACAACAGTGACTCAGAGGCAGAAAGATAGTACACGAGTGCAACTAGATTGTTCAGTTATGTGCTCTCATTACAAAAAATACACAAGTTTTGACGATGACGCTGATCGTTTGTTATCTACATATAAAATAGATCGGAAATCCAAAAAGTGGTGGCAGACTATTTTGGCATTTCATTGATTTGACTATTGAATTCATTTATTATATTATCAGAAATAGACACTAATAATCCGGAGACATTGAAAAAATTCAGATTACTGTTAATGGATCAATTAGTTTCTCATAAAATTTCAACTTATATGCCAATGCCCATTGATAGTGGCAGACGATGCGCACTTTGCAGTACAAAAACCAAAAAAACGCTCTAGCTTCCTTGGGCTTTTCCATGGAGCACACTGCCACGAGCAACTGACCCTGAACTATAGCAAAAGAGGCTTTTTATCCTCGAGGAGATTAACTCCCATTTGGTGGTCTAGGGGTTGGTCCTAAAGTTAACTGGAATCTAATTGGTCTTAGGCACCTCTCGAATATCCACAACTCGGAAACCACGCTTTCAAATTATGAAAATTTAAAGGAAGCTCGAAATGGGTACGCCCCTCTGGAAGTGTGCCCTTCATTCTCACTCTCCGCTAAAGGGCTCGAAATAAATATCGGCTACATGGTATGTAACCACACACAAGCGGCTTTTGGGGAAAAGTCCGCGCGCTCATCCCCAATAGTACCATTGAATCAAAATACTCCCTCGACTTGTGTGACGTTTTGGCCGTAAATAATAATGACATAAGATAATGCGGAGACTGTTAGAACACGGCAGGCCTTCGAGCTGACTCCGACTAAATAGCCAGGGTCGTCAGTCGAGGCCAAAAACAGAATAAAACAAAATATGGGCACGTAGAGATAACGAAATAGAAATTCAAGATACTTACCGGGAACCGCCGTTCTTCAATTACATAAAAAAAAACAAGAAAAGAAAACGAAAATTCAGAAAACCAAATTGAATTCATATTTTCACTCTCTCTCTCTCTCTCTCTCTCTCTCTCTCATTACCGATAAATACCAACTCTCTCCTCGATTGCTGTATTTTAACTATCCCCGTTTGTTTATCCATTTTCTCTCTCTCCTTCATTCTAGGGTGCATTTCCAACAATGACCTCTTTACTGCTTCGTAGTTTCTTCTTTCGTATAACGTTAAATATTGGATCCGGTTTAGAATATGAAAATACTAAACTGAAATGAGCGTATCATAAAATACTATTTTTCTCAACGTTAAAGTATATTATTTAAATTGAATATTAACTAAATAAAGCTAATATATATTCATCTAATTATTTTGTAATCATATATATCAAAATTATATTTTTAATTTATAATATCTGGATAATACTTAATGTAACCCTTTTTTTGTTGAACAAGACATTTGATATAGGTTTCATTAACAAATTTCTATTTCTGCAGGAAAATTTTGAAGAATATAACTGAAGATCAAGCTAAAAAATTATATTTTCAATCTCTGAAAACCGAACAAGAGTTCAATGAATATTTCACAGGCAAGTATCATTTTCTTAGTTTTTAATATCATAAAGTTCTCTAGCAATCAGATTTGTTTGTTCGTCACATTGGGATTTGTGCCTTATTTTCAACTGACTTCTAAGAAAAAAAACTTCCGATATAGTTACAGGCAATTAGTTTGTTGACGATATTCTGCAGACCGTCACTATTGGTTCACAGTTCTCGCCCGATTCTTGCCCTTCCCGTGAAAATATGGTTCTTTCCGGTGCTATACCAGTTGTCGTATATAGGTCCTAGTGGCGAAGACGCAAGGCGAAATACTCACCAAATATATTTTTACTCTTGTGAGATCGTATGATTTATTCCAATATTAAATCTAAGAAAATTGCGAAATCTTAAAGAGTTGGAAGTAAGAACTTAAATCTTTAGGGGTTCTATAATTTTTAATTATGTTTAAGTTTTCTTCCTGGGTCTTAATGCCATCAGGAGATATGGCCCAAGAATATGATTTTTTTTGTACAAATTTGAATTTTGAAAGAGTATAATTATTTCTGCGACAACTCAAAAATAAAATACGTAAATTATATAAATGCTCTTCAAAACTATGTGACGAAGCTCCTGGCCGTTGGCCGGAGCTCGTCAATAACAACAGCCCGCGATTAGGGCTTGTTTACGTTTCCGAGGTCAACGACCTCGGAATGATTATACAAAAACTCGTCGGCATAATTTAAATGAATTTGATATAATGGTCATAGGAGATTTCGCTTAGAATTAGACGACTGTATATCAAGACCAGATGCAAGTAAATCATTAGAACGGTAAACAGGTAACTATTCATACATTTGCAATTTATATTAAATGGAAGGAAAAAAGACAGTTTCGTCGTAATTTCGGAAAGTACGAAATATCACGTAAATGCTGTGATATTGTTTCGATAAAAATTAATTAATTATATACAAAATAGATACGAGAACAAGATTAAAAAAGTGATTGGTGTATCTGATGGAGCTGCAAGTCAATATAAGAATAATCAAATTTTTTAACTCTTGTTTCTCATTATGAAATATACGGAATTGAAGCTGAATGGCACTTTTTCGCAACTTTCCATGGAAAAAGCCCGTGTAATGGACTTTGTAATAGTGAAAAGATTAGCCCGGAACGCTAGTTTGCAAAATTCAGAAGCATTTCTTCAGCTGAGGAATTATGTCAATGGGCACAAAAAGCTATACATGGTATAACATTTGCTTAGTGTACCATTACAGAACACATAGAAATTGAACAAAATTTATCATTATTATTAAAAACAGCATTACGCGTCGATGGTACCTTATCACTTTATCACGCATTTATATCACGTTATTCCTCTAAATAAAAGTAGCAAGCAATTGATGGTGAAAAGAACTACCTATTTTATAGATTATAATATTAAAAGACCACAAAATAAATGTACTTGAATACATAAGTGAAATTTCTTCTAAATTATAACATTTTATTTATTAAAATTTTATATAATTTTGAATAATTAATTTATGAACACCTTTATAAGATATAGTAAAATAATTTAATGATTGTTACATTATGAAATATTATATATATGTATATTATTAAATAATTGAATAATTAAATATTAAATAACAAATAATCGTTTCTCTGATTTAAACAAAAATCAAGCAATGGATTTAAGCGATCCAATTCTCTTTTTCTACGTTAATTTTCGCCAATCAAAATTCTTCATCACATAATAATGAAATAATGTTTTAACAATATATATTTAAACTGTACCTTAGATGTTTAATATAGTCTTTAATATATATAGTCTGTGGTACTGACTTATAGGCCTGGACTATCTGGAAAAGTTTTGGAGTAATGGAACGCTTCTATCGGTCCGATCTTCCAGCTGAGCGCCGCAGATAGCGCTTTTTTGGAAGGTCATTATCTAACCCCTATTAAAAATCATTATAGTTGTATTACGGATTCTTATACAAAATTATTCATGGAATCGATTGCAACAAACAGTTTTGAAATAAAAGTAGGCCTTTTTAACAAAAATGGCAAAGAATTATTTTAATTGTTTATAATTTTTTTATTAACAATTATTTTATTATGACATATATATTCTCAAAATACAATTATTTCCGGGTATTTAAAAAAAATTATCCAGATCCGATTAATAGTTTTTGATTTATAACAGTTGAAAAAAAAATTAAAATTTAAAAAAAATTGTATATAACCTTTATAATCAGTTAATATTGTAGCTTCAAACTTGGCACAAATGATTACCTTCATATAGACATTCGATGTGCCAAATATAATAAAAATCGAATACCTTGCTTCGATTTGCCCTAAATCTAATTTGTTTTCTGTCATATATATATTTAATAACCCGAGTTTCCTTTTAAATATATTTTTAAATGTATATATAATTTGAGCTAATAAATTTTTTCAATTTTCGAGTCAGTCGGAGCATTTATTCAATTTTTCATTAATTTTCCCCAATTTAAATCCATTCCATCATTTGTGATATCCATTCCTATTTATTGAGCTTGATTAATGAGTGATAACGTTTCTTTGTTATTTTCAGTCACAAATTCATGTTCAATTGCTAAACTTTTATTTTTAGTATAAATTATCTTTACATTGTTAATTCAAAATATTTATTACTTCTCAATTTTTTCAAATTCACATTTTTTATTTATAGATTTATCTTATTCGCTCAAGTGATTATTCAACCTTTTAATCATATTTAACAGTTTTTTATTGGTTTCAAGATTTTTCGTAAGTGAAGTAGTTGGGTTTGAACTTTTGTCTCGCTCGGAAATCGTAAACAGTAATCGAAAGGAGATGATGTTGGAAAATAGGCACAGGCAATAGTGATACGTGATCTCATATAAATCTTAGTTTATTTAAACATGTATTTGGTAACGACGGACGTTACATTATTAAATTATTTAACTTGTTCAGAATTTAAATTTTTCTGTTCATTAACTATGGAATTTTCACCAATTTTCTTATAATGAATTTCGAGATTGTCAATTTCACTAATTTCATTGAGCTCCCTTAGAATAGCCCCGATGTTATCTCCGTGGAGTTATGTCTGTGTTTTATTAATAAATAAATGTTATAAATAAATATCAAATCTATTATGAAAAGTTATTAATGGATCGACGCATATTAGTTTATGTATTCAATTGTAATATTTTCAACAATGCCATTTAATTAATAACAAAATTTCTTGTATAAATATTGTAATGCTCTAGTAGATTTTGAATTTCTCAATTTACAATGTAATATCTTAATTCTAACTAATTTTTTAATCGTAGTACTTATAAAGGGAATCCTTGTTCGTACGTCATTTGTAATATCGTATAATTTATTTTAATATTAACTCTACCGAAATTGTAAACTCATCAAGATTTGAGAGTAAGAACTCCTTGTACGTGTTACGATTAATGCTTTATAATTATTTTATGAAGTCTTGTAGTGTAATATTCCTTTGATAATTACTAAGTGAAAAAATGAAGGTACACTCAACGGAATTTAATTCGCGACCCCCGAAATTCAAAATGGCGTTTCATCTCCATCGATTGAGCATGACTGTCACGAATCGAGCTTAGATACAAGTTTCATTCTCGCGAGTTGTGTGGTTAATGCTTGAAGTGTGACGTCCGTTGATACTAAGCACGTGGTAGAAATAAAATTTAGTTTTTATGAAGTCATCGACCTCTATAGTTTATATCTATTTTCCGGTGTCACATGTTTACTGTGACTGTTTATAATTCCCGAGTGTGAGAAAAGACTAAATAGAACCACTCGCTTATGAAAAGTCTCACGGAAAAACCATACCCTCCGATAAGCAAGTTAGTTTTCTCCGAAAACTAATAAAACGGACCCTCTTGACGATACGCCATGGTCCCGCGCTAACAAAAATTCCCAGACGCCTAGAGTCGTAAAAATTATCTTTCCGGCTGCGACTAAAATCACGCAACGCATATTGATGCCACATCTGCTAGACATATGTATAAACTAATAACATTAACAATAGTCACTACTATTTATCAACATTGTAAACCGTCGTTATATTTGTAATAACAATAAACTAAATCTCCTAAGGCCCATAGACGAAGAAAGAAACTACGACTAAACAAGCCGACATTTGTTATAGTCTCGCTACTATTTTTGTAATAAACTTAAGCCAATAGATTGTAAACAATGGATATCTCTCTCTCCTATCAAATTCGCCCGTTAATCAATTAATTAATTAAACTACTAAATACAATTAATATTTTTTCCAAACGATACTGTACGCGACATCTATTAAAAGAAGAACGTACCGTTTTTCCATTCGCCCACGCCAAGATTCTTCCAATTAGGCTAACGAGGGAAATCATCTTTTCCCTCATTGGCCTAATAGGAAAAGGGCCCGCCTCAAAGGGACCCGGAAAACACTAAGAGTAGGGCAGCGCGACGAGGGCTATAAAATGGCCCGCGCGCAGTTGTACAGACAGTTCGAATCCAGCCTCAAAATTAAAACCAACTCTGACTTGTAAGGGAGAGAGATCATCTAAAAGTAGTAAGTCAAATAATAAAATATCATACTTCGAACTCACTCTATTTCTTCTCTATCGCTTGTAGTAACATAATTAGCTTTTTCCATCGAATGTAGATTAGGTGCTTGTCAAACCGAGTACTATCTACATTTATAATAATTCCTTCAAACCAAATCCTGGCTAAGGTCTCTCTGGCGTGCGCTTGTTATTGTGCAGTACGAGAGAATCGCCTTACCATTTCCTTCATTCCACAACCTATCCCGAGTAGGATAAATCACGTAACTAGACCAATTGATTTCCCGGTTATTTGAGGTAACACTCTACGACCAAAAATACACTCTGTAATAAATCTAGTCTGTAATATCCATCGGACGTTACATACTAAATTTTTTGGGGCTCGTCCGGGATGTAAGAGTGAATCAATTTGTCTAATTACAATTTTTTAGAACGCTGTATCTTTTCTCTTCACTATTCTTCTCTCTCAATATTCGAACTCATCGACATCTCAGTCTCAAGTCACCAATTTTAACAAAATTTTTAAAGTCGAATATTCCAACTCTTGCACATAAAAAAAAAAATATATAATATTTTTTTTTATATTTATGTGCCTTTCAAAAATAATTTTTTAATTCATACATATACCAAAAAGAGTATATGTCATTCTGTTTAGTACATATATCAGAAGAATATATGTCTTCTAATTCAAACATATACCAAAAAGAGTATATGTCATCTTATTCAATACATATATCAAAAGGAATATATGTTTCCTAATTCATACTAACAAACAAAAACAAAAAAAAAACGTATCTCCAATGTTTAAACTAGAACGTCCAAAAAAAAAAGGGAATTCTCAATCTGTAGGACAATTAGTTAATTTCGCTTCACTTTTTGTGTGTCAGTGGAAAGCAACAGAGTTCGTCCCCATCGGCGAAACCGATTCACTAAGGCTCAACGGATCCGACGAAAGGCTAAACTCTTAAGGCAAGCCAGAAAAGTACCGGAAGCGGCCAAAGAGATAATAACCACGGAACCTTATATCCCTGAATTTGCTGATTCTCAGAACACGAAAGACTTTCCACATTATACTCCAACGCAATCGCCAAAGTTCACAGATCTATCCTTAGACCAAAAGATAGAAATCGTATCCGAACAGATCTGTGAACACGCGAAGTGGAAAGGGAGTTGTCACAAGTGCCTCTCCGTATTTTTTAATAACCATCGAATCAAAATCACGCGCGAAAAATAACCATAAAAATTTTAAATTCACACACCAAACTAAGTACAATAAAAGGGAAAAGAAAAAAAGGAACGACTACTTCTCCTTTTTTTTTACTAAATAATAAACCATTTTTACCTTCCAACCCCTTTATACTCTCAAAAAAAAAATTTTTTCTAGCGAGTCTTAATAAAAGGCCCTCGCCAAGAAAAAAAAAAGAAAGATTTTTCATGAGTCAGGACAAACGTATTACTAGAAAACAGACTGACCACGATCCAGAATTAAGAAGAGAATTAGAAGAAACACTCTCCCTCAGCAAACGGATTGGCATACGCACTCGAACCAGTACTCCGCTCCAATCGGACAGTGAATCCGAAGATCATACCTTTGCCTCGTTAAGAGACGATACCAACGATCCTAACCTTCCATCAACCAGCGAAGTAACGATTCAAGAAGCTCAAGGACACCTGCCACGAAAAGAACGAAAACCTCGATTGACAGGAACGATGGATAAACCTATTATTACCATGGCGACACCAGGCCAAATGGTTACTCTAAAAGATGCTTTACGCATCGTACCAGAGTTCAATGGATCCAATATACCATTAACTCAGTTCTTAGATGCTTGCGACGAAGCACTCGTCATGATTCCTGCAGAATCGGAAGGAAATCTAGTCAAGCTATTGCGTGCAAAGATCTCAGGCGAAGCCCGAGAGGCCATTACGGGTAAAAATGCTGAGACTATTGAGGAATTGAAAAATTTCCTCAAACATTTATATTCGCAAACTAAAACCATTCACCAACTATTAGGCGACTTAGCCAATGAATACCAACGAGATAACGAGAGTGTACTGGCTTACGCCAACAGGATACGTAACATCTCTAGAAGAGTCCTAGAATCTCATTAAGGTCTCTCTGGCGTGCGCCTGTTATTGTGCAGTACGAGAGAATCGCCTTACCATTTCCTTCATTCCACAACCTATCCCGAGTAGGATAAATCACGTAACTAGACCAATTGATTTCCCGGTTATTTGAGGTAACACTCTACGACCAAAAATACACTCTGTAATAAATCTAGTCTGTAATATCCATCGGACGTTACAGAAGCAAGCGCTGTCACGATTGTATTTAGTTGGCAATTCAATTAAATAGAAAATACAAGGATCATGCACTTTCATCACCTCATACTGTCAGATAAATTAATTTCAATGATTTATTGCTTAATTATTCTTTTACTATTACAAGTCATTTACTTTGTGTTTTATTTATTTTTAGATTAGGGCTCCTCATTAATAAACTTTTATATGGCTGATGAATCTGATGTTGCTCAAAGATGCAAAGCATTCGAAAAGTACATTAAACGTTATCAAGATTCAGTATTGCAATAGAAAAGGTATGTATCATAAAATATTAGATTTTACTCGTATAAATTACCAATGTAAGACTAAGATTCATCTATCATTATACTTATGTGTGCTAAACCCGTAATAGTAGTTGTTCTTGGAGCTTGCATAGGAGGAGCTATAGATATGATTTATACGATTTTTGCTCGCCAGTTGTATGGTTTTTGCTTGAAGTTGGATCTGTCGTACTGGTTTTGAGTTGTCAATGCAATTAAATAGTCGTTGGAAAAAAAAGAAATGTTGATGGATTGCATTTAAAACCAATATGTATCAGATCAGCATATAAGGATCATGCAGCTTTATTACCTGAATTTAATGCATTAGCATCAGCATCAGCATTAGCATTGCAGGATAAACCATCAATATTTGCAATGCTGTGATAAAATCCTCAAGATCAAATTTTTGTTTGATATGTTAATAATTGTATTTATTTATTAATAAAATTACTTTTTGACACTTTTGTGAGGGGTACTTTTTTCTGTAGGTAACCTTACTATTTTTAATAAAAAAACTTTCATTTTTATAAAAAGTCTTCAAATTTTTCTTTTACAAACACCCAACTACTTTTCGAAGTCATAAAATTCGTAACAAAATCAACTTGTAAAGCTTTTGGTGCTAATATTTTTTTACCAGTGTAAGCAAGTTCTCTAACTAGACTATGAGAACCAATAATTTTTGGTAATCTTTGCAAAGATCCCACATCAGCAGCCATGCCCATGTCTACTTCTTTTATTTGAAACCAAGCATTCGTTGAACGAATCATATCTACAGTTTCTCCTATGCAAGCTCCATGAACGGCTGCTATCACGGGTTTAGCACACTTAAGTATAACCACTAATGAATCTTAGTTTTAAATTGGTAATTTATACGACTAAAATTTAATATTTTATTATATATACCTTTTCTATTGCAATAAATAAATCTTTATAACGTTTAATGTACTTTTCTAATGCTTTCCATTTTTGAGCAACATCAGATTCATCAGCCATATAACAATTTCATAGCATCCATTTAATCGATTTCTACGTACAAATTTATAGAATAAAATAAAATAGATTGTTATACTAAATTATAAACTTATCATGAATTACCTGCACAAAAAGTTTTACGTTCCTTTTGACTGCAACTTGTACACACAAAATCGTCTGAGTATAAATAAACTATTCGTAATAAGTTTATTAGTCAGGAGCCCTTATTTAAAAATAAATAAAACACAAAGTAAATGACTTGTAATAGTAAAAGAATAATTAAGCAATAAATAATTGAAATTAACTTATCTGACAGTATGAGGTGATGAAAGTGCTTGATCCTTGTATTTTCTATTTAATTGAATTGCCAACTAAATACAATCGTGACAGCGCTTGCTTCAAGCATTAACCTCACAACTCGCGAGAAAAAAACTTGTATCTAAGCTCGATTCATGAGTCATGCTCAATCGACGGAGATGAGACGTCATTTTGAATCTCGGGGGTTGCGAATTAAGTTCCGTTGAGTATAGGTAATACGGGATAGATAGATAGACTTTTGTGTCTCTTTTAGATCTCAAAGGCATGAGTTTCCAGAGTTGAACACCAGAGGACTCAGCAATTTAAGTCCATACTAGAATAAAATACATTTATTCAAGACTACACAACCTCTCGCCATAGTCCGGTAGAGACTCTGTCGTGGAGACGAATGATTGACAGTAGGAGCCCGCAACGTACTATCCCTACTCTTTAGACCACTGGAAATGGCTCAACCCGCGAAACGTGAGGGCGTAACCATTTAGGGTCCACCATGAACCCGTATTTTTCCGATTATGGTTATACGCGAAGAGCATGCCGGACATGTGGCGAGCATATGTCAGGTTTTCACCACACGTGGCCCACAGACTCAGAATCACGTTTACGTAGATTGAAAACGTAGTGATGAAAACAACTTTTACAAACAGCCGAAGAAATAAAACGGCAATCTTACCATATGGGAATAAATCAGCATTCGTAA
The DNA here is from genome assembly GCA_030064505.1 of Chouioia cunea. Classification (NCBI taxonomy): domain Eukaryota; kingdom Metazoa; phylum Arthropoda; class Insecta; order Hymenoptera; family Eulophidae; genus Chouioia; species Chouioia cunea. Next base: position 20,338,462 of record JAOPFQ010000002.1, read on the forward strand.
GACTAGAGTAGCAAAAGAGATTTGATCTTGGCAAAAGTGATTTCATATTATTTGGGTATTTTTTTACATATAGTATTATAACATATATATTATCATATTCTACGTTATATTATAATTGTAATTTATATATAAAAGAATATATTCACATATGTAGTTAGTATTTGTCCCTAAATTTGTAATTTATTTTTAGGCATAATTGAAGGCGAAGATTATGAACAAATTTATAAACAGATTATAGATGTTATTACTAATGAGGCTGGACAACACATTTGGATCCCAAGTAAATATCAACAAATTTGAGAAAGAAAATCTCGTTATTATTAATAGAACATTTTCAATAAAGTTTTTAATGTTCCATATACAATAATTGTAGTACATTAAAAGTGAGATAATAAATAAACATAAATATAAATTAAAAGATTATGATTATGTTAGATTATATAAAGATTATATATAATATAATGGTGACGTCGAAGAAAAAGGCCACTCTCATGTATGTCAGAATGACTTACATTGAGGTGTACTCTTATTTGTCTAGTATTTTCGTCCCACGATGAGCACGTCACTGTGATGGAGACAATTTATACGAACAGTCTAAGAAATAAAATGGCAGTCTTGTCATATTGGAATAAATCAGCCATCGTAAGACTAGGATGGCAAAAGAAATTTAATCTTGGTAAAAGGGATTTCATATTATTTGAGTATTTTTGTATATATTGTATTATAACATATATATTATATACTATTAATATTTGTTAATGATAATAAAAGTGATTTGGCCAAATATGGGAAATGTATATTAGAGAAATTCACTGTTCAAATCCTCATGCGTCAAGGAATATGTATTAATGATAGATTACTTTTAGAACTAGACTGAGCCAATTTGACTGGAGTCCGCTATCTGATTAGTGGGCTTAGATTGAAGAGCCTCGATGAGAGACACCGATCGAAAAGGGTATCTGGCGATGGAGATACAAAGGTTTAAATAGGTACAAGAAGTAACCGTTATTCCTTATACAGCTAGTTCTCCGAGAAGGACCAGATTATGTAGTCAATTTTATATTTTAATAATTGAAATGATTAATATATAATTGTAAGAGTATAAAAAATGCTATATAAATTTCCAATCTTATTTAAATTATCCCTAAAAATAATGAATAAATAACGACTATTATCGCTTCATTTGATATTTTATATCATGAAGTCAGTGACGTATATGATGAAAGAAAAATATTGCGGCGTTTTCCAGGACAAGTAAGTGTTAGCCATTTATTTATCTTTATATAGATCTTTCTTTCCTTTAAGAATTACTAACGTTATGGTACTATAAACTATATTGTCACAACTTTTATAATGGTTTTGTGCGTTAGGTAATAGTTTCAGCATACTCAAAACAATTTCGAATGTCAATCAATATTTTCTTTCTACGTTTCATTGGGCTTGAGAACGTCGCTTGCTGATATATTTTTTGCGGCCGCATTAAAAATATTGTATGTTTTATGGTAATCTTGTATGGTATGGTAGGATAGTACAAAAATCAGTTAGAAATGCTTCTTATTTCAAACTTAGATGAATGGGTCTTTGGCATTTTAATTGTGTTATATTCTCATCATTCACGAGAACGAAACTGTGAAATGTTTGAGTGTTGTTCATTGCCTTGGCTTTTCCAAATCTACTTTATAACTCAGTTTCAATATGTTTATGATCTTGATTACTACAATAGATGAAACCATTATTTGGCATTACTTGTAGTCCCCATTGATACAACTCCAATGCATTACTTATTATTTTTCCTTGCTTACTACCATTTCGAGCAAGTCTTTTTAATTCTCCTTTAATACCAGTCACATGCATTTTTACCGTGACAGCTCGCAAAAAGTGCCACTCAACCTTAATCGAATGATTTTTAAAATGACGGGTTAAATTGATAAAATTATATTTATTTTTATACTTTGATGTTGCTCCGTCAGATACATAAATAATTCTCTCAATGGAATTCCCATATGTATGTATTAAATATTCGATTAATTTTCGTTGAAATTAAGAAGTAGCATACTTGTCATGTTTTAAGTTTTCTGAAATAATTATCAAGCTTTCTTGTACAATTTTTCTATCAATTCTTGTATACAGTGAAAATGGATGGACAGTTATCGGATCTTGGTTATAATAAACTGCTTGAATTGAATTTTGGAAGTTAATGATATAATTTTCCAAAAAGTCAAGATTGGTCATAATTTCATTGGCATTTAAATTTATTCTACAGCTCTTCACATATTCAGTCTGGTTGGGTGCATTGTGATGATGTACGCCAAATGAAGCCATGAAAAGTAATTTGAATTCGTATACAAACATATCTCTAGATTCCATGACATCGTTTAATTTGAATCTTAAGTCCAACTGATCTCCTTTATGACTACCTTTCTCCACTATTAAAATCTAACTTCAGTAATAAAATTCTCCACGAAATGATTGAACAATTTGTTGGCCATAGAACTGAAGCCCGGACAATCCCAACATGCATTGTATCAGCACTCTTGAGTCATATCTGGACATAACATTTATTGAAAAATATCATGTATTTTTAGTGGAATAGGTGCATCACCTTTCGTTTTCATTTTCGCCCCGCTTATTCTTAACTTCATATGTTGACGGTAAATATAGGCGCAATCGTTATGTAACCCTTTTAAATCTGTGACTAGAATACATTCTTTCAGACGAAAATGATAAAATATAGAGAAACCAGTTTTCACATCAAGAAACTGTTTCTTAAAGAGGGCGTAAACTTCATTCAAATTATGTAATAATAATTGACTTTACACTATTTTACGCTCTTCACCTTTTCCTACAATTGTAAAATCTTTCCATCCTAGATAGTCCCGATTTATATTGTCTTGACGATAAAATTCTTCAACGTTTTTAATTATTTCTACTGTTATTTAATGAATTTTACGGGATGCAGGATACGATAAGATATCTTCCTTTTCACGTAGTTTTCTTTACATCAAAGCTGCGTAGAAAGTACAACCAATTACAGACTGTATTTCATTAATACTCATAGAAGATGAAAGAACTCTTAATACATGTATTTTTTTCAGTTTGATTTTTTGTTTTTTCAATTTTATTTTTGATATCTACAATAAAAGATGATTTGCATTTTTCAAAAAAATGCAAATCAAAATGTACCTTCAACATGTACCTTATTATAGTTTGTCACTAATAAAAGTTTTAAATTACTTGCCGAAACATCAATTTTTTTCAAAACCATACGCGGTTTTTGAAGATCTGCAGAAGTTAGGCAAGATAACTGCAGCTTTGAGAACAATTCGTTTAAGGTATTCATAGTATATTTCTTTTGTTCAATACCTTGAAACTGGAACTCTTCATAGATTTCTGATTTTTCAATAAAATTACCTGGAGTATCTTTTTCGAGATAACTAACAGATTCTGAATGCATCATATTGATTTCGATGGCTTTTACCCTTTAATAGCTTTGTGAATCATTTGTATCAATGTTCATACAACAATCTTCCTCTTGATAATTTGTTTCATAGATGGAATCAATAAAGCACGTATCGATTTGTTTTTTCTGAACCACGTATACAGTGATGGATTTTGCTGCTTTATCATTGTTCTTTTGTTCTGCTTTCATTTTGTGTAACTTTCTTTCACAAGATAGACATATTCGATCTTCTTCACTAAGCTAAGGACTGAATGTTGATACAATACTTTTTGGAATTTTGGCGAATCGACCATCACGATAATTCTGAGTTCCAAAGATGTTTTTACACACATCATACTGGCTTTTATGCTATTTTTTTATTACGAGAAGCAGAATTTGAAGACGTTGAAGTGCTAATTTTTAACTTTTTAACTGATTTTAATATGTCACGATTTCCACTCACATATACTAAAAATAAATTTTGGTGAACACGTTTTTCAATTGAATGATTAGCAATTGAATCGTTAATCAGTTAAAAATTTGAATAAAGAGTATTACTATGAATTACAACTAAAATCATTGTGAATCTGGTGTATTATTTGCGTTCTAAACTCTTCAAAAGTTTGAAGACAACTAAAGAGAAATTAGACAAATTTAGTGTAGAAAGTGGTGCGAATAATACAGAGCGAAAGTATTGTTTTACCATTCGAAATGGTAAAACAATACTTTGTGTTTGTGACAATGTAGCGTTATAATTAAGTCGACTTTGCAAGCCGAACCTAGGCACACTGCTTGGCCTTCTGGAGCAACGCGCGCGTGCAACTGATTGTAGCGTCCTCTTTTTTTGACTGTTACTAATTGCCTAATGGCAGGTAGTTAAATTTTATTAATGAGTTTTAAAGAAAATACCATGAAAAATGCATCGGTGCAAGAATTAGAAAAAAAACAGTTTTGAGATATTTGTAATTGTTTAAAATAAATGTTGATAACTTTTGGAAAAAAAATATTTTGTTTTTTTTTATTGCATATTCTTATAATAGAAGATTTTTTGCGTATTAAACAAAAAATAGATCCCGACATTTTTATTAGTTTTTGACATTTGAATTTGAAAAATATTTCATTTCTGTTTTTTTTTTGTTATTAACTTTTGTCTTAATTAATATTTTAACATAAAAATGTGGAAAAACGACTACCTCCTCATATATAATAAGTATGCAATGTTTGAAAAAAAACGATAGAATAACATCTGTAGAGCCATTGAAATAGCCAAGAATCACCCACTTATCAAAGTCACACAACACTATCGTCCGTGACTATTTTCCAGACATATGTTTTTTAACGTGAGAGAATTAAAATCTAATAGTTATCCGCTTTTAAAATCCTAAGGATAAATCATTCACCCACTAATCAGAAAATTCAGGAAACGGACACTCTTGGTGACGCTTTCTGGCTCCATGCTAATGAAATTTTCCAGATGCGTAGGGCCATAAAAATTATATTCTCCGATAATAGCCCGTACAACTCATGTTAATATTGAACATCCGATGTCATTTCTACATAAATAATACAGTTAATAATACTTCCAGTGTGACGTCCGTTGATACTAAGCTCGTGGTAGAAATAAATTTTAGTTTCTATGAAGTTATCAACCTCTATAGTTATTTTCCGGTATCACATGTTTATAATTCCCGAGCGTGAGAAAAGACTAAATAGAACCACTCGCTTATGAAAAGTCTCACGGAAAAACCATACCCTCCGATAAGCAAGTTAGTTTTCTCCGAAAACTAATAAAACGGACCCCCTTGACGACGCGCCATGGTCCCGCGCTAACGAAAATTCCCAGACGCCTAGAGTCGTAAAAATTATCTTTCCGGCTGCGACTAAAATCACGCAACGCATATTGATGCCACATCTGCTAGACATATGTATAAACTAATAACATTAACAATATTCACTACTGTTTATCAACATTGTAAACCGTCGTTGTATTTGTAATAATAATAAACTAAATCTCCTAAGGCCCATAGACGAAGCAAGAAACTACGACTAAACAAGCCGACATTTGTTGTAGTCTCGCTACTATTTTTGTAATAAACTTAAGCCAACAAATTGTAAACAATGGATATCTCTCTCTCCTGTCAAATTCGCCCGTTAGAATTAATCAATTAATTAATTAAACTACTAAATACAACTAATATTTTTTCCAAACGATACTGTACGCGACATCTATTAAAAGAAAAACGTACCGTTTTTCTATCCGCCCACGCTAAGATTCTTCCAATTAGGCTAACGAGGGAAATCGTCTTTTCCCTCATTGGCCTAATAGGAAAAGGGCCCGCCTCAAAGGGACCCGGAAAACACTAAGAGTAGGGCAGCGCGACGAGGGCTATAAAATGGCCCGCGCGCAGTTGTACAGACAGTTCGAATCCAGCCTCAAAATTAAAACCAACTCTGACTTGTAAGGGAGAGAGATCATCAAAAAGTAGTAAGTCAAATAATAAAATATTATACTTCGAACTCACTCTATTTCTTCTCTATTGCTTGTAGTAACATAATTAGCTTTTTCCATCAAATGTAGATTAGGTGCTTGTCGAACCGAGTACTATCTACATTTAAAATAATTCCTTCAAACCAAATCCTGGCTAAGGTCTCTCTGGCGTGCGCCTGTTATTGTGCAGTACGAGAGAATCGCCTTACCATTTCCTTCATTCCACAACCTATCCCGAGTAGGATAAATTACGTAACTAGACCAATTGATTTCCCGGTTATTAGAGGTAACACTCTACGACCAAAAATACACTCTGTAATAAATCTAGTCTGTAATATCCATTGGACGTTACATACTAAATTTTTGGGGGCTCGTCCGGGATATAAGAGTGAATCAATTTGTCTAATTACAATTTTTTAGAATGCTGTATCTTTTCTCTTCACTATTCTTCTCTCTCAATATTCGAACTCATCGACATCTCAGTCTCAAGTCACCAATTTTAACAAAATTTTTTAAAGTTGATTATTCCAACTCTTGCACATAAAAAAATATAATATTTTTTATATATTTATGTGTCTTTCAAAAATAATTTTCTAATTCGAACATATACCAAAAAGAGTATATGTTATCTTATTCAATACATATATCAGAAAGAATATATGTTCTCTAATTCAAACATATACCAAAAAGAGTATATGTTATCTTATTTAATACATATATCAGAAAGAATATATGTTCTCTAATTCAAACATATACCAAAAAGAGTATATGTTATCTTATTTAATACATATATCAGAAAGAATATATGTCATCTAATTCAAACATATACCAAAAAGAGTATATGTTATCTCATTCAATACATATATCAAAAGGAATATATGCTTCCTAATTCATACTAACAAACAAAAACAAAAAAAAAACGTATCTCCAATGTTTAAACTAGAACGTCAAAAAAAAAGTAGTGAATTCTCAATCTGTAGGACAATTAGTCAATTTCGCTTCACTTTTTGTGTGTCAGTGGAAAGCAACAGAGTTCGTCCCCATCGGCGAAACCGATTCACTAAGGCTCAACGGATCCGACGAAAGGCTAAACTCTTAAGGCAAGCCAGAAAAGTACCGGAAGCGGCCAAAGAGATAATAACCACGGAACCTTATATCCCTGAATTTGTTGATTCTCAGAACACGAAAGACTTTCCACATTATACTCCAACGCAATCGCCAAAGTTCACAGATCTATCCTTAGACCAAAAGATAGAAATCGTATCCGAACAGATCTGTGAACACGCGAAGTGGAAAGGGAGTTGTCACAAGTGCCTCTCCGTATTTTTTAATAACCATCGAATCAAAATCACGCGCGAAAAATAACCATAAAAATTGTAAATTCACACACCAAACTAAGTACAATAAAAGGGAAAAGAAAAAAAGGAACGACTACTTCTCCTTTTTTTTTACTAAATAATAAACCATTTTTACCTTCCAACCCCTTTATACTCTCAAAAAAAAAATTTTTTCTAGCGAGTCTTAATAAAAGGCCCTCGCCAAGAAAAAAAAAAGAAAGATTTTTCATGAGTCAGGACAAACGTATTACTAAAAAACAGACTGACCACGATCCAGAATTAAGAAGAGAATTAGAAGAAACACTCTCCCTCAGCAAACGGATTGGCATACGCACTCGAACCAGTACTCCGCTCCAATCGGACAGTGAATCCGAAGATCATACCTTTGCCTCGTTAAGAGACGATACCAACGATCCTAACCTTCCATCAACCAGCGAAGTAACGATTCAAGAAGCTCAAGGACACCTGCCACGAAAAGAACAAAAACCTCGATTGACAGGAACGACGGATAAACCTACTATTACCATGGCGACACCAGGCCAAATGGTTACTCTAAAAGATGCTTTACGCATCGTACCAGAGTTCAATGGATCCAATATACCATTGACTCAGTTCTTAGATGCTTGCGACGAAGCACTCGTCATGATTCCTGCAGAATCGGAAGGAAATCTAGCCAAGCTATTGCGTGCAAAGATCTCAGGCGAAGCCCGAGAGGCCATTACGGGTAAAAATGCTGAGACTATTGAGGAATTGAAAAATTTTCTCAAACATTTATACTCGCAAACTAAAACCATTCACCAACTATTAGGCGACTTAGCCAATGAATACCAACGAGATAACGAGAGTGTACTGGCTTACGCCAACAGGATACGTAACATCTCTAGAAGAGTCCTAGAATCTCATAAACTAAAAAACAATAACAGAGTAGAAGAAACTTTCAAAACTACTCTACAACTAACCTTGAAAGAATGCTTTAAGAACGGACTTAAAGCTGAAATCGAGCAAAGATTAACGGACGGCGATGATATAAACGACGTCGTACTGAATGCGATAAAGATAGAAAAGCAACTAGCAGCTCGTCGTGCCCTAAGAAAGGAGCTTAGCGATGTAAAAATGCTAACTCCTGGAACAAAAAAAATCCATATATGCCAATTTTGCAACAAACCCGGTCACGAACAAAAGGATTGCCGCTTACAAACAAAAAACTTTTGCAAAAGCTGTCAAAGGTCAGGCCACGATACCTCTCAATGCAGAAGGTTATTAAAATGTCAGATTTGTTCAAGAATCGGTCACACAGCCAAAACATGTAGATCGTTGCCTTCAAATCAGAACCTAGTTTCGTGCCAAGTGTGCAATAAGCTCGGTCATACTGCAAACAGCTGTTTCAAGCTCAACCCTCGACAAGGACGTAATGCTCAAGTCCACGTTTGCCAATTATGCAACTTACCTGGTCATTTAGCGGATACATGCCGTACCCAAAATTCAAAAGGCCTCAATCGCGATGAAATAATTTGTCATTATTGCAAGAAAAGCGGACATACCTTTGAACAATGTAGAAAACGTGAATATTACAATGCAAAAAAAGCTCAGGCTTTTCAGGGAGCGAGCGCAGCCCAGGAGAGCCAAAAGAGTCCAGAGCGCTCATCCAACGAAGCAAGAATCAATGCTTTGTTGAGCGAATTAATACCAATGGAATAGGAACCGTTTTACCTCATATACTACTCAAATTCAGCGATCAACAATCTAATAACTTATTTTTGTTAGACAGTGGCTCCGAAGTCAACGTAATCAAGCTGTATCTCTTAGGAGAAGAAGGATTGCTGAAAGCTGCTTCCCATCACTACTTAACAGGAATAGACTCCGTCCTCATTCCGACTATAGGCTACGTAAGGATGAAATTCTTGAACGTATTGACAGACTTTCTTGTTGTTCACAATAATTTCCCAATACCATACGACGGCATCCTAGGATCACAATTTCTCTCCCAAAGTAAAGCAAAAATAGATTACGGAAATAAGCTCCTAACTATCCGTGAATATAAAATTAATCTCCACTTTGACCCCGATCCAACTCCAATAATCGCAAACGCGCTTTTAACTAATATAGAATCACACTTGCCTACAATAACTATAAATCATCCAAATTTGAAAAGCTCCACTGAGTTCCTGGTAGATTCTGGCGCAGAAGGCTGTTTAGTTAAAAAATCAGCTTTATCCCCAGAATGTGTCATAAACCAAAACAACAAGAGAATTATTAGAGGAATCAGCGGACAACCTATCACAACCCTCGGTAATGTCGAATTACGAATAATGGGACAACATGCAAATCTCCACGTGGTTCCCGATGACTTCGAAATTACTTTCGAAGGAATTCTGGGATCCGATTATTTCTATCACGGCAATTGCTTGATCAATTACGAAACATTATCTATGCATATTAATGAAAAAACTATTCCTTTCGTCCTCACTAAAATTCCTGCACAACCAGAAAAAGCTCCACCAGAAATGAACGAAATTGACAACATTTCCGAAGCTTCGCTCATAGTAAATCTACCAAGTATAAATAACCTTTGTGGTCTTAAAACGGAAGAAAAAGACGACATAGAGCTTAACTTTATTGACACTGAAACTGATTTTGAAAAATACCAAAGAACCAATGAGCTTGACAACCCGTACTATTATATTATATCGTCCACTTTGTTTTCTTCTGATTTAGACACGCCCGTAGACTCGGAAATTTACCAGTATGAGACAATAAGAGAAAATATAAATCGCCCCGAAATTCATTTTCACACTACCAAACTTGACCAGTTGATCCATACGGACCATCTCGACGAAGCAGAGAAAGAACATGTCATAAACCTCGTCAATAGACATCAAAAAGCTTTTCACCTCCCCGGAGAAGAGCTACCTGGAACAAACGTAGTCATGCACAGAATCATTACTACTGACGAAGAACCGATAAACTCCAGGCAATATAAATTCCCTCATGCTCTTAAGGGCGAGATTGATAGACAAGTCCAAGAAATGTTGAAAAATGGAATAATTAAAAAATCAGAATCTCCATACAATATTCCCATATGGATCGTCCCTAAAAAACCTGATTCCAAAGGCAATTTTCGTGAATTAAACGAAAAAACCATCAGTGACGCTTACCCCTTACCGAATATCACTGAAATCTTTGATCACGTCGGAGGTGCTAAATATTATTCGGTATTAGATCTATCCTCAGGTTTCCATCAAGTAAAAATGGATCCTAGAGATTCGCACAAAACCGCCTTTAGTACTCCTTTTGGCCATTACGAGTTCGTAAGAATGCCATTCGGATTAAAAAATGCTCCAGCCACCTTCCAACGTCTCATGGACAATGTGCTTAGAGGCTTGCAAGGCCAAATTCTCTTTGTCTATCTTGACGACATCGTAATCTATGCAAATTCATTACAAGAACACGAAGAAAAAATGGTAAAGCTCTTCGAAATCCTTATTAAAAACAAACTAAAGCTACAAATCGACAAATGCGAATTTTTAAAACGCGAAGTCTCTTACTTGGGCCACATTCTGAGTGAAAAAGGATTAAGCCCTGACCATAATAAAATAAAAGCCGTAAAAGGTTTTCCAAAACCGACCAACGTTAAAGGCATCCGGCAAATCTTAGGACTTGCAGGATATTACCGACGTTTTATAAAAGATTTCGCCAAAATTGCTAAACCGTTAACTAAATTGCTAGAAAAAGATGCACCATTCGTTTGGACTGACAAAACTGAAGAAGCTTTTGTCAAGCTAAAAACTCAACTCTGTGAAGCCCCTGTTTTACAATTCCCAAATTTAGACGAACCATACATAGTTACCACCGATGCCTCCGGCTATGCCGTAGGAGGAATACTATCTCAAGGTAAATTAGGAAAGGATTTACCAATAGCCTACACATCTAGAGTTCTGCGAGGTCCTGAATTAAATTACGAAGTGTACGAAAAAGAAGCTTTAGCTATTCTACACGCTATAAAAGCCTTTCGCTCTTACGTATATGGACGAAAAATTACAATCGTCACAGACCACCAACCCCTAGTGTGGTTCAAAACGGCAAACCTCAATACTCGAGTCCAGAAATGGCGATTCCGTCTGTCAGAATATGACTACGAGATAATTTACCGCCCTGGAAAAACGAATTGTAACGCAGACGCTCTCTCTAGGAATCCAGTCGATCCAGTACCTATAAATGTGGTTACAAGGAGGCAAAAATTTCTTGCAGACCAACCTCCGCCAATCGAAATCCTCGATCCTCCTAAACGACCTAAAGGAAGGCCAAAGAAAACGGTCCCGACTAATGAGGTACCAGTAGCCGCAACCATAAGGCAAAATTTCTCTCCAATTCGTACACGAAACAAGAAAAGAATTGATTACTACGAAAGTGATCAAGAAACTATAGAAGATTTCGAAGCCGAACCCAACACAATTATCGCAAAAAAATTCATTCCACAAGCAAGCTCACTAAAAACTAAAGCTTCTGTTTGTAGTGAAGTCTCGGAAATAAACAACGAAAATTCCTGTAAATCTAGTAGATCTCTGAAGAAACAAATTTCGGAAACTAAGGAATTTATCCAGTACCGCAAGGACAATATTGCATACTTCGTCTCCAATACAGGCTTACCTCTTGATGAGGGAGCAAAACAACTAGTGAAATTTAACAAAATAAAACTCGACAGCGAGTATGCAATAAGAGAAGTGAAGAAAAAAGAGACGAAAAATAAATACTACCAATTTTCGCTCTGCATTCTTGAGAAAGCTCCAGAGTCCTTGAAGGTGATCCGCGACAACATAAACGAAACTCTAGTGATAGTCCGAGAATTACTCCTGAAATTCAATCAACAAACAATTTGTTTCGCAAAAAGCACAACTATAGAAAATCTACCATGGTCAGAAGTCTTGAATCTCCTGGATGACGTATTCAAAGATACTCCAATCAAAGTCCTGATCTGTACAGGACAACTTAAATACGTACCTCTCGAGCAACGTGATAAAATCTTTTACGAATTACACACTAGTCCAATAGGTGAACATCGTGGTGTATCAAAAACCTACAACAGAATCAAACATGAATACTACTGGGAAGATCTAAAGGTTGACATACAACGCCGCATCCAACAATGCGTCGATTGCCAGCTGAAGAAACTAAAAAGGCTGAAAACCAAACAACCGATGATAATCACAGATACTCCTAGTACAGCCTTCGACAAGGTAGCCATGGATATAGTAGGTCCCTTAAAACTCACTCGTAATAATCACGAATACATCCTCACGATACAAGATCAACTCTCGAAATACTGCATAGCCGTTCCCTTATCTGACACACAATCAAGCTCGATTGCCGATGCATTCATCAAGCGATTTATTTGTATCTTCGGTGCACCCAAAGTAGTTTTGACCGACCAAGGTAAAAACTTCTTGAGTAGTCTCATGACCCGTATCTCGAAAAGGTTTAGGATAAAAAAAACCAGAACTACTGCATTCCATCCTCAAGCTAATGGCTCGCTTGAACGAAGTCACCACGCGTTAGGTGAATTTTTAAAACAATATACGGACAATGATGATGAATGGGACACTTGGGTTGAGATCGCAATGTTAAACTATAATACTTGCGTCCAAGAAAGTACCAAGCTCACGCCATATGAAGTCGTATTCGGACGCCTCGCTCGGCTACCATCAAGCGACCCTCTGAGAGAAGGCGATCTAGTTCCTACTTACAAAGGATATGTGAAGGATCTGGTCACCCGCATTACTGGCATCGAAAAGCTCGCTTACGAAAATCTCGTCAAATCAAAATTTCGCTCGAAAAAATATTATGATAGAACGATCAATCCTAAAAATTTTCAAGCAGGAGACTATGTTTTCTTGTTATCCGGTGCTAAACCTGGAAAATTCGGGAATCATTATACTGGTCCCCATAAAATACTCGAAGTTATAAATAAAAGTAACGTAAAAATACAAATAAACAAATCTAATAAAATTGTCCACACAAACAGATTGAGAATTTCACACATTAATAAAGAACTCCCATTAAAAAAGAAAAAACAAACAAAACTAACAGAATCAGAATTCTAACCCCTCACTAATCATACTCTTTAATCTGTTACAGAATCAACGACAAGAAAAATATATATATACAACCTTTATCATGTTTTACACCCAAGGTATCTGCTTACTCTTTTCTTTACTCCCTGTAGTCATGGGTATAATTGGGTACGATTGTGGCTCTCGCCACATGAACGTGACCACCGTCTCTCTGCTCAACGTGGGAGAATGCAACATCCCGCAAGAAACCGTCAACATTACCAAGGAGTACATTCAATTATTACAAGTAGTTGAATACTCAGAAGCAACCGTTTACCAATGTAAGGTAGAAATCCACCGTACAGCTATCTATTGTGGAACATGGTCAGGAAACTACCACGTACAAAACGGGGAGATGGAATTCATCCACGAGATCAGCGGATCTGCGTGTATGAGTGCCCATGTCACCGGAATCTTCAATTATGGAAATAAAGTAATTCAAGGACTACGGATTAATAAAACCGCAGTCTACCCCGCTACCTTTGCTGGTTCCATAAAATCTGATGGAGGATGTAGTGGAACGTCCTACAGTGACCCTACGGCTCCTGGGATTACGTATTCGTCCAAGGTACCATAAAAATTACCTTGAGTAGCCATCAAGCACGAGTCAGTCTAGACTCCGACAAAATTCACCTCAATTCAGGCACAGTATGCACCCTATCGTCCACGGCTTGCATAGACTCCGTTGGAGGACATACCTTTTGGAAACCAATCCCCGTTGATAATTGCAATTTCAACAAATATAATATCCTCTATGAAGGATTCGCCAACAAAATGAAGGATATGCATCAGGATCAGGTGCAAACTATATATTCCCTTACTACTAACGATATCACTTTTGCGTTGTCAGCCAAAGGACGCGAATCCGTTTGCGGCTATACGATAATTCGCACTGAACATCCAAAACTAGTAGTTTTCGAAACGACTAAAGGCGACAGCTTCGCTACAGCGAAACGGATACCCGTCTCTAACCTCGATATCTTTGCCTACGTAAATTCAAAATTTGTGTACGTAGAAAAGCACATCCCTTCGCAGATGAAAGCCCTGTACCGCGATGTAGTTTTCCAAAGATGTAAGCTCGAACAGGAAACGTTGAAAAATTCTCTGACAATAGCCACGCAAGCTCCGGATGAGTTTGCGTATAACATTATGAAAGGCCCCGGTTATATGGCAGTGACGGCTGGTGAAGTAGTCCATATTATTAAATGTATCCCAGTTGAGGTTGTAGTCCAACATGGAGAAAATTGTTATGCTGAACTCGAAGTATCCAAGCGGAATCGCACCTATTTTATGACACCCAGAACGCACATACTGAAAGAAAAGGGGACTTTAATAGAATGTAACGCTTTAGTACCTTCTTATTACTTCTTAGGTAACGGTTGGTATAAAATTATGCCACGGCCTATCGAAGCATACGCACCAACTATCCTGAAACCACTAACTAGACCTACATGGAGCTACATAAATCCTTCGGATTTAGCTACTAGTGGGATCTATACGGAAAAGGATCTAGCTCAATTAAGAGATAGAATAATGTTCCCTGTAGAACGTCCTTCCATTCTCAACGACGTAGCAAGGGAAATCACTGGACAAACTGTCACCGACACCGAAGGCACTCTCTCCAAGCTGTTAAACGAAGACGCTGTAAGAAGAATCGCAGAAACAGCATGGGATCGACTATGGTCCAAATTTATAACGTTTGGAACCTTCAGTGCTGGAATAATCACCATCATAATGATTATCCAAATCATCAAAACCGTAATCGATATCTTCATACGAGGTTACACCCTTCATTCACTTTTTGGGTGGTCTACAAAGCTATTAGCAGCATTATGGGGATCCTTGGCCCACCTGTTAATTAGCCTAGGATCAAGTCCTGCGACTATTCCGAAATCAGACGTCGAAATGGGATCATTAGAAGATGCCATACCTGTAATACCCAAGCCAGCTACCAAATCAAAGCCCAGCGGTACCAAGGAAGAAGCTCAAGAGTTCTTAGAATTGCATAGTTAATAATGACCTCTATGACTGGTTACAATCTTATTTGACTACTCGAAAGCTCACTTTTATACAAAACAATACTTTTCCATCTGTCACTATACCATTATTACCAAGGCCAACGGTTACTTTCGTCCATTCTATCCTCAACTAACCGCTTTACGGTGGGGGTGTGACGTCCGTTGATACTAAGCACGTGGTAGAAATAAATTTTAGTTTCTATGAAGTTATCAACCTCTATAGTTATTTTCCGGTATCACATGTTTATAATTCCCGAGCGTGAGAAAAGACTAAATAGAACCACTCGCTTATGAAAAGTCTCACGGAAAAACCATACCCTCCGATAAGCAAGTTAGTTTTCTCCGAAAACTAATAAAACGGACCCCCTTGACGACGCGCCATGGTCCCGCGCTAACGAAAATTCCCAGACGCCTAGAGTCGTAAAAATTATCTTTCCGGCTGCGACTAAAATCACGCAACGCATATTGATGCCACATCTGCTAGACATATGTATAAACTAATAACATTAACAATATTCACTACTGTTTATCAACATTGTAAACCGTCGTTGTATTTGTAATAATAATAAACTAAATCTCCTAAGGCCCATAGACGAAGCAAGAAACTACGACTAAACAAGCCGACATTTGTTGTAGTCTCGCTACTATTTTTGTAATAAACTTAAGCCAACAAATTGTAAACAATGGATATCTCTCTCTCCTGTCAAATTCGCCCGTTAGAATTAATCAATTAATTAATTAAACTACTAAATACAACTAATATTTTTTCCAAACGATACTGTACGCGACATCTATTAAAAGAAAAACGTACCGTTTTTCTATCCGCCCACGCCAAGATTCTTCCAATTAGGCTAACGAGGGAAATCGTCTTTTCCCTCATTGGCCTAATAGGAAAAGGGCCCGCCTCAAAGGGACCCGGAAAACACTAAGAGTAGGGCAGCGCGACGAGGGCTATAAAATGGCCCGCGCGCAGTTGTACAGACAGTTCGAATCCAGCCTCAAAATTAAAACCAACTCTGACTTGTAAGGGAGAGAGATCATCAAAAAGTAGTAAGTCAAATAATAAAATATCATACTTCGAACTCACTCTATTTCTTCTCTATTGCTTGTAGTAACATAATTAGCTTTTTCCATCAAATGTAGATTAGGTGCTTGTCGAACCGAGTACTATCTACATTTAAAATAATTCCTTCAAACCAAATCCTGGCTAAGGTCTCTCTGGCGTGCGCCTGTTATTGTGCAGTACGAGAGAATCGCCTTACCATTTCCTTCATTCCACAACCTATCCCGAGTAGGATAAATTACGTAACTAGACCAATTGATTTCCCGGTTATTAGAGGTAACACTCTACGACCAAAAATACACTCTGTAATAAATCTAGTCTGTAATATCCATTGGACGTTACACCAGTTTGAAGCTATCGTTGTTTTTCTTTTACAGTTTTAGTCATAACTATTATTAATTACAAAAACCAAAACTGTATGTGAACTAATTTCTAATGTGTAATAGTTATAACTTGTTATTTAAACTGAGGATCGTAGAACAATCTCGTCTACAGAATGTTAAAAATTTCCTGCGATATCATTATTATTGAAATATATAGTTTTCAGTCCATTGTTGTAATTAATTAAGCCCCCCTTTCTCTCTCTCTCTCTCTCTCTCTGTCTCTCTCCCTCTCTCCCTCTCTCCCTCTCTCTCTCCCTCTCTCTCTCTCTTGGTGCATCCAACAAAATTGTCAAATTAATTACACTTAGTTTCCTTCAATTGGACTAACAAAGGAAATCTTTTCGTTCATTTACGCAACGTGAGTGTCAAATAAGGGCGCACTTATTTCTATAGGGGAAGGATCCGTTCGCTGCGTTAAAGTATATAAAAATAAATTAATAAAGAGGGAAAGGTAGGAGGCACAAATTGGCGTTGCACACGCTGGGGACTGTAATCTTGAGAGATCATAAGAAATTAAGTCGGTAAGACGTTTAAATGAAAAAGCGGCAGTTAAAAGATGTATTAAATAAAAAAAACCTAAAAGAAAAATACAAAGGAAACCCGATGAATAACCAACGAAAAGGAAAGAACGAAAATAAAAGAATCAATTAAATAATAATTTATATTTACGGCGACAGCTGCGCGTATTTGCCGTCACGAAGCTCCAGCTGTAAAGCATGGAGGACCAAGGAAGGCCTAGTAAACATATAAAAATATATAGATACAATTTTTAAAAAACAATGCACGGAGGGTCAGGAAGAGAAAAAATAAGGCCATTCACCGGCTCAGGAGCAAATCTCAATACGACCAAAGACAAAAAGAAATCACCGAAACACTCTTACTGAACCTGTGTACGCGCCTTACCTCTCCCTTATCCTTCATGGGGGGGTTTGATCCCATTAGCACCCACTGTTTCGTCATCGCGTCTCCTTATGGCGCGTATCCTTCTTCGGTCAGCCAACCCGGTAGGAATCAATGCGCCATCCTGCCCTACGTAGAACTGGGCTCCATTCCTCAAAAGATAGCAGGCCCAGGTCTCCGCTGTTTTGTCCTCCATCACCGGTGGCAGCGACGTGTTCGCGCTGCTATCGCCTCTATGTCAACTGACGGCCTTCCTCTCGCAGCTGGTGTAGGGTCCGCTTCCTCTGTTCAATGCGTCAAGAAGCACATCGAGGAAGGAAAGCTTCCCGTCTCTGCGATTTTCACTTCACCTTCAAACTCGTGAGATAGTGCATCAGGTACGTGGTACATCGGTACTTTACGATACGCGATCTCGAAATTCCATTTTTGGAGTTCTAGAGTCAATCTCGCAAGACAGTCTGTCAGATCTTTTTCATTCCAAAACCAAGACAAGGCTGTGTGGTCAGTGACTACTGTGATCTTCGTCCCTTCGATGTACGGTCGAAATTTCTTGATCGCGAACAGGAACGCTAAATACTCAATTTCCGATACCGAGTAATTGTGTTCGTACTCATTGAGCATTCTGCTGGCATAGTAGATACGATACTCATAGCCATCTTCATCTCTTTGTACTAGGCATGCTCCCAGTACAAAGGACGATCTATGACAAGGAATAAAAAACTCCTTATCAAAATCTGGCCTCCCGAACACAGGCGTCCAAGTTAGGGCTGTTTTTAGCTTTTCGAAGGCTTCCTGTTGCTCCAGGTCTCAATTCCAAACCATAACCTTTTTTATAAGCTTTGTAAAAGGCATCTTAATGTAACTCTCATGTTCAATAAATCTGACGTATCACCCCACCATGCCTAAGAAACGTCTGAGTTGCTTCACGGTTCCCGGTATTGAGTATTCAAAAATCATAAACCATCAGCATCGAGGAAATAGCCGAGAAATGTTATCGAAGAGCAAAAAAATTTGCTCCTCTCAAGATGTATCTTAATGCCATTCTCTACTAGCCTCTTTAACATCAACTCTAGCCAAATTATATAGTCAAAGAACGTGTGGCTGACTATTATTAAATCATCGAGATATTTAAAAATGTACGGCTCGAACTCTAATCTAAACAGGGAATGCATTAAGCGATTGAACGTATAGCTCACGTTGATCAAACATACGGGCATTTGCTGGAATTCCCATAATCCATATTCAGGGATAGAGAAAGCTTTATAATTTTAATTCAACTCTGCCATACAGATTTTTAGATAGGCACTAGGCAAGTCGATTTTCGATATATAAATAACTTCAAGGAATTTGTCAAGAACATCATCCACACTCGGCGATGGATATGCGTCGACTCTCGTTACCTTATTAATGAAAGTCAATACAGAACCTGTACAATCAATCTTACTTACGGGCAACCACAGCCTTACTTCCTTTCTCATAAAGTTAAGAATAGCCATAGAATATTGACGAGGCGCCACCTTCTTAGGGCGCTCATCTATGACTTGCTATCATGTGCTCTATTAAACTCGAGAAAGCCGTAACTTTTCTGGAATAACCCTTTTAATTACATGATAAATTTAGATGTATTAGCCACAGCCTCGGAGGGTACTGACGCTATCGTTCTCTACTCCGTATATGTTTCAGTATCTATGTCCCCTCAAAATGCTTGCTTGTGTATCCGGAGACCGCGTTGCTACGTCCTCGTGAAAGTGGCTTCCTCTCGGAGGATACACTACTTCATAGCCGCGCGCTTCCTTAGCAGGAATTTTCGGCCCTTAAGGATAATAAATTGTATGCCACGCCTATCCTTCGGAAACAACCAGATCGTTACCACACTTGTGTAGGTCCTGGATCCCCTTCCTTGTACTTAAGTTTTGGACTCCTCGCAATCGAACTCCGAGGGATCTCGCTAACAGCTAAGACCCCGTTCTTTTCGCGTACCTCCAATTTTCGTAGCGGATGTCTGCGAGCATACGCCTCGTAACCCGTAGGTGGATTTAATACCAATCTAGAACTTGAGTTATAGACCAGTGATATGTCCATTAACCCCTGCGAGTTCGATCTTTGAAGAAACGTGCCTTCACTTTCCCCAGAGCTTCAAGGTACTATTTGACCATTGCTTGAAAGTCCTATCTCAACCGAAACGACGATTTCACACCCGACTGCACATGTGCAGGCTTGCCACTATGGGGGCCGCATGCTTGGCCATCCATTGGACACAGATTTCTGCCACGACAGATGTAATATCTACGCAAGAAAATATTTTTATCTTATTTATAAGTAAGGAAATTCATCAACAGCTTTAAGAATAGCAGAAGTTATACAACTGTATATCAATTACAATCGAATAAATATAAATACAATTGAATTTCATTAATATCGATTATTCCACAAATCGATTGTGAAAATAATATGCTACAGTACATAGAAATTTTTACAGAAACCTCATAATATCAATATGGATTTGGGAAAAATATAGGAACTAATTTCAGAAAAATCAACGAAATGGATTTATGCAATCCAACACTATTCAATGTCTGTTTTTTTTATAAAAAATTCTATGTCATACTGTAAGTGAAAAATCTATTCATCATTATCAAATTGTGCCTGAAAGATTATGTCGAAACTGGTTTTATTAATCAGGTTAATGAAATCTGAACTTATCGATAGAATATGAACTTTCTAACGAAAGAATAAGAAATAAACTTATTGTTTTAACATTTTAAAAACTATTACACTGACCTGTAATAAAATTGAAATTAATTTTAAAATATTAATATTGGGCAACTCAGTTTGAAGGAAATCTTAAAAATTGGATACAGTGTTCGAAATGTGGATAGGTCCGAATTATGCTAGTTTCGATAAAATCCGCTTGCAGAAACAACCGAACCAAACAAAATTAGGGAGAGAGAGAACGTGTGAGAGTACGCGGGGGAGTAGCTAATTGCGTGCGGCGCGTAAAGCCCAATGAAGGTGGCCCTTCCCGGAAAACTGTCACGGCGAAGAAGGGGTGATACGCTGCGATGGTTTTGGACTCTTTTTTTGGTCTACACTTAGAGTTTTGCGGTCGAGACAGGCGGGTCTTTCTCGAAACTCTACCCGCGCATAATTAATTTGTTAACTCGCCTGCGAGCGTTGTTTATTGGTGGCGTTTGGCTTGTAATGCCATATTATTTCGTTTTCTGGCTTTTCACGGTGGGGAGTTTCTATACCTCTCGTTTATTATAATAAATACTTCTTTGTCCTCATCAAGTGAAAGTGTAATTATTTCTGTTCACCTCGTCCCTAACACAAGGGAACATAATATTCTTAAAATTTTAAATGATTAAAAACCAGGAAATGATATTTTATATAATAATAGGTTTTCCATTCTTTGTAGTTTAACGTGTAAATATTTTCAGAAGTAAACGTATATACAAGATACTTAGTCATTAAATTTTCTTTTGTATTTGTACCTATTATATTTTATTAATTATTTTTCTTAGTAATTGTAATATTTGATTGACGTTGTGGTGATATAAATTATTATTCAAAACAATTTGGTTCACTGTGCGCACGTTTTTAGGCCTAGGACTTTCGTCCTACTAGCAAGGGATGCGTGCTGATTGCGTTAGAGAGGATTTTCCACCGATTTTTCGGATGACTAATTCTAAAGGGATGCCTTCTGTCACTGACTCCTTGGCAGCGATGACGTCCACCTCTCCTTCACTAACTATTAGCAACAAAGGGGTTAGTTCTACTAGGTTAGCAAGGACTGACTCCAAAGGGCAACCCGAGTAACCAGGAATTAAGAAGAGTGAGCGGGAAGTTCGCGAGCTAATACGAAGGTTCTATATGTATATTTGAGTATTTATTTTTGTTACATACAGTAGTAATTTGGCTCTGAGCTTCGGCTTCTTTGGGCATACTTCCTCGAATGAATAAGCCCGAACGCTAGCAAGTGAGGCTTTTTATCCTAGAGGAGGTTAACACCCACTTGGTGTTCTAGAGGCTGATCTAAAAGTTATTTGGGATCTAATAAGTCTTAGGCCCCTCTCGAACAGCCACAACTCGGAAAAACACGTCCTCAAGTTGTAAAAATACGAGTGAGTTTCTAGATAAATCCATAAAAAGTGAACACGAAAAATTACTGAAAACATTGAAACGACAAGAAAAGGAACATCTGTCCAAAAGTTAAATACCATTTTTTTTCTATCCCTATTTTTTATGAGTTTTCCTTTGATGCTTTTCCACCTTGGATTCCAAAATACCTTTAACATAATATTCGAGATTTTACAAAAATAATAAAACTATATCTCGTGCATCAAGTTACTTCATCATTTTGAAAGGAAAAGGAAAAAGGTTTTTCGGCTGTACCATGCACGCGTGGGATCCCATAAAACAAGGACGCAGAAAAAAAGGTCTCGCATTCTGGCCGATGGCGCACGCATATGTGACGTCCGTTGATACTAAGCACGTGGTAGAAATAAAATTTAGTTTTTATGAAGTCATCGACCTCTATAGTTTATATCTATTTTCCGGTGTCACATGTTTACCGTGACTGTTTATAATTTCTGAGCGTGAGAAAAGACTAAATAGAACCACTCGCTTATGAAAAGTCTCACGGAAAAACCATACCCTCCGTTAAGCAAGTTAGTTTTCTCCGAAAACTAATAAAACGGACCCCCTTGACGATACGCCATGGTCCCGCGCTAACGAAAATTCCCAGACGCCTAGAGTCGTAAAAATTATCTTTCCGGCTGCGACTAAAATCACGCAACGCATATTGATGCCACATCTGCTAGACATATGTATAAACTAATAACATTAACAATAGTCACTACTGTTTATCAACATTGTAAACCGTCGTTATATTTGTAATAACAATAAACTAAATCTCCTAAGGCCCATAGACGAAGAAAGAAACTACGACTAAACAAGCCGACATTTGTTATAGTCTCGCTACTATTTTTGTAATAAACTTAAGCCAATAGATTGTAAACAATGGATATCTCTCTCTCCTGTCAAATTCGCCCGTTAATCAATTAATTATTTAAACTACTAAATACAACTAATATTTTTTCCAAACGATACTGTACGCGACATCTATTAAAAGAAAAACGTACCGTTTTTCCATCCGCCCACGCCAAGATTCTTCCAATTAGGCTAACGAGGGAAATCATCTTTTCCCTCATTGGCCTAATAGGAAAAGGGCCCGCCTCAAAGGGACCCGGAAAACACTAAGAGTAGGGCAGCGCGACGAGGGCTATAAAATGGCCCGCGCGCAGTTGTACAGACAGTTCGAATCCAGCCTCAAAATTAAAACCAACTCTGACTTGTAAGGGAGAGAGATCATCTAAAAAGTAGTAAGTCAAATAATAAAATATCATACTTCGAACTCACTCTATTTCTTCTCTATCGCTTGTAGTAACATAATTAGCTTTTTCCATCGAATGTAGATTAGGTGCTTGTCAAACCGAGTACTATCTACATTTATAATAATTCCTTCAAACCAAATCCTGGCTAAGGTCTCTCTGGCGTGCGCCTGTTATTGTGCAGTACGAGAGAATCGCCTTACCATTCCCTTCATTCCACAACCTATCCCGAGTAGGATAAATTACGTAACTAGACCAATTGATTTCCCGGTTATTAGAGGTAACACTCTACGACCAAAAATACACTCTGTAATAAATCTAGTTTGTAATATCCATCGGACGTTAAACATATAAAATATCTTTCTTTTAAGAATCCGCTCTATCCTGACGTTACAGACGAATCAATGAATAAGGAATTTTTTTTGCTTCGTTCATTAACGAATTTCATAGTATAAACTAATAATTCCATCATATATAATTCAATAATACATTAAAGAAAATATTTTGTGGAAATAACATTTTCTCGTCAAGAAAAGAAAAACCAACTTTTTCTAGTTTTTAAAACTGTAAACGTAAAGATGATATCTTGCGTTGAATTTACAAACTGGCTTGTTTCTCACAGTACCTCTGTATTTATACCTTTTTCCAGCCCTACTTCGTTTATAAATACCGTTTGAATTAAATAAAGCATTTCTTTAATTACCTTATTTAAACCTAATAATTCATAAAATAGTAATTTAATAAATAACTCGAGAAAAAAATTAATTGCATTCATTATAGATACTTACTATTTACATATGAAGATTCTCTTACAAAACGCTTTTTCTTTAAACGATTTTTGTAAATTTATGTACATAGTACAAATTTTAAATAATGATACGAATAAAAATAATTAAAAAGTGAAACCCGAAGAGATAATAACAATAACTTATACATATCATATATTTAGTATAATATAGTACAATACGATACTGTTCATCCCCGTCAGGGAGAGTCCAGGTAAACAAGCAGCCGCGTACGGCCCTGTGCATAGTGTATTATGCGGAGCTGGTCTGCTTACAGTGTGAGAGGGTGCAATGTGCGGAATTCTGGTATATAAGTGATATATCAGCAACTTAGGCATAAGAGGCTAAAACCATTACTCTTATGAATCAAAATTAAATAATCTTTCAATAAATTATTCACGACACTCATACACGTAGTACCGCAATAGCATAATTTTTTAATTAAAATGCAGTTCATTCTATGAGAATTCATGAATATTTTATAATCACATAATTTATGCATTTGAACCTTTGAAAATAAATACTGGATTCTTCAATGGATCGATTGTTTCTTTAGATCAATAATTATGTAAGGAATAGATTTGAAACTTTTTATTTAATGATATGTCAAAAAGTTTGATCTACAAGAAATTATTGTCATGCGTAAACCGATTAGGTAGATAAAAGAGAAAATTATTGGATGTAATATTGCTTGTTAGTAAATCAAAAATATAATTCTTTTGAAGTATTTTAGAATCCATTGACGTCAAAGTAAGATTAAGTTTTTTGACTAACGTTCCAGTAACATGCACATCATCTATCCAAAAATAAGGCTCTTTCTGGAGTTTTTCATACAATAAAATGATAACATCTGCCGAGTATACGATAGCCCAGCCGGCACAATAAGATGGATAGTTATTTGTTGTATATTCAATTGAAGATACTCGCCATTTAGAACGCCATGATCTTTTCACTTTTGTGCCTTCAATAACATTACATAATATCAAATTAGTTGGCGTAAATGGTGGAATATCATATTTTGAATATCTGAGTAATGCTTGAATATTAACGAATACATCATCATCTAATTTCAAAACATATTTCACACCTAAAAATGTAAATAATTATATAATAAGACATAATTTAAATATAGTTTTATTTAAATAAGTTATATTCTCGAGCGAACCAAGTTAGTGCATTATGCAACTTATGTATATACAGGATAATTATGGATCGAAGAATATTATATTATATATTATTACTAACAAAAACTAAAATGAACAAAATATAGCGATATATCGTATAATAAAACGATTAAACTCGAACAAATAACATAGAACCAATCGAAGAATGAAATATTTTGTTCACATTTGTTTTATTATTAAATAATTATATTGAAAAGTTCTAGAACTATCTTTTTTATACTTATTACTTATTTAGGATGGTATTGGTGTGGTGGAAATAAATCTGACCAATGCTCATCGGCACCGTGAATGGCAGAAAAACTGCGTATTTTATCTATGAATAAATTATTAGAAATATCTTTAAGGACAACATGCACTACAGTGCTGTCATACCTACACGACTGATTCCAATATTTTGTTACAATATAATAAGAGACATAGGTCGATAAAGAGAACAGAACTTCTATCGTGTTTGAACCAATTTAAATTTATTGATTTCAAATATTAATTAAAAGCTCAGTCTAAGACGTAGTCTCGTCACTGTTGTATCTCAAAAAATGATGAAATAGTAACTAAAATTATAGTTTATGTACAGTACATTAGGCTTATTCAATGATTAGTACACTTCTTAAGATATCCACGATTTTCTTATTACTATTTATCCTTATTCAAATGTTAAGAATATATTAAATTTCTCTCCCTTATATAAATTATCCGATTCAATCACAAAATTCATAAATTCGATTACTAATCAAGAACCTTCTTGAGTTTAATTGTTTAAGTGGAATATCGTAAAATTATTGGCGCAACAGCAGAGGTCTTAGATTTATCACATCTATTATGGACAATTATACATCGTTTTGCGCTATAAGAATTTTATACAATTTTAGATGTATTGTTATTAATGATATTTTCAGAATTATTTTCGCATGCACTGATAATGATCATTAGCTGTCAAATCGTTCTATTTATAATAGTTTTGTTATATTTTTCTGGTGTTCCTAGAATATTACTACTGCAAATTGATAGATTAAATCCTGGTAACTGATCTACATGCTGCTTCCATACTCGCGATCACCTTTAATATTATTTTGTGTAACAGGTCTGGTCTGCTTAATCACTTCAGCTATTCTACAATTATTTTTTCATAATTTTTAGCCGTGTACACTTTTTATTAATTGATATTCATTATTAAAAGGTATTAATGATCTCTATTACTTTTGAAAATTTTTGTCTGATATTCTTGTTTTTTGACACACTATTGCAAATTTTTTCTTTCAATAATTACCATCCGGTGTAAAATTGTCTATTTAATTTCTATTCAGCTGAAATTACGCCTATTATATACTCTGGAGATAATTGATAATAAAATACATTTTCAGCTATTCGATTATTGAATCGGCGGTATCGCAGTTTTTCTATGAGTAACTTTATTATCAAACAAAACATTGCAAATAACTTTGAAAAAAAAACGTTGGACCACCATATGTAAATAATGTAAGTCAAAGATTCAGTTATATTTATATTCATAAACTGTAATATATCTAATTTTAACTAATGTTTTTACAGTTCCAATAATAGTATATTCCTTGCAAAAGAACAGATTATTTTGTTGCTCAATGGTTTTCTAACTTTATTAGAAAACAAGATATAGCTGTTTAAATAAGGAAATCGCTCGCCATCAGGCGTTATTGTTAATTAAACGGTAATATCTTGGCTACTATTCAACATTTTATCAATTTTGAAAATGTTATTTAATCGTTACGAAATTATCAATTATTTATGATTGCTAAAATATGTATAATAAAGGGCACGTATTATTACTGTTAATTATAATTCGATGTTACATCGTTCGTTTTTCATTAAAATAATTGTGCGGTTTAGGAAGCTCTGCATCTCAGAAATAAGAATCGATTACCGACATGTGCGAAAAGCAAGATTTAGACAAGGAATATGATACCTGTTCAACTAATCTTTTTAATTTCACTCTTAAATTGCCGATATAGGTTCACTGTGGTTATAACAAATGTAAATTATGCGACGTTACATCATCTTACGATAGTGCATAAGACTCTCACACGTATACATTTACATACAACTTAATATTCCTTATAACCTACACGACCGAGTCCGTGCATATACGTCAGGCGGTTCGTTCATATTTGCGCTTACCCTGACCTATCCTGGCAATGATTCGACTTCTAGTTTGAGAGAGATAGAAAGAGAGAGAGAGAGAGAGAGAGAGAGAGAGAGAGAGAGAGAGAGAGAGAGAGAGAGAATATGATTTATATAGCATCATTTTAATCGTTAATTGGCGTCTTGGTTGTACTAGTTCTAACCGGATCTCAATTGTAGGTAATGCCATTCTGGTTTATTATTTCATCGCTCATATCAACTAGATGGTGTTCCTCTATTTGAACATTAATGAATTTGATATTTATTTAATAAATACAATTGAATCTCTTTAATATCGATTATTACATCAATTTATTCTGAAAATAATGTGCTACAGTATATAGAATTTTTTACAAAAACCATAGATATTCTCACAATATCAATATGTGATATTGATGATATCTCATCCAAGAGTCGTAACGTTGTACAACGTTCATTTTTACTCCTTTGTTATCCGTGAACTTATTTACAACAATGCCCAAATAGGTGTTTTAATCGTAAGTACTCAACTAATTACTCTAACCGCTGTACCGACCCTCTTGACCGGATTATGCGGAATAACACAATTGTTGTATTATGGGGGTTAGTCAATACAATAAGCATAAATACACGTCTAATAACCATAATCTAATTTTTTCGCTCTTTTTCTCTCTCTCTTTCTCTCTCTCTCTCGCTCTCTATCGTTTCTCAATTCTACCTTAGGCTATTGGAAATACTACTTAATATTTCCGACGCCGATCCGAGGTGGTACCGCATGAGTAAAAAAAAATCGAACATGAGAGTATACTTGTAATAAGGAACTCTTAGTTCGGCAGCGTTGCCATAGGGAGGAAGAATTAGAGGACACGGCCTTAATAACCAAGATACTTGTCACATATATAAAACCTTAATATACAAAAAGGTTATATTCTATAACCTTTCAATTGTTAATAAATAATGAAAGTGACTTCCTACTAGAACGTCCAACGGAAATCATACAATTCATTTATCATAGAGTGTGTTTTTGGCCACAGAGTCAATCTGTTTTACTAATTAACCCACTCGGAATAAGTTATGGAGAGAAGGAGATGATAAAGAAATTCTCTCGTATAGCTCTATAATAATATGCACACCAGAGAGACCTTATCTAAAATTGGCATAAAAGGGACATTTTAAGGTAGACAGTACTTTATTTACACTCGGTAAGATTATTCTAAGATTAAGAAATAATAGAGAAAAATAGATTGTAACGCGATGGGTATAATTTCCTTGTGGATGTGTATCCATGTTATTATTTTTATCGTATATTTCTCGAATCGAGGAGCTAACCTCTTTCCCGTGAGCGCTAGTGTTACAAAAGGAAAAGGGAAGGCAATAATAAATACTCATTCTTTTTCTCTATCTCTCTATGTTGATTAAATTTTATTGGGTTTTAAGAGCTAGATTCGAATTGAACTTTCTGTTTCATAAGTTCTAACATATCACCTCAATCACGCCTTTCTATTCTTAAGTTTTTCCTTCGTTAGCTTAATTGGACCAAAGTAAACATAGGCGAATAGAAAATGGTGTATTTTTCCCTCAAGAGATGTCACACGTCCTACTGTATTTTGTTTTATAAAATTTGTCAGTCGCGATGAATTAATTTGACAATTTGTAGGATGCAGAGAGAGAGAGAGAGAGAGAGAGATGAATAATTAATTAAGTTTAACTTAAAACTATATGTTTCAATATTATTGAGCTTACAACGTATTTTTTAACATTATTTAGCCGATATTTTTTCTTCTACGATCGCGAGTTTATGAAACAAGTTGTGGATATTACGGATTTGGAATTAGTTTACATTCAGTTTTGGTTTTATAATTAAGATTTATTTTGACTGAAATGGTAAAAAAGACATAATAATATGTAACTGTAAGGTGATGACTATAACTTTAACAGGAAATATTGTTAACTCAATTGTTTATATAAGAATGATTAGAGATGTTTTACATTGATATGCATTGCATAATTTCGCCTATAGTCGGGAAAGCTAAATGTTTCGTCGTAATAACATATGAATGGAATGAGTGTACACGCATGAATAAGTGTGATTGCATTAATGCTGTCAGTGAACGCCCGATTCGCATAAGAACGTTCAGCCGTAACTATGCGTCAAAGGGTCTTGCATGTCAATTCGCATAAACGAACACACTTCAAGTCAGTAGTACGCTTTGATAACTCCTGTTAACACTTTGTGCATGTCTCGTGCTGCATTTTCACTTATCTAATCTCATCTTTGTCATCCTAACTTGTAGTAATGTCATCTAGTCTCAGAATAACGGTCTGCATATTAAAAATCATACATTGTCGTAATTTCGGCCTTTTTCTTGCATGTGCATGGAAGAGTGAAAGTGATGTAATTTAGCGAGCACGTGTCGAGCATTCTAAATCTCACTTATCGGTGGGTGTATTGTGTCTCCCTGGGATTTTTAGAAGTAGATAACCTTTAGAATTGAATTTTCTTACGTTAAAAATAGATACTGTTGGAAAATAGGCACAGACGGTAGTGATATGTGATTTTATAAATATTTTATTTTTACTAGCTACGTATTGACTGTAGCAGAGATTACATTGTAACGTATACAATTTTAATGGTATTATATGGTTAAAAACTTTTGAGATGCAGATTCAGAAGTCTAAAATATATATCTTAAAAACTGTGGTATTTATTGGGCATGAATCGATTACGGTAATCCCTCTCAACTTTAAAGTAGTATATGTATATCTGTATGTGTGTCCATCGATGCATGCTATAATTGTTAATTTGTGTCGAAGTGTAATATTGAGATTTCATTTCAATTGAAGTTTCCTTACGAGCATGAAAAATCATT
This sequence comes from Chouioia cunea, assembly GCA_030064505.1. Taxonomy (NCBI): domain Eukaryota; kingdom Metazoa; phylum Arthropoda; class Insecta; order Hymenoptera; family Eulophidae; genus Chouioia; species Chouioia cunea. The sequence goes on from JAOPFQ010000002.1 coordinate 20,368,562, forward strand.
CCCAATCGAATATGTTGCAACATATTATTGATTTTAAATATGAGCGATAGCTAAAGAAATAGTATTAGTGACTATTTAAAAACTGCACTGCAATCGGCCAAGAAAATTACATTTCATGATGTAGGTCCTAGTAAAATTACTTCTACATCTGAGCGTGTAGTTTAGACGAGACATTTAAGTGATATTTCTATATATTATAACAAATCATGTCATGTATATTATATGTAATCAATAATATCTACGAGATTACTACGAGATCAAAATTATTGTATTATTGTATCTCGAGAGTTACAGATGTAATAAAAAAATCCTGTTCACCACGTGCGAAATAACGAAGAAATAGCGCTTGCGCATTTTTTATACAATATTCATTTTGTGCGTAGTGTCTCATACAAATAAATTCTATTAATTTTAGTCGAGCCATCTTATGAACCGGCCCACTAGTTTGGCAACGCCGCCGAATTGAAAGCGTTCGTAATAGTCTATGTCTGAATAAATGCGAAAGAGAAAGAGAGATATAGCGAGAGAGAGAAAGGGATAGAGAGATTTCAGAAAGAGAAAATGCGTAATGCGACTATCAGGCGCACGCCAATATGCGTCATAATTTTAAGCGGTACATGTAGCCCTTAAGCGGGACAGTCAGACACGATTGTAGTAACTAGAAATTTGAGCTAAAGACAAAAAGAAGATACGACATAAAGTTGATGACAACGGTGTTATAATTGAGTCATCGAGAGCGATCCTCGAGATGTACGTGGAACGAGACAAGTATTAGTGAAGAGACGACAATGTCTATGGGAAAGGAGAGTTTGAGCTAAGAAAACGACGTTGCTGACACCCAGGAACACGCACGTAATTGCATAGCGTAAGTCCTTCCATTTCGCCCATATAAAACCGTGGTCTGACGTTGCCAGACCAGCTCAGGGTTAGCACGGTGTATTGTCCGATTAGCGTATGTTTCGGTGTATCGTATAAATATCGACTTGAATGCGATAAATATGAAAATGTGTATAATCTATTGTAATGTGTTCAAGTGTAGTGGCGTGACAATGCCAGTAAGTTTAATAACGACAACCGTGGTGTGATTACGCCGGTGACTTTATGAATAAAAAAATAACATCGGAAGAAAATGTGTTTAGACCATTTATTTATCTCACTTGCCACCCGCCTTTGTATAGCGCCCATAAAAAGAACGTTATACTTCCAGAACCACGCAAATTAATAGACAAATATGTACACTACTGTGTCATCAAAACAAAAAGAGACTTACCGTGTTATATAGAGAATAATAAGAAAAATATACTTTTTTATAAGCTGAAAATATTTCTTTACTTAATACTCGCTTATTCGATCAAATACCTTTATCTTAACTCATTTATTACCGAAATCTTACTCTCGATTAGCCATAATTGGTCCTATAATTTGATATTGTTTCTCTATAATCTACATAATTGATACAAAAATCAATCTAGCATTCTCAGATATCCTCTCTAGACTTGCGCCATCTCTATTTTATATATACTTACATACCCTCTTCCTCCTTCTCGCCATGTCACCGTCTTACTTCAGTCCAGACTCAGCTAGGCAAGTAATTCCCCCTTGTCCATCATAAATAATAGACAAGAGGACAATGTTCGATTACTAATCATAGCCGAACGATTCCGTCGGACCAATAAGATGAGCAGGATCTGATCAACGGCCGAAAGACCTATTACAGAGCCTTTGTGTATGGATTATTTTCGTCATCATACAACACATTTTCACACCTATACGTAATTATGACATGGTGATATGAAATGAAAATATTAGTTTATAAACCTTTATAGAAATCCTGGAAAGATTTCATTCAAAATTATTAAGAAGCATAGTTAATTCACCTTGGTTTATTCACAACAATCTAATTAACAAGAATCTAAACATCCCTATAGTCAAAGAAGAACTAACCACCTACTATAATAGGTACAAAACAAGAATAGAAAATCATCCCAACAAACACTTAAAGGGTATCCTACGTATTCAAATCATAAATTCAAGACTCAAAAAACACAAACCATTACCTCAAGTTAATGACTTCACTTACTACCTGAGTACTGAAGTTTCCAATGGGAAACTTATACATCTCAAACGGGTTGTTATTTATAAATTATTGTGCTAGTTAAACAGTTAAACCAATTATTTAATCAATTAATTAATAGTAATTAACAATTTCGTAAAGCCAAAAACAGTAAAATGTGATATCGCTTAAGAGAAACAGACGTTTATAAGAAATCAAATCATTTCATTAATTACTACAAATGAAACACTTATTAGAAATCAAATCATTTATAAAAGCCACCCGCTACTATCGCCTGCATCTATTTTAAATACCATCCATTCTCAAATCTGTTATCGGTTTTCAAACGTGAGAAAGCTTAAAGTTAATGAATAAGCTAGTTTTCTCTGAAAATTTATAAGACTGGTCCTCTGAGCAGTACTTTATTACTCCGTACTAATACATTTTTCAGATTTGTAGGATCATAGAAATTATCTCCCTCACCTATAGCCGAAATCATACAACGCATATCAATATAAATATCAGTAATCACTCTTATATAAACAGTTTAGTTAATGATATCTCCTATTGAGAATATCGTTATTTATCGATCTTTTACTGTCTCAGCAAAAATTGTTATTAACTACAAAAACCAAAGCTATATGTAAATTAATTCCTAATTTATAATAGCCATAAATTGTTATATAAACTTGTAATCACGGAGGAAACAATCTCGCCTAAACTACATTAAAAGTTTTTGAAATATATAGTTTTAATGAAATATATGTAATCAACTTAGTATATCTCTCTCTTCCTCTTCATGTGATGTATTTGTTAAAATAGTTCAACCAATTAATTAATTGGTTAACTGAAAACAGTAAAATGTAACATCTTTTGAAAGTGAAACAAACTATTTTTCTATCCGCCTACGCTTAATCTGCTCCAATTAGACTAACGAAAGAAATCTTTTTTTCTTTTATTGCCTTCTTTTATACCTAAAGGGACGCGGAAAAATTTAAAAGTAAGGAACACGATGATGTAAGTTGACACATATAGAATAGAAAGTCTAGTTCAAATCCAAAATTGAATCAAACTTAATTAAGGGAGAGAGAAAAATAGATCATCCACAAAAGAGTAAGTACAATAAAAATAATCTAACTCCAAATTCTACTTTTTCAAGTCTATTTTCTTGTATCACTTGTAGAAAACATATAATAACTTTACTAGATTCTTGTAAAATTGAGTATTGTCTACATTCAAATATTCCTTTTTAATTCCAATTCTAGGTGAATTATCTCTGGTGTGCGTTTTCTTATAGAGCTGTGCGAGAGAATCATTTTTCCATCTCCTTTGCTCTATAATCTATTCCAAGTAGGATTATAAACAAAGAAAATTGATTGATTTCTCGATTATTAAAGGTAAAATACTAAAAACAAAAGTCTTAAAAGGTTTGTTATTCATGAATTATTATACTATGTCATTTGCCAAATGTAACTTCTATAGATTGCAATTAAAAATTAAACAAAAAATTACTACTCCGAAAATTCTGTGACAAGGATAATCAATTCGCTTTAAGTTGACATCAATCAACAACCCATCAGCTTTAAATTATTATCAAATTACTATTTAAGGCGATAAATCCTGATAATCTTCTGTGAGAAAAATGTGTATGGAAACTTCTATTTCATATAGTTCATAATTAGTTCAACAATACATTCATATGTAAAAAAAAATTAGATTTAAACCAAATTTTAATGTAAATGATTCAGTAAAGTTATCGAACTTGCCTGGACAATGGTACGTAATCCATTTAAAAGCCATTCCATGTTTATACGTCATATTATAATACGAATCAATAAAATTTCCTTGTATCATATCTTTATAGTTTTCATTCTCTGTTTCCATCATGCGATTGTATTCTTCAGAACACCCAACTAAAAAAAATGTTGCTACATATTTTAATTTGCGTCCCCACGTTGTTCTTATAACATGTCGTTTATCAATATTCCTTGGTGCAGAGTGGACTAAAATAAGAATAATGGGCGCAACTAGCTGACATCTATCATTGTTTATTAAAAACTTAAAATTCCGTAGATTAATTAGAGTAGGCCTATCAAGTTCTATTGGCATATTTACAAAAGCATGCGAAACAATAATATTTTCTGGTAGTAAATAGTTCGATAGCGTCGACTGAACTGGATTTTTAATTACATCATTTGACTGGGGAATCCACTTCATTAATACGACGTATAATATTACTAATGAAACAGTTAAGACAGAAAGTATTGCAACCCTTATTATTAATTTCGGATGCATTGTGTTCTCTAAAAAATCTTCGCTGAAAATTAATAAATCAAAGTTATCTACAGTATAAATAAGAAATTAGAAAAAAATAGTGGAAAATTAGGAAATTTGCGCATTAGAATGACATTTTATTGTGATTAGGAGTAGTTTGATCGCATAATTCTATAAAATTAGCGATTGTTCTGAAATATGAAACAGCTTAGAGCTAATCTTATGAATTTATCTTGAAAGTACTACACCAATAGTAGTTCCAGCGCAAATTTTCTATATTATTCTCCATCTCAATGCATGGTTATTTCTATTGTTAAAAAGAGAAAGTTAATATAATATCATATTCTTGACTAGGTCTTTGTAAGATCGAGTACTGTCTATACTCAAATATTCTTTTTTAACTCCAGTTCTAGGTGATGTATCTCTGGCATACGCCTTCTTACAGAACTGTACGAGAGAATAATTTTGCAATTTCCTGTGCTCCGTAATCTATCCCCAGTAGGATAATAAATACAGCAACTCGATTTATTTTCCAATTATTAGAGATAAAACTTTAAGAAAAAAAGTAGGCTCTTAAACAAATAAATTGTATAATATTTACTGGACGTTAAGCTTGACAGTAATATTTTTTCCAATATTTCCGAAAATATTATTAAAAGGCTTATTTGCCTATACGAAGTCAACTGTTCTTAATTCTTTGCAGATTTCGAAATCAGAATTGTTAGAGCCGTTTACTATTGAGCTGGAATGTAGCAATGTCTGAGACATCCTTTAATGATAATAGTAATTTACCTTATAGCCTTGGTAGGTAGCTCTTTCATAATTCTGTCTGAGATGTTGTCGATACTTAGTCAGTTTTCACTCTTTATTTTGTTGATTATTTTATTTGTTTTTATCAGTATGGCATTAACGATAGATTGAAATAGAAGCAATTCGTTCTCCTCTTGCTTTGATATTTCTTTGACATTGGTTACGATAAGGTTACAAAAATTAATAGCAATTGATTTTCCGTTGGTTCTCGTTCAATTTTTCGCTGATCGGTATATAGGAGGAATACATTTTATAGGGGTTTTAAAATTTTTGTCTTTACGAAGGGAAATGTGTTTCTGTCGCAGTAAGGTTTATTAACTAATTATAATCCGCTAGATTTCTTTCTAAATGTAGTAATTAATTCACTTCTTTTATAGTTCTATTTAGGTTGGCTTGATCTCGAGTGTTTTGTCAGATTTCGTGATGATTCCTTTTTTCCCACTTTTTTTAGTACTGAGTTAGAGGTGTATTCTACGCTTTTTTGTATTAAAGACTTGTTAGCAGAAGTAAGTTTCACTAATTAATTTGCCGAAGTAATCAATTCTTTTCTCTATATGAACTGTAGATTTTAGTTGTATATTACAGTGAATTTTAATATCAATAAAAAATTTATATTTATCTCTTTTTTAAGAGTAATAATCACTGGTGAGTGATCTAAAGTTAATTCCATCCAGGAACGTGCGTTAAAGTAGGTAGAAGTGATACCTTTCATCATGAAAAAGTCTACGCGTGATCTACAACCCCACGAGTAATGCTTTCTATTAAAGTCGTTGCCTACAATTAATTGGTGACCGAGTGATTTAAAAAAATCAAATTTTCTTTGTTAACGGTGTGATTAAGAGGGCAGTAAACAGATATTATTGTGATTGGCCCTGTCCAGTTAGCTGTTAAGATGATAGTAGATTGAAGGTTACGTGCCTGAAAATTATGGAATTTGAAGTTTTTTATTGAAGATTTTATTATGATAGTAGAACCTCCGTGTGCTTTGTCGTTTGGGTTATTAATAGTGTATATTATGTATCCTCATAATTTTAAATAATGATTACTGGTAAAATGTGTTTCTGAAATTAGCATTATATCTATGCTTTCACGTGTTAAAAAGATATTAAATTCCAAGTATCACTGACTGAAACCATTAGCATTCCAAATTGCAATCTTTAGAGATTGTTTCAACTTGCTATTTTATTTATGAGTGTTGTCAGTATGTCTAGCATTGTATTCATTTTTACCATGAGTTTTTCAATCTTTATTTCTAATTTTTTACTATCAGGTTTAATACAATTAATGCTATTTAGTATATTTGAATTATTTTTTACGTTTATCTGTATCGCTAGCGAATATAGTTTGGGGGTTATTATTATTGTTGGTTAATGCTTCAGCACAAATTGGATTTAATCCCATTTTGTCATGGATTCATACTTTCGCTAATTATTTTTGTACTTTCAATATTCTTTTCCATCAAATCTCGGTATAATTTTTTTTGGAGCTCTTTACTTGCTGGGCAACCCTTGTAGCAGACTGGCTGATTTTCTTTACTGTTGGCCCTGTAACATCTAACGTATATTATACGGTTAATTCATTAAAGAGTGCCTTTTTGATCATAGAATTTTACCTCTAATAGCCAAAAAATCAATCAATTTATTTTTAAGTTATCCTACAGAGGATGGATTGGGGAGAAAAGGAAGTGATAAAGCGATTCTCTTGTACATCTCTATAAGAAGGCGCACTAATTCTTTATATTTGATGACTTATAATTACAGGTTTTAATTACAGATTTCTTATAATTACAGGTTGCGTCGTTGTGATAACTATTCATGAGAAATAATTTAAACAATTAAAATAAATTGAAGAGCAAAAGGTTTATCTATTCAAGGCAAAATTCTTATAATTACAGGTTTTAATATTGTTTAGGCATGGTTGTGTATTTTATGTTTGTTAATTTTATAAAACATATTATGAGTATTATAAATTAGGAACTAGCTTCGACGTGGTCTCGATTAAATAATAAACAACGACGGCTTTAACAACCAAAATTGTTATTTGAATTATTTTATACAGATGACTGGCGGATGCCTTACATTAATATCCATTACATGATTTTGGCCGCGACCGAATAAATTTTATGATAAGATAATTTTTATGATCTTACGCATCTGGAAAATTCCGTTAACGCGATGCCATAGCGCATCATTAAGAGGGTCCATTTTATGAATTTTCAGAGAAGACTAACTCATATATCGGTGGGTACGGCTTATCTATAAGACTTTTTGTAAGTGAAGTGATTCGGTTTAAACTTATCTTAAATATTAATAAAGCTCTATTATTAAATTTTTGTAAAGCTATTTATTATATACATTTGCATAAATCTATACAGATATGTATATACACACACGTATACTTTCCCTGATCGATTTTTTTCAGAACCAAATTTAGCTATAATCGTTACATATGATCCATTGTCTTGCAACTCAAATTACTAATTTTCAGTTATACATAAAAGAGATTATTATTTAGATACAATTCTTATAGAGAATTGGAGAAAAGTGTATGAAGTGTGTGAATAGTATATTAAAAGTGTATTAATAGAATTTGAAGTTTGTGAAAAGTCTGAAAAGTGTTTGGAAAGTGTGTAAATGTGTGAAAAATAAATCAAAGTCTGAAGAAAAGTCTAGAGTAAAGGCTGGAGAAAAATCCGAAAAGTTGGAGGAAGTGGATTATTTGTACAAATTTTTCCTATTTAATATGTTAATAATATATAGAAGTTTTTTGGAAATATCACCTATAACGTTATATTTATGTAGTATTTATTACAATTTACATAACATCTGTGTTATATACGTGTAATATAAACTGAAAGTTAGTTATGTTAAATTATAACAAATATTCTCAATAAACTTCTTTGTATGCAATCTCATTTAATATATAATGAGTCTGTGTCCATTCTCTATAAAATATTTATTCTTTTACTATGATAAGTTATTTTCTTTCTGTTTTATTTATTTTTAGATCAGAACTCCTGATTAATAAAGTGTACACAAGTTGCCAGTCTAAAGTCATAGGTTGCTTATTAATAAATATTCATGTTCTTTTTAAACTATTTTCTTTCTGTACGGGTTTCCACTTAAGATTTTTAATTCTTGGGTTTTCTCATTTAAAATTTTACACACAAAATTTTCTAAATATAAATAAACTATTCGTGACAACTTTATTAATCAGGAGCCCTTGAGATAAAAATTAATGAAATACAAAATAAATGACTTATTATAGTAAAAGAATAATTAAGCAAGAAATAATTGAAATTAACTTATCTGACAGTATCAAACGATGTAGCTCTATGAACCTTGTATTTTCTGCGTTGCTAATTTGATACATATTTGTTTTAAATGTAATTCATCGACATTTCTACTTACTTCCAACAACTAGTTGATTGTATTGCAAACTAAAAACGATCATGATAGCGCTTGATTCAAACATCAACCACCCAAATCGCGAGAAAAAAACATGTATCTAACTTCGATACGTGCCAATGATGCTTAATCGAGGAAAATGAGGAAAAGAGAAAAAATTGATTATTGTTTTGTTTATTATTTTAATGTCTTAGAGACTGAATTATAAATCAATAATAATTATAATTATAGTTGATATTTGAACATTCTTACCTGTATTATGTATTAAACTCCACTCAAGTCCACTGTTTTAAATTATTTTATCCCCCTCGTTGTACACTCAATCAAGGATCCTTTTAAGATGTAATCGATAATTACGAAATCCACTTTTTAAAACGTATCCCAATTATAAATGTAATTAATTATTTATATAAGTAAATGTCTTCTACTCGATTGTATTACACAATTTGCGTATCCGAATGAAATGAGCCTCTTTCATCCTCAGTTGTTTGCTTTGTTGCTTTGCTTTTCAAGTTCTGTTGGGACTACAGCCCACTTTCTATATGTACATCAAGTAATTTGTGTACGTACGTGCTTGTTTGGGACTTGGTGGTATATTCGAACGATATTCAGAGTAGAACAATATAGTTTTACAAGTAGATAGTTTGAAGGTATGATGTCGGTTTGACTTTAAGGTGGAATAAATTATCACGTAGGATAATTTTCTCTACCTAGAGCACGCTTTTATGCTTAGAACTTTCGTTCTACTAGCAAGGAATGCGTGCTGGTTGTTTTTTAGAATGTTCCTCCGAATTTCTGGTTTTGTTCCTATGTGGACACCTTTTGTTACTGACGTCTAATCGCAGCAACGGTTTCCACCTCTCCTTCACTAGCTCTCTTCAGCAGCAAAGAGGGTTAGTACTGTTTTTTAGGTTAACTAGGACTGACTCCCAGGGGCAACTCGCGTAACCAGGAATTAGGATGAATGAAAGGGCAGGGTCGCGAACTAATCGATTTATAATCTAACTTTTATTTTATTTTTTATATTCACTTACAGTAATTTCCTGCGCTCCAAATTTCTTGGACCTCTCCTCGGAGCACACTTCCACAAGTGACAAACCTCGAACTCTAGCAAGTGAAGCTTTTTATGCTTGAGGTAGTTAACTCCCATTAGGGGTTGATCTTAAAGTCAACTGGGACTCAATTGGTCTTAGGTCCCTCCCGAGTATCCACAACTCGAAAAAATACAAAAATACGCCTTCGAATTGAGAAAATTTGAAGGAGGCTCGAAATGGGTACGTCCTTCCGGAAATGTGCCCTTCGAACTCTCCCTCGCTCACAGAGCCATTCTGAGAAAATTCTTAACCTATTTGTATTTTGAGTAACTTTTCGTTTTTTCTTCGTTTTACGACTTTTAGATAAGCCCATAAAACTAAAAACGAAAAGTCACTCAAAAACAACGAAACAAAAAAAGGACCATCTGGCCAAAAGTTAACTATGACTATATTTCATGGGACCCCACACGCGCACGGGACAGCCGTCGAACCTTTTTGAAAGAACTGTCGGAAAAGTGTATCCGAAAAATTTTATTTTTATAAAACATTAAACACTAGACTGAAGTCACTTTGCGGTCCAAATGAAGCAGGGCATCATCCTAGAAAAAAAAGGTCTCGCTTTCTGTCCGATGGCATACGCATACAAAAATTCTCGCATCTACAAATGCGCTTTATTCCGATGTCAGACGCAGGAACAATTAAATTCAAATCAGGCTGACATGAATTCCATAAATCCTCATAGAAATTAGCAGACTGAAAATCATGTCGATTTCAACTGCAATATGTTTTATATCACTAATGAAAATGATGAATCATTTGAAAAAGATTATAATTCATCAATTAGGGCATGCGACTAATTAGTTGCCGAATTGGGCGCAGTCGTGCCTAATCGGCAGCGCCAATTTTCAGTGGCAACGATTACGATGCGGTTTAGAGAGGAAAAAAGAGGAATCGTGCAGAGGTTGTCGTGTCAGAGTGTCGTAAAAAGGAAATCGACGCTGAGTTAGAACTAAGGACAGACCAAATTGTGAAGCGGAAAAGCCAAGACAAAGAGGCGCAACTCATGGAAAGAGTTTGTGTGAAGTGTGAATCTCCGGTGGAAGATGACTTCAAAGACGAAGGACAGCGAGTATGGCGGGCCAATAGTAGGCGGAAAGAGGATTCCACCAAGGCAGTTAGTCATGTGCTGACTCGACATCCGCATGTAAGCCGGTAACATTCCGTCGGAGCCGCCGACATAAAGTAAGGCTGCATTTTCTATTTTATTGCAATGCATGTGGCTGCGGGAGCTCTCACCAAGTTAGCGCGATGCGCGACCTGGTAAAAGCGTCCTTAGCCGATTTCACCGAGATGGATCTATCCGTAGCAAGTAGACGCGGACTGCGTGCGTGTGTGTGTATGTGTGTGAGTGCGAGAGAGCTAACGTACGTGCCGCGATTATGCCGAGGTGTAAATACACCGGCATTACATAATTTGTGACGTGAATACGCTGGTTTATAGGTTTGCGAGTTACAATAAAATATGTTGTAAGACAAATTGTTGTATACTTGTTATTTTTGTCTTTCCTTCTCCCTTTGCCTCATTAGCGTCCACGAAAGGGACGTTTGTTCCCCGATTGGATAAACAGAATTCAAATTATGATCTGCAGCTCATTTAACAAGCTGAGTACTATCAGATTACAATATTAAGAAACAGTAAATTTAAGGCTACAGACTTTCGACAAATTTTCGTATACGCTGGTCCCGTTATTTTTCCAAGGTTAAGTGTGTCTAAAGTTTATTTATATTTCTTACTACTAAGTTCTGCTATGCGAATTTTTTTTAGTCCTGGTTCTTTGAAAACTCTCCTCGCATACGTTGAAAATTTTATCAAAATTTACGTCATAAGGGCAGAACAAATCATGAAGCCAATATTGAAATTAAATACAGAGAAAATTATTTTTTAAACGAAACACTATCAAAAATTGTTCCATTCAATACTTTTATTAGACGGTTGGAGTTATCATGTGTATAGTAAAATGGAAACCGAATCTTTAAAATTGTATTATCATTTTAATAATGATAATAATACTGTGCGTTTATTTTATTCTAAATTAGGTATAATAAGAAATATCTTAAAAATAGATAACGGTGATTATTATTTAGCTATTTAATTTGTCCAGAAAATTGGTCATTTCTTTAATATTGATTAACTTATATCTCTAATTGAATGCAAATGTTTCCGAATGACATATTGGCCTGCAGATAATTCTACTTCGATACCGTAAAATAATTATTACATAGTTTTCAAAATACTGTCCTCGCAGAATTTTTAACTGTGACTTACCTCCTTATAATTTTTTGTTGGCTTCATTTGAATTATCAATATAATTTTTATAAAGTTTAACGATTTTTGTATTCACAGAAAAGTATAAATTTTTTTAGCATATCATCCAAGATACCGCCAAAAAGAAGATAAGAGGATTCGATACTATGGATCCTAAAAAACCTCTCTATCTTCTACGGAGTGATTTGGAAGAATTTAGTGAGCAATTACCCGACACCTCTGAAAGACAGAGGAAACGAAACTCTTACTAGACTACCTTCTTACATTTTATTACGTTAACCCATTAATGTGCATTAATCTCTAATACTCGAGAACGATTGATTTTTACAATCGCCCCATTCAAACGCTAAAGCAAGGATACAAAAGAAGAGAAAATGTATATGTTAGTAAAGAAATAAAATAAAATATTTGAAGAAAAACATAAAATATCTACTTAATAAACAAACTTTATCCCTCACCTTTCACAATTACGAGTTACATGAGCTACCCCTTGAAATTTGTTCAAGTTAACCTTGGGATTTTACCTCTTTACTGCTAATTAAGTCAGTGAGGGAAAGGTAGACATTAGTGTTAGTGACAAAAAAGATGACTTCTTAGAATTCATGAGAAGTCGTTTTACAAGGATTATTAATAAACAACTTGCACACAATTTGGTTAATAAAGCGAAAGTTTTAGGTCAAATATTGTGCGAGGCATGCTAAATTGCCAAAACGTAATTAAGGTATTAGTGATGTTATTAATCCGATGTTACAATTCTTTTCGCGTTTTGGTCCTTTTAGTGAAATTTCTATCCTATATAAATAAATCGATGACCTGGAATGTGACGTCAGTATATTTGTGATTTGATAGGATATACATGCATATGTATTGTACGTCAATGAACTTAACCTTGAAAACATATTTTGAATTGTAATTATACGATTTAATGCAAAATGAAATTCGTGTGCGACCAGCGCGAATATTATTGACCAATACTATATTAACTGGCGATCGAAACTATAATGGATTTCGCTATAATTAATATTTAAATTACGTTATCACACTATCAAACATGTGTTTATAATCTGCTACGTTAAATTCAAGTTTTTGGAATATTATAGCAAAAATAATAATAACTACTGGATCACTTAGTATTATATATTCGTAGTTTTATACCACAGAAACATGTATATTTTAATTGCCAAAACTACTTTTAAAATAATATATCTTTTATCATCTTTCGCGATCATATGAAATTCATGATTCTTGCACGTTGTTTTACTTTATTGTTTAATTATATAAATTGTTTTATAATTAAATTATATGTCTTTAACCTATATAAAAAGATTTAATAATAATATATTTATTACAAAAATTAATAACATATCATACCACAATCTAGATGGTAAATCTTCCAATACGTTATAATTTCTTTTAGTGGAGTAAATAACGCAATACTTTATAATTACTACATTTTTCCGAATATTTTATATAATTGAATATCGGACAAAATTTGCTTGAATTGATATAGTATTTACATTTGTTCTTTTAAAGTATACGAAATATTCTCTTATTATTAAACTAGCAACGAAAATATTGGTCGTTGGCCATTTTTTTATAATTATGGTATTAGTGAAAATATAATTAATAGTAAATGACAAAGTAACTATTGATTAGACTAGGGTGAATACACGGTACAGATAGATGTTTTTGTAAAATATCCCTTTCTAATAGTTTAAGCCTGTCTTTGATAGTTTCATCTTTTATTTATGCAAAAATTATTACGGCACATTGAAATAATGTTTTGTATTTATCATCGCTTAGATTAATATCCTTTTTTTTATAGGAAACAAGGAAACTTTCGAACGATAGTTCAATCCATGATGGGTCAATATATCATCATAGATTTTTATGATATCGATAATGATGATTGATGAAAATTTTAAAAATGTTTTCCAAGATAATGTCCTGTTATAAATCGTACAACTTGATCGATACAGTAATTATAATATATAATATATTATAACATAGTCCTATTATTTACTAATTATTTTTATTTATTTTTTTTATTTTTATTTTCATATGTTTTATATTTATTAATTGTACAATTTGTTTGAAATTTTAATTTGTTATCCTCATTGCGATATGCCTTTATAATAGGATTATACTTAAATTAATTTCAACATATTAAAGGATCTATTTTTTTTTTTTTAAATTATTAAATATCTGATTTATTTCTTTAACTTTTATTCGAATAAGTAAATTATTTTTAGTTTATAAGCATTTATAATTTCTACATTTTAAGTAGAATGAGTTCTTCCTCTTTTTTATACTACATTGTGAGACTTTAAATATAATTTTGAAATAGCAAAAGAGATAGCCATTTTAATATTAGTTCTGGTCCCATATCATGTAATTTTTAGAATTTGGAGAGGAAATTTTTGTGAATGATTTAATTTTTCTTTGTTTTTCAGATTAAATAATCAGTAATTTATGAAGTAGATATAGAAGATAAAATAACTGGTCTAGATATTTGTAATTCACAAATTGCTAAATTCATAAGTATGCAGTAGAATACATTTATTTACTTTGTATTTTCACTGTCAAACTATACTTGAAACAAATTATTTATAAAACACTTTATTGCTAGAAATATTATTAATTAATACTTATTAATAAATTAAGAATATATTAATACATTATTATTTGAATATATCCTTTATCAATCTTTATTTCATAGTTCACTGGTATAAATCAGAATTAAACTGCAAACAGAGAGAGTATATGGTATTGAAAGATTCGTATTTGAATTTGTATTTATAGATACAACAGAAATCACAAAAGAAGAACTATTTGTCGCAGTCCACCATAAATAACTATTAATAAATATTAACAATTAACTTTGCCTATTGCTATTATCGATGCCGATAATAATATATCTAATTTGACGACACATGTGTAACTTTAATATGAGTCTCTACCTTAAAAGGGTATTTAATATACCAAATAACAAAAGTGAAAATTCCAAAACATTAACATTTCTATTGTAATAAAAAAAAAAATATTAGTTTATTTTCTTACGAATCTTACTATTGAATTATATTATTGAATCAGACTTTCTTCGTAAGAAACAGAGAAATTATTCCCATTGATTTATCGATTTTTATATCAAATAAAGCTTAAAATGGAAAAAATAAATGATTTTATCATTAATTAGTGACGGTTATCTTCGAGTATTTTGGAAACGAATTGTCAGACTCGACTTTCATGAATTTCTGCAAATCGAAAAGGTCAGTGTACTCTTCAGTATATCCAATAATTAAGTTAAAAAATTTATTTTTTAATTGAAAATTCTATTGAAATGTAGTATTTTCTGTTCTAAGAAAAAAAATATATTTTAACAATTTTAACAATAAAAAAATTAACAATTTTATGACCCTTTTTATAATGGATTTTCTGCAAGGATTTTGATTTGTTTCAAATTCTGAAATGACTTTAATCTTATATCGTGTGACGAACCGTTGGTTTACTCGGTCATTATAGCGCCCGATCTTTGCATGGCCATAACTCGGTTCCTATGGGGAAATTCTTATTTCCATAGTACAAACTTTTTGGTGGGCTTTGATCGTAACCTTCGGTTCCACCACTTTTTGGGGCGCTATTTTGGTCGGTTTAGTCGGTGGTTCAATGATAGTAAAACTATTAGAGCCATTGCCGGAGCCCATTGGCGCTCTTGTCGGCCGATTAGTAGCTCGTTATTCCGAGGTCAGCGATTTTGGAAAATTCGTTGCGGATTTTCGGTACGGAGAGGAGAGGGAGATGTAAGGCACACTCGCTGACTCAGATAGATTTCAACAGTAAAAATATGAGTTTGGTTGATTTTGTTTTACGAGTAATAGTGCCTAGGTGCAATAGTGTTTTCTGTTTTTTTTTTGTCTCTTTAATTTCTCTCTCTCATTCTCCGTGCATGGATTTATTTATTGTATTTTTTTATTGTTTGTTTATTGATGTTGGGCCTCGCTTGATCTTCTTGGCTGTACAACCGGAACTTGGCGATGGCCATTATTTTTATATAACTGTTGCCGAGGTTTAAACTTTGATTTTCTTTTTTTTTATTTATTAATTGCGCCGTTATTATTAATTAGTTGTATTTGGGTTTCTTTTTTCCATTTCTCTTTTTTTTTTATTAATAAATTATAATTTTTTTGTAACTGCGATTTGTCATTGACGTCTTGCCAACTTACCTTCTCGTGACCTTTTAAGGTCATCGCTTCCTGGCCCAGGTTAGGTCATTTACGCCTCCTACCTTTTCCTTTTTTCAATTCGTTCGCGACCGGCTCGTAATTTTAATAAAAATTCAACGTAACTGAAGGAATCTTCCCTTAGAAATAAGGTAAGTCTCCCCCCCCCCCCATTAATTTAGATATCGCGTTGCAATTGTAATCGTAATTTTCGGATGTTGACTTCCCGCTCCCGCTCCACCGGTAGTCCGCTACGTGCCAGGTAATGAGCGTATCGGTGAGTGAGGACGGATAACTCACCATATGATTTTGACAGAAGAAACGCATCTCGCTAACTCTATTGATAAAGAAGCGCATATCTCTCGCATTCACTATGCGTATTTCGATCTATCTCTCTTACGTCTAACTTTTTTTTTGTTCATAATGGAGAATGGATAATTGAAGTGGACAGTTGCTGTACAATCTCTTCGTATGTAAGGAGCTTGCTTATTTACCGTTAGGTTCAGATTTTTTTCCAAGTGTTTTTTTTATTTGAACCGACATATTATTGGCTTAAACTTCCTATTGAATTTCGACGAATGGACAGTTGGAATAAATTATATCATCATGATATTTTTTTAAGATAAAATAGGACGTGCCGTTATTCAAATAATTAATCAAAAAAATCTTTTTACTATCGGGATATTAAGGATGTAATATCCGGAAGATATTACAAAACTAATTTAATTAAGAGTGTATTTTTGATCGTAGAGTTTTACCTCTAATAAACCGGAAATCAATCGGTTTATTTTTGTGAATTACCCTAGTCAGGATAGGTGGCGGATTGGAGAGAATGGTAAGGCGATTCTCTCGTACTGCTCTATAACAGGCGCACGCCAGAGAAACCTCAACCAGGATTTGGTTTGAAAGAATTATTTTGAATATAGGTAGTACTTGATTTAACAAGCACCCGATCTATATTCGATGGAAAATCTAAGTATGTTACTACGATGCGATAGAGAAAAGAGACTACGTTCAAATTAGAATATGTATTGCTTGACTTACTACTTTAGATGATCTCTCTCTCTCCCTCTCTCTCTCTCTCTCTCTCTTACAAGCCAGAGTTGGATTTAATTTTGGAGCTGTATTCGAATTGTCTGTAAAACTACGCGTGGGCCATCTTATAAACCCCGTCGCGCTTCCCTACTCTTAGAGTTTTCCGGGTCCCTTTCTAGGCTGACCCTTTTCGAATTACGCCAATGAGAGGACAGATGATTTCCTTCGTTAGCCTAATTGGAGAAGCCTTAGCGTGAGTGGATAGAGAAATGTTCATTGAAATTAATTGTTTAATTGATTGAATAGTCTTAGCGAATGAAATTGACAGGAGAGAAAGATATCTACGGTGTACAATTTGGCGACTTAATATTATTATATTAACATTATCGATACTAGGATAAATATTAGTTTATTTAGTTTTGGTTTCTCGTTTATGCCTCGGGGATTCTAAAAGACAGATTATGGTAGTTACAAATATAAAAAGTATCTTACAATTTGTGTTGGTTTACAATAAACAACCGCAGTTACAATTATTATTATTGTTGTTTTATACAAACGTCTAACGGATATCTTACATCAATATGCGTTACAGAGATCTATTAGATTTACAGAAATTTTCTTTGCTTATTTTTGAGACTTCACTACAAACAGAAGCTTTAATATTGAGTGAGCTTATTTGTGGGCTGTTTTTTCTTATAATATTTGTATTGGATTCGGCTTGGAAATCTTCGATGGATTCTTGGTCACTTTCATAATAATCTATTCTCTTATTGTTTCGCGTGCGGATTGGGGAGAAATTTTGTCTTACGATTAGGATTTCTTGTGTCTTATTTGTTGGAGACGTTTTCTTTAGTCTTCCTCTAGGTCATTTAGAAGGATCAAGGATTTCGACTGGCAGAGGTTGATCTGCAAGACATTTTTTGTCTCCTTGTAACTACGTTTAAAGGTACTGGATCGACGGGATTTCTAGAGAGAGCATCAATGTTACAATTAGTTTTCCCAGGGCAGTAAACGATTGCATAGTCGTATTCTGACAATCGGAATCGCCATTTTTTAATCGGGTGTTGATGTTTGCCGTTTCAAAGCACACTAAGGGTTGATGGTCAATAACGATTGTAATCTTTCGTCCATATATGTAAGCGCGAGAAGCTTTGATATCGTGTAATACAGCTAAAGCTTGCTTTTCGTACACTTCGTAATTTAATTCAGGATCTCGCAGAACTCTAGATGTATAGACTATTGATAAATCTTTTCCCAATTTACCTTGGGATAGTATTCCTCCTATAGCATAACCGGAAGCATCGGTAGTGACTATGACTATGTTCGTCTAGATTTGGAAATTGTAAAACAGGAGCTTCACAGAGTTGTGTTTTTAACTTGACAAAAACTTCTTCGATTTTGTCAGTCAAAACAAACGGAGTATCTTTCTCGAGCAATTTAGTTAAAGGTTTACCTATTTTAGCAAAATCCTTAATGAAGCGTCGGTAAGATCCTGCAAATCCTAGGATCTAGCGAACATCTTTAACGTTGATTGATCTTGGGAAGTTTTTTACAGCTTTTATTTTATTGGGATCAGGGCTTAGGCCTTTTTCACTTAACATATGTCCTAAATAAGAGATTTCACGTTTTGAAAATTCACATGTATCGATCTGTAACTTCAGCTTGTTTTTAATGAGGATTTCAAAGAGCTTTACTATTTTTTCTTCATGCTCTTGTAGGGAATTTGCGTAGATAATGATGTCGTCGAGATAAACAAATAGGATTTGACCTTGCAGACCTCTGAGCACATTATCCATGAGGCGTTAAAAATTGGCTGGAGCGATCTTCCTAATGACATGCTTACGACCTCACAATCGCCGAAAGGATTGCTAAAGGCAGTTTTATATGAGTATCGAGGATCCATTTTTACCTTATGAAAACCTGAGGATAGTTCTAATACTGAGTAGTACTTATCACCTCCAACTTGATTGAAAATCTCGATGATATTTAGTAAGGGATAAGCGTCACCTATGGTTTTTTCGTTAAATTCCCGAATGTCAAGAACTACTTGCCATCTCGGATTGCCATTGGAGTCAGATTTCTTAGGAACAATCTATATGGGAATGTTGTACGGTTGTTGTTATTATTCCAGTTTTTAACATTTCTTGGACTTGTATATCAATCTCGCCTTTCAGGGAGTGAGGGAATTTATTACTCAAATAAAAGATATAAAAAACTGGAAGGAATACAATATTCCACCATTTGATTTGCCCTTGATTTTAGAAAAGCACTACAATCAATGATCAATAATGAAAACAGCAAAATGTACTAGATATGAGTATTTCATTTAATGATTAAATATGCATACAGACATAGATTCCGCCTTGAAAGTTCTGAAAATCCGAATGAACTTATTGATGAATTAATCTATGGAAACAAATTCCAGAGAACGAAACATCGCCGAACTAGCCAAATTCCGTGCATGGGCTTGCAAAAAACTTTGTTTCCAATAATATTGAAACCAATACTTCACAAGCTCTCTCAGAGCCCAATTCAATAGTTCGCCGGCATGAACTTATCAAGAGAAGAAGTGACCACCATTAATAGATACTGTTCGGGTCATTATAATCTTAACGCCTCCCTCTCTCGTAATTTGAATTCTTCGCATACATCAGCGTTAAGAAAATGAGAATATATAAGTAGATAAATTATATGATAAAATGAATATTTATTCTTCTAATTCATTTAGATGAATGAGTTAAGAGACATTTTTAATTTATATCCAAAAACGTTTAATTTTGAAGTGGTATAAGTAGCAAATAAATAAGAATCTGATTATAACTATCATTTAAATTAACATTTTTGCATTTGTAAAACGTGAGTAAACTTATACCAATGAGTATGTTTACTAATCGCAAAATATTTAAATAAAGTTAAAAAGCATAAATGCGTGTATCATAATGTGTCGATAGAAGAGAGATCTAGGTTAATAAGTTAGAATTAAAAAAAATATATAAAATAAATTTTAAGCTAAAACGTCTTAATAAGAACAACTCTTATTAGGTGTTAAAGACCTATTTGCCGTATTGAAATCATTAAAATCGTATTAGAAATCTCAGTATGACACATGTAGTGCAATATTAACTTTAATAGTATCTTTAATAGTAAACACGTTTTCTAACAAGGCCAACCGTATAACGCAATAGATTTATGTATACGCGTCTATATATACCTGCGAGTGTATGCGTGTAAGTACGCTTTTGGTTATCGGGAGTTTTGACGAATGATAGAGCTGAAGGCCATGTCGAGCAGTTGAGGGGGTATCGGGGCGGTGAATCAGCAGTCAGTCGCTTAGGGCTGGTGACTATTCAAGCACCTGCGGGTTTCTGGCTGGAATCATCAAGCATGGCTACGGTCTGTCTCAAAAGCGCCATCCGAAGATTAGACGAACAGAATACTTCTAACTCTAACAAGAAAGGAAGCTTATTTTATATAATCATAAAAGGGGAGCGCTTTATCAAGAACTCCTACACAGTGGGATATTGGCTATATGATGTGATATACAAATAAATGAAGATTATTTACTAGGTATTACCGGTGACTTTAGCTACAAATGCCTAATCCTATAAATATTTATAATCTACTTGATACAGCATGGTGTTGAGTGACTCTTCATGCTAGTTATCACATAAAATGAATCCTTTTTTATTTTTTTCTCAGATTTATTAAATAAATCATATGTCAAACTGAACGATTTCCCTAAATTAATTTTGCTCAATGAAATATGTTATAAGACAGTTTATAAATAACCCTTGGAGCTTTGGACAAAGTATGTGTTAATAAAATAATAATTTTGAAAGAAAATATATGACGAGTGCGCAACCGTCTTCACGTGGAGAGATTTTCATCACATCATGGAAAAACTTATCTGATTAAGAAGCGTATTTTGATACTACTTTCCTCTATTTTCGAACTCATGTTCGGTTACTAATCTAATCGAGTTGTGTATAAAAAGGCGGTAAATTAGCCATAAAAGCAGTACTACACAGAAATACCAGAAACAACACTTGTATCACTAATCATACTTCATGCAAAGTTACCAGGGTTCATCTTAAGAATGAAAAATAACTGAAAATAAAATTCTAAATTAAAAACACAATACTCTCCTTAATTAGTGACCTATACGACTAACCTATTCCAATCCCACGCTAATAAATTTGTTCTGGCGAATTAGTTTCAGTTAGCCTTAGTGACATTTTAAAGACTCTCACACAAACGTTGGGAGAGTATTATGGATATTATCCGTGCAAATAGGTTAGTAACAGCTGAATGTTCACTAGGAAAAATTAGGAGAACTCGTGCTGTAACATTTTTTGTGTGGAAAATGTTACATTTCCAAAGGCTTTGTGCCAATGATGATAATTTGGAAAGATTCCAACTTTGGAATCTATAGATATGATCAACCAATTTTGAGTATCGCAGAGTTGCAAGAATACCTGCATATGCAAGAATATATTGCTACTCATAAATAAGGAATAGGGATTGCAAATAATTATAGGTTATTAACAGAGCAGCATGTTTGAGAAGTGTTAAGATTCTCTTTTTAATACTTCTGTGAGAGGTTAGTCATCTAACTTTTATATGTACCGACGAAATTTTATCTCTAAAATAAATTTTTAAGTTTTTAATTCAACTTGGTTTCACGATTTCATTCTTAATATCATTTTTATCATCGCTAGCCTTCTGCGTTTTGCGTTTTAATATAAGCGTTAATATACGTAAGATTTTATACTAATTTTTATTGACTATTTGGTCTCGCCCTGGACATTTATAACTTACTGTGTAAGTAAGCCTATAACTCAAATATGTAAATCCTATTTTTATACCGATTTTATACTTGTCATTTTTATATTCAGTATAGTAATTTCATGTGCACTAAAATAACTTAAATAGAAAAATAACTAGATTTTGCAAAAATTAAGGCTAACAAATAAGAATTTGGTAAATGATTTTAATTACAATGAATAGAAATATTAATAACAAAAATAATCTTATATATTATACAGTTGTAGTGATACAATGTTTACCAAACCAATCGATATAATAGAATCGATAAATGAGTTTGCAACAACGTAGAACTGAACTTGATAAAGTATAAAAAACTTAAACAACCTCAATTTTTTAGGTTTCTACTAGAAGACTTTGTTTTTAAAGTCTAAAATTTTAAACATAATTTTCAAATATTTTAAAATGTTTTAAATAAAAAATGTATATAAAATGAAATTGTACATATTATTGTTCAATAAAAAATAATACAGATTGAATTAGTGATACCATACATTTTTAATATAATTGAAACAGTTCATTTCTTTAAATCTTGTCCTTAGATTTTGCAAGTTGGTGTTCATCAATTTTTAATATCTTAGAACACAACATTTGTTTTTAGCAAAAATAATCTTATAGATTGCTAATAATTTCAATACATTTTGTTAATGAAATATTTTAAATTTTCAATAATTATTTTAATTTTCATATTTTTTTATGTAATAAAAAATATTTTATGTAGAAATATTTAACGGATATTCATACGCTAAAGACAATTAATAATAAATGAAGAATTAATAAGATAAAATTAAAAAGAGATGTCTCTTAGAAGAAAATTTAAGGTATATTTCACGCTTTCGCAGTAGTCCAAAATCACGGATCAATTAAGAAATTATCTCTCATGAAATATGCTTTGTTGAAAGATCGAATTATTACTATACGGTTTTAAGGATGATCTATGTTGAATCCGAGATTACGACTAGAAAGAAGACTATACTTAAAATTTATCAATTATAAATACTATGTATTCCAAAACTCAATACATTGAATCAATAAAGTTATTTAATATTGCAGAAATTAGCCTAAGAACTATATACATAAGTCATAAATATAAAAAAGAGAATATATATAAGAAATGTAAATTACATAATAGAATAATGGGACAAAATTAAGTATACCTCTTCATTTCTTTTACTTATTATTATTGTTACATAGTTTATGAGATTTATCTGGATCTATATACAGATAACCTATATTACCTATATCGAATACTTATGAATTTCCATAAGCATTTAAAGAATGTACCCTAGAAAAAAAAATGACAAGTACATACAAAATATCCTAGCCGAATCGATATACATAGGATTAATGAGGTATGAGTTTTCGACATGCTTGCATCGGGCGCACTGTAGATTTATAAACATTAAACTTGTAATATGGGTCAAAAGTTCAAAAATAAAGTACTATATAATCTGCAACTTAATATAATTATCTTCTTTACTTCTTTGTGTAAAAAAAAATATTTTGTGTGTCTTATATAAATTTAGTAATTTTATTCACACAATTTATGTTTTATGAAAGTTTGGAAAAAGAATTTTTCAAAAAATATAAAGATGTAATATTATAACACATTGCGCGTGCGCATAAAGTATGTCTTTCTTACAGTTCAATAATCACATACAGTACTCTCGAAGACTACTGTTTAATATACAAATGTAAATATTTCATGAACGATTGATTTGAAGAAAGAGAAAACGTGATATTTGCGTAGAAAGTGGAATAGCTATTTATAACTTATATTGTTTATGAGACGTATTACGTTAATAAAGTTTTAGATTAATAGGTTAACTTTCCTTTATGATTGTAATAGAATTGAAAATATTCTAACGATTAAATCAATATGAAAAATTTTAACGCATCTGAAGTAAAGACTATTTTTCATCTTGAAAAATGTCAAATCAAATCGTCAACATATGAAGAACAATCTAACATTGAAAATCTTGATAATTCAAAAAAATCCAATGATATTTCAGGTATATTATTTGATATTTAGTCGTTAAATAATTAGTTTTAAAGGTAATTTTTTTATTTGTAATAAGTTTAGCAGCTAACTAAACATATATCACATAAAAACATGAAAATGATACAAGATGTTTAGATGAATGAACTGACAATATCAAAACCGAACAACGTGATAGTCTTTTCATTATTACCAATTTACGGTTATTATTATAGATGACAGTGATAACAAAACTTAACATAGATTTATGCTAAATAAATATGGGATACATCAACATTTCTAATTACATCTGTTTCTAAAAAAAATTAGAATTTTGAATCGACTTATCAACTTTGATTAATAAACAGGATGTACAAAATGCAGTTATATCAAAATAGTGACTCATATCGACAATTTAACTTAATCAGTACTATCTTTCAGATTTCTAAATATAACAAGTAAAGTAATGTAAAGTTGTATGAATGGACTCTATGAGTTAATAAATGGAGCATATGAAATCAATTAATTACGAAAGTGGACAAGATATCCTGCTTCTACCTTGACAAGAATGACTTCACAAATAAATATTAGTCAATAAACAATTCGCTTAGAAGATAATTTTTGTAAAATTTTAACGAATTTTGCAATTAATTAAATAATAATGTGACATAGTCATCTTTATTCAACTTCCCTTTTTAGACAGTATTAGTTGTTTATATAAAATTGGGTGGAGTATAAACTAACCTATTATAATAATATACAATCTTATCAAGACACTTGGACACCCATACAGATAACAGTTATATATTTATTATATTTTGTATGTAATTACAAGTATAAGTAGGTAATACTAGTATTATGTATAACATAGCTACCCACACAAATACTGATTCGAAGCAAGTATCAAATATCTGTCTGTTTTCTATCTTTTTATAGATAAACGAGATGGAGCAAGAAACGAGTTAAATGAATTGAAAGAAAAACTTTCTGGCTAACACGAAGACATTGATTTGATTTGAAATAAACCTGATAAACTTGGAGTCTATTTCTGAATCCTATAAATGATATTTGATATTCAATAAAGAGGAATTGTATTTATGTTATTCGCGACGGTATTTAGACGGATTAAATATTTTAGTTAATTTCAGTTAAGAAATTGCATTGAAATGGAATACTTATGAATTTCTTTTAATTATAAATTTTTATTTCTGGTACTAAGCCAACACATTTTAACGTCTTTCAATCCATTTTTATAAAATTGAGCATGTAATCTAAATGGCATTTGGAATTTAAGATTTAATTACAAAATGTCTTTAAAAGCCAATTCGATCCACATTAATATTTTTATATTTAGATTAATGTCTATTAGTCTCACATTAAACTGGTCAAGCATTTAATATAATAATTACTCGACTTAGGTCTTATGATTTCAATATTTCTCAATTGGTTTTAGCACGTATGGAAATCCATATACCGCTTTAAATCACTTTTAAGAATTCGAAGGTTTCTCAATATGAAGATGTTGCTTGTTTTGAAAATCAGGGTACAGTATATTAATAAATTAGAAAAGTCGTAAACAACAATTTCAATAATCATTAATATCTATCTTTGATATCTATTGATATAAAAATAAGTATTTTTCATAGTACATTTTACGCGATTAACCTAAAAAATAGATTACAGTACTATCAAATCAAAATCAGGTGCATTAGGTAATATTAATGATTATTGAAATTGTTGTTTACGACTTTGAATTATCTCCTAACATTGTATTCCCTTTTGTCTCATATATAAAAAAATACAATTTGAAGAAAGCGATAATATAAAACCAATTAACTGTGATTAGAAATATGAATACATCTATTTTTACATCGTTAAATGAGATTGTTGATCATGAAACTATCTTTTCAATTTTATATTATTATCCAAAAATAAATATAATAATTATTATAATTTAACTATTAATATAATAAATTATTTATATATAATTAGTGTAATAAATTATTCATTAATTAATTAAAAAGTTAAAAACAATTTTTAAAAAATTTGATTATTTTTCAACTGTTATAAATCGAAAACTATTTATCGGATCAGGATAATATTTTTCTTAAAGACCCAGAAATTATTGTATTTTGAGAATATACATGTCATATTAATATATTTTTTAATAAAAAATTATAAACAATTAAATTAAATTTTTACCATTTTTATTGAAAAAGGCAACTTCTATTTAAACAACTTTTATTGAAATCGATTCTTTATACAATTTTGTATAAGTATTCGTAATAAAACTATTATGATTTTTAATAGAGGCTAGCTAATGACCGTTCAAAAAGCTCTGCCTGCGACGCTCAGCTAGAAGATTAGACGGATAGAAGTGTCCCACTCCCCCGAAACTTTTCTAGATAGTTCAGTTCTATAAGTCACTACATTTATTAGCTAAACATTCTTTATTTAAATAGCGATAACTAAGACGTGTTATAGTGGTACGGATGACTAACATCTATGACAATAATAATTAACGAAAATAAGCTGCCCTTAAGTAAATTAGTGCAAGCAATAATTATGTTAAGGAGTTAAAAAATGTATATTTTCTTTGATCGTTTTTTCTACTATTTTAGTTTCTTAAGTAGTATTTTAAAATTAGGTATACTGACAGTAGTTGTGCTTCAAAAATCATATAAATACGGAATCTTTTCGCTCAGTCCGGCTATTTAAAGCTCTTAAAACTATTTAAATAAATTACTCTAGAAGTATTTACAATGTGGGCATTTTTGTTCACCACTAAAATCCAAAAATATTAGTCGAAGGTTCTAAAATTCCAATAAATACTTATTTTTCAATAAATTCTGAACTTTCAGGTTATTTGCATTTGTTTTAAAATTAATTATTAAAAAAAAATTCGATTGACAATGAAAAAATCGATCTTGTAAAGTATACGTATAATATGATCGGTCATACAGACTAATATAACCATCTAACATCGCCACATATGGTTCGGACACAATTTAATAGATTATATAAAAATATATAGTTTGTATATGTATTGGTCCAGGTAAGTTAGACCATATAGATCAAATGATTTCCATTTTTTTATTTATTTTTACTATTTTGAGCCATTATCGATCAAAAGGCCTGATTTTTTTGTTGATTTTCGACGCGGGTTTTCCTGAGTTATAGTCCTTAGAAAAATTTTGCAAACACGCGTCTCGACATAAAGTTTAATTTCCTTTCAGAATCTGGACTCAAAATTGTGATTCACTACGTAATAAAAAAATTTATAGCTAATTAAACAAAAAAAGAAACGTGAAAATTTTTTCAAAAAATCGAATTTGCGATTTTTTTAGCAATGTTATCGTGAAGAATTCGTAATATAAATATGATCAGGGGTGATCACGACTATTAAAGTATCTCAGCGAATTTTGGTGGAACTTTTGAACCACTCCTTCCAACAAAATGGCGGCCAAATCAGAAAAAGATCATAAAAAACATAACTAATTTTTTTCTCGAAAATTATTGAGTTTAGAGAAAAAGTTTATGGAAGAAAAATGTCTTAAAATTGATCATAAAATACCGCCAAATTTTTATTTAGCTATTGAAAGTGCAAAATCTTTTGTTCCAACTCTTTTTCCTTCATCACTGACAGCATTGAATATTACAGTAGCATTTACAATCAAAGCTTCGACTAGTCGTAAAAAAACTACCGACGTCTATTTTTCTGTCTATTTTTTTATATTTCTGTCTATAAACTTATTCTCTAAACTCAATAATTTTCGAGAAAAAAATTAGTTATGTTTTTTATGATCTTTTTCTGATTTGGCCGCCATTTTGTTGGAAGGAGTGGTTCAAAAGTTCCACCAAAATTCGCTGAGATACTTTAATAGTCGTGATCACCCCTGATCATATTTATATTACGAATTCTTCACGATAACATTGCTAAAAAAATCGCAAATTCGATTTTTTGAAAAAATTTTCACGTTTCTTTTTTTGTTTAATTAGCTATAAATTTTTTTATTACGTAGTGAATCACAATTTTGAGTCCAGATTCTGAAAGGAAATTAAACTTTATGTCGAGACGCGTGTTTGCAAAATTTTTCTAAGGACTATAACTCAGGAAAACCCGCGTCGAAAATCAACAAAAAAATCAGGCCTTTTGATCGATAATGGCTCAAAATAGTAAAAATAAATAAAAAAAATTGTTCAACCTATAATTTAAAAAAAAAATTGTATTTATTATCTGTAAATATTCTTACTATTGTACGGGTGAGAACTTTTATCTTTCTCTACTCTACAAAATCAATTTCATATTATTAAAATTCTGACATGTGAAATTTGTTTTAGAGATAAGTATAATATCAATGTCTGTATAAATTAGGAATGTTTCAAATTTCAATTATCTATGCATCAACCATATATGTCGCTATGTGTCCATAAATGTCAAAGACGATTTATAAATCGCTCATTGATATTTTATTTATCTATCATAATTTCGTTACTACTGTTACGATTCATTAACTATTGTTACTCTTCGTATTATTTTTATGCATTAGTTCATATTGTGTAAATATTTTTATTGACTCTGTTACTTCTTTGCGATGTCCTTGCTTTAACGTTACATATGAACGATTTGACCTTATTATGTTTTTTTTTAATGCTGGAGATAGTTTATGCTTCATTTGTTTACGGATTTGTTAATCTTTGTAACTTGCAATGCGATATCATCAATAGTTAGCATATATATTACTTTTCATCTTTTCTTTGACTGGGTATTCTTTAGTTATATGATTTTTTATGTACCGGATCATTGAAACTGTAAATTTTAGTTTGCCCGCGTTTTTTATATTTTATAAAGATTGAAATTTATTACATGTAGATATAGCTATTCTTGGCTGATGGTTTAGGGAATTACTAAACTCATCTTATTTATATTCTGATTTACAATTCAAAATTACCTTGTTTGCTTCGTTGCTCCTCACTTTGCTAGACAATTCATTGTAAAGAACAACGTAAATAAAATTTTTCCTTAGTAATGTGATGATAGATTATTCTTATGTAATAGATACAATAGTTCTACATCATGAAGATTATTAAGAAAAGTTTATGAGAAAATTCACGATTCAAATTTATTACTACACAAGATATTTTAACTCGAATACAGATATTGAAAATACGAAATAAACAAATAAGGTGAAAGTGTACAATAAAGTAAGGGCGATTGGTGCACTCCTGCTTACTTATATTAATAAAACTAAATAATTAATAGATGAATCAATCGTATTAAAATTAATAATATTAAGGTTGTAATATTAAATAAAACAAATTTTACTTATTTTTGACATGCTCGAATTAGTGGATTGTACAATTTAATTACACATTTGGATATAAGTATCTCGAATTATTCTAGTTTCATAAAAATAATTGTATCTCTGTGATAGAATGTCGTGTAAAAATTGCCGATAATTGAATATTTGCAAGAACATTAATTATATATATATACTCTGCTTCAAAATTATTTTAACACAGAGATCAATGATTGCACAAGCTCTAAAAATGTAGAATTGTGTCCCACAGGTAATATTGTCGTTAATAATGGAAACAGCAATCAATCAAGTATACAGAATCAATCTAATAATCAATTAGTAAATTCTGAACCAACATATCGTCATCATAGATCTTTTTCAAGTTTCTGTGAATCTTGCTGCACTGCGTCTGCAAAAAAGGTAATACCTTTCATTTTCATGTTATAATGATTATACTCTCTAATTTAAGAGTTCGATAAGATAAAAAGTTGGATGAATTCTTTCTTAATACCCTTGACAGATTATCAAACTAACAGATTCAATTCATAATTGTACTTATAGTTTTTCATGTAATTTTAATTTTTATAAAAATATTTTAGAAAAGCAGATATTTAAATCTTATTTTACTACGATCTGTTAAATATTATACTTCACAAGTTTGAGGAACTTCGTATTTAAGAAAATTTTCTAGCCCTATCAACAGTACTACAATCATATTTTTCACTGGTATAGATGTGACAAATAATGCATCAACTTTTCACATACGATCGCATAATTCCCCAAATAAGACATTTCACCCTGCAGCTACAACAGTACGTAAAACATGCATGTATACATAGTTGTGTCGGTTAATGATCTTTGTTGTACTGAAATTCCTTTTTGGAAATACACATTAATTAATTAATGAAATATAATTAGGGAAGTATGTACATAGAAAATCATAAATATTATTTTTATAGTTATATATAAAACATATTAGAGATAAATTACAGATTAAACAATCTATTGATTTTATAGATTTTATGTGCGTATTGAAAGATATCTGTTATAAAATAAATATACAATAAATGCAATGTAATAAATAATATAATATACAATTAATATAATGGATTCTATATAAATGTATGATTTTTAACTTTATATAACTTAAAAAAAATTAATATATTTTTTTCATACTTTGTAATTTGATTAATTTCTAAAACTTGAAAAAATATATAGCTAGCCTTATATAGTTGAGAGTTCTTTCGATATTACTAGTTCTACGAAACAACATGGATTTTAAAGAGCAGTCGCTTTAACTTCCAATCATAAATTTTGATGGTGTAGTAGAGACTGATAAGCGAAAAAGTAGCCATGCTGATCCTGACAGTGTACGCGCAGTTTTTTGTGGATCTACTAATTATAGGAAAACCAATTAATTGTTTACTAACACTAATCACTCATCCCAATGGTCATAGATTTAAAGACGTATAAGACTATTTTAAATCATTTAATCAGTCCTAAAATCTACAAGTTGACAGAGACAAAGAGTTTTACAACAAAAAATTCCAAAATTTAATGTGCACATTTAACATAAATCTAAATTCTAGATTCAATAATCTTAAAGTATCTATTTTTTAATGTTTTACTCAAATACCTAAAAATATTATGTGGAAGAAATTCAGCCTACGAGGAAATTACAAATAAATTGATATTCCCCCTAACTTGTTAGTATCCTACAATAATTAAAAAGATCATACTATAAATATGAAGCCTAAGGATATAACTAAGGATAATAACATTGATATGCCAAGAGGAATTCTTCGTAGGTAATAATGTGCGAGTAAGCAAGTCTAAACCCATTTTTGAAAAACGATATATGTTTATCTGGTTTATAGAAATATACACTAATCAGAGAATTTTAAAAATACGTCCCACAATATATCTTCTGCTAGATTACAAAAATAATCCCATTTCCGGTTGTTTTTACGAATAAGAACTACAAAAGGTTATGTATCCTGATGTATACCTCGTGGAAAAAGTCTTCAAGAAACGAGGCAATCAAGTCTATGTAAAATGATTAAGATTTGACAACTCTTATAATTCATGGATCTACAAGAGAGCAAATGTAAGAAACAATATATTTTTTAGAATGATAAGAGATCCAACCTTCACTCTTATCTCGTGAGGTACTTCCAATCAGACATCGCAACTTGTGAGTCTATTAAAACTGGTTAAAGCCTATACATAACATAACATAATCTGCTTTAGCAGAAAGATCCTTAACTCATTTAACTCTCCACGATATGTATCATCTTATATGTATAATGTTAAGGTGTTTTAATCAGGTGTTTCCACTTATGAGAACTTTAAGACTGTTCGAAACCTGTATAATACAGGTCAAAGCCTACACAAAAGCTTTCATTGTCCTTAAATAACTCATACATGACATATTTAACCTCTAAAACTAAATAAATTACAACATAAATTGAGTGATACATGTAATCTGTACATGTAATAAGAAATAAGTACATTCTTTTTTCAAATCAATCGCTGAATTGAAATTTATCACAACCATAATATTCTATATACAAAACTTAATGTTGTATTTTTTAGAAAGCAGCACAAACAGATTGTAGTGTTTGGTTTTGGTCCTTAAAAAATAGTATGGTAAAATAATTTGGAATTCACAGTTGAGCTTTAAGATAATCCGAGCGTCCATTTTTCTCATGATCGCTACTAAGTAGGACTAATGTTCATGAAGCTCGTGAAAGCTATTCTCAGGAAGAGATAAAGGGCTACAATGAAATTCGGTTTAACATTTCAAAGTCCATTTTATCTTATAGATATAGACTCAGTTTTAAAAACAGCAAAGAGGGTAGAGCAAGATACTACTGGAAGTCCATTCTTACAATCTAATACCGTTAAGACTGGTCTCCTTACTACTAATTTCCGAGCCAACGAAACAGCCTCCCACTATCTATTTCTTTCCTATACTCCTTACTATTATGTTATTCTATTGGAAGATGCTGAAAGCTTCAACCTTCGCTCTTATCTGTGAGGTACTTTCATATTAATCGATACTCATGAGACCTTTACGTCGAGCCGAAATTCAGTGGAAAAAGACAACAGTAACTATTTTACCTATCCAAAAAAGTTTGTGGGATAGACTAATGAACAATTCATAATTTATAACACACTACATATATATTATAAACCTGAAAGTAATACAATATTTTTATTCTATTGAAATATAAAATTGATTCCTTCATAATGAAAGATAAAATTTTCCATTGGCACTTTTCTTGTTCATGATATCGAGCATTTCTGATTGGTTCTCCAATGCATTGCTCACCCATTTCAGAACTATTACAATACTCCTCCTATACCTACTTTGCAGGGTTTTAAATTTCGTGACTAGATACTTTTGGTTTTTTCTTCAGTTGAACTATTTACGTTAAACTATTTAGTTGATTTAGAGCTATACAGATTTAGAAAGACAATAGTCTTTCTCACTAGAAATAACGATTAGGCCATTTTATTAATCCTTAAAAAATCCATTCTACCAAGGAAAAAATAATTAGTTGTACTATACAAAATAATGGAAATGTATAATAATAGTAAATTTTACGAGAGGATATGTTAAATCAACAAAAGATAGCTAGAAATTATGAGAAACTAATTTACAGACATAAAACAAACAATCACGGATAAACAATATTAATAGTTATTGCGATGCCAATTTGTTATTACTTGTAATATTAAACCACAAAATGGAAATAATTAAGAATTCTTTCTATGTCTGACCGATTTGCTAAAATTATTCAACTAATTAATGAAATAGGTAACTTCGATCAACAATTTCATAAAACGATACCATGTATAACATCTCTTAAAATAAAAATGTTACGTTTACATTTTTCCATCCGCCCACGCTAGGTTTCCTCCAATAAGTCTAACGAAGGAAATGTTCTGTTCCCTCATTGTCCTAATCGGAAAAGGGCGCGCCTCAAAGGGAACCCGGATAATTCTGAGAGTAGGAAAGAGCGACGTAGTTGTAAAAGTGCACTCGGTTTGACTTCAGTTCTAAAATTTAATTCAGTTCTGACTTGTAAGAGGAGAGAGAAAGAGAGAGAGAGAGATGTTTAATTGATTACAAAATGTGACATATATTTCAATAATACTAATATCGCAGGCTATTTTTAAAATTGTTTAGGCGAGAATATTTTTTCTACGATCATTAATTTATATTAGGAATTAGTTTACATACAGTTTTGGTTTTTGTAATTAATAATAGTTTTGATTAAAACATCAAAAGAAGAGGAAGTGACGACAGCTTTAAACAGGAAGTATTATTATTTGATTTATTTATTTAAAAAAACTACATATTTTTCATATCCATGTGCATTTGTGATTTCAGCTACAGATAGAAAATATAAATTTTATGGCTCTATGAACTTGGAAAATTTCATTAGCATAGAGTCAGAAAGCGTTCCCAAGAGGGTCCGTTTTATGAATTTTCCGAAAAAAGGAACTCACTTATTGGTAGGTCTATGATTTATCCATAGAATTTTACAAATGAATAAATTTTAGGTTTGAATTTTCTCATATTTGAGAACAAACATTAGTTAAAAATAGACGCAGACAATCTCCTCTAATGTGTGATTAATGGCTTGTTGATAAATTTGGTTTTTCTACTACAGAATCGTCAGTCTTAATCAAATTATTGTATGATGATAATGAATAAGCTTAATGTGCATCAATTATATAATAAACAATGGATTCATGAATGCGATATCTGATTGAATGGTTAGAATCTCTTTCATTCCATTAAAAGCAATATTTTAATAGTCAAGTTAGTTTGTATGAAAAGTTTTTTTCCAACGACGTTTAGTCCTAGATTTCTCAGAACTATATGTTTCAACATCTAAGTACTTCTAAACTTCTCTTACAATAGATATTTTGTTGACAGTATGATGAAGTTCTCGAGTACATATCACAGATGGACCAAAAAGCAGATCCTGGCAATTAAATAGACTGTCAATGGGGGTATGTAAATAATAGAGATAATTTAAAGGAGAGAAGAATGTAACCTGTCTCCTTCTTGATCACCAAAATCCCTAAAGTAAATAAATAAATGTAATAAGCAGTATAAAATAAAACGATATACTTAACTGTACTACCCGACATAACTTGAATCCTTGATGTACAAATCCACGTATAGGATACAGATGGTGGAATCTTTGCATGCGCGCTTCACAAGAATAATAACAATGAAACACTAAAAATGTCTTTTAGTTATTTGCATATTGATGAAGTAAATATGCACTTCAGTGAAAAAGAGAAAACAATACTTTGCAAAATAAAGGAGGTGGGTAAGGAAATGGGTAATTAAAGTCAATGGAAACATAATGTTACATTTAAAACCAATAATACCTTTTTTATGTATTATAAACCTTCATAATATTGTTCACTTTAAAGTAATACAATATAATTATTCTATTTAACTACGAAATTGATTCCTTGATAATGAACTCTGAAGAGTTCTTTTATTATACATTTTTCGTAAAATAGTAACATTGTGAGGTCGAATCAATGACATCAGGGATATTTAAAATATCTTTTAATAATTTATTATCCCGTGCACACTTTTTAGTTTAAGACATTTGTCTTAGTAATTAGAATATGTAGAAGTTGCTTAGCAGAGAACATTTCTTCACTTAAGGAATTCTATTATTTTTTAGCCACCTTTTTGATACTGACATCGGTGTAGCAGTAGTACTTACCCTTCCTTCACTCACTAAATTAGCAACGAAGGGGTTTTATTCTAAGGCTTAACGTGAACTGACTCCAAAAGGCATTTATGTAACCCAAAATCAGAAAAGGTGAGAATTTGGGTACGTGGGCTAAATGGGAAATGTTCCACTTTGAAATATTTTATTTAAGTTTGTTTTACTTACATATATCTAAACGGCTTTTTCTTGGAATTATACGTTACTAGATTCGAAAATTTTCTAATGCCTCTTTATGTTAGTAAATTCATACTGACTATTATTCGCGCAAGAGGGGAATTTTATACTTTTTGAGAAATAGGCTTCTACCTAAGGGCCCGAGACCTTAATTAAAAATTTTCAACAACTCAATGTCAACTGAGTCTCTTAGATTTTCACAATTCTAAAAATTAGGCCCTCAATTTGTAAAAATTCTCGGATGCAAACATAGGCATATCTCTTTGATTTAGTTTGTTCTCTCAAAGATGCGTTCGCCCTTTACTTTATATTTTATTCATTCATTTACTACGTATATAGCCATTATAATTCCATTTTATTATTCGTATTATTTGACTAAATAAAACTCTAAAATTTTGAATTTGCTTTAAAACGTTAGGAAAGTAAAGTTATATTCGCTGAAAGCCAGCGAATAAATTTATAAATTCAGCGATCTGTATACAGTTTTATCTTAGTATAATAACGCAGACAAAATAAATAGAACTAAATTTCGTGATTACGTCGAACGGTCTTTCGTTGACTAGTTTGACAAATGTTTGTACTTAAAAAAAAAAGGAAACATTATAGGCGATCTCGTTAACATAAAGAAACAATTTAACTGAAAATTCTATTGAAATGTTGTGTTTTATTGTTTCTCTTACTTCAAAAGCAGACTGATTTTGTTTTATACCTTTTCCTTTTTAACATGTTTCCGTGAGATTGTTGTGACAGCGAAAGTCAGCTACAGCAAAAGTGTATACTTTTTGGTTCAAGACTTTTGTCTTTTTAACCGGAGTATATACGGGTCACTTGTATAAACATACAACGCGAATTTTGCGTTTGTAGTAACCATGTCAACACTTCTCTCTCAACGCTTGTCAGAAAGAGCTTAAAACATTAGTAAGATTAACTAAAACTGATTCACAAGGGCAGATTCAGTAGCGTGGAATTAGGATAGATGAGTCGAATGGGTCGCGAAATAAAGGAGAATATTGATATTTTTAATTTAAAATTTTATTGTAACGTTTTGTTTTTGAGATGAACCCTGGTAGCTTTGCATGAATTATTATTGAAACAGCTAATGTTCCCGGGAGTCTTGGCTTAGATAGTACTGCTTCTATGGCTAATTTATCGCCTATTTATACAAGATGCGGTCGGATTAGAAATAGATCATGAGTTCTAAAAGCGAAGGAAAATAGTGTGAATGTACGCTTCTGTAACGTCTGATGGATATTACAGACTAGATTTATTAAAGAGTGTATTTTTTGTCGTAGAGTGTTACCTCTAATAACCGGGAAATCAATTTGTCTAGTTACGTAATTTATCCTACTCGGGATAGGTTATGGAATGAAAGGAATGGTAAAGCGATCCTCTCGTACTGCACTATAACAGGCGCACGCCAGAGAGACCTTAGCCAGGATTTGGTTTGAAGGAATTATTTTGAATGTAGATAGTACTCGGTTTGACAAGCACCCAATCTACATTCGATGGGAAAGCTAATTATGTTACTACAAGCGATAGAGAAGAAATACAGTGAGTTCGAAGTATGATATTTTATTGTTTGACTTACTACATTTTAGATGATCTCTCTCCCTTACAAGTCAGAGTTGGATTTAATTTTGAGGTTGGATTCGATCTGTTTGTACAACTGCGCGCGGGCTATTTTATAGCCCTCGTCGCGCTGCCCTACTCTTAGTGTTTTCCGGGTCCCTTTGAGGCGGGCCCTTTTCCTATTAGGCCAATGAGGGAAGAGATGATTTCCTTCGTTAGTCTAATTGGGAGAACCTTGGCGTGGGCGGATAGAAAAACGGTACATTCTTCTTTTGAGAGATGTCGCGTACAGTATCGTTTTGAGAAAATATTAATTGTATTTAATAGTTTAACGAATTAATTGAATAATTCTAACGGGCGAATTTGACAGGAGAGAGAGATATCCATTGTTTACAATCTATTGGCTTAAGTTTATTATAAAAATAGTAGCGAGACTATAACAAATGTTGGCTTGTTTAGTCGTAATTTCTTGTTTTGTCTATGGACTTTAGGAGATTTAGTTTATGGCTATTACAAATATAACGATGGTTTACAATGTTGATAAACAGTAGTGACTATTATTAATATTATTAGTTTATACAAATGTCTAGCGGATGTGGGATCAATATGCGTTGCGTGATTTTAGTCGCAGCCAAAAAGATAATTTTTACGACTCTAGGCGTCTGGGAAATTTCGTTAGCGCGGGACCATGGCGTATCATCAAGAGGGTCCGTTTTATTAGTTTTCGGAGAAAACTAACTTGCTTATCGGAGGGTATGGTTTTTCCGTGAGACTTTTCATAAGCGAGTTGTTCTATTTAGTCTTTTCTCACGCTCAGAAATTATAAACGTGACGCCGGAAAATAGGTATAAACTATAGAGGTCGATGACCTCATAAAACAAAATTTTATTTCTACCACGTGCTTAGTATCAGCGGACGTTACACTTCTTAATCAGATGATTTTTTCCGTAGCGTGATAAAAATCTGATATCTCTACACGTAAAGACGATTTCTTACCCGTGACATCCTCTCTTTCGGAATGACTGTTTTATTAATCTATACTTTGTACTAAGCTCCATAGATTAAAAACTATATGATAACATAATTTTTTATTGAACAGAACGTATTTAAAGGAAATCATTCTGTTTGATACATGATTAATTTAATAAATTTGAGAAAGAAAAGAATACATGATTTATTTTTATCTGATAACTAAAATGAAGATTCGCCATATTCCATCGGTTAACATTGTTTGCCAATGTGTTTACTTTTAAAGATAACTTTTGTACTACATGTGTCTTACCGAGATTTCTAATACAATTTTAATGATTTCAATACAATATAAAGGTGTTTAACACCTAATAGAATTGTTTCTATTAACCCATTAACAACTAAAAGGCCTAATTTTTTTATTGATTGTCGATGCGATTTTTTCCGGAGTTATAGGCCTTAGAAACATTTTGCAAACACGTGTTTCGACATAAAATTTAGTGCCCTTTCAGAATCTAGACTCAAAATTATGATTAACTTCATAATAAACAAGTTATAGTCAATTAAATAAAAAAAACGTGAACATTTTTACAAAAAGTCAAATTTGCGATTTTTTTTAGCAATGTTATCGTGAAGAAATCATAATATAAATATGATCAGGGGTGATCAAGACTATTAAAGTATCTCGGGAAATTATGGTGGAACTTTTGAACTACTCCTTTCAACAAAATGGCGGCCAAATCGAAAAAAGATCATAAAAAACATAACTAATTTTTTTTCTTGGAAACTATTGAGTTTAAAAAAAAGTTTATGGAACAAAAATATCTTAAAATTGATCATAGAATACCCTCAAATTTTTATCTAGCTATTGAAAGTGCAAAATCTTTTGTTTCAACTCTTTTTCCCTCAACACTGACAGCATTGAATATTACAGTAGCATATACAATCAAAGCTTCGATTAGTCTTAGAAAAACTACCCACATTCATTTTTTTGAACGAATGCTCGGAGCAAATTGTAGCAATGTCCGTCGTGGACATCATTTCCTCCCATAAAACTATTATAGACGCTAATAGCTCTCGGAAAAGGTACCTCAACTTTATTTCGTTCTTGCTTACTATATCTCTTTGAAGAGGATAATGGAGTTACCCCTGCAGCAGTAGAAACAATCGAAACTGGTTTTGAATCCATCACAGTAATGTAATTCATACCGCTGTTCTTATCATGCTTCACGGCAACTCACCTCTTCGAACTTTTTTATTTAGAACATTTTTACCTTTGACTCTATCTTCTCTAATAGTACCTGTACATTTTAGTCCTAGCTTTTTCAAATGCACAACAAGATCTAAGTTTGTGAAAAAATTAACAAACTATACATGGAACATAGACATTTTGCCCGGAGGTATAACACCAAAAAACTGCTGTAGTAAGTTCATGACAACGCGAGAACCTAATGCATACTTACTAAATTTACTTCCCGTTGTAGAATTTTTTCCGTAGTATAAGTGAAGGCCTAATATGAAACCATCGGAAGTGCAAAGACCCCAGAATTTGAGACCAAAGCGTATGGGTTTTCCTTGAATGAATTGTTTTATTGCCGTCCTAGCATGAGACTTAGCCATCATTTCTTCGATGGAAAGAGCACTGCTCCATAATCGAACTTCAAAATATCAGTTTGAAATAAGTTTAGTAATGAACGGACACGCCAACCATAGTCAATCGGATTTTTATCTTTTGTTTCGACATAAAATTTAAATATTTTAATTTTTATTTTATCTCTTCAAACTTATTACGTGGCATTGCAGAGAAAATAATATTATAAGATAAAAAGGGACATATTCACCAGTATTCTCTCTGAGATTTCCTTTTGTTCAATGAAGTCAAAATGATTATTCCCACAAATGTATCGAAGCCTAGTAAATTTAAATTGAAATTATTTTCTTTACAAGCGTCTATAATATATTGCTTCATTGCCGTAGAGAAAATTTTTCAAACAGTTCTACTGGCTCACTTTCTCGTATTTTCTTTATTATTGAGTCTTTCAATAAAATGTTGTCTTCCATATCATCAATATATTTTTTTCTCCTTCCATCCAATTGAAAACATGGTCTCCTTCTAATTTAGTTTGAGCTTCAGTATAGGTTTTACAAGCTTTGTAAGTTATATTAGAAATTTCATTATCCAAATCAGTATCGAAATCTGATGCATCAGAATCAGAATTCTCAGGATTTAGAACGGTAACTATATCATCGTAGGTGCTCTTTGATGTATCAGTTTCGTAGATTGCATAAGAAGGAGTGGAACATCTTGTACGTTTTTGTGACATTATAATATAAAATAATAAAAATACGTAATGAAAACAATAACTATGGTTATCAATGTCTCTTATCGACTGATCTCATAAAATATCTCGACTTGAGACAGGGAAAACAGTCACTTCGATTCGACCGTACTTGTATGGTCACAAAATAACACGAGACTAGCAAGTAATCAAAATTCGCTACAATTTTTCAAAATCATCTCCATTTAAGGGGATTCTATGATCAATTCTAAGATATTTCTGTCTATAAACTTTTTCTCTAAACTCAATAATTTTCGAGAAAAAAATGTTTTATGTCATGATCACAGAAGTGTGTAATATTTTTCACACAGAATAAAGAACAGCGAACAATATTATGGTAATGTTTTGTCTTTTTTCAGTAGGTACAAGTACAAATTGTACAGCGTATAATAATAATATATATACACTCAACGGAACTTAATTCGCGACTCTCGAGATTCAAAATGGCGTTTCATCTCCGTCGATTGAGCATCACTGTCACGAATCGAGCTTAGATACAAGTTTCTTTCTCGCGAGTTGTGTGGTTAATGCTTGAAGCAAGCGCTGTCACAATTGTATTTAGTTGACAATGCAATTAAATAGAAAATACAAGGATCATGCACCTTCATCACCTCATACTGTCAGATAAGTTAATTTCAATTATTTCTTGCTCATTTATCCTTTTACTATAAATCATTTACTTTGTGTTTTATTTATTTTTAGATCAGGGCTCCTCACTAATGAACTTGTCAAGAATAGTTTATTTATATTTAGACAATTTTGTGCGTACAAGTTGCAAGTCAAAACCAAGGTAAATTTTTTGTGCAGGTAATTTATAATAAGTTTATATTAATAAGTTTATAATTTAGTATAACAATCTATTTTATTTTATTCTATAAATTTGTATGTAGGAACCGATTAAATGGATGCTATGAAACATATGGCTGATGAATCTGATGTTTCTCAAAGATGCAAAGCATTAGAAAAATACATTAAACGTTATTAAGATTCATTTATTGCAATAGAAAAGGTATGTATCATAACTGATTGTTATACTTAAGTGTGCTAAACCCGTGATAGCAGCTGTTCATGGAGCTTGCATAGAAGGAGCTGTAGATATGATTTGTTCTGCAGATAATAGATATTGTACAACGAATGCTTGGTTACAAATAAAAGAAGTTGATTTGGGCATGGCTGCCGACGTGGGATCTTTGCAGATTACCAAAAATTATTGGTCCTCATAAACTAGTTAGAGAACCTGCCTACACTGGTCGAAAAATGTTAGCACCAGAAGCTATACAAATTGGTTTTGTTAATCACATTGTTGATGATCAAGAAAGGTATGTAATTGACATTGACAAGAGTAACCTTCATGTTCACAAATTTGAAATATAATCATAAATGATATCTTTTTCAGTTTAATGCCTCAAGTTTTTGACATAGCTGAGGAAATTGCCTCAAAAAGTCCAGTTGCTATACAAAGAACCAAGCTTAGTTTGAATTTTTCAAGAGAATATACAGTTGGAGAAGGACTAAATCACATTGTACGTGCATAGACTCAACAGTCAATTATTCTACCTGAAAATGAATTATGCACATATTCTGTCGTCGATTAGTAAAACGATGAAACACTTTGATTTAAGCCTCGAAATAAAGATAGATAGTATCTATAAAACATTGAATTTACAAAAAATACGTCCTTAATTAAATTAGTATTATTACGGTCCTCGTGATATTGTATGAATGTAGTAATCTATACAGCGAAATTATACAGCTTTTGTAGGATCTCTAATTCGTTTTAATTCACCAGAGATGACAGTACGGCGTTTTAAGTATTTTGTTAAAAAAACTGAATCTCTGTTTTTGAAACAGACTTGATATTGTAATATTCTTATTCTATTTTTTCAGATACTCGTTTTGATACCGATTTGATCGTTGTTAAATCCATTGTCGTTTAATATTAGGCATTTTTACGCTATGTAGAATAATTAAATATTAATTTCTACTCTTTACTCAAGTTTGCATTTGAATGTAATGAATATGCAAGCAAAACCAACCTTGCTGATATTTTATCAGAATATTAAATATCTGAGATTAATCGAAAGTTGACACACGAGACAAGACGTTACTACATTTTAAAAGATCGAAAAAGATCTTCCTGATGTCTCCTATCTATTGAAATTAAATGTGTAAATGTACATATAAATGTATAAACACACGCCACTTACACCTTGTGCACCTCAATCTTATGCAAATCTATCTATAAGAAACGTATGTCACTGATTGCAATGCGCTTAAACATTTTGTCGTACTCATCAATCACAAGGCTGTGCGAATAAATGTTTTACATACACGTTATTATTTTTTTCAGATGAAAAGATGAACGTTTATTTCAAATCGTTGAGAAATAAATGTTTACCGGGTGTTGCAGTATACGAAAAGGGACATTAATTACATACGTATCATGAGTGTTTTTTTTCTTCGATGTAATGTACTGTGCGGCTATTAACACTTTCAGGCGTGAATTATCAAAAAAATTCATATATATATTTTTACAATATCAATTGTGCATGATATAAATGACTGTGATGTGTATTAAATAAAAACTTTGTTTCAAAAGTCTCAAAAATCTAACATTTTCATTCACAGAGTTTTTTTTCTGAAATACACTTTAAAAACTACAGAAAAATAATTGGTACATATAGGACCCAATGCACCTGGAAGTAATTGTAAATTTAAAAAATACCAATTACTTTTTTCTGTTTACATACCTATGCAATGCAATCTAAGATTGCTTGATCTTAGGTCAAGTTACTACGGATATAAGGTAAAAATTAATTATTTGTGTTGAAGTCATAACTTAGTATCATAATGATACTGATGTATTAATTTTATGACAATATTTGTATTTAATAGGATACCAAGATTTCAATGATACCTTATTTTTCTTTTCAATTTAATCCTTCTAAATTGTAAAAAAGACTTATTGAAGCTTTTCATGTATTTGATAATGCAAAAAGTCACCAAGTTGACGTTCGGTAACTTGGTACAATTACAAGATCAGTTGGTCTATCTACTATTTTTTTTATGTAAAGTTTTATTACTTATAGTAAATGCTAATAACATGTAATTTAAAGGTTGCGTTATTACTGAAACAGATCTTCAAGAAATTCAAGTAGAAGTTGAAGATGTAGAAAATAACTTTGTGTTCTTCAAGCACGTTTTCTTGAATACACATGTAAATCAGTCGGTGAACAAAAGTACGTATTGTTTTAATATTTTTTTATCGTTACGATATTGTAAAGTAAGATTTTTTCGTGCGGAATAAAAGTGAAATCGAACTGCATTCGCTATTGATTAATAATCAAATTGTTAGATATAAACCAGCTGATCCAGAAGATTTTTTGGAAGCTTTTCAAGTCTTGGATCAAGAAAATGGAGGATATATTTCAAAAGCTGATTTAGAAAAATCTGTGACGGAAATTGGTAAACCATTCTCAGAACACGAAGTTAACGAGATGATGTCTGTTGCTTCTGATCCTATAAAGAATAAAGTTAATTATGAACACTACATAAACTTATTCAATGAATTTGTGTAATGCAAAAATGTTTACATGGTTAACGATTAAGAGAAACCAGCTGTAAAATTAGTTTTTTTAGGAATATCGAAATGTAGTTGGGTGTTGGTAAAAGAAAAATTTGAAGACTTTTTATAAAAATGAAAGTATTTTTATTAAAAATAGTAAGTTTATCTACAGAAAAATGTACCCCTCACGAAAGTATCATAAAGTAATTTCGTTAATAAATAAATACAATTTTTAACGTCTAAAACAAACATTTTATCTTGAGAGGATATTATCACAGCTTTGAAAATGTTGGTGATTCATCCTTCAATGCTAATGCTGATGCTGCATTGATGAAATCTTCACTTTGTATGATAATTTGGTTTCTCATGAGCAGAGCGAGATGTTGAATATCAAATATTATTATTGCATAACTTAATCGTTATAATGTGTTTAATAAAAAAATTTATCATTTTCAGG
The DNA here is from genome assembly GCA_030064505.1 of Chouioia cunea. Taxonomy (NCBI): domain Eukaryota; kingdom Metazoa; phylum Arthropoda; class Insecta; order Hymenoptera; family Eulophidae; genus Chouioia; species Chouioia cunea. The sequence continues at coordinate 20,412,669 of JAOPFQ010000002.1, forward strand.
TAGAATAATTGACTGTTGAGTCTATGCACGTACAATGTGATTTAGTCCTTCTCCAACTGTATATTCTCTTGAAAAATTCAAACTAAGCTTGGTTCTTTGTATAGCAACTGGACTTTTTGAGGCAATTTCCTCAGCTATGTCAAAAACTTGAGGCATTAAACTGAAAAAGATATCATTTATGATTATATTTCAAATTTGTGAACATGAAGGTTACTCTTGTCAATGTCAATTACATACCTTTCTTGATCATCAACAATGTGATTAACAAAACCAATTTGTATAGCTTCTGGTGCTAACATTTTTCGACCAGTGTAGGCAGGTTCTCTAACTAGTTTATGAGGACCAATAATTTTTGGTAATCTGCAAAGATCCCACGTCGGCAGCCATGCCCAAATCAACTTCTTTTATTTGTAACCAAGCATTCGTTGTACAATATCTATTATCTGCAGAACAAATCATATCTACAGCTCCTTCTATGCAAGCTCCATGAACAGCTGCTATCACGGGTTTAGCACACTTAAGTATAACAATCAGTTATGATACATACCTTTTCTATTGCAATAAATGAATCTTAATAACGTTTAATGTATTTTTCTAATGCTTTGCATCTTTGAGAAACATCAGATTCATCAGCCATATGTTTCATAGCATCCATTTAATCGGTTCCTACATACAAATTTATAGAATAAAATAAAATAGATTGTTATACTAAATTATAAACTTATTAATATAAACTTATTATAAATTACCTGCACAAAAAAATTTACCTTGGTTTTGACTTGCAACTTGTACGCACAAAATTGTCTAAATATAAATAAACTATTCTTGACAAGTTCATTAGTGAGGAGCCCTGATCTAAAAATAAATAAAACACAAAGTAAATGATTTATAGTAAAAGGATAAATGAGCAAGAAATAATTGAAATTAACTTATCTGACAGTATGAGGTGATGAAGGTGCATGATCCTTGTATTTTCTATTTAATTGCATTGTCAACTAAATACAATTGTGACAGCGCTTGCTTCAAGCATTAACCACACAACTCGCGAGAAAGAAACTTGTATCTAAGCTCGATTCGTGACAGTGATGCTCAATCGACGGAGATGAAACGCCATTTTGAATCTCGAGAGTCGCGAATTAAGTTCCGTTGAGTGTATATATATTATTATTATACGCTGTACAATTTGTACTTGTACCTACTGAAAAAAGACAAAACATTACCATAATATTGTTCGCTGTTCTTTATTCTGTGTGAAAAATATTACACACTTCTGTGATCATGACATAAAACATTTTTTTCTCGAAAATTATTGAGTTTAGAGAAAAAGTTTATAGACAGAAATATCTTAGAATTGATCATAGAATCCCCTTAAATGGAGATGATTTTGAAAAATTGTATTTTCCAAGTTTTCCAATAACTCTGAAATTTTCTTCAAAAATTCTGAAAAAATTTGAGGATGTTTTATGACATTTTTGTTCTATAAACTTTTTCTCTAAACTGAATAGTTTCCAAGAAAAAAATGAGATGTTTTTTATGATCTTTTTTCGATTTGGCCGAAATTTTTTTGGAAAGGGCATTAAATTTCACGTCGAAACACGTGTTTGCAAATTTTTTTAAGACCTATAACTGCAGAAAAAATCACTTCGAAAATCAACAAAAAAATCAGGCCTTTTGGTCGTTAATGGGTTAAGACGCTTTATCTTAAATTGTGATTTTATATATGTATATATTTTTTAATTTTATTTTATTAGCCTATTTTTATTCTTTAGTCATCACACTATCTCTTCTACTTCTAGTTCTCAAATGATGTTGATTTTTTGTAGTGTCCTTAGATATTTTGAATGATAGAAATTTTCGATTAGACTTCTCCGAAAATCTGTTTTCCCTTTTTTATATTATAACGAGACCTTGGCTGAGGTAAGCTGTTTTCCTTATATATAACAAAAAATTAGACAAAGATTGGTAATAGGTGGTATGTTGATGAGTTGCAGGTTTTACCTAATCCATGACAAAACTTGGTTCGATCGCATAGGTTTGTTGCTTACTAGGCGCTCTCGATCTTGGACCTGCGGCGAGCGGTGCCTGGTAAAAGTGTTTTAATATGGCGGCACAGCAAAAAAGTCAATCTCGAAAAAACACACGGTGCAGAAAATTAGCGACGTTAATCACGTTCGAGAGAAAAATAAATAAGAAGTTAAAAATATACAAAGCAGAAAGAGATTGAATTGAAAAAAGCAAAAAGGAAACATTACGGAAAGTCATGGGCGTACAAAGGCGACTCTGCATCGCGATGACAATTAAGGACCTCACGACAGAAGCCTTCGACTGGAGTATCACTTAATGCGGTAATTCGGGTAACAATTGCATTATCATTCTCGATCATAAGAAAATCTAATATACCATACGAAAACAGATAGTAGATAGCAAGGCGAAGGCACAGGTGACAATAAATAGCGTGATATTGACTGGAGCTTACTACAGAAGCGTCTCCGATGATTTCGCAAATATAAATTGAAAATATAAAAAAGGTATTTATCGATCTCAAGAGTTATCATTGTTCTTCTCGAATATAATACAAAATTTAATGAATCATCATATGCTATTGGCCCTATTAAATAATTTGTTATGTCGGCAAGGAATTAAGGTAATACAGTTTACCGATTGCCAATCGAATGCTCTTAATGTTCTTTTTTGATTGGCGTCATTACTTTTTAATTGTCAACTTCCAGAGGGCTGGTGAACTGGCAGAACAAACTGTTGAGTAACGAACTATTAATTCGTTATAATTGTCGATACTTTATTCTACGTTATTTTGATGCTTTCATTAGAATATTACTGTGAATATTATATTCCATAAATGCTTAAATTTAAAACAGTTTGTTGGTTTTAAATAAGATTCTAATTTCGTTATTGTAACATTAAAAGTTAATATAACTGATGAAAGGTTTCATATAAAAAAAAACTAGCTTCGAAATAAGAAAGTTCGATACCTTTTACAAATTATTATTTTTCAAAATCTTGTGTATCTATTTTCCTTTTGGAGTTAGAGTACATGATCTTGAGAAATTATGATAACATTAATGTCTTCTTGAATTAAATAATTTTTGAGTTTCGATTGTGATTAACTCAAATTATTTGCATTTCATATTATAATTTTTAGAGTTATTCACTTTGATGTCTTGTTTATTAGAGTTATAAGTAAGTTAAATATGGTATCCATTCTCGACATAAGTTTTTCGATGATATTTTTGTACTTGTTGATCATGTAATTTCCCACTGTATTGCAGTTGTTATATGATTTACTTCGACTTCAAGTGTTTCTTGTTTATTTGTTATATTTTTGCCTACAGTTTGACGATAAGGGATGTCTTGTTTCACTTCACAGATATTGTATTTGTTAATTAGATTTCTTGCTATATTAACTTTTTGTTTAATCGTTATTGTTCCAAATTTTTAAAGTATACTCTTTATTTGTGATTCAATCAAGTATCATCGTTCGGGTAATTATTAGAGACCTAAACCTATCACTTGGTTTTACTAGGCTGTTTAGCCAGTTTTCCAGCGTGTCAAATTAACGCTTCTTTTTTCCTATGCTATCGAGTTTGGGCTAGTTAAAATTCTTTTCATGATCTTTTTGTTGATATAACTCAAGTTTTCTTCATCGTGTGTTGTAAATTCCACGACATTATCAGCTCATATTGCTTTTATCACAACAGTTTTATTTGCTGGGATGGTAGCCTTATTTGCTACTTCCATATGTAAAATAAATTAGTATTGAAAAAAGAAATACATATTTTCGAGACTGTACACTTTTTAAAGAGCGTGAGTACACATGCCATATATTTAAAATTGTATGCAATTAAATCATATATATATATTTTTACAAATAAAGTGTTATTTTAGAATTCTGTGTGAATATTAATCTCCGAAGTACTTTGTCAACTTATTTTATACTTATTACTACATTGTAAGTGATTTTTTTATTCGCCTGTTTAAATAGCCTCATTACCTTTCATTTTGTAGGCTACCTAATGATTGCCAAGATTATTTTTATTATTTGAATTTTAAATGATTTTATTTTTTTCAAGATCGTTTTGTATATCTATATCATTCATGGCTCTCTTAGGTAAAACTCGTTGAATTTTAACCTTTAAAATAGAAATCAGTACCTTGTGTTACGCGGCTTTAAATAACGACTTTTACCAACAATAGTGATCTATTTCTAATGATTATTATCAATAAAATTGTCTTTTACTTTTTCATTTAAGACTTCTGCCTAGTTTTTTTCTATAGTTTTTCATTATTTCTTCTAGCCGACGATATTTTGACTTCCATTTCAATGTTACATTTAACTTTCATGAACCATTGATGAGTGATTATATCTCATTTAAATGATGTATATTAAGGAATCGAAAAATACATAAGCAGTTATTATATAGTTCACAGATAATTTGTCATTTAATCATTCAATCACAAATTTTATATAAGTATGCATATAATGCATAAGGAAAAGATGTAGCCCCAAAGATTCAAATTTATCGTTTCTGTGAAAAATCACCATAACAAGCAATTTTTTAATTTTTATTCTCTTTTTCAACTTAAATACCAATAATTTACCAATAATGAATAATTTTCAGAGAAGAAAGAAAAATCTTGTTTTTATTTATTTTTCTCGGAACGTTTACAATGATATATTGTTGCTGCACACGTTAACTTCATTTTTTTTACTGTTTTTATTTACCGCCGGTATTTATGTTATGCAAAGTATAGCACATAGAATGCTGTGCAGATTTGTGTGTAGAATGTGATCTTATTTTAATATCTCGTACTACTGTCTCTATTTTTTATCATCATGATCAAGTGTTCTCGCATGTTGTTGTACCATTAAATATCTTGTTACTTTATTCCTCGCCAACCTTGGATTAGTGCTCGAGTCAATTACCATAAATTGTGAAATTGCAGATAGTCCCGTTGCAATCGACACCCAAGCATATCCCAAATAAATCATCCTATAGATCTCGTAAGTAGATCAAATTAAAGAGAATAAAATTTTGTAAAAGATTAATATGGTTGCGTAATTGGAAACAGTTTATTGGAGGCCGTAGACCGATTTTAAGACAAGCAAATATTTAGAAAAATTTAAATTAGTTCAAAACTGTGTAAGTTAAGAAAATTTGAAGTCTGAATATAAAACATGATACTTAAAACTACAATTCGTTTTTCTTTAATTTTCTTTAACGACCATTATACTTTGAGTAATACCTTGTACAAAATTACACAACAATTTGAATTAATTTAATATCTCTCAATTTTTGTAAGTGTTGCTTTTCTTGTTCTAATTAATATTTGTAATATTTAGAAAACAGTAGAATTCTTGCAAAATGCAATTTATTTTCTTGTTGAACGGTTTTTACAAATTTATAAGCAAAAAAATTGTAGTTATTTAAATGATAGTATTGCTCGCTGTTATGCATATTTACTAGTTTAGTTATAACATCTGAGGATCTAATCAATATTCTTTTAACTTTGAAAATACTTGTGACGTCCGCTAAAGCTAAGCACGTGGTAGAAATAAAATTTTGTTTTTATGAGGTCATAGACCTCTATCGCTTATGTCTATTTTTTGGCGTCACATGTTTACAGTGACTGTTTATAATTTCTGAGTGTGAGAAAGGTCTAAATAGAACCTCTCGCTTATGAAAAGTCTCACGGAAAAACCATACCCTCTGATAAGCAAGTTAGTTTTCTCCGAAAACTCATAAAACGGACCCTCTTGATGATACACCATGGTCCCGCGCTAACGAAATTTCCCAGACGCGTAGAGTCGTAAAAATTATCTTTCCGGCTGCGACTAAAATCACAACGCATATTGATACCACATCCGCTAGACGTCTGTATAAAACAATAATATTAATAATTGTCACTACTGTTTATCAACATATTGTAAACCACAGTTATATTTGTAATAGCCATAAACTAAATCTCTTAAGCTCCATGGACAAAACAAAAAAATCACGACTAAACAGACTAAAATTCATCATCGTCTCGTTAATATTTTTGTAATAAACTTAAGTTGAATCCACCCTCAAAATTAAATCTAACTCTGACTTGTAAGGGAGAGAGATCATCTAAAAGTAGTAAGTCAACCAATAAATATCATAATTTGAACTCAGTCTCTTTTCTCTATCGCTTCGTAGTAACATAATTAGATTTTCCATCGAATGTAGATCGGGTGCTTGTCAAACCGAGTACTATCTACATTCAAAATAATTCCTGTTTATCAAATCCTGGCTAAGGTCTCTCTGGCGTACGCCCATTATAGTGCAGTGCGAGAGAATCGCCTTACCATTCCTTTCTATCCACAACCTATCCCGAGTAGAATAATTCACGTAATTAGACAAATTGATTTCCCGGTTATTAGAAGTAAAACTCTACGACCAAAAATACATTCTTAAATAAAATTTGTTTGTAATATCTGCTGGATGTTACATGCTATTCAATCATTATGAAATTGTCTATCATTTTTCACTATAAAATATGTAGTTAAACTTTAATATTAAGAAAGTTATAAGGTTTCAAATGTTCAAATAGTTAATAATCAATTGAATACAACATCCTGCGGTTGAAGATTCTCGTGGTTTAGATGAACAAAATACATTTTAGAAATGGCACTATTTTAAGGGGGCTTAATCGACTACGGAAATCCACTTGGCCATTAATCTAATGTATGTTTATATGCATCAGTATGCGCTATAGTCATTTTGTGCATGGTATTGTCTCAAGTTTCTATTTCAATCAGAGCCTCCTGGAGCACAATAAAGCTTTTCCAACTGCAAATGTTGCAACTTTTTATCGATACTAAATATGAATTTAAATTCATATTTAGGGTAACATAGAAAATTCACTGCAAGTGGCCAAGAAAATTTTAATTTTACAATAAAAAATTGCAGGTATTAATAATATACTTTCTATGAATAAACATGTTCGTACCACGATATAATCAAGTGATTTTGTTATAAATTATAACAAAATAATATAATTCTCTATAATAATATTTTTATACAAAATTATAATAAAAATAAGTAATCGTTTTATTCTATTCAAGGTAATCGGTGTGAATGATACTCTGTATATCTCCAAAAAACTGGCTATTACCTTGTAACTTAACAGAACTAGTTTGTCCCTTTTTGGCGCGCGTTCACTCAAATGAAACCGATATGATTGGTCCTTGCTTTCTGGTGAATTATGATCGATTCACGTCTAATCTAGGATTATGAAATAAAGCAAAAATTCGTTCCATTGCTGCTAAATATCGCCAAACACTTCTTTGCAGTGGTCACACAGCTGCGCTTATGATCTGATGTGAGCAATTGCGGCACGCATAGATAGACTTTTCATGTCCAAATAGAAAATTTAAAACACATTTACTATTCCTGCAAAGTGTCAGTCACCTCACTCGCATTCATTCTTCGATCGTCCAATGTCATTCTGTTATCGACGATCTCTGACGTGACGATCTCTTTTGGGTTACCGGTGACCTGAACATTTAGCGTTACATGTACGGGTACAGTCATAATGGAACTGAGTAAACCCTTCTAAACCATTGAAATCGAAGATACAAATACCTGTATTATTTATGTCGCGTTTTTCGTTAAAATTCACAAGGTAGTCTTCTTTTAATGACTTTTAATTAGGAAGTAAATAACGCAGCTTACTCAAAATTTAGTAGTAGTCTATTCATAGATAGCAGTTGAAAAAAATAGCATTTGAAGTTGGCATTGCATTTGAAGTTACTGCGCAGAAAATTTTAAATAACTTGGCATGTATTATGCTAAGATTTTTAATTCTATGTACCTACTAGAAATACTTGTAGCTATACCTTCAGATAAATTTTTAAGAGAGGCTCTCAACTGAGTTATTTCATATGAGAAAAGCTGATGTCATTTCTTTCTGAACAATTTTTAAATTCATTTGGTTTTACTTTTATTCTTTTTCTTACGATTATATCTATTTTTGGATGACACCGATTAAATGGATAAACATATAACATTAACTTTACATTTTATATTTTATTACGTATCATTTTTTATCAATTATATTTTATCAGGACTTTTTATACTGTAATACATAAAAATAGATTTTTCAAATAAGCATAATTATTTTCTAAAATTAAATGAAATATTAGATTACATTTGATTTCAAAGGTTAAAGAGATAATATTTTAGTAAAACATTGTTTATAATAATATTAATGGTTATTGTGAAAATTATGACCCATAATACTGAGTTATAAAACCGAATCATGTGCGTTTTAGCCATGCTTAGCCCAATATCTAAAAATTCCAGGCAGAGTAAATTTTTCTATCGATCGTGACATTCGGCCGAGCCTCACATAAAGCGTTTGTTTTGTACGATTATTATTAAACATCTAATAAACATTAAACAAGTTTCATTACGGATTCTTATACAAAATTATGCATGGACTGACAGATACTACTATTTTTCAAATAAAATGTTCCCCCTTCAACGAAAATTGTAAAAATTTATTTAAAAAATTTCATGTACTTTGAAAAAAAAATGTAACGTTCACCGTTATCAAACGCGTGGCTAAAATAAATGAAAACGTTTACGAGAACACGCACAACTACCTGCCTATTTTCCTATATCTAAAAGTTTCCCAGATAAACCATACACCCATTGATAAGTGAATAAGTCTTTTCAGAAAAGTCTTAAAACGAGCCCTCTTGACGATGCTCTATGACCCCGTATTAATGAAATTTTTCAGATGCGTAAGGTCGTAAAAATTATTTTTTCTGTAGTCATCTTCATATAATAACTAGAATAGCGATATTCGTTGCTATAGATATTGCTGTTTATTCTTCTCCTATTTTTTAATTAAAACTGTATGTAAAAAATATTCGTAATAGCCATATACCTGTTATAGAAATAAAACAGACAATTTCCCTTAAACGATATTAAAAACAACCTGTGACATTAATATTGTAAATCATATAGCTTTAAGTCATTTAATGAAAACAATTAAGCATCTCTCTCTCTCTCTCTCTCTCTCTCTCTCTACATATGAAACAGTAGGTTTATTTCCAATCTATCTCTTAAAAATAAAATAAAAACCAGATAACCAAGAGAGAGAGAGAGAGAGAGAGTGACGACCTAAGAATTAACGAAGAAGTACCTAAGATGAGAATAACTTTTGCAAAAGTTAATTCTTCGACGCATACTTAAAGCCTAGACGAGAGTAATTAGACTGTTACTCTTCAATACGAAAATATTAAATTCTAAATGGACGAGGGAATAGTTGGAGCACGGTCCATTGATATAGAAAAAAAGTGTAGTTCTAAATTACTGTCTTACAAATGATTATGATTTTGGATTTACTTTGATTTCCTATATATAATTTTATTATAAAAATTAGATCGAATTTAATAATTAATCAATAGAAAACCTTTGAAATTAAATAGAATATTCAATTTGCTGGATAATATGTCATCAATTATTGATATAGAAATAAAAGTAAAAAATGATTCTCAGTTCTGCTTGACGAATTTTTTTTTATGAAAACATCTGATGCAAATGGAGAACTCATAGATACCTACACGTACCATCCTGGTAAATACTGTTTAATTTATAAATAAAACTAAACAGATGATCCTACATATTAAATATCGTAGAATTAAATAATAGCAATAGTAAAAAATTTTATCATTATCACACTAATAAAAATTAATGTCAACTACATTAAAAAAAATATTATCGTTGCAGATTTATTTTGGGATCTGTGTCACAATTTGTGTAACAACCAGCTGGGTCGGTGCTACGCATTGTATAAAATTCTTGTATTTCCAAAAAAATTACGTAAATGCACCTAATAACCAAATTCAAAACTTATCTAATTCAGAGTATTACAATCAACAGGTAAAATGACAATATTTCAATAATGAATACTTATTATTAATGAATAATTTACAAATAACTGTTAAACTTATCAGATCAAATATTTTTATTTCTCGTTCGTCAAATAATGAATCCACTTACCCGCAAAAAAAACAAAAAGATTTAGGTTCATCCCGGGCACCTGTCATCTCGTTCGACCGTTTCCCATACCTGATCAAGAAGGGTCCCATATATTTTGCACCACAAAGGTGGTCGCATCCTCTACTTGGGGGATTAAATATAGAACGTATTATTATCAACGAGTTAGTGTTAGGAAACCGAACTGAACAACATTCGTAAATTCGCAACAAACATGTCTGTGTATAAAATAACTTGTATGTGAAAAAGAATTTCATTTTCGAATGCTTATGTGAGAATTTTTAACATAGGATATTAGCAATATATTTAAATGTAAAATTTATGTTAATTGGTTCATTACGTCATTTATTGAGCTGTATCATTTCAAATGATCTCTATATATAGAGAGAGATACAGGATATTACTTTAAAAGGTTGTTTGAAACAATTCAATAAATAAAGGTTCTACTTCAAATATTTTAATATTATTTGTTTGCATACGTTATAGCTATAATAAATGAATATATATATATATATATATATATATATATATATATATATATATTAAATATTACGCGTATTTATTTAATTATTTTTTTATAAATCACTTTTTTTAACTTTCAATATTCTCTTTCATCTATCTTGAACTAAATTCTAACGAAATTACATAACTTAACGGGATATAAATTATATTGTACAGTGTAAAAAAGAATAAATACTATCGAACTTTCTCAAATATATTATATGAAAAAAATCTTTAGCCACCCAACCACAAAATTACTAAAATTTTTAAATCTGGTATCTCAATTGGAAATCGATTTATAGAACTCACTGCGTCCACCTTTACAGCGATTTACAGTGGTTCATTTAAAAGATCATTTCAAATTCGTTCAAATGATATAGATGGTAAATGTAACAAATAATTATCCCTCCACCCAGTCATGAAAAAATAAGAAAGTCAGAAAGAAAATGTCTTCTCATAGGAAGTAGTCAGATATTTATAACGAAATTTTTGGCAAAATATTTTTTAGGATCTATATTGTTTATAAGCGCATTTATTTAAATAAAATCTATTTCAGATTTGAAAAAATCCTATTCTATAAGTTTCAGAATTATTGTATATTAGATCATATTAAATTATTATATATTAGAATATGATACCCATTAATAAAATTACAATTAATTTTCGGTTTTATTACAATTCAGTTCAGGTATAGCATGTTAAATTTTCTAAACCTATTTCGTGAAGACGTAATAAAATACGTCTTCACTTCTAATAAATATCTGAAAACTACCAATTTCCTATCTATCAAGCAGTCCAGGGATCTAATGGTCAGGTAGCATCGAAAATTTCCTAACTATAGGGATTACAGCCTTGGTTAGTTCACAGTAATCCTGCTGGGCTTGACGAACGAAATCACAGAAGAGATGATAAACTTGTAGAAAGCGTACGATAATACTGTCTGTTTACTAACGAAATTATACATTTTAATATTTGACCACACACATTAAAATAGATATCTCTTTGTTACGCGTATATTTTATCATTTAATTGCGCATACTATTTGAAATACATGCACCAATTTTTTTGTATCTAAATTAGTATCTACGCTATGCTACGTTTATTCGAACTTTAATGTGAAAAGACACTCTTAATCATTTTCATGTACATATATGACGCAGGTATGATGCATGTGTGACGCAGGTATGTCTGAAGATTGGCACTATGAACTGAAAAAGTTTGGAGCAGATTCTGCAATATCGACGTTTCTGTATTTGTGGTCGTCGGTTAATTTTAATTGGAGATAGGTTCGCGGTGTCGAGTCTTATTTTGTCAATTACAAAATAATCTTTGCTGCATTGTTCATTGCTTGTATACGCCAAATGCACATTTTATTGTTCGGTTATCTTTGCTAAAAATATATCCTCAACATATACATTAGAAAATAGCGCTTATAAGTTTTATCAATCATAATGTCTGAATGGATGATTCATGACTATTTCAATGGCTCTAGAGACGTTGGGCAATCGATTTTTTTTAACTTTGCATATTTATTACAGATAAGGAAGTAAACATTTTTCCAAATTTGTATATTAAATATTAATTAGGACTAAAGTTATTAACAAAAAAAAAAAGCAATGAAATTTTTTATAAATTCATATCTCAACAGTTAGTAAAAATGTGAGGGTCTATTTTTTGTTAAATACGCAAAAAATCTTGTACTATAAAAATATGCAATAAAGAAAACTATATTTTATCTATATTATCTAACGCACAAAGTCATTATACAAATTTGTGACAATATAGCGTTATAGTTAAGTCGACTTTGCAAGCCGAACGTAAGCACGTCGCTTGGCTTCCTGCAGTGACGCGCGCTTGCCGCCGAACGTAGCGTCCTCTTTTTTGACTGCTACGAATTGCCTAATGGCAGGTAGTTAATTTTTATTAATGATTTTTATAAAAAGGCCATAAAAAATTCGTCGGTGTAAGAATTAGAAAAAAACCGGTTTTGAGATATTTGCAATTGTTTAAAAAAAATGTTAATAATTTTTGGAAAAATAATATTTTTTGCTTTGCTACAAGATTGTTCTTATATTTAACACAAAATAGACTCCCAAATTTTTACTAGTTTTTGAGATATGAATTTAAAAAAAATTTCATTCCTATTTTTTTTTCTGTTAATAATTTTTGTCCTAATTAGTATTTTAACATAAAAATTTGAAAAAATGTATACCTCCTCATATGTAATAAGTATGCAAAATTTGAAAAAATCGATTGAACTATGTCTCTAGGGCTATTGAAATAGCCAAGAATCACCCATATGTAATTTTCGTTCAAAGAGGTATGCTTTATGTGACCCATATTTAAGTTTTATTCCATTCTTTAGATAATTTCGTATAATAATTCGTAATAAAACTTTTTTTATTTATATTAGGAACTCGGCAATATGATTACAATATAAGGCGCTCTGCAAAGTAACACGACCGATAGGTATGCACTGAAATATTTACGCGTAGTTCGGTATAGTATAAACAACGTTATATTTATCTAAATAGTAACAGTGTAACTGAAATTAAATGGAATGTAATATTTTATATTATGTTAGAAAATATTCGTGCTTTAAACGAAATGTATATTTTAGTTATAGTTAAAAAAAAAAGATTTGAAGAAAAAGTAGAGTTGTCATAAAAAATAATTATCTATGACATATAGCATATCAAATTGATTAATACTAATACCAATTTTTAAATTTCTGTATGGTTTGCTATCTCACAGCAAACAAATCTTATACCAAGTATGACTTTTCGAAATGATTCATATAATTCTTAAGCTGATCATTTGCGTTTCGTAAACTGACACTTTGAGCTAGTTTGTTACTCTTTCACCAAGTCCATCACATGCACTTTTTCCATAGCTACTTGAAAGTAATTACCATTCAACTTTCATACCATAATGAGAAATCAAAGTTAAAAAATTTGATTTATTTTTTATACTGGATTGCAGTTTCATCAAAAACATAAACAATTTTGTTAATCTTGTTCTCGAATTTTTTTTTGTGTATTCAATTAATTTTTTACGTAGATTACAAATGAACTTGCTTTTCATTCCAACGATTTACTTCTAATAGACCTTGGTATACTATTATATAATTCTCAGTGAAATTTTCTACGACCATAACTTCCAATTCATTCAAATTATGCCAACGAGTTCCTAGATAATCTCTTTGATTTTTGGTAATAATATTCTAATAATTTATATTAAAATTATTTCTTGAGATGTCAAGATTGTCTTTAATATTATACGCGTGCTATACAAGATTACACTTTTGGTATAATCGGTTTCCCATTGTTTCCAATGAATATAATGTATAGTATTTTTTTAAATAATTTTTCAATAATTGCACGTTCCATGTATTTATTGAATAAACAATATATATCAGTCTTTTTAGACGTTAATTAGTTAAAGTACTTTTGATGTTTAATGTAATTCCTCCTCATATTCGATTCTCAAATTTTATCCTGTTGTTTCAGAGCCTTCAATTAATAGTTTTAGATATTGATGATGAATGCAAATATAAATTCTGTGATCAACTTTAAAGTTATTTACAAAAACACGCAGATAATGTAGTAGTATAAAAAAATATATAAATCCAAGAATAAATTTGAGTCTAAATTTATCATAATATAAATTATTAGAATATTATTACCAAAAATCAAAGAGATTATCTAGAAATTAATTAATAAGGAAGCTAGCTTATTTCGGATAAATAATTAGCAAACCTTTCGGTTATAATCAACGGATTAATAACTTAGTATATCCTATTTAATGACAGTTACATTTGAGATGACGACCGAAAATGAATCAGAGAGAGGGAGAGGGAGCCGTATTTCTTATACAAGTAGTCAATCGAAGCGTAGCCATCAGATGAATGTAAGAGAAGAGGCAAGAAATCCTTCGTTATTAATTATTAACACGTATTTTCGCGATGTCTTTTATTTTAACGAAATATAAACTTTTATCTTTTATTACTTATTATCGGGTAATAGACGATTGCATATAAGATGGGCGTTATACGTGAGCAATACAGTATAAAACACACTAACTATTTTAATGATCGTGTGCGAGATTATGTACTGTGCAAGTAGTTCACAAGTGCCAGCCGCATCTTGAAAACCAAATTATTTTTGTGATCATGCATGAGGTCACGTAATGTCATCATCAGTGCTATTATGAATAAGCAGACCTATAGATATCTGCTCTCTGATCTTTGACCAACTATCTCTGTTACACAGAATATCATCATATTACGTATTTGAAAAATAGAGTTAACATTTTACATTGATATGAATTACATTGATATCTCCACACATTTTGAAATAATATTGAATGATATTCACGGAAGTTATAGTATTTTTATGGGCATTGAGTGGTAATGAATTAGTTGAGTAAAGAACCAATTTTCACAAGAACGAATTTGTGTTAACCATGTAATTTATGGAAAGAATAAAAGGAAGATAGGACGTATTTTTTTCGTAAAAATTTAATCATGAAAATGTAATTTAGAATTTTCTTAGAATTTTCTCTTCTAATTTTTTTTTTATTATCAAGTATTTATGCATAATCTAATGATTTTACATACTGTATTTTATATATTAATGTTCAATGTATTTAAATACAAACTATCGGTATAATTTATTTAGCATATCAACAATTTTATTATTATTATCATAATCATCATAGTTTTTAATATGAATTTTCAAAGCTTTTCAGCAAAGGAATATCATTATTGATATAATCAAACTCTATATACATATATTTGGTTAATGATAATTCTAATAAAACTGAATATTTTGTAAGCATATTAAAATTTTTATTTTATTCTATGGTAAATTTAGCTCTCTAGGTCTGTTCGCATCAAATGTTTGTCAACCTCTCATCTGCTCTTGCCAAGATATACATGTGTGAGAATACACACTCATATTCCCTCTTTTTTCTTTTAAAATCTTTCAGCGACAAGATTGGCAGGAGCCGACGATAAAGGAAATAATGCAGGAGGAGATAGAAGAACGAGAATAATAGATATAGAAAACTGACTACGCGGAAGTAAATTATTGACCCATGGGATTTACGTGATTAACCATATGATTATTGAGTAATCAGTCCATAGGTTGCTAGGTTTTTAATTTATTAACTTAATAACAATTCAATATGACGATTACAGAAACCAACAACAAAATCCATAATTAAAAGAATGCCTTGATTGTTAATCTGTATGTTGTTAATTTATAGTTTTCTATATTTTTGATCGAATCCAATAAATATAAATTTAATCTGAAATATTGAATTTACTAAATTCCAGTCCGATTAAGTGTATTCATTAATCCACGATTTCTTTATTTAATAATCACCAAGCGTTACTGTAATATAACTCTATTAGTTACTAGTTAAGTATCGCATAGGTTACTAAATAATGTTTCTATGCTACCAGGAAATTAATCCATGAATTACGAAGCACTGAGCTCATGGGTTGTAGGTGATTAAACCATTCGTTATTAGATTATTAAACCATCGGTTATTAGGATTTCAATGATATACTCTAGCACATATTACAACTGATTTACTCTGTACTTACAATGAATTAACTTCTATCTATATAAATAAAAAGGATTATTGGAGAGTATCTATGCGTACCATCATGTGTGAGTAGATCAATCGATTAATATATATGTATACAATTCTTATACCAATTATCAACAAACTTTCAATATTATCGCCAAGTGAAGAATAAGTACTGATCCAGATGATATTATTATTGCCGAAAAAATAGATGTTTTAATACCAAAGGAAATTGAATGTATGTTACGATCGTGCGCAGATCAATTAATAATCGTTCGATAATTAATTTATCACTTCCTTCTTCGTCATCGATTTTTTTAATGTTTGGCACATCAAATGCCTATATAGAAGTAATCATTGTGCTAAGTTTGACGCTAAAATATTAATTAATTAAAACAATTTAACAAAAATTTGATTTTTTTTCCAACTGCTATAAATCAAAAACTATTTAACGGATCTGTATAATTTTTTCTTTTAAATACCCGGAAATAATTCTATATTGAGAATATATATATATATGTTATAATAATATATTTGTTAATATAAAAATTATAAATAATCAAAATAAATTTGTATTAAAAAGGGCGATTTTTGTTACAATCGATTCCATGGACAATTTTGTGTAAAGATCAGACCAATAGAAGCGTTCCATTCACCCGAAACTTTTCCAGATAGTCCAGTTCTATAAATCAATACATTTATGAGCCAAACTTTCTTTATTAAAATAGTGGTACGGACGACTAACATCTATGACAATAATAATTAACGAAAATAGGCTGCACTTAAGCAAATTAGTGCAAGAAATAATTATGTTAATCAGTTCAAAAATGTTTATTTTCTTTGATCGTTTTTTCTACTATTTTAGTTTGTCAAACAGTATTTTAAAATTAGGTATACTGACATTAGTTGTGCTTCGAGAAACATATAAATACAGAATCTTTTCGCTTAGTCGGGTTATTTAAATTTCAATGGTCAAAGTGAACGGAACTCAACGAAAGTCACAGTGAAATTTCTTATTGTACGATAGATTTTGTAAAATTACTTTAATTCAGTTTTAAATCATGCCATTACTAGAGTGTTCCAATTCATTCAAAGTGGGTAAACATGGACGTCGTCGAAAATCTTTGCTTCATGTTCCATACCGAAATTCAGGATAAGTGGTTTCCTTTAGTGAAAGAAAACGATCGATTATGTGCAACCTGTTTGAGATACTACTATATCAAAGATTGAAAGGTAGTTTTTGACTAGTTAGTGACACACGTTTAGGACATACAAATGAAGAAAATGATAGTTGTGAAGATTCTATTACTTAGAATAATGAGGTTAGTTTCGACTCTAGTGCAAAGAAGATCAAGATATCTACCATGTACAATGTGATGAAGAATTTTCGATCGACGAAAATGAACGTAAAAAAATAGTATTGGATCCATTGCTTGATTTTTTTTAAATCGGAGAAATGAATTCAATAGATAATGAAATACCTAATTTAATAGATAAAAATCGAATCATTGTCAAATAATTTGAAAAGTTTATTTATGAGAAAATATAGTAGTCAAGATGAACTTATACAAAAAAATGTATTTTATAAAGACCTGAAAGCAGCAGAATAAACAACTACTAATTTAGAAAAGATACATATATTAACTGCGATTCCACTGTCTATAAGTGCACAAATAGCTAAAAAAACTTCATGAATCTATAATAAGTTAAGAAATAAAAAGTGCATTTTATTTACGTGATGATATTAGCCGTCCGTGTCCAGATTCTAACGATACAAAAATTGTACGAAAAGATAATGAAAAGAAAGTTAAAATCCTATGACATTTACTTATGTTCTATTTAAAAGAAGTCTACAGCATGTTTGAAAAACACTGTGCTGAAATTGAACTCATGTTTTGTCTGGGGTTTACATATTTTTGTACATTGCGACTTGATCAATGTATTTTAGTTAACGAATCTAAAGGCATTCATAATGTTTGTATTCACCACCAAAATCCTAAATTACTAGTAGAAGATTAAAAAATGACAATGAAAAATGTGAAGATCAAGTATGATGAAGAGTTACCTCAAAGAGCAAAAGATATTTTAATTAAAATGACATGTGAATGGCCTGGTGAAGACTGTTTTTTTAATAAATCCTCGAAATGTCTTGGATTGGCAAGTGTTCTAGTTAAGTTCGAGAATTATTTTTAAAAAATGCTACAGATTTCATTGATTGCAAACAATGGGAAACTAAACCAAAAGTGTGTTCTTGTAAAGCATACATACAATATTAAAGACTATCTTAACCACCTGGAAATACAGTTTAAATATAAATTATTAGAACATGACTTTATTGCCAAAAGTCAAAATTATTATATAAAAACTCGTCGGCGTAATTTAATTGAATATGAAATAATGTTCATAGGAGATTTCGCTCAGAATTAGAGGACTGTATATCAAGACCAGGTGCAAGCAAATTAATGGAACGGCAAACAGGTTATCCATTTGCAATTTATATAAAAAATTGGGAAAAAACTGAAGAAGACAGCTTCGTCGTAATTTCGGAAAGTATTAAACATGACGTAAATGTTGTGATATTGTTTGGCCAAAAATTAATTAATTATATAAAAAATAGATACGAGAACAAGGTTACAAAAGTGATTTATGTATCTGATGGAGCTGCAAGTTAATATAAGAATAAATCGATTTTTTTAACTCTTGTTTCTCATTATGAGACATGCGGAATTGAAGCTAAACGACACTTTTTCGGAAGTTATCATGGAAAAAGTACATATGATGGACTTGGCGGAACAGTGAAAAGATTAGCACGAAACGCCAATATGCGAAATTCAGAAGTAAGCATTTTTTCAACTGAGGAATTATATCAATGGACACAAAAAGCTATACCTGGTACAACATTTGCTTACTGTACCATCGCAGAACATATAGAAATTGAACAAAATATATCAAAATTATTAAAAACATCATTACGTGTCGATGGTACCTTAGTCATTACTCATTTATTTCTCTAAATAAAAGCAGCAAGGAATTGATGGTGAAAAGAACTTCCTATTCTACAGATTATAACATTAAAAGACCACAAAATGAATGTACTTGAATATTTCAGTGTAATTTGTTATTAATTATAACAATTTTATTTATTTAAATTTTATATTAAATTTGTATAATTTATGAATACCCCTATAAGATATAGTAAAATAATTTTAATGATTGTTACATTACGAAATATTATATGTGTATATGTATATATATATTTAAATAACTGACTATTTTAATTTCATTTTCCTAATATCTATTGAGTAATGTAACATATTATAACTAGACTGTTTATTTCTAGCTATACTTGGAAAATAGATTTCTTGTAAATTACGAATATTTTCTACAATAATATAAAATATTACACTCCATCTATTTGCGATTAAATTGTTTATGTTTAAGTAAATAAAATATTTACACTGATATCATCCCGATTACATAATATATAGTCTAGGTACTGACTTATAGAATTGTACTACCTGGAAAATTCGGGAGAGTAGGACCTTTCTATCTGTCCGATCTGTCAACTGAGCGCCGCAGGTAGCGCTTTTTTGGAAGGTAATTACCTAGCCCCGATTAAAAATCATGATAGATTTATTACGGGTTCTTATAGAAATCATCCAGGAATCGATTACAATAAAAATTGTTTATATAAAAGCTTCTCGTTTCGAAAAAAATGGCAACAATTTATTTTAATTGTTTATGATTTTTATTATAACAAATATATATATATATATATATATATTGTAAATATTTTATATATTATATATATATATATATATATATATTCTCAAAATACAATAATTTCCAGGCATTTAAAAAAATTATCCTGATTGTTTTCAATTTATAACAGTTGAAAAAAAATCAAATTAATTTAAAATTATTTATAATTTTTTAATTAATTAATATTTTAGCGTCAAACTTAGTACACATGATTACCTCTATATAGGCATTCCGTGTGCCAAATATAACAAAAATCGAAGACCTTGTTCCAATTTGCCCTAAAACTAATTTGTCTTTTGTCATATATATATATATTTTTTTTTTTTCAATACTTTTGTATATTTTATTATATATTTAAAAGTAACAAATAATTTTCAAAAACGTTTAATATATAGTTTCTGAATGAATATCCGTAAAGTAAATATATTTTAGTCATATATAAATTCGATATATCGTTGAGGAAATTTACTCCTACAGTAATGGAGTAAATTTACCAAAGACCCGCAACCCACTGATTCTTATTTCTGGCTAATTCCAGACTAATACGATCAGCCAAACAGGGGTAGGTAACCAATTTATATGAAATTTGGTATAAATATTGCTTATATAGTAGTAAACTTCTGTACAAATTTTTACATCATTACTACTGCCGGATTAAAAGTTATAAACAATATAAAAATTTTATTAAAAATTTTTCAAAAATTTATATCTCTGTAACCGTAAGAGTTATAAAAACGAAATTTTGTTTAAAATATATGTACAAATATAAACTTTTAAATTAATAAATCAAAAGTCATTGTTAACAATTTTTCGAAAAAGTATTAACTTTTGTTTTAAACAAATGACGATATCTCAAAAAGTGTTATTTTTATTTTCAAAATATTTTTTAATTGCATTCCTTGACTATTTATCTATAATAATTAACAATATAATTCATAGAGCGGATTTTAGTAATGGTTCAGGGAATAATTATAAACGTCGTCCTCTTGAGCCGCCGCGCCGTCATATCTTTACGTTTTAAATAAAAGACTATATCTCAAAAAGTATTACTTTTATTTTCGAAATTTTTTGTTTATTGGATTCCTTGACTATTTATCTATAATTTTTGAAAAATTTTTAATAAAATTTTTATATTGTTTATAACTTTTAATCCGGCAGTAGTAATGATGTAAAAATTTGTACAGAAGTTTACTACTATATAAGCAATATTTATACCAAGTTTCATAAAAATTGGTTACCTACCCCTGTTTGGCTGATCTTATTAATCTGGAATTAGCCATCTATGTACTGACATTGACACATAATATTTTTAGTTTCACCGCCATTATTGTAATAGGAGTGTTAGATCGTCTTGATAATTTTTTTCGTGTTTATTTAAATAATTAAAATAGAAAACCTCGTATTTCAAACAATTTATTTATTTTTTCTATTTTAATATCTGAGAAAAGTCATTTTGTACTCATTAATAACATTCTTCTTTTTCTATATAACATAAATTGTCATCTTTATTTTTTTAAGACTGACAAACATTATGTATTTAATCCTTTGCGGAATACATTTTTCAAGGGAATCAATTTTCATACCATGATAATTTGTATACCAGGGTTTTTAGGGTCGCTGATCATAAATCTGAATTCAGATTTTGAAAATTCGAAATGGCGGTTCTAAGAGGGCGGCTGAAATCTTAAATTTTTTTGAATATATTTCTGAAGATTGGTTTACAGGGGATATTTGGACTCGCTGATCCTGAATCTAAATTCCATATGGCAAATATTTCGAATATTAACATATAAAAAATACAGGGAATTTATTTGAAGCCTATATTCATAAAATTCATCGAATAGAGAATTTTTCAATATTTATAAATTATCATAACCCGTATTACGCGAAATAGAAATTGCTGATATTCCTAGCGATACGGAGTGTATCGATGGACTTGCTGATTTTGATCAAGACTAGGATAACATGAATAGATTTTGGGCCAAATATCCCCGATAACGTACAATCACCATTAGAAATCTTTTTATATCTCTTTCCTGAAAATATGTTGAATTTATTAGTTTAGAAAATAAATAAATATACAAGAGAAATCATAAGAAAAGATTTTTATAGAAATTAAAAATTTTTACCACAATCTTGGAGCCGCCATTTTGCCATAGAAAATTTTTTATTTTCGCCGTCTTTTTGGAGCCCTCAATTTGAATTTTCAAAATCTGAGTTCAGATTCGCAATCGGTCGTCCCAAAAACCCCAGTATATCCATCTTTATAAAGATATCTCTAAAAAATCCCTTATAAATGTATTTTTTTACAAAACAGGCTCTTTAGACCTTGTTTATAAATATTAACAAATTATTAAAAATGTTACAACCTTTAAGCATAAATTTCAATTTCGTATCATTCTGTGATCAAGAAATTATAAAAAAAATATGTAAGCTATATCCAAAAAGCTACTCTGAAATTGCAAAAAACTATATGAAAATAGGTGGTCTCTGATAGATACTATCGTATCGCAAAGGGTTTGTAAATACATGGAACGTGCAGTTATCGCAAAATTAGTGAAAGAAAACACCATAAATTGTATTCATTGCAAACAATGGAAAACCGATCACACCAAAAATGTGATTTTGTATAGCACACGTATAATATTAAAGGCAATCTTGACCATCTCAAGATACAATTTAAATATAAATTAATAGAATATTATAACCAAAAATCAAAGTAATTATCTAGAAACTCGTCGGCATGATATGAATGAATTTGAAGTTATGATCAATAGGAGATTTCACTTAGAATTATGCAACAGTATACCAAGGTCCATTACAAGTAAATCATTGGAATGGAAAGCAAGTACCTATTCGTTCATTTGTAATCTACTTAAAAGGGAAGGAAAACCCGAAAGGGCAGCTTCGTTGTCATTTCGGAAAGTATCAAAACATGACGTGAATGTTGTTATATTGTTTCGTAAAAAATTAATTGAATACACAAAAAATAAATTCAAGAACAAGATTAACAAAATTGTTTATGTTTTTGATAAAACTGCAATCCAGTATAAAAAATAAATCAAATTTGTTAACTTTGATTTCTCATTATGGTATGAAAGTTGAATGGTAATTACTTGCAAGTAGGTATGGAAAAATTGCATGCGATGAACTTGGTGAAATAGTTAACAAACTAACTCATAATGTCAGTTTACGAAATGCAAACGTTCAGCGGAAGAATTGTATGAATGATTTCGAAAAGTTATACTTGGTATAAGATTTTCTTGCTGTGAGACAGCCATAAGAAAATATCTGCGTTCTGACGTAACATTGCCATCTGAGTTATCGCCCCTCGGAATAGGAATGTCTTAATGGAGTTGTATGAGTATATGTGTGTGAGAAATGGAGATGGGATTGAAAGGTATCACTTACTCTTCAAGGATGAATATTTTATTTTTAAGACCTATTAGATCTAGATCTATCTCATATTGATAGCATATGACATTTTTACGTTCGTACATTCTGAACGAATACAAATTCGTAAATTTGTTGAAGGTTAGATTTTATCCAAACCTGTAAGTAATCGGAGAACATCACCACCCAAATTAATAGTCCTCTTAACACGTACAATTTTGTCGAAAAATTCTTGCCTGTACATGTTGCATGTAGGATCAACGTTTTTATTCATTGAACAATTACACTTTAATAGGTAAGAGTTTCACCAATACGGTTTTTGGTTAGTTAAGTATATGTTATTTGATGTATTATATATTAAAGTACTTGACACGCTATAAATAGTTTAAGCTTGAGACAAATAAAAATTAGATAATCAGAATTAGTAACCTGGATGAAACTATTTAAAAAATTCTATATCAAATAATTTTCTGAGAAATATATCAATTAATCTAAACATTTTATTGGATAAGAGGTGGTAACGTGGCCTTGAAATGTCACTTATAGTAATATAGTGTGCGATACGGTGGAGTGACAAAATATTAATTACTTTTACAGGGGTTCAGTTTGTGACGAAGCTCCTGGCCGTTGGCCGGAGCCCATTAGCTTTCGTGTCCAAGGAGTAGGCGCGTGTTGTTCCGAGGTCAGCGACCTCGGAAAATTCGTTGTAAGTCATCGGCACGGAGAGGGGAGAGAGAGTTGGATGGCACTCGCCGTCTCAGTAAGTCTTGAGTCGCAGAGTTATAAGTTTGTTTTTGGATTTTCTTTTGTTTTCGGGAGTGTGTGGGTGTTTTTATTTTTTGAGTTCGCGAGGTAGAGGTCTGCTGATCCGGTGAGTGCCGCATAATTTTGCCTTCTCTCCCCCTCCATGCATTTTTATATTTGTTTAATTTTTGGTTTATGGTTGCACGCGTCTTGGGCCTCACCCAGATCTCCTGGATGCATAGCTGGAGCTTGGCAACGACCGTTAAATCTTATTTTGCAATTATCGCCTACATTTAATTTTTCGTTAATTTTTTTTATATTAATTTTGTTTGGGCCTTGCTATTTTCGTTTCTACTTTTTTGTTATCAATAAATTTCGTTTTCTTTTGTAATTGCGCATTGTTATTTGACGCCTTGCCAACTTACCTTTCCTTGACCTTTTAAGGTCATTTGTCACCTGGCACATGTTACGCCGTATTGCACCTTCTACTTCCCCCTTTTTTTTGTATTTTGTTACGGTTTTTGTTAGATTTTTAGTGCGGCTGAGGAAGTTTTTCGTTATATTAAACATAAGTTTTCTCTCTTCTCCCCTTGAGTTAAGGAATCGCGTTGAAAGTTTTCCACCTTAATTTATAAAAGTATCATGCATAGGCAACTAATTATCAAATTAATGCTACGTATCTATTGTAATTTTATTTGTTCAACTCTAATCTTTGTTTTATTTAACTTTTTATATGAAAATAGAAAACTTTTTCACGCCCATATTTCTTTTCAGCGCGTTACTTTTAACGCACCTTTCTTTACGACATGGTTCTTCACTAACTGGACAGTTCTATATTTTCCAATTTATTTTTTAAACCAAAGTATGAAATCAAAGTGTCTTACATCATCAGAAATATTAACAGATAGTATCAGAGGATTTAGAGACAAAGGTCTCACTGGTGGGAGATTTTTAACACGTTGCAGTCTCTTTTGTGGTCTTTGGGTTACGACAAATTACATGTATATTCATTCCCTGCGTATACTACTTGCAACCGATGTGATGACACTTTTCGCAACCAATGTTGCTTGTGTTTATTTACTCTCTTGGGTTATTTTACACGAGCAGTTTGTTGGTGTAAGGGTAAGTAAAACTCCTCATATATAGTTTATTATTTATTTTTATTAAATTCAAAATTTAAACTACAGGATCTAACAAAATATCTAATAAGAAATTTCGAACTTTGTTCTAACTTAAAAAATCACTGAATGGTGCAAACTATTTTTAGTTTTGAAAATATTTACCTAAAATGTTAAATCTTGATCAGTCTTACCTGTAGAAGATATTGGAGTGAAAACGAGAGAGAAAATAGGAAATTTAAACACAACTGGTAACACTTAAATAGTTA
This sequence comes from Chouioia cunea, assembly GCA_030064505.1. Taxonomy (NCBI): domain Eukaryota; kingdom Metazoa; phylum Arthropoda; class Insecta; order Hymenoptera; family Eulophidae; genus Chouioia; species Chouioia cunea. Next base: position 20,438,100 of record JAOPFQ010000002.1, read on the forward strand.
AATTGTTCGGAATGATACATGCTATTTCCCTAAATTGTGTCTGTGAAATATCTAATGGCATCACTGAGGCAACGGGACTCCTAAATGCCATCACGCAGTCATGAGACATACAATGAGTCATCATTTCACTCTTTTCATACTGCTAGTGTTCTCTCTCTCTCTCTCTCTCTTTCTCATTCTCTGTTTCTCTATGCAGCGTCAATACTGTGTAAATGTATATAGCACAACGCTATATCCTACGAGTATTCTGGCATCCCTTCCTCTTTCTACGCTTCCAATAAGCTATACTTTAGGTGTTTGCCGCTTTTACGTATAGACTAAGGGTCAGACGGGGTTCCATGGACGATTAATACCTCTAAAATATCAGAATTTCTAGGGTATATTTTCGCCTCCTGAATTGGAATCTCGAAGCTATTTTGTCGTAAGAAGTGTCATTCAAATGATTATAATGTATTTTAATGTTAAAAACGCTAAAACTATTATATATTAACGATATACGTTTTTCGAACATGATTGTAAACTGTATAGTTAATAAATAGCATTTTCAAAATTGAAAAAATATTGACGAGAAGCTAAGTTTTGAAAATATTTACCTAAAAAGATAAATCATTATAAAATCTATATTTTGTCTTTTACCATCCTGAAACTCACTGCGAATTTACGGTTGTCTATGCAACGAAAAAAATGAAGTCGTAACGAATATTCAATTTTTATTTTATATTTTTTTAGTTTTACGATTGTACACTTGATCTAACCAAGTTTTTGTTCAAATAACAAAAACGCCTAACAGGAAATAATTCTATTGTTTAAAGTGTTACAATTTTAATAGTATAAATTTTACAAATACCTTTTTGCTTGACAAAAAATATGATTTTTTATTTTGGTTGGAATCTATACTTTTTAAAAATCTCTAGAATATTGATTGGAATAAGTGATATTACAATTAAAAAAACCACATTATTTCAATGAATCTAATTGTTTAAACTGTCGTGATCTTTTTTTTATAGAGATACAAAAATGATTAAGTAATAATATGATTCCTAGATTCATATGCATTGCTTTTCGGAGATACTAAAAATTAGAAAATGAAATAATAGCAATATTAATGTACAATTATTACGACAAATTGTGAAAACATTTTTGGGTGATTTACCATATCTCTGGTGCTAAAAAACATTTATGCAATTTAAAAAAATCCAAATATCTGTCATGAAATAAAGAAACTTTGTATCTTTTACAGTCAGGTCGTATGACAAAAAAATTATAAAAGAATAAAATTAAAAAGTTATGCAGTTTGTTAGATAGAGGTTAGATCAAGTGTACAGTCGTAAAACTAAAAAAATATAAAATAAAAATTCAATATTCGTTACGACTTCATTATTTTTGTTGCATAGACAACCGTAAATTCGCAGTGAGTTCCAGGATGGTAAAAGACAAAATTTTTTAAGTTGAGCATGAATATCGTAATTCATAGAATCATGAGAGACATCAAGTTACTGTATTTTTATGCCGCCTGATATTGTTTCTTTGAAAACAACATAATAAAATACACGTTATTTTACACTGTGAATAACTCTGCAACCTAGATGTTGTAGAATCTAATAGTATGCAACGCGAGAACTCAGCTCTACGAGAAGATGAGGGAGAAATTTACCTTTCTTATGAGGGAAAGCTCCCTCAATCACGTTGAAACCTATAAACCTCAAATAATAATAAAAAAAAAAGAAAAAGGGAAGGTAAGAGGTGCAATTACGGCCTAGCATACGCCAGGTAACTAATGACCTTGAAAAGTCAAGGACAGGTGAGTAGGGAAATAAACAAAAATAAATTTATTGGCAACTACATGAATAATAAAAAAAATAACAAGGCGCGAACAATATGCGAAACGAAATAAATAAATCGCCGACAGTTATAATTCGCGCTTTACATTTATCGAAAAGATAAATGTAACAGCTCTAGCCAAGCTCCGGCTAATTAGCCAGGAGGTCTGAGCAAGGCCCAACGCATACAAACAAATGAATAAACAAAAGAAAAATTGGCACGGAGAGAGAGAGAGAGAATAACACAAAAGCACTCACCGACCCAACAATCAGGTACCAAAAAAAACTTGCACTTCGTGCACTCACGAACGTCACTTGTTCACCAAAACAAAATAAAAAATCTAAACAACCTAAAATTAAGCACACGACTCTGTGGCTCAAGGCATATTGAACCGGCGAGTGCCATTTACTTCTCTCTCCCCTCTCCATGCCAAACATAAGTAATGAATTTTCCGAGGTGTGCTGGCCTTGGAAACATAAGCCCTAAGCCTGGGCTATTAGTAACAACGGGCTCCGGCCAACGGCCAGAAGCTCCGTCACAAGTATTAACACTTTCATTTTCTGTTGGTGACTGATGATTAAAATACATGTACAACTATTTATATAGATTTAACATGTCTTTCAATTATAATATATGCATATCACGTTGTTTTGAAATGTAATCTAATCTAATTTATTTATTAGAACATAACTAAATTTTTATGATAAAGTTTCTTGACCAATAATTCGCAATAGCAAATTATCTATACATTTTGCAATAACTAGAAGATAAATAATAAATTATCAATGAATTGTATGAATCATATTCCAGTTTTTATATGATCCAGCAATAAAATTGTACATAACTCAGAGTATTAACTCAAAGAATCATAACTCGAAAATTACAGTTATGAATTGTTTTCTTCAAGGACACATGGTATGACACCTAATAGTCGACAAATAGATTACATCGGATGAAAATCGATACCTTCAGAACATTTGATTACACTACGTAATGTGTTATTGTTCGGCTTCAAGGTTATTGTTTTATTATATTTCTTCAAGCTTATCGAAAAAAATATCAGAATCTTCAATCTTATAACTATTCACAAGTAAGTTGATAATTTTATCACCGATTTAAAATTTATCGTCACTATTTACATCTATATTGGGAATTGAGTTGAATGTCAGAAACTCAACTAAACCTAAATCGTAATTTTTGTTTGGAGAAAGTTATATTAGTGGAAAATATCTCGTTTCTAGAGCTGACAAAGTACCTGAGAAAGAGTGATAGTTAATGATTATCTCATGACGGTTTGAACAATGATGGTTTTTTATAGTGATTTTTATTTGAAGAAAGTTATTTTAGTGGAAAATATCTCGTTTCTAGAGCTGACAAAGTACCTGAGAGAGAGTGAAAGTTAATGATTATCTCATGACGGTTTGAACAATGATGGTTTTTTATAGTAACATTATTTATAGAGTGCCGCATAACAACTGTCGACAAATGTGAATCATCAGATCAAGAGGTAGCCTGAGATTATTAAAATTATGAAAATATGCGATGTTATTTCTAATTTTCAGATGCAATATCATCAACACTGATTATAGTTGATTCATGATGGTGTGATCCATATCTTACTAGCTCAATACTCATATATACTTCTCAGAAATTTCGTATTTTCAAGATTTGCACATATTTCACCAAGTTGATATTTCTGAGAACTCTACCGAAGCTCAAAGCTTATTTTGTATGGTTTCAGATACATATCCTTTCTGCGAGAAGTCACTTCCATTTTGTTTATGTGTTACTCTCTTCTACGTGTTCCTTAGTATAATTTAGTTTGTGCATATCTTACGTGATTCCAGCAGCTTCACCAACTAAAGCACGAGTATCACTTAATTGAATGAAAAATGGTTTAAGACAAAATAAAGCATCATTTATCCTCGAGGAATCTATAAAATAGTTGTTGAATTAATAAAAATGAATGATGATAAAATAATTTTTTTTTATTAAATCTAACTATATAGACAATGCATGTAGAATTGAGGATCAATGGATAAACACATGTAATGATATTTTTTCAGTGATTTGGACGCTATAGTCAATTAAAAACAATTAAGTTCTTCTGTAAGGAGAGATTTATTTTGTTAATTTCACACGTCTGATTCACATAAATGAAAATATCTGGTAACAAAACGTAATCTATAAGAAAATAAATGACATTTAATCTTTTTGATCACAAAATCGAATCCTAAATCACAATCACGGTAATTAGCTTTACGCTATATAAGAAAATTACTTTAATGAATTATTTTCTCATGTTACGATGATGTAAATGCTACATAGATTATAATTCAATCATAATTACAACATAAATATTATTGGCTATCTACGTTTTGATACATTATTGATGGCGCTTGATACGCAACATTATTTAAATTAAATAAAATTATGTTTCTTTATATCGTCTTCTCCAGGTAAAATAAAATAATACTAGTTTTTTTTTATCCATTTTCAAGCGCAAGAGTTGAAGTTAATTTTGAAATGTGGAAAAATTTTGACTCTGATATTTCATGGCCAATTTTTATCTTATATAATTTAGTTTGATAGTTTTTCTACGATTTTGTAGCGTTTAACTTTCAATTAGTCAAGCTTTTTCATATTCAGTCGGTTTCCATTGTCCAAAACCAGTATGAATAACTTTGAAATCAAAATGTCTGATTTGTACCGTCATTTTCTATATTATGTGAGGTATTTTCATTTTCAATCAAATCATACTTGTTTTTTTAAGTTATAGCTCATTTGTAAAAATTGTAACATTTGTACCATTTATTAATTACTTTGAAGCATATCCAGTAACAGTGTAACGTCCAGTGGATTTAAAAAAATGTTATTTATTTAAGAGTATAATTTTGGTTACTGAACTTTAAATCTATTAACCAGGAAATCCATCAATTTGCTTTATTGTTTATCCTACCCGGGATAAGTAATGGAAAGAAGAAGATAATAAGGCAATTCTCTCATACAGCTCTAAAATAGGGTGCATGCCAAAGAGACCTTGCCTTAAGGATATAGGATAGAGAGGAAATCTGACACAGTACTTGGTTTTACAAAAACCTAGTAAATGTTTGAAGATTTTATTTATAATGTATTGGTCTCTCTCTCTCTCTTTTCCTCTCTATCTAAGTTGATTAGATTTCGATAGATTTAACCGGAATCGAACTGACTACATTTTTTATTGTTATCTATTACAAGCAGAAGATTTAGACTAACTACCTGAACGTATGCGTAATAACGCATAGTCTCGGTTACGCGTTTCTACTCTATGTTGTTCCGGGTCCTTTTAGAGGTCTGCTTTTTTTCGATTAGACCAATGAAAGAAAAGAAGATTTCATGTGTTAATTTAATTCGAGGAAACTAAGCGTAGGTGGATAGCGAAAGGGTGTGAATTTCCTTAAAGAGATGTCACATGTACTGGTTTCAATTTTATGAAACAGTAAGTCGTAATTAATTAATTACTTTAACAATAATAACAAATAAGTCAGATGTAGAGAGAGTTATTTTTAATTTATTATATCAAGGGACTAAAAAATATATATTTTAAGAATATTGACGTCACAAACTATTTTTAATGTTGTTTAAGCTGGATGATTTTTTCTACGACCGTGACTTTATATAATAAATTATAGTTATTACGAATTAAGAATTGATTTATATATAATTTTGGTTTTTGTAATTAATAGTAGTTTTGATTAAAACAGTAAAAGAAAAACAAGTTAACAAGAAAATTCCGTAATTTTAATAAATCATCTAGACTATGAAAGAAAACAGGTAGTGATTGAGTGATTGAATTAATTAAAAATGACAAACCTCTACTTCTATTCTATTCAATATAAAAATACTGTTTGATAGAAAAATTCAATATGACAGATCGAATATGGCGACCGTTATTATGAAAAAAGGATCCTCTTCTTGATGTACCGGCGTTTATTTCTGTCAAAAAAATATTTCTCTATGTTACAGTTAGTTTTATGCTATTCAAAGTAGAAGCTTTGTTTTCTTAGTAAAATTCAATATTGTAGATCTAATATGGCGTCTGCATTAATGAAAAAATTTAGTTTCTTTTTACCGGCAGTATTGCTTATGAGATTTATATTTTTTGGAAAATTTATTTTTCGCACGATTCAATATCAGAGCTGTTTGATTCTTAAAAAACAATATAACGGATTTAGTATGTTGGCTGCAAGTATAAAAATATTCCTGATTTCTCTAAAAAATTTAAATTCAAAAGATAACAATTGTTTTCTAATATTTCAGTTTTCCGTATCATCTTACCATAACCAAAGTGCACGAAACTTAGCGGACTACATGCGACAATAAGGTGGTGGTCTAAAATACATAAAGAAAATATACCATAGTCAGAAAATCGTCCTCGTAGTAGCATTGGTTAGTGATACTTCTCATACGAAACCGAAGTTTCCCTCCATTTATTACTTTATTTTTAAACGTTTTAGATTTTATTCTGTACTATAAAATAAATTACTGATAAATAAAATAATATAAATAAGAATATCTACAAATACATCTAATATATGATAATATTTTACGCAATATATAAAAATATTTATCATGGAATATTTTGAAATCCCAAATGATGGTGAAAGTGATGATGACGCGTATGAAGATGACAGTGATCTTGAACATAGCGTACAGGATATTGATCAAAATCTAAATAAAAACTTTTATGGGCTTTTATGGGCTTATTTAGAAACCATAAAAAGAAGAGAAAACGAAAAGTCACTCAGAAGAAAATAGCCTAAGAGATTTTTTTATAATGGCTCTACAAGGGAAGGCGAGTAAGAAGGGCACATTTTCAGAGGGACGTACCTATTTCCAGCCTCCCTCGAATTTTCACAACTTAAGGGCGTGTTTCTCCGAGTTGTGGCTGTTCGAGAGCGGCCTAAGACCGCTTACTCTTCCTAATTCCTGGTTACTCGGGCAGCCTTTTGGAGTCTGTCCTTGCTAACCTAGTAGAACTAACCCCTTTCCTACTGATAGTCAGTGAAGGAGAGGTAGATATCGTCGCTGACAAGGAGTCAATGACAGAAGGCATCCATTTAACCGAAAAAGGGAAATAACTCAAAAGAGGAAAAACAAATAAATTAAATAAATAGCCATTTTTATGAGTAGAAGGGAAGACAAAGATAAACACTTTACTCGCAGTAAAAGAAGTCTAAAAGTAAAATTGTGGAACTCAATACAAGAGCCCTTTATGTCAAAAGGTCTGCTAAAGCATTCGGACTCTGAAGACGAAACAGGACAGTTACAGGAAAAAGCTGCAATTTTATCAAGGCCTTTAGAGATCAATATAAATCCCGAACCGCAAATGAGTAAAGGGGCAATAAAAAGGACACTATCTAAAAGAAAAACAAACATCGATATGGAAGCCAACGCTCCAACCGACGCTCCAGTAGAGCCCGTGTTGACCTCAGGTCGGTTAATAAATTTAAAAGATGCGCTCAAAGTAGTACCAATGTTTAATGATAATCTAAACAAATGCATACCATTCATCGAAGGATGCAGGAAAGCTCGGAGTATGCTTCCTAAAATTTGTGAAGAAAGCCTAGTCAAATTAAAGAAGATTAAACTCGAAGACGAGGCACAAAGAGCAATGATAGGAATTACTTTCACAACAGTAGAAGATTTCCTTAGCCACTTAGCTAATAACTTTGCCCCCGCACGAACAGGCAAGCAACTATTAGGAGAACTGGGCAACAAATGCCAAGGCAACAATGAGAAAGTCTTAGAATTTTCTAACCGACTGGGATACCTGTCCAGAAATATAGTAGAGGCAAAGAGAAAAGAAGAAAAGGTCGACAACCTGCCTAGAGAAGAACAAGAAAAAATAGACGAAAACGTCCTACTGTATTTTAGGAGAGGCCTGAAGAACAACATATAACTAAGGCTACCGCGTGATTTAACGCCTAAAGATACAGTGAAACACGCGATTCTAGCAGAAAAAGACCTTAAACTACACCAAAATTTATTAAAACCAAAAACACAGATTCCCAAAAAGAATGTACACACCTATCAAATTTGTAACGAGGAAGGCCACGAAGCATTTAGCTTCAATATAATTCTAAGACAAAAGAAGCAATTCACCTTCTGCAAGAAGTCAGGGCATGAGGAAGCTGACTGCTATTTCAAATTGAATAAAAAGACAGTAGCATGTCAAATTTGTAACTGCCAGGGACATTCAGCCCGCGAATGCCGCATGCATCAGAAATGCAACGTGTGAAATAAAACAGGACACCTAACAGATCATTGCCGTAGTCGTGTAAGAATGAATATGGTTACTGGAACCAATTGCCAACTTTATGATAAAAGTGGGCATTCAGCTAAAGAATGTCGAATGAAAAATTTCGACAAATCAAAAGCTGTTTCTGTTATAAGAAACATGGCCATGTAATAGCAGACTTTTACGCATAAAAAGCCTCGGAGAATAAAAATCCGGGAAACGGCCTAAAGTCCTCTCAACCGAGGGAGACGAAGTGGACAAATATGACAAAAGCGCTCAGCGACAAGGAGATCGACGAGTAATTACTTCACCTGATTCCTTAAATGTCGTATTACAGTATGCAACAAGAGTCCCTGTAACTTGTGCAAATCTTTTGGAGAATAAAAAAATCAATATTATGTTAGATACCGGATCTGAAGCGAACATCTTAAAGATTGGTATGATTAAACACCACCTAAGATTCGTGAACAAAACCGACCTGCATCATTTAATAGGGATAGGATTAGAAGTATTCCCTAAAATTGGGTCAATCACTATGAAAATTCTAGAAAAGTCCACGGAATTTCTGTTAGTTCTATTCTTTTCCTATTCCGTTTGAAGCTGTGCTATTTTTCAACAAATAAACCAATAATCGATTTTGGAACAAAGAATTTAATCATAAACCAACTTACGTTCAAATTTAAAGAAATAGATAACCCCGTTAACACAGGACATTATTCAATTTATAACGCAATCAAAGAGACTACGTCCAAAGTGATGCCACAAATAAAAATCAAATAGGAATATAAGGACATTTCCTAATTGACACTGGATCGGAATTCAACATTATAAAACAAAACCTGTTACCAAAACGAAAAAGTATTGACAAGTCTTGTATAATAAATCTAAAAGGGATTGGAAATAATTTACGAAAAACAATAGAAGTTGTAGTAATATCGTTACAGGTATGGTTTTTGAAGATGCAAAAGCAGTAATCAATCTTAAAAATAATATCTTCAGAATTAACAATGAAATAGTGCCGTTAGTGACAAAAAACGATCAAAAGTCAAAACTCGATAGAATATCACATAACACTATCAAACTCTCTAAGGTATCAAACGCAGCTTGTGATAATGATGGAATATTAAGCCTCGCTGGGCGTCATATATTTTCGATAATGCAAGACGAAACCTTCAAAGAACTTGATATCATAGACTTTGATGACGGTGATTGCAGTATAACTGATCTAACTCTAGGAAACGAAAAAGAAAATCCTGAAACAAAAATAGAAGATTTTTAAAACTTAAATCACATGAGTGAAAAAGAAATGGAATATACTAAGAGATAAATCAATGAAATAAAAGATATCTTTTACTTGCCTGGGACCGAATTACTAGGAACAGATTTAATAATGCACGAAATCCACACAGTAGACGAAAAGCCTGTTAACTGTAAACATTATCAGTTCCCCCACGGGATGAAAGAAAAATTTAACTATCATGTTGACAAATTATTAAAAGCAGGAATTATAAAAGAATCTAATTCCTTTTATAACACGCCTATATAGATTGTCCCAAAAGCTATAGATGAAAACGGCAGAATCAGAAGGTACTCGATATGAGAAATCTGAACGAAAAAACAATTGACGATTCCTATCCCATCCCGAATGTCACGCAGATTTTTGATAAAGTAGGTGGTGCGAGTACTATATCATTTTAGATTTAGCCATGAGATTCTAATAAATAAAAATACATCCTAGAGAAGCGCATAAAACAGCTTTCAGTACCCCTTTTGGCCATTATGAATTTGTGAGACTGCCCTTTGGATGGAAAAATGAGCCTGCTACATTCCAACAGTTAGTAGATATGTTACTAAGAGGACTACAAGGGCTAGATTTATTCGTCTACTTAGATGACATTGTAATTTACACAAACACCATTGAGAAACACGATCGTAAATTCAAACTATTAGTAGAATGATTAAGGAAAGCCGGACTAAAGCTCCAGGTAAATAAATGTAAGCTTCTCATGTGGAAAGTAACCTTCTTGGGCCACGTTATTGGCGAAGAAGGTTTAGAAGTAGATCCGCAAAAGATAGAAGCTGTACAGAAATTTCCTTGCCCTAAAAAATTAAAAGGGGTCCGAAATTTCCTAGGTTTGGCAGGTTTTTATCGACGGTTTACCAAGGAATTCGCAAAAATAGCCAGGCCATTAACCAAGCTTCTATAGAAGGACATTATGTTCGAATGTAATGATAATGCTGAGAAAGCCTTCGAAAAATTAAAAGAAATGCTTGTAACGTCCCATTATTGGAATTCCAGAACTTATCAAAAGGATATAATATACGCACAGATGTATCTGGTGTTATTGTGGCCGGAATCCTCTCACAAGGTCCGATTGGTTCGGATCACCCTATTGCCTATTTCTCACGAGTACTACGAGGACCCGAGTTAAACTATGAAGCTTGCGAGAAAGAAGCATTAGCAATAATCTAAAGCATTAAAGCATTTAAATCTTACGTATACGATCGACCGATTACCATCATCACTGACCATCAACCTTTAGTGTGGTTCCATAAAGCGGATTTCAACTATGATAATACTTATAAAATAAGGAGCTTGAATTTACCTAATAACGAAGAGGATACACCTCTATTGGATGTTTATAATCCAATTTATAAACGATACACACAGTTTGCAACAAATACAAGTGCAGAAGGAAGCATCATTAAGAGACGCTTCGTTCTGGTGATTGTAAGCCTTTCGTCAATAGAACGTCCGCACTTACGGTTCAGCAACTCTCCCGACGATAACAACCCTTTGTTGGCAGAATTATCTCATTGAGAACTCACCATCAGTTTCCTGGCTGCTTAGAATATCTGACCTATGGTATGCCCTTATGGGATCACCACCACCACCACTCTAGCCGTCGAGCAAGCCGAATTTTGTATCAGTCACGTATCTTTTTCGGGGACGGGGGCTCTGCTGCCTACGCGAGCAATTTTCGCCAGATCATTAAGACAGTTTTTAGCAGAACGATTCCAGTATAGTGTTTCATAAATAAATAAGAGTTTTAAAGCTCTAATACCCGGGAACAAAAGTGAAACCCATTGTTTTTTATTCCAGTGAAGACGAATCATTCCACCTACCTCATTTTGCTTAAATATTGGCTATAAATGTAATTTGATAGATATACTTCCTTCTTTTTAGCAATGCTTCAGAATTATCATCAAGTATACATGTTCAAAATATGCAAATATATATGGTTTTGAAGAGCTCGACAATTCTCACGCGTAAACAAGATTTAACATGATGGTACAATATTGTTTTTATTATTGTTGCATCTGTTGTATTAATTGACGGCGATTTGCAGTTCTAGTTCTCAATGTCGTTTAAAATGAGAGTTTACTATAAGTATGAGGCACAAAAATATGGGCTGTCGCAACACCGACGAGCTATAACGGCTCAACGGAAGATGATTAAATTTAAGAAAATGAAGGTGAAACTAAATACACGCGAATCAACTTAACACACTGAAACTTTACTTGAAGATGAAATGAAATTACAAAAAATATAAAGAAAGAACACAATTGCAGAAAAATAAAAATAAAAGTTCCAGTACACAATATTCAATATATCTCGGTTTATTATTGTTTATTGATTTATTTAATACGCGTCAAAGGTAACTTTATCTCTACTAGATTTTCATGTAAGATGGAGTTACTATGAAAATTAGATTGAGCGATAAAGATTGAGGTGCAAGGAATCCCCGGGAACCAAATGCAGAGCTAGAAGAGCACCTAAGACGAAAATACTGTAATTAGGAAAGCTTAAAATAAAAACTAAAGTTACCAGATAGGAAAATTTCCTTGTTAGATGGCGTACCTATCTTCTTACTTTTCCCAATGTCGGGTTACTTGAGTTACCCTTTGGAGTCATTTCACGGTAACCCTTAGTAATAATCTCTTTGTTGCTGAAAGTTAGTCGGTGACATAAAGCATTTATATAGTATTAGAATTCCTCAATTGGAGAAATATTATATATTAAGAATCCGACATATGCCCTTGTTAGTAGGATGAAAGCCTTAGACAAAAAAGTGTGTAAAGATAGAGAGGATTGTTGTAAGGACGACTATAATATCTGTCGAGTCGCTAACCCGACGTCACTTCTTTCTCAAATTTTCTCTGTACCATATTTATTTTGATTAAGTATATTGTGAGCTTATCTAGAGATGACAGTATCAATCGAAATGAATCAATAACGCTGAAATTAATGTGATTATTTGCAATTTCTTTTATGAAAGAAATATATCGCTCCTTGTTTTCGGCTAGCACACTGATTTTTCCTCCGAAATCGAGATTGGTTGCAATTCCCATTATCATAAAATGAAAATCATAATCTATTAACACTACTAGTATACAATTTGTATTCCTATGGTTTAGATTACAATAATTGTGAGCTGCTCCTCTAAATGTTTCAGTCAAATATTTGTGATGTCTAGCCTTCTTTTCTCATTGAGTAAAATTTGTATTACAGATGTGACACTTTCCAGACATTCTCAATTTAATTTCATCAGCTTGCGAATGATTCATTCCTATAGCATTATCATATGCTTCTTGCTTGTACTATATTCAATCGTATGACTATTGATCATGTCCTTCATAAGTATTTGACATTTGACGATATCTTAAACGAGGATTTATTCTTGTCAAAACTTCATTTTATGAAAATTCCTACGGTAAAAGATTCATGCTCTTAAAAGATGGGACATTTAATTTATGGTTTCAAAAAACATACAAAATTCGCATATATGATGAACGGAACCATCTCTCTGCGTTTATAATTTTTAAATTTGACAGTGGAACAATCAGGCAGTTTAACACTTAGCATTTATTTATGTTCGCGCAGAATACCTCATGAATTTTCAATTTGTCCTCGTTTACAAGATAGTAAAGAGAACGTTCACAATAAAAATTGTACTTCGTAAATTTAGTTAATTGACTATTAACAAGAGCATAATAATTTTTTATCATCATTTTCATCAATATAATATTCCTGCATGAAAAGACAATTTATATGTCTATTTTGTTTCGGTTTTGATATATGACATTGCGACGTTTTCTATCTTTTTCAATATCTCTTGAGTATGTATTTATTTAACAATATACTGGTTAACTTTTCAAATTTAATGATACTTTTAGTTTATATCAACAAAATTCAATATGTTTGCATAGATTACATATTAAGTTACTCTATTAGCAATGTGGTCAGCTGGATGGATGCACGACAGTAAAGTCCACTAGAAACATTGATAGTTGTCTTTTACATTGACCCATTCTTTCATATTTTCAACTATATCGTCTTTAATACTTTCTTAAAACCAATCGACTAAATTAGTTATTTTTATATACAAACATTTTCAGTATTACAATATTTTATTTCACTGTCGTTCTTTTTAATAGTAAATTGAGCAGAAATTTTTGGTCATCCAGCTTTAATGCATTGTGAATATGAAGGAATTTATCTTGTAATGCTTTATTTGCAGCATCTAAGAGTGTGTTTTTGTTTTCATTGGCTGTGATTGCAGTATAAATTCGATTTTTAAAGGCGTAATGTATTTCTTGCCATACAACTCTGTATTTTTCTTTAAATCTTTAATAATTAATGACAGATGATTTTCAAAATTTAGCCAATGTATAAAATAGCAAGAAGAGCTAAATATAATAATAGGAAGAGGACTTCCGAAGAAAGCTAAGTTTATTATCTCGGTAGACTGCATGGAAGACCAGATAGCTTTGGCTTTTATATAGCGATGACGCTGGAATCAAAGCGAATTTGGCGTCTGTGGGACTCAAAGAGGAAATAGTTAACAAGCTAAATAAAAACTTATAGACTATGTTGTGAATACTTTTCTTCTCTATAGTTTTACTAACGATACAAACTATATAGAAGCTTCACTATATTGTCTGTTAACGTACTTTTTAATATACTACTTTATATATCTAGAAATAGCTACAGACTCTACTTTTTACTATGTCGTAACAGTACCTGAAATATATAAGACCTAGTTTGGATTTTTTATATTATTTTTATCATATATATATAATTATACACATTATGTTTAGCTTAGATAGTAAGATTATGATAAACTAGATAAAGATGTGAATTGATTAAATTGATTGAAATAAGTCTCACCTTAAACTACTGGAGTTCGTTTAGAGGTAATTCAATACGATTGAGTAGGGTGTGATATAGTACAAATGAGAACAGAAATTGGTTAGACGAAATAAGTGTTTATTTGCATATACTATTCATAGGGCATAAAAAATCCCAGACATGAGTGGAGAAAAAGCCTTCTAAATGCAATGCATTACATCGTAAATTATATTAATACATTAATACATTAATCTCAATACACAAATCCAGATAAAAACGGTTACAGTGCAATACGGTGAGGTCGATAAGGTTCGCTTAACCTGTACAAATATAGGTGTTCGGTAGGAATGAATGAATGAATGGCCATTCAATATAAAATAGAGTTATCCGCTTACCAGCTTGACGCGTGCATGATACCACCGATAGGTAGGTATGTAAAAAGGAAGAGAAGTGTCCCTGCCAACCTCTCACCATGGTCTGGAAGAGACTCTGTCGTGGAGACGAAAGATTGACATCAAGAGCCCGCAACGTACTTTCCCTATTCTTTAGATCATTGGTAATGGTCCAATCCGCGAAACGCGAGGGCGTAGCCATTTAGGGTACACCGTGCAACCCGTATTTTCCCGTTTATGGTTACACACGAAGAGCATGCCGGACATGTGGCGAGCACATGTCGGCTTTTCCTCACACGTGCCACATAGACCCTCAGAATAACGTTTACATGGGTAATCGTTCGAGTACTAATGCGTTGGGGCCTCCAACTTTCACCCTTTTGTCATCTACTTTCACTCGTCCTTTACGAGATGTGCATATGATAGAGCCATTATTGCCGGACTCCTAATTGCTAGAGCTATAATTAGACCCTATTCTAAATAAGGGGTGCATATGACGCGAACATATTAATAAGGATAAAAATAAAAAACAAGAAATCATTTTTATAGATTATAATATATTATTAAATACTACATTATATATATGAATAGGCACCTTTCATACAGCTCCACTAGCCGAGTCATCTTGCTTTTTTATGCTGTTGTTCCTCATCCTTCTTCTCTAGCTCCCATCTGCATATTTAACAAGTTCTGTAGATTAACATCTTCAATCTGCGCTACCTGCCATCTTTACTGATAATAGAAATTAATGTAATGAGCTTTAATATAATACAAAACAAAAAACAGCTTGATTAATTAGAGAATAAATCAATTACGTCGTTGATCGGTGTGAGAATTAATCACAACTCTTGACCAACATGACTAGCCTCACCTACTTATTCCCTAAAATGTAGGAAAAATATTATTAATTACTTATAAATTTAGATAAAAAATAAATACTTATAGAGACAAATTCTGATGTTAATAACTTAAATGTTATTTGAAGCGGAATGGCTTTAATAAAATCTTTAAAAAAATATATAAATTTATATATAAATGTATAAAAATAATAAATAATTTATATACAATTTCAATAGCCACTTACCGCTTCAAATAGCGTAATAATGTAGTTGGCGATTTGATCAAAACCAAATATCGTGTTATTCAACATAATGTTTTGCTTTATTTAACAAATTTTCTGACGTATTTTATTACTTTAAAGTCTCACGTTTGACACTTTAATACATCACTTTAAAAAAATTTATTGTGCGAGGTTAAAACTGATTGAAGACTTTCAATCAGTTTTAACTAATTGAATCAATTAATTTCAGAAATAGAATGAAAATGTACCAAACCCTCGAAAAAAACTTCCCTTTCCAGGAAATATATATTTTGTCCCTGTTACTTTATGAAAAAAAATTTCCACTTTTAAACGAAATTATAACAAAAAGGTCAACAACAAAATTCTTATCTTAAATCGCTGTATCTGACTTGTAGAACTTGTGAAGGTAGCCTAAAAGTAATTAGCAAATGGGAATGAATCAGAAAAAGCTGGAGTCCGTTCATATCTTGTTGTCTTTCCAAAATACGTGCTGAGCTTTCTCTTATTTTATTTTATAGCTAGAAATGAACATTAGAACTTGTATCACATTCATTAATAGAATCTTATTAATTAGGTCTTATTGACAAAATTCATGTTGTTTTAAAACAAAAAATTAGTTAAAAAGAAAATATGTAACATAACTCTCATTCATGACAGAAAAAATTTGACAAGAAAGCTAAAATACAAAACAAGAGGTTTTTTTACTTTCATTAACTTTTGTTTTTTTTTAACATTTATTTTATCAGTAAGATAAAAATCATGATACCTTAAATAACTATCTTATTGGGAATAAAGTTGACAAAGATTTCTTAGAAGGAGATCTAATTTCACAGATATATTTTTTAAGAATTGCAAGGGTGATTTGTGGTTCATGTCTGTGGAACGCTTGAGAAACACGAGTCTTTACCACCGTCGGAGAAATGCGCAGCGAGTATGCGTAAGAGATAGAGAGATGCGTAGTGGGTGTGCGTGAGATAGAGATAGACAGACGCACTCGCTTTGGCGAGATCACATGATAAACCATGCGTCCTCCCAATCGACGCTCTCACTACGGAGCACGTGGTGACTAGAGGAGGAGGTCTAAACAGATCATACTGGGGAGGGAGACGGCAAAATCCGGGGGGTGATATTAAGTCAGCTACAGCCTCATCCAGAGTGCAGGGCATTCAGTAGGTATTGTAACGTCGGATTGACGTTATGACGATATCAATTGTTAATTAAAATAATTTTATTCGTCGTGCACACGTTTTATGTCTAAGATTTTCGTCCTACTAGCAAGGGACGTGCTTGTTGCGTCAAAGAGTGCTTTTCCTTCAATTTTTCGTAATTGCTAATTCTGAATGGATGCCATTTGTCACTGACTTCTTGGCAGCGACGACATCCACCTCTTCTTCACTGACTATTAGCAGCAAAGGGGTTAGATCTACTAGGTTAGTAAGGACTGACTCCAAAGGGCAGTCCGAGTAACCAGGAATTAGGAAGAGTGAGTGAAAAGGTCGCGAACTAACACGAAGTCTTTAGGTGAAATTTATATATTGAATATTTATTTTTATTTACTTATAGTAGCACTAGTTTGGCTCTGAGCTTCAGTTTCTTTGGGCACACTTTCTCGAGTGACTAACCTTGAACGCTAGCAAGTAAGGCCTTTTATAGGTTAACTCCCACTTGGCGTTCTGGAGGTTGTCCTAACAATTATCTGGGACCTAATTGGTCCTGGGCCCCTCTCTAATAGCCACAACTTGGAAAAATACGCTCTCAAGCTGTGAAAATTGGAGGGAGGCTGTACACGGGTACGTGTCTCAGAAAATGTGCCCATCGCGCTCGCTTTTCCTCATAGAGCCATTATAAAAATCCTTCAACTATTAACTTTTGAATGACATTTCGTTTTCTCTTCTTTTTATGGTTTCTAGATAAATCTATAAAAAGTAAAAACGAAAAGTTACCAAGAACATTGAAACATCAAAAAAAAGGGGAACATCTGGCCAAAAGTTAACTACGATTCCTTTTTCTACTCTCGTGTTTTATGGGTTTTCCTAGGATGCTGTCTCGCTTTGAATTTCCAAAATGACTTTTCGGACTAATGTTCGAGATTTCACAAAAATAACAGAACTATATCTTGTGCATCAGGCCACTTTATCTTCCTGAAACAGAAGGTTTTCCGGCTGTGACATGCACGCGTGGAGTCCCGTAAAACAAGGACGCAAGTAAAAAAAAGGTCTCGCATTCTGGCCGATGGCGCACGCATGCAAGATTTCTTTCTTTTAAGATTCCTATCCTGACGTTACAGTATTATACCACCCAACATACATAGATACATGTCGGGTAGGGTGGGTGGGGTGTGGAGATCTTCACATATAAAATACATGGACCCCGGGTGGTGGGCGTGTGGACGATCTGCGGCGGCAAACAGGGCGTGGTAATCCAGAACGCACATAGCTTAACTACTTTCATGATAAGGTATTTTATTTTTTACGTACTAACAAGAATTATTAAAACGAAAAATGGACAACTAATTGATTATTGTTAAAAATTATCTGTGGTATATTTACCCCCATAGCAATTCAGGATTAAGTCCAATATATAACCTAACAAACTGGAATATTGGGGGAAATAATAAATGACAATTAGAATATTTGTTACTCAATAGAAAATGTATTGATCGAATTAGTTTGCTTTAGTGCACCATAATTTTCGTCAATTGTTTTACCAAAGAAAAGTTATTCTTTGCTATATCCATTTAAATAAACAAAGAAACTTTACATAAATATACTAAGATATGAAACCAAACTACCTGATAACCTTTCAGGAGAAGAATTTACGCTTATATTAGTTGCGGTATCAAGCTAAACGCCACAGGTAGCGCTTTTTGCAAGCTCGTTATTAAACACCATTAAAGTTTCATTACGGATTATTATGAAAAATTGTTAAAGTAATTGATTGCAATAAACATTTCCGAAATAAAAAATACACGTTTTCATGAAAATTGCAAAAATTTATTTTAACTGTTCATAATGTTTCAATCTACAAATTTATTATTATAACATTTATATATGTTTGAAAAATAATCATGCAGATCTGGTTGATAGTTTTCGAATTGTAATATTTAAAAAAATGTACATTTTTAAAATTGTTTATAACTTTTTGATTAATTCATTTTTTAGCATCAAATTTGGTACAAGTGATAAGCTTCATATATGCATTTAACGTGTCAAATATTAAAAATTTGAAGACATTACTCCGATATTCCCCAAAACTAAATTGTTTTCTGTCATAAATTATATAATAGCGTAAAAAATGAACAATTATTGTGAAGAAATAGAAGCGTATTTGAATGAAATAATTATTGGAATTATTTAAATTAGATATGCAATGATCGAATTACGACACTGTCTATGTCAATCTCATTTACTTTCATATAGTTTGTACGATTATATGTTCAGATAACAATACAAATATGATAAATAATTTTAATTACACAAATAAAGCCAGTAAAATTATACTGATAGTTGATAACATTATTTATGACAAGTAGTTTTAATATACTTATATTTTCGAATAGTTTACGTTTATTAACAAAAATGTATTAAAGAGTTTTTTTTTATAAAAAGGTCATTATCTAATAAAAATTCGATCTTTAATCAATTTTTTATAGATAAAATCATTAGACGTCTAATCATGAAAATTATCCAGTTTGCAATTATTAATTTATCAATATTAATTCTGAAGATTTATATTTATTTTTAATTTAAAAAAATAGTTATATACATATGTAATATATAAAATGATATAGTTTTTGTAAAAAGTGTCTTAAAATAAACTGTACAAAAATGAATGCTCTACGCTGAATATTAAAAATTTATAATTTTATCACAAGAACCAAAATAAGGTAAAATGGGATTTTCTGTGAAAGCCTATTTATACGGTATAAATACGATTGATAAATAGGAGGCGTGATACAATGCGAGTTCCTTACATTTCAAAAGTAATGTATCGTAAACTTCATTTCTACTGCCTGTCCCAAAATACTTTTTTATGCTACAAAATAATTTTATTAGATTTTTTAAATAACTATACAAAAATAAAACATACTTGTGTATGGTTAAATTTATGTTAGAATCTATTATTAACTTCATTAGCAGTGTAGACGACTAGTCGAGTTATTTACATGTAAATGCCTATAACAAAGATGTTATTAATATTTAAGAAATCTTTAAATAGTATGCTCAAATAGCAATTTAAAATTATTGATATTGAGTGCTTTCCTATAGTTTGTAAGTACCGGTACTCATTATATCCTAAAAATACAGTTCACTTATAATGTCAGGATGACAAAATTAAATAAAAAAAAATTTTTTTAATAAGAAAGGTTATAATAACAACATATATATATATATATATATATATATATATATATACGCGTATATATATACGCGTACGAGCGACGGGCTTTTGTCGTTCTATGGGGACCATACACATACGCAGAACGACCGCTTTCACTTTCTAAAGATGAGGAGATGGCTTAGTATTCATTTTTTTTTAATTTTTATTGGTTTTCTCAAAAATAAGGGAAAATAAGACCAAGTGACGCTGAAGGGAATTTTCGGAAAATTTTAACCGGCTCAACACGAGGTACCGAGAAAGGGTAGTGTTTCTGTATGGAGACACACCCACACTAGACCTTCCAAGATTTTCACGAACATAGGACACATTTCTTAAGCTTGTGGAAGTTTCGGAGGGCCGAAACTATGGCCAATATGGCCCTCGGAAAATCATGGTCCGACCTTTATGGTCATAAATAGAAAAGGGTGCAAAGATATAGAAATGTCGCAAAGACGTCCTTAATATCGTTCTGTTATAAAAAAAATCAATTATTTATCATATTTTAAAACCAAAAGGAATCCACAGAACATATTAAACTATGATTAATTTAATTAATAGTTATTAATTTACAGATAGTAGCTGTAATACTCTGTGATACGGGTATTGCCCTCCTGGCTTACATGGATGGAATCACTGGAAGTCCTACTTTAGGAGGTGTTGTGTTAGCTGCTTCAGCTGCAGCTGGCTCAGCAGTATACAAGGTAATACAAGGCTATCACTGACTATAGCGCAGAACAAATTCTGATTGTATACATAAAGGATATATAAGTAAATATTATGGCAGGGGGTACAACATTGTAAAATATATATATATATATATATATATATATATATTCAGGATGGACCATTTCAATTGTCCTATCAATATTTTTTGAAAATAGTGATGTTTAACGAAAAATGTACCACACAAAAGTTACTATACGTTGAGGATGACATAATCTGGAGACATTGCTCGTAACCTTGACAGTAATTTTCAAGATCATTTAAACTTTTCTTTCTTAAATCGGAACTCCTATTTTTTGTCCGAATTGAAAAAGAGCAGACAACTATACGTTCAGGAAAGGTATCATATCTGGGATTCGTTTGACCTACACAGTTATAAATCAATTTTATTTTTTCATTAATCATTCTACTCAAATAACTTGAAAAAGGTAAGACTTGTTCTGATAACCTTGCCTTTAGTTCAGAATCCACATTCGGAAGAAAATGAATTTGAAGTCACAGTAACGGTCATTAAGGTGTCTCCCTTTCAGTTCAAATAACTATTGAGTCTTACCTTCATTGGAACTATAGGTGAAAGAATTAAAAAAACAAGATTGACCTTCATTTATCTTTGGAGGTTAAATAGATCTCATACGCAACACCTTATTTGAACGTATAATTTTCTGCATTTTCTGAATTCCGTATATAAATTGAAGATCCCAGTTAAAAAAAACAAAGATTACATTGAAATGACCTTGAAAATTATCTTCGAGGTCACAGGCAAGGTTATTGAAATATATCCTTCTTAGAGCAGTAAATTTTGTCGAGCTTTGTTTTTGTTAACTTTCACTGTTTTAAAAATATATTTATGATCCAATAAAAATGATCCACTTTATATATAACAGATAATTAATTAGTTTTAGATAAAATCAAATTCTCGGATTTTTTTTATACATGGTACATCCATTTTTCATGTGAAGGTATCAGCTTTACCTAGTTTTAAACTCAAATATTAATCAATCAAAGATTTATAAACAATTGAAAATATGTAAGTTGATTTTTAAATACTTTAATTCGAAATTTATTAATCGGATCAACATAATTGTTTTTCAAAATACATGGAAGAGATTGTATTTTGATAATTTACACACTTTATTACCAAAAATATGTTGATTAAATAATTATAAGCATTTAAAATAAATTTGTAATTTCGGAAGGAACAAGTTTCATTTGAACAATTTTAGTTGCAATCGATTCCTTGTGCAATTTATATAATAATCTGTAATAAAACTTCCTTTTGCTTAGGAGCTTGGTAATGAGCGTACAAAAAAAGCACTCTATGCGATATTTACTCGGGCAAAGCAATCAATAAAAATTACCATTCTCTCCCGAAATGTTTACAGGTAGTTTGGTTACAACAAAGTAAATTTATGGACTAAACATGATTTTTTTGTTAAAATATCTTTACCTGGAAATAATTTTTTCATTGCAAAAAGAATGTTTTCTTTACAAGAACAATAAAACCAGTTCAGACACAAGTAACAATATAGTTTTTCAGACAGTTACATATCTTTACGTAGAAATATCTTTTATTGACCTACAAACATTCAAATTTTCTGTGATTATTTGTTCAATATTTCTGTTTATTATGTCGTATTTTAGAGCATTTATTTCGATCATTAAAATTTTCCCATCCATAATTAGCTTAATTTTTTCACTCGTACTTTGGCACTGTATTCAGATACTTCTTTTGGATCTTTATTATATCAGTATTTTAAACATATTGCACATAATTGATCCAAATAAAGATATACTTTTCAGGCACAAATTGACGGTTATAATCAAGAAATTTGTCACGTAAAAAGTTATGGAAAAAAGGATTTGATCGCTTGAATCCATCATTTGATTTTTGTAAAATCAAAGAAGTAGATTAAATATATATTAAAATAGCTCTTATGGTTGAAAATAAAATTGATTCATGATCAAATAGTTTAAAAAGTTCACTTATGACTAATTATTTCCATACAGAATATTTGCATGGAAACAATTGAAGTTTTACTTTTTTTCGTTATCTTTCCGCTCTATTTTAATTTCATATATACCTAGAGAGGATCGGATATTGTCTTAGAATAAATACTTTCCTCTTTCCATTTCACTGGTCCTAATAAACATTGAAAAGTAATAATAGAATAATAGAAAAATGAAAATAGAATTGAATAGTATAAAGTTGACAAGTTATTATAAATAACTGAATGAAATGTATTAAAAGCAGCGACAAATTCTGAAAGGATGCATTCAGTAGCTACGATACCACTATCTATTGCATCCAATATCTACTAGAGCCAGTGAAATGGAAAGAGGAAAGTTTTTCTTCTAAAATAATATCCGATCCTCTCCAGGTATATACGAAAATAAAATAGTGGGGAAAGATAATGAAAAAAAGTAAAACTTCATACATATTTACTTACATATACATGGAAAGAAGTCTACGACATTTTTTAAAAACACTTTGTACCATAAAAATAACAAATTATTATTGGGTGATTTTAAAATATAAAGATAAAATATGAAAAAGAGTTACTTCATCCAACTAAAGATATTTTAATGAATTTGATGTATGAAAAGTTTAATGAGGATAGCTTTCGAAACAAATATTTTAAATGTGTTGGAATAGCAGGTATTTTGCATTATTGCAAAATTACCCCAAAAAGATCGTATTCATTGCTCACCGTGGAAAACTGAAAAAATAGTGCGATTTTGTAAAGACCGCCTACAATACTAAAGACCATCATTGTCATCTGGAAGATAAATGTAAATTATTGGAATATGACTTCATTGACAGAAGTAAAAGCGATTATTATATAATACATCAAGTACAAGAAAATCATTGGAATGAGAAGCAAGTATTCATTCATTTACAATTTACTTGAAAGAGAAAGTAAGAATCGGATAAAAGAGCGTCAGTGTCATTGCAGAATGTACGGAATATAATATTAATGCCGCTATACCGTTTCGTCATAAATCAATGTAACATTTGACATAGTTAAAATTCGTAATTAGTAGGAATTAATCATTTATAACGAACACACGCCACTATCTACAACAACATTAAAAATAGTTTACGATGTCGATATTGTTAAAATATATAGTTTTAAGTCATTCGATGTAGTCAATTTATTTTCTCTCTCTTTATCTTTTTATATCTGATCTTATTTATTACTAGTTAATTAATCGCGACTAACCGTTTTATAAATTCAAAAACAATGTAACGCATGGCATCTCTGCAACGCTATTGCAAGGGAACACACCTACCTTCTTAACCGATTCAGGAGCGACCAACGTAAACACAAGCAAAAACAAAGAAAACCAACTCAACTCAGACAAAAACGCAATCGGAAAACGAACATAATATACCTTTCTTGCCAAGATTCAAAACTTCACTGAGCCGGTGAGCGCGCCTTACCTCTCCCTCCTCTCTCTATATAATTCGCATGACGAATTTTCTGAGGTCACTGACCTCTCATTTATGTACGGCTAGTTAAACGAGGCTAATTAGCTGATGGCCTCCGAAACTCATAACTGTTGTTCAGAGTTCGTCAACCATCTTACCAGTCAGAGATTTTGGGCATTGACGGAAAGGTCAACGATATTCCGCTTGAGGATGCGTGCTAGGTGGGTAGGAGAGAAAGAGAAAGAGGCGCGGTAAACGAGTATAACCAGAAAATTAAGTAAGAGAGTTTGACAAGTGAAGAAGTATCTTCTTGTGAACTAAAGTGTGAGGATGTGATATTTGATATTAACTGATTGTTTATTTTGGAGATTTTCTGTTTTTTGGTTTTTTTAAAGTGAACGTACTCCCAATCCGGTAAATACCTCGAGGTTTCTCTCTCTCCCTCTCTTTCTCTCTCTGTGCCAGCATTTATTTAACTGTGCCTTGAGCCACAATGAAGAACTTCCGGCTGTTGGGCAGGAGCTAACTCCTAACCTTCGCTGCACCGTCGCAAAGTTTTTTTATATTTTTTTAGCTTTCGGCAAACATTCTATTCTATTTTGGGTTAATTTGCGTTCCCTCTGTTTCTTTCTTTTGTTTATCTTTTTTAATTAACTAATAAAGCTTGGGTACGTTAAATTGGTTCGCGTATATTTTCTTCTCGAATTTCTTTGTTTTAAGTCCTTCTGTTGAATTATTATAGCTCGTCGTTTTAAGAACAGGTCATATTTTCACGTCTCTTACCTATAACAAATTCTCTTTTCAAATAATAACGAAGACCAGAGCTATGATCGCTGTCAGCAAAATGATACAAGATAACAACGATAAAATAATAAAGTACCGTATAAAAGAATTTGTTATAAAACTAACAAACTGGTTAATATTCAAATAAATAATTGAAGACAAGAATCGTAGTACCATTCCTCTAAAAAATCCAGAAGCAATTGAACAAAGCATTGATAATTTTAACGAATTAGTTAGAGAAACACACCGCGTATCAACAATAACAGAAAATCACAAAAGTATCTGCAACGTCTCAAAAACTGTTCTAAGCAAAATATGACAGACTTCTAGAATCACGCAAGACAAGGTCATACTAGATAGATTCATTTTTTAAGAAACATACTTAACAAAGGAAAAAATAGCGAAGTACAAGAATACCTCTCAGATCTCACACCTACAGAATCTATGAATTATTTACTATCGAAAGGTATAACAAATTTTAAAAGACCTTAATAGTTTATTTCCCTTATTAGTCAGTTCTCTGTAAAATCGGCTAGAACGAATGAGCAACAATAAACAGGTTTTATAAATCATCTCAACGACTTATTTATACTCAAACGACTTTGTTATTTTCCTGTACAATGAAAAACAGCCCAAATAATACTCATTTTTAAACCAAGTCAAAATCCAAAACTAACTACTTAATATAGACCCATAATCCTACGTCTGATATTTTGAACGATTTTTACAAAAATTGTATTCGCAAAGCTAAATCCTATAATTAAAGAAGTATATTTATTTCTAAGATATCAATTCGTATGTAAACATAAACACAATGCAATCAAATAGGTAAACCACATAGTTGTTCAAATAAGAAAAGCTTTCGAAGAAAAAAAATTCTGCTTTGCTGTACTTTTAAACATCCATCAAAACTTTGATAAGGTTTGTCAGCAAGGACTTTTATTCAAAATAGAAACTCATTTTTCTGGGAATTTTTCTGAATTCTTGGAATCCTACTTACCGAACAGATTTTTCTGCGTTCAAATCTATGACATCAAAAACTTTTCAATTAAGACAGTCGTGTTAGAAGAAAGCATCTTAGACCTAATTCACTATTATCTATACACACCTAACATACCGTTGAAGCAAAAAATCACTACAAGACATATAGCGGAAGCACCTTGGATTATTCCAAACTACCTAATTAATAATAATCTAGACATAAAAGCAGTCAATGAAGAAATAACCTCATGCTATAAATATACAAATCTAGTTTAGAAAATCATCTCAATCTTCAATTCAAGACTCAAAAAATACAAACAATTATCATAACTTGACTCACCTAATTGTAACATTCAGCAGATATTATATGGTTAATCTATTAAAAAGTGTCTTTTTATTAAGTCCCTTTATATATTACCATTTGGGAATCACGTGGAAAATGCCGCGTAATGGTTCCAGATGAGCTCGTTGCATGGCCTGGTAAGCGAAGATTCCAAGACGATCACCGACGCCGATCTGATCGTGTCGCATAAGTGTATGCACGAGAGCATATAAAGGTAATTATATGTGAAGCCTCGTACTTACAGCGACATCGTGTATAGTGAACTGTGGCGTGGTTACGTCAGTTCATTGTATAAAGTATGATGTGTGTTACGCAATAAATGTACGTATATAAACGCGCATCTTTAATATTTATTTCATAAACATACCTGTCTTATCGACCGTCCTTACATGCGCCCACGGGAGGGACAGTTAATTAAATAAAAGAATAAGGCGATCAACGAGTTCACCATCAAGGTAAGGCTATAGTGTTACAAGCGTTATAATTTATCTTAAAAAATTTGGTATTTTAAGAGACGTCTATCGATTACAAGAATCCCTCTGGACTCTAAATTAACGTAAAAGCAGTGAATGCGTAGTGTATAACTTACTGGGAATAAGGCAATGGGATCGTCTGTATACTCATAGATTATAGCCTTCACTGATACACATGCATACATAGTATATGCGTTGCAGATAGAGATGAAAGCAACATGATATGGGGAAGAGGGAATAGCGCTGACTTATAAGCCGAATTTACGGCGCAGGAATAGGATTTTTACATCAGAGATACCTTACCATACAATACCTCAAATAACCCATCAGGAAAAAAAGTATATAGTTGCATAACTATAATAATAAGATCAAATATTAATCACTAAAAAAATCTCAAATACTATGCATCGAACCTTCAAGTCACTAATATCTAAATTACTAAGAGGCCTGGTTCAATACACTGTCTTTTGTATACTACCTTCTAAACACAGTATTAATTGGGAATCATACTCCTCATTTATTTCAAAATTTGGAGCATCGTCATATAGGTGGAGATGATTTTAACGCAAAACACTATTGGTAGAGCTTCTAAATGATCCACTCGAACACCATGAAATAAACAGGTATATGAGGAAATGCGTAACAACAATTGCACTCTAGTATTAACTAGTAAGCAAATATACTGATCTTCAGATTTCAAAAAGTTACCCCACTAAATCTATTTGGTCGTTGTAAATGGTAGAACTTCTAGTTGAGATTTAATCTTAGAACACACACTGGTCATATTAATATTTCTCGCAAGAATAACGTCGTCAGAAACATGCTCCAAAACAACGGTTTATGTAAAATATTTACGATATGTAGAAACGTGAAAATTCATCTCAATTTTTTTATGGCAAACAACAACAAAATAAAAAGTCTCTAGAGATTCCACCGGCCTGTTCGCCAGCTTTCTGGAAACTAGACATAAATGAACGAAGGAATAGACAATTTCTCCACAAACATCTTAGTAAATTATTTACTTTTAACGACAGTAATTATAGAAAAGAAAAAAAATACAACTGTTATAATGTCGGCCTGAGGGGAGCAACCAACCGATAAAACCAGAAAAATACTCTAAAGTAGTTAATATTCTCAAAGTCATAATTAATAGAAAAGCACCAAGAATAAACAATGTGACAGATAAACTTATTAAAGAATTGCCCATTAAATCAATCAGACATATCACAATGATAATTAACGCTTGCCTTCGACTATTTGATTTTCTCTCACAATGAAAAACGGTTTAAACAATATTAATTCATAGACCAGGTAAAGACTTATGTAACATACATTTTTATAGATGAATAGGTTAAAGTTTAATCGTCGAAAAAGTTTTTCTGTATTTCCTGGCATCAACCACACCTTCGATAAAATCTGGCACGTGTAATTATTAATTGAAATAAAACTCTATCTAACTAAAGCAAACTTATTCAGCGGTGTTCTGCACTCCCTGTATCACCTTCCTGCCGGGCTACACGCGGTTATCCAAAATGTTGAGTAACAGAGGAGTTGTACCGTAATTAATATATCTTGAGTTCTTTGCTCAGGTATTATTACTATTTTATTATTCGACTGACTGTATTATACTATTACTATTACTATATGCTAATGTTCTCGTTTGTAATTTTATAAAGTGAGATCAAAATCTGCAGGAAGACAGATAATCCAAATAATGTTTTATCTTGTAAGGTTCGAATGTCTTATTTTGTAATCGAAGTCTTTCTTTCTTTACAAAGTGTATTGTGTTACAGGCGCTGCATACGTTAATGTTAGTTCACGCCTCCGCCTAATTTTGCTTTGATGATACGAATATTACATTTTTTAAGGTTGCCTGCCTATAGAATATTTTCCCGATTTGTTATGTATAGCCAATAAGCCAAATTTCAAGATTTATTTACTCTAAGCAACTTCAGAACTTAAATTCAAGTACACCGGTCAGCCTCGTTTATGCCTTTCACGTGTTGAGTTTTCCGCGGGGAGGTTCGAAGTTTCAAGTCGGCAATTGAACATTCCATGCTGTGTTGGGAGTGCACAAGCTCTCGAAATACTGTAAGGAGATCAAACATATTTACATTTTCATACCGTAAGGAGTATTGAAATATACTGGTATCTGTACTCGTACCCTGGTCATGAAACAATTTATCATTTACATAATATATTCAAAAACTATAATACCATCATTCTTTGAAATATCTTATATTATGAATAAATTATATAATGTATAATAGAATATATTTAGATAATCGATTAAACATACTTTTCAGGTTCTATTTAAAAAAGTGATAGGAGATGCAACTTTCGGACAGATATCCTTATTTTTTTCCATGATCGGAATTTGCAATGCAATTTTACTGTGGCCAATATGCCTCGTTTTATACTTTTCAGGAGTAGAGTATATACTTTGGATGAAATTTCCTTGGACAATACTTTTCATAGCGAGTATTTTACATCTCGGTTAGTTTTATATTTTAACGTATATTTCTTTATAATTTTTAATAAGATTGATTCGTTTCATTTTTTTTCAGTTGCGAATATGCTTGGAAACTTCAGTATTGCTGTTACTTATAATCTTTTTATAACACTAGGATTAATTACGGCAGTACCTGTATCAGCTGGTAAGCTCTTTGTTTTCATATAATAAAATCATAATACTCATATTACATAAATAAAATTGGGCGGATAAGTAGGCGTTATAGAAAGTCATGCCTGGCGAACAACGTAATGGTATCCTTTTTCATCGGTTGACTAGACTGTTCAAATTCACATGAAATGGTAAAATAAAAAATATGAATTTATATGAAAGCTATTTGATAAGTCGGTGACCTTATCAATAAAAGACATTCTTTCGGCAAGTAAACCTTTTATTTTCTAATATGATTTCCTTTTAACTTCATATATTTATCCCAAAATTTTTCCAATGTTTGCATTCCTTCTAAATAATAGAGGGTTTCAATGTCCACAAAATAGACGTTTGTTTCAGTGATGACATCTTCAATTGATCCAAATTTCATATCGACGGGACGTTTTTTCACACTGAATGCATATACATACGCGTGTACATGTATATGTAAAAAAAGAGTACGTGTCACGTTTTCATGAAAATGTATGTGTAGTGTCTATGCAAGTGAGCCATTAGCATGTATAGAATGTGGGCCTCTTCCTACCTAGTGGGATCTTCGATGACAGTTGAGTATATATAGTCAATCTCGTTCTAGTCTATAGACGTCACATGTTTATCCGTTCATATCTGTGAACGGTATTGTATTGTATTGTAAAATACATCACCATCGTTGTGGAAGTTGCTTTAGAAGAAATCTGTTATGTATAAATTAAAGTCATATAACAATCATATTAAATAATTGACCCCCAAAACGTATATCTTAAAGAGTCACGAGACAATCGTTGATTGTATTGCGTTATGACTAATGAATTATTAGTTTTACTATGACTAGTATCTTAAACTCGTACTATTAAAGTAAAAACTTAAACAATACTTATGCCATTTTCCAAACTAACCTAGAGATATTAAGACATGTCCATATTAAAATTTATAGTGAAAGCAACCTGGAAGAATTTTTGAACCAGATTACGTTTCCCATGGTATCTCGGTGTGGTGAATGAAGTAACACGCAAGATTCGTGGTCACGCAGTTCACAAGAATGAAGGCACCATTGAACTGCTACTAAATGGATACGTAATAGGATGTTTAATGATTAATACCTGGAACTGAATATGGACAAAATTTATCACGTTTAAATCATTTAGATTAGGGATAGTAACTATTGCGTTCATCTTCTAAATCCTCGAAATTTGATTTAGGTATTAATTAATGGAGTAGTTTTATACAACATTTATGGATAATCTTATCATCTACTTCCAGCTATCTGAAACATTCTTCTTGCTACATCTTAGACCGAAGGAATCGTTCTAACCTTAAATCGAAGAATACCCATTAATGGATGCTTCAGTCTCAATGTTTGAAAATGTATATAAATAACAAGTACATACCTTAGAATTTTTAGAAAGATCGAATACAATCAACACTACCTCACGAACTCTAGCTCATCCCAACAAAAAAATATGTATATATTCTTCTATATACTTTATTTTATATGTAAAATCCTTTTTCTTAATTTTTTTATTATTTTATTTTCAACAAACAAGTATAACCGTGGTTTAGTCCGGCTGCATTAAATCGGTGTATATACAAGTAGTCTTAAGGCGGAGTGAAGGAAGATACAATAGCGTGATGAAGAATTCGCATAGTCTGGCCCAGTTACACAGAACTGCCACTTAGAAGGAGTGCTCTCGACCCTGGCCCGCGGAGACGATGTGTGTGTGAAACATAAACGTATTACGATAATATATGTATGCAAAGAGGATGAAAGGCAGCAACGAGGTCTAGTAGGTTAAGGACAAAAAGTAAATAAAACAGAGGTCGAATTAACACAAATTTAATAAGCAGCGAGTATAAAGAACATGCATGCAAGTGAGAAAGCTAGCATATCGAGAAAAAATAAATCCAAGCAGTACTTACAGGTGACGGCTGGATGACAATTAGTGGTGAGTAACACAAATATATGAAGTTTAGTAAGAGGGGCGAGAGACGTAACGAATGAAGGTCTCATTTGTTATACGAGAAAGATTTTCGAAAAATCCAACCGTTGTTGAATGTAACGTTTACTGATGATTCATGGTCAGGATCTTTTGAAAATATAAGACAAACAGTATGTCTTGTGGAAAATGTATAAAAGAAACCATAAAACTCTATACTTGCCTTTCAAATCTATTGATTTTTAATAAGAGATCCAAATATTCTTGTTGATATGTTATCTAATTAACAAATAATAAAATGTGATTTTCTTTTGTTTTTTTTATAGTCGTCAAAATTAGGAAAATCTATTATAGATCATGACTATTACCTTTACTTTCAGATATAATAGATATAGAGTTTGAAATTTATACAGCTAAAAGTACTATCGGTAATCATGTATTGGACTCACTCGCAAGAATACGCACAAAGCCTGCCCTTCCCTAATCAAGGATCAAATTCTTTTGAATTCCTCGATCATAGATGGAAACCATTTTTAATTAGCTTAGTTTAGTTACTGTCCCATCTCCAGTAGAAGTAGCTTGGTATGCTGTGTTTTTGTTTTATTTTACTTGAAAGCAGTATATGAAATATAAAAATTAATAACATTATTAATTTCATGATATGAAGAAATAATATAAATTTATTAAACATGTTTTCTCATAATTGTCTAAAATAAAATCGTGGAATATGTCTCTTATTTAGTCACGAGGGTCTCTAGCTCATCCATTACTTCGGTCTACCATGAATTTCAGATATTTCTAAGAGAAGACACTAGTGAAGACTTCATCATATCAATTCGGGATACTAGATATAAAATGAAATGCAATGCATATCAATAAACTGGAATACAAAAATACCACCTTACATCTATCAACATTGTATTATTTTATGTAGATGTTTGTATACACAAGAAAACTCTAACACTGCATGTCTCTGTTTACTTTAAAACAATCTTTATAAACTTCATTGAAGAAAAATCAAGAATAATTATTTTTAATGTTGATATATTGTTTTAATGATTAGAAGTACAAGTGATATTGTGTTACTCGCAAAATATAAGATAATAGATGCATACGCATTCACTTTCGTAACCTTGTTCATTTTCCAAAAATCCATATAGATTCATTATATAGACATATAGGTCCATATATTTCACGAACGTCCAACCTGTTAGATTCATTTTGTTTTCGGACTATAATAGGGGGACTGCGTCAGTTATTATTGGACGGTTTGACTAAATTTTTCACTAATCATTGACTTCATCCCTTATAAATTTCAGTAGGGGTTCAGTGTATCGCCAAGACGCCACCTTCTTGGGTTATTGGAACAAATATTTTTGAAATCTTAATGATAGAAGCTGGAGATTTAGTCCTTTTAATTAAATTGGAAAAAGCGAAGAAAATCTATTTATTTATGATGATTGAAGACTGTCATTTAATTATGAGTTTATTACAAATTTCATTAGCTGATTTCACGCATGCTTTATCTTTGGAAGATGGTCTATCTGTGACATAGAAAAACAGATTTTATTTGACTTAGCATATTACATGCCCCTTTTCAATAGTATTATTTACTTTTGAAAGAATAAATGTATTTCATTTTGAACAAAATATAGATTCTGCAAAAATAGCAATAAATGAAAATGACTAAGATAACTTGCTTGCATTTATAATGACGAAAGCGTAGAGTTTTAAATTGTTAAAATCATAGAAATTTGTGGATTAGATAATTATGGCTTTTGGTGGTACGTTATTTAATTTTAGTTCAAATTTATTGAATTTAATATGTTTATGTGATTTATTGTTTTTTAGATTTAAAACAAATGAATGTTCTTTTGAATATATATAGTAATAACACGTACTTTACACGGGTAAAAATAACAATTACTTAAGTAGAATTCCAAGCGCCTAGTGAATCTAAGTAATAAAAATATGCAACATAAAAGAATATAAAAAATGTATACCAAAGTAGAAAAGAAGATTTGATGCCAGATGTATATAAAATAAAGTTCAATTGAATATTGGTGATGAATAATTTGAAACTGATTATATTAATGCAGTTGGAGATATATATATATATATATATATATATATATATATATATATATATATATATATATATATATATATATAACGATTTTTTGAAGTCGTAAGTTTTATTTGCATATTTCAAAACAATTTTTTCATCAATTAATCATATTATTTATTAACTTCGTTTTTTTCGCCAATTTCTTATTGTATAAATGAAAAGGAGATATAAGTCAGAATAAATTCACTAATGAATAAGCCTACACGTACAATAGTAAGATATCTTGCTAATGGCAATATTATAATTGTAGCATTAAAACATATCATTAATAATACATGCTTATTCAAACAATTATCAGATATCGATAATACATATAGCTAAAGAATCAATGGAATACGACTATGTTTCAAAGAACATCAAAATTTGTAAGTTAGGAGGTTTGATTAACTAACCTTTCAATACACTTATATTTATGATTTTCTTTTTTGTATTAATAATGATGTATTGTATAATAATAATGCATAATTAATAATAATACACATAATAATTGTATTCATAATTAATCCATTTTTTCAGAAGTCCAAGGGTACAATGATGCATTGCAATCTTTTCATGAATATTTTTCATGCTCTAGTGAAATATATTAGACTAGAAAGTATGTAAATTATTGCTAAAATTGAAGAGTTTATAGATTCTCTTACAAAGCGCAAAGGTAATTTTATACCAAAGAAGCTTTACGCTTTTTTAGATAAAAAGAGAAACCGAAATTTAGGGATTCAAATTAATTTTATGAGACGTAAGTATCCATTTTTCAAATATGAGTTTTCACATGATTCTATTTAATTACAACATTATTAATTTTTACAATTAGTATTAAATATCTACAACAATCAAAGCATCAAAATAAAACAAAATTCAGCAACAATGATATTGAAATATAGGAAGGAGTGTCTGTTAGCAATAATTCTGGAAATTGCCGTGAACAACTCGACAAGAGGAACATCTCAAAAAAATTAAAACCCCAAGTCTAATCTTAAAAAATTTGTCGATAACCTTGGTCAAAAGAAATAATGAATAAATGTATTGAAAAAAAGTATTTAATGCAATCTGTAACCGGAAAAGAAAGAACAGAAGTTACTTCCTTAAAATGAAGGCTATTCATAGTGAGTATGTTCTAGGTAATTGTTCTATTATTATTATGTTTGTAATATAATTTACTAGTTATTTCAGAATATTATTTGAATATGTTTAAATTACTAAGTTATAGTGTAACACAAAGATTGGCTGCAAGAAAAAAATATAGAACAAATCTTGATAAGTCTGGATCGTTGACTTGGAGAAGAGATTGCTTACCAAATTAGGAAAAAGGAAGTGACTAATAATCCAGACCAAGACAAGACAAAAAATAAAAAGAAAATTTTGAAAGAATAATATTTTTTCCTTTATTGAGACTAACCTTAATCATTGTACTTTATATTTTTTTTAAATTTGTTCGCGTTAAAATATATAGATTATGTTTGAGAATGTACATTTCGTTTCCTAGATAAAATATATTTTATACATAATAATAT
This sequence comes from Chouioia cunea, assembly GCA_030064505.1. Classification (NCBI taxonomy): domain Eukaryota; kingdom Metazoa; phylum Arthropoda; class Insecta; order Hymenoptera; family Eulophidae; genus Chouioia; species Chouioia cunea. The sequence continues at coordinate 20,473,155 of JAOPFQ010000002.1, forward strand.
TAAAAGAGATTACGACGATATAAGTGTATAATAATTTTCAAATAGTATGAAAAATGTACGATAGAAAATAAGTGATAATACACGTGCAAAATTACTTAGTGTCTTAACAACATTAAAATTTTTTTTTTCATCCCAAAAGACGTATTGCAATATTAGTGAGAAAAAGTTTTTCAAATATTTTTGAAATATTTCTAAACCTGCTCTAATTTATTAGATAGGAAATATTTAAATTAAATACGACTATCACGATAATACAATTCTAACATTTCGATATTGACGACAATAATTAAAAAAGGAATTAAAAGATGACGTATGAATTCATAACATAACATATTAGAAACAGAAATAAATTGAAACTGACTTGCGGACAAATTCAAAAATTGATATATTTATTGAATATTTTAGATTTGAAATACGTGAAGAATGGAGGTAAAGTTAACTATGGTGATGAGAGGAAGAATAATATGATGTAGTTCTGGGCCGGAAAATAATCGAAAGCAAACTATAGATTGGATAATATTTATTTTGTCTCTTCTTGAAGTAATTTCGGCAAAAAATCCCAGTTACAGTTGGATAAAAGCCACTTAGAGAGCTATCTTACCATTAATTATACTTGGTGTGTCCCAGCGTATCGACCTCTCGATAACAAAGTCAGCCTTCGTCGGGATAGCCACGTATACTCCGGGAGAGTTCAGGTGTCTCTTTAAAATACCCTAGGATTCGTCGCACGTCCGACTTAATTATCCCAACAGGATCATCTTGGGAAATTCGTTTAGACCACGAAATAAGATAACAATGATGACCAGAAATTGAAACAAGTTTTATGTTATGCCTCACAGAAAAAGCAAGAGAGTCTAAAAATGGTCGCAATGTACCACTGCCGAAACGTTATTGATATCACTAACTTCTAGCGTGCGCACGTATGCGTATATTTCCTAACTATAGTGTAAGAGAAGAAGACAGAGTTGAACATTTATTTACCCTATGAACTGTGGTAGCATAATCGCTGTAGAGATTTTTGTAAATGCCTCTAAGACTAACCAAACAATGAAGTATAAATATGAAAGTGTCGGATTTCACCCTTATGACCACGACTCTTTCAATCAGGTACGTAAAATGTTCCGACATAACCCAACCCTGCAGAATAATGTGATTGAAAAGAAGGGGCTGTGCAAAATTCAGGAAGGTAACTCTTTAATTAGCAAGTGAGCTCGTGGACATGTCATAGTTCCTGATTTCAGCCTTGACAAGGCGTTTGAGATCATGAATCCACGCACGTTGTATCAGAGTACTGGTGGTAAGAGTGACCCTGTCGTGAGGACAAATGCTGTGAGCCCCACGAACCATCAATCGACTGATGTTAGAATCACGAAGTCAAATAGGGTTGTGTCTTTGTTGATAAGTTTGCGACAAGTACCGGAATCGTCCACCTACTCGCAGTAGATCATCATTCTTATCAATTAATGGATTTAAAATGACAATTCTGACGCATTTCAATAACGACCGTCCCAACCGTAATAATTATATTTCACGAGGGAAAACTTACGATTGAACGACTTTGAAAATTATATTTTCAGCGTCAGTCAGTTCTCTAGCTATAATGAACTTAAGACGCAGATCTGATTTCTGCCTTTTATTGGCTGTGTGAGACAATCAGACTCTTGCCACCACAAATTATAATTGTTTAACTCGTTTAGATAAACTTCATGTGTTGATAAGTCGGCGAAAATCTCTTTCCTAGGGACGTGTGACCAAACTGCAGTTGGTAATTCTGATTGAATGAAAAAAATGCGATTTGTTATACATTTTTCCAATGCGAAGTGTATCTTTTACAATATTGCAAGACGATTTGACTATTTGACCATGCAAAAATAGATACATCTTCGAAATTCTAAACATTTTAAGAGGCGAATTTTGCAAGTAAACCCACACCACAGAGTTCCATATTACGAATACTTGACAGAAAAAAAATTAGTTTTAGTGCAAATTGGAATTAATAAATTCAACATATTTTCAGAAAAAGGACAAAAAAGATTTCTAATGGCGATTGTACGTTACCGGGTATATTTTCCCCAAAATCAGTAGTGAATGTATTATCATCTCTTTTTTTTTTTCTTTTTTCGTCCATAATTCACCACTACAACATTCTCTTTCATCTTCATCTCAACCATTATCATTTTCATTCTCTTCAAATTCACCTTCTATTTCCATATTCATATTATCCTCGTTTTGATCAGAATCAACAAGTCCATTGACAGACTTTGTATCGCTAGGAATATCAGCGATTTCCATTTCGCGTAACACGGGTTATGATAATTTATAAATATTGAAAAAGTTCTCTATTCAATGAATTTTTTTATTATAGACTTCGCATGAATTCCCTGAATTTTTTGATATGTCAATATTTGATATATTTGCCATATGGAATTCAAATTAAAAATCAGCGAGCCTAAATACCCCTGTTTAATAATCTTCAGAAATATATTCAAAGAAATTAAAGATTTTGACCGCTATCTTGGAGCTACCATTTTGAATTGTCAGAATTTGAATTCAAATACGTAATCAACGATACCAAAAACCCTTGTATACCTATTTAAAAAAAAAGATACCGCAAAGGGTTAAATTAATAATTTTCTTAGCTTAATGATGATAGATAGGGATGTATGGCGAAAATAGAGTGGAGACGTTCGTACTTATTCGCACCGATACTACTTGAAAGCCCGCGTGTGTATCAATGATCTTGAAAGGTCGAGGACAGGTGAATGAGCAGGCGTTAAAACAATAAGACGTGTGTAATAATAAAAAGAAAGTTTATTGGCGGCTACGCAAAATAAAAAAAAAATAAGCGCGTGAACAAAAGAAAGAAAAGCAAATACAACGGGGAAACGGCGACAATCAGCGTTAGCGCAAATAAATAATCGAGGCCCAACGTGCGCAATTAACAAAAAAAAGAAAAAAAAACAAAATAAATGCACGGAGGGAGAGAGAGAAAATAGAGCCACTCACCGAATCTGCCAGCCTGCACAAGACCAAAGGAAACAAAACTGTCACACACAAACTCGTGACACTCGACCGAGAAAACTTTTATACCGGCCCTCGTCTGTGGCTCAAGATATACTAATTCGGTGAGTGTCACCTTGTGAGTGACACTCTCTCTCCCTCTTCGCAACGCCAAACAAGGTAAACTAATTTTCCGAGGTCGTTGACCACGGAAACATAAATATGCCCTAATCGCGGGCTGTTGACATTGACGAGCTCCGGCCAACGGCCAGGAGCTCCGTCACAGAATATACAAAAAGCGTTTTTAGTGTGAGGTTTTAATTTACTCAGTAAAATTAAAACTTCACCTATATTTTTATCAATTGTCTTGAAAGTATGAATGTACGACATCGATAAATTCTGTTAGACAAATATGAACGAAAATTCTTCATTATCAACATAAAAGTTAAGGCCGATCATAAATGTCAATACTGTATACGTTTCAATTCACAAAATTTTGACAAAAATATTTTCACCAATGGTTAGATAGAAGTAAGAAAAAAAACAACGTATCACTGGTATAATGTCAATAACATGATATTTCTTTTTGCAATCCGGTCGTTATATTCAATCAATATGTATACTTTGCGGAGTCTTGAAAGTTAGCAATCATCTCTAGGCTTAGGCTCGGCTTCCTTGGACACACTTCCTCAAGTGACCATTCCCAAACGCTAGCAAGTGAGGTTTTTTATTCTAGAGGAGGTTAACTCCCACTTAGCGTTCTAGAGGCTAATCTAAATACTATCCGGGACTTAATTGGTTTGGGGCCCCTCCCGAACAGCTACTGTGCTGTTCGCTGGAGCTAAGCACGTGGTAGAAATAAAATTTAGTTTTTATGAGGTCGTAGACCTCTATCGCCAAGGTTCTTCCAATTAGGCTAACGAAGGAAATCATCTTTTCCCTCATTGGCCTAATTAGAAAAGGGCTCGCCTCAAAGGGGACCCGGAAAACTCGAAGAGTAGGGCAGCGCGACGAGGGCTATAAAATGGCCCGCGCGCAGTTGTATAGACAGTTCGAATCCAGCTCCAAAATTCAAATCCAACTCTGACTTGTAAGAGGGAAAGACCATCTAAAAGTAGTAAGTCAACCAATAAATATTAAAATTTGAGCTTAGTGTCTTTTCTCTATCGCTTTGTAGTAACATAGTTAGATTTTGCACCGAATGTAGATCGGGTGCTTGTCAAATCGAGTACTATCTACATTCAAAATAATTCCTGTTTATCCAATCCTAGCTAAGGTGTTTCTGGCATGCGCCTATTATAGTGCAGTACGAGAGAATCGCCTTACGATTCCTTTCTATCCACAACCTATCCTGAGTAAGATAACTCACGTAATTAGACAAATTGATTTCCCGGTTATTAGAGTTAAAATTCTACGACCAAAAATATACTCTTTAATAAAACTAGTTTGTAATATCCGTTGGACGTTACAGCTACAATTCGGAAAAACACGCCCTCAAGTTGTGAAAATTCGAGGGAGGCTGGAAATGGGTACGTCCCTCTAGAAATGTGCCCTTCGTTTTTGCTTTCCCTCGCAGAACCATTACAAAAATTCCTTAAGCTATTTTCTTTTAAGTGACTTTTCGTTTTCTCTTATTTTAATGGTTTCTAGATAAACCCATAAAAAATGAAAACGAAAAGTTACTGAGAACATTGAAATTACAAAAAAAAGGAACATCTGGCCAAACGTTAACTACCATTTTTTTCTATCCTTGTGTTTTATGGGATTTCTTGGGATGCTGTCTCGCCTTGAATTCCAAAATGATTCCTAATGTTCGAGATTTTACAAAAATAATAAAACTATATCTCGTGCACTAGGCCACTTCATCATTCTGAAAAGAAAAGCAAAAAAGGTTTTCCGGCTGTGCCATGCAAGGGTGGAGTCCCATAAAATAAGGACGCCAAAAAAAGGTCTCGCATTCTGGCCGTATACGTGCGCCATGCACGTATATAGGATCTCTTTCTTTTAAGAATTTGCTCTATCCCGACGTTACATATATATATATTTGTTTTTATTTGTTGTATCTTTTATTTAAATATATGGTCTTTTTTGTTTTTGTAATTTATCATCTTTGTTAAGTTATTCGGTCACTCAGTAGAGGTTATTTATGAGGCTTATAAGGTTATTACTAAGTGGTCGATAGAGGATGAGGTTATTCCTCCGGAAGAAGGCTCATTGATAGCGATAGCCTAGTAAATGTATTGTGAGGCGTATAGAAAATACTTTTTACATAATATAATAGCTTACAATCATCATGGACGCCACCACTACCACTATCACTAACCCGAAGGAGAGGATAATTTACGTGGACCATGACGACAACGATGAGATTATACCGTAAAGAGCACATATCATAGATGAATCATCAAGTGAGGATGATGATATTCATCTACACACCTTCAGCAGTTACACTGTAACAACTATGGAGATTATACCATGGTGAAGAAAAATTATGATTTCCTTAAAAAATAAGTGATACTTTTTAATAAAATTTTTCAAGTACAAGAATTTAAGAAAAAGAAACCAGCTTTTTATAGAAATGTTTTAATAATATGAAAAAATTGTATTCTAATAATTGTACATTAGAATAAGTTTTTGATAAATAAATATTTTATATTTCTATAAACACATATATTTTATTATTTTTTCCCTTAAATTTATTTAAATATATTTTTTACTTTCGTTTCTTGTAATAGTGATAGAAACTTATATAGTCTCACTATATAATTTTAAATTGACTTATGTAACGATATAATCTTAGAAAACTGTACTAATCCACAGAAACTCACAATCAATGTATCTAAGTATTATTATATTTTGTTTCATTAGCTCTGGATGTTATCTTATATGGAGCTACTTTCGCAGGCATGAAATTAGCTGGGATGATCTTAATCGCTACTGGATTTTTTCTTGTAATGTTCCCAAATAATTGGCCAGATTACTTTACACGACTCTTAAGGTAAGATATACTACAGACATCGAAGTAAATATTCACTATTGCAGAGATTATCAATTCCGAATTTTACATATTTTAACAGTGCGCCTCTCTTTGTAGAAAAAATTCTCCGTGTACCTTTTATTTTTCTGTTTGCATAGTATGAAAAGCAGAAAGCTCCTCTTGCGGGCGCTAAATGATGACGGGCAGGTATGGTGGACAATATAATGAGATACAACAATCAAATCCATACTCGATCATTTATTTATTCACATTATTCGACGTCATAGCAATTACAAATACAAGTATACTGGTATTTGTACTTTGTTAGAATAAATTCACATACACACACATCCATTCTCACGACATCTTTCATGCCTAGATTGGTACTGAAGTTGTCGACGAGGAATTCGCTCAATGGGTCACTTAGTGCTGCCCTGAACTGCTCCGGCAAGGGCTCGACTACAGTCCAGTACATTGGCGAGAAGGGAAGAAAGAAAGATAGAGCGAGATACATATTCGAGATTGACCGCCGGTTATATCCATGTTCTTTGGTGTATTGATGATGCAGTTGTCCTCATTCGTTTGCAACAAAGTGTACAAGGCTTACCTATTCCTCGCTCCACCCCTCCTTGTCATTATACAAAAAAAAATATAATCCGGCTCTGTAGCCTGGAGATCATGCCCAGACAAAATTATACAGAAAAAAAAGAAATTGCTAGTATGAACAGAGAAAGAGAAGGAGAATTACCTAGGATACTGACAGGACAGGGAATATTTCTGTGCACTGAAATAAAGAAAAGTAAAGCAAGCCTAACTTTGCCAATCAAAACACAAAAATCACAATCAAAACGTTTCTTTTTTTTATAGCTTAATCTTATCCCAGTCCGCTTACGTACCCCGTCTCTCTCTCATTCTCCAACGCGCAACCACAACCAAAAAGTCATTGATTTCTTGCTAATGCTCGGTTACTCGGGTCAACAAAATAGTTGACACACTCCGGCCAACAACCAAGAGTAACTAAAAATAAATTCTAACGAAAGCCTAAATAATATATTTTACTCGATATCTGATTTTTCATTTCCAATGCAACTTACTGTAATTTTATCAAACTTAATGACAAACAAGTCTAACTAAAATTATTGTACGGTTTAATAAAATTCAAGATGAGTTAAATTATAAACATCCTCAAATAAATGATTCCTTCTTTTGAAGAATTTTTGTTATAAATTAGAGAATAGTCTGAAATATTAATTTTTCTGATTGATTGGAGATATGGATTTTGAGAAGAAAATATTATAATTTAATTTTTTCTTGAGAGCAAGATGACTCAAAGAGTCGACTTCTAAAATATTTTGGAGAGTGTCGAAGAGTATATGATTCTAGATTTATAGAGACCCGCTCTGCGGTATACTTTTTGATTTTCACGGCAAAGAGCAATCGTGTTTATACTAAAAAATTGAGCTCGTTTAACTTGAATTTTTCATTTGACGATTTTGTGATAAATTATAATTTAACTTTACTCAGTGTAGAGCGCATGGATTTAACACATTTTGTTTTGAAATAATCTTTGAAACGATCGTTATCTTTTAATGCATAATAAATATGTATAACTAATTTCTAGAATTAATAATAAATCATTAAATCATCTTAAAATATGTTATAATCAAATTTCTTTAAAAATATATAAATTTTAATCTGAACTACTCAGTTCTATAATTATAGTGATTCTACTTATCGACATAAATATCTTCCAAACGTATTTTTTATAAATAAATTTGTTTATATTGTAGCATAATAATCGAAAAAATATTTCGATTCTACGGTCTTTAAGCTAAATAATTTTGAAAATTATTTTTTTTTTGCATAAATTAATGATTTATAATTTGCATGACTGTGACTATGTATGAGAGAAATCAGATTAGTTTTAGATATAATCGTGACATGTTCTCGGATATTTTTTCTTATATTCGGCATATCGAGTTTCTATGTGAAGATGATTACTTATTCTATTTGATTTACACTAAAATATTAAATAATACAACGTTTATAAACAATTGAACGAACTAGATTTTTTTTAAAGCCATAACTCAAACTCTATTAATTGAATCTTCATAATTTTCTTTCAGAATGCGTGGACAAAATTGTATTTTAATAAACATATATATTATAAGAATATATCTATTCTCAATAAAATATAAACATTTAAAATACATTTTTATATTTCTTGTAAATAAATTTATAAAATAAATTTAAATTGTAAATAAATGAAAATTTTATTTAAAAAATATAAGTGCAATTAATTCACTAGCCAATTGTTATAATAATTTTTAATAAAACTTTGATAATATTTAATAGGAACTCGGCAATAAGCATATAAAGAAACCGCTCTCTTTGCCATTCAGCCGGGTAACCTAACCAATAGAAAAGTCGAATCTAGCAAAAATTTCGCAAGTAAACCGGTTTTATAACGAAATAAACGTATGAGCTAAAATTATCTTTTTTTATTTCATTGGCTTTATTTCAATATAACTATTCGCAAACCATGAAAATAAGCAATCTTTTCGCGCAATCCTATTTTTAATAAATTATCTTACTCAGGATAGGTTGTGGAGAGAAGGAAGTGGTAAGGCGATTCTCTCGTATTGTTCCCTAAAAGACGCACGCCAGAGAAACCTTAGCGAGGATTGGTTTTAAGGAGGAATATTGGATAGTAGTCAGTACTCAGTTCGACAAGCACGTACTCAACTCTTAATGGATTCACTAAATGCTTCTACAATCGATAGAAGAAGTTAGAAAGAAAAAGTAGACTTCTAGTTAGATGAATTTTTTATTATTCTCACTCGTTTTGGTTAAATGATCTCTCTCCCTGGTAGATGGTTCTTAAGGTTTATTTTTAAGAGTTGGTTTCCAACTAAGTGCACGAACCGTACAACTCATGAAAAAAAATCGTATGCGTAACCTCGATTCGTGCAAGTGATGCCCAATCGACGACAGTGAAAATAAATTTTGAATTTGGCTGGTTGCGAATTAAGTTTCGTCTAGTGTACATACTAAGTAATTTAGACTCTAGTTATATTCTTCGATTAAAATAAAACTATGCAAAAAAAAGAGATGAAATTCAGGGTAGTCACCGCAGAAATACTAGAGCAAGGGCTTCCATTCTTTCCAAGAAGATATACTCGAATGACTATGGAACGTTTCAACTAGAAATGAGATGCCCATATAAATCATCTCAGACAATTGAAAGTTGTTCACCGGAAAGAATTTACAAGTGTGTTAGAAAGCTAGGAATACAACATAAAAAAAGGCTTATTTACTCATAAAAACACAACGTCGTTTCAAAAATAAATGGAATAATAAAAACAATTATTGCCCAATTTATACAAAAACACTAAAAAACAATGGGACACCTACTTACAAGAACTCGATTATACATAGAACATAGCACACTTAGTTTCGAATTTTATATCAACACATATAAATTACGATTTAGGAATAAAAGCGCCATTATCATTGAGTAACAACATGAAAGAAATAATAACCCAAAGAAATGTAAATTAAACGAACTAACTACATACGATACTATCAGTACATGTCAACGAACCAACAAACATAACGCTATAATCTACGCAGAAGATCTTGGACTCCGATAATTGGTCAACAAGTTGGCCAACAAATTAACATAAATACATACTCTTAAGCAAAATAGATGACACAGTAATATAATTAAATGAAAAATATAGCGGGCAGAAAATGTACAATTTGAAAAATAAATTGTTAATAATATATACATTCAAAAAATCTCCGACAGATATCGGTATATAAAAAACTGTTAGACCAAATATTGTTCACGGCAATGAGTGCCATTTTTCTGCAATGTTTATTTTGACCCTAAGATCAATTTATAAGATCATTTGATGGTCACAGTGATTTTTCCAAGAGGGTACCACTATATTTAAATAAGATTACAAAAGAGCACCAAGTTTTACATTCGAAATAGTTCTTACAATGACATTCAAATTAGATCATATTTAGAAAAATCCCTTAAATGATTTTTTTTAATTTATGATAACTTATTGAGGAATAAATGTTTCAATAAACTTGAAGAACAAAGTGATTTTTATAAATAAAAATGCTTATTTTTTCCCCTTATCTTAGTACAAAAATATGGAATCTATATCAATGAAACTTACAGTTTCAATACATTTACGTCAATTGTAAATGGGCCATTCTAATCTAAAAATAAATTGATTAAATATTGAGTTTCACTTTTCATATTATTTTTTCAAATTATTAAAATTTATATATTGAATAAATAAAACATTACCTTTAATGTTAAAATTTAGTAATTTTTCATTGCAACCGCCAATTCGTTTAATTTAAACATTTTGATATTCGGAGAACCTTATTAATTTTTATTGTGGATATCGAGGCCAGGATCTAAATTGGTTTTAAGTATATACGAAAATTTTAAGGGAAGTAAAGTTAATTTAGAAAAAAAAGTCCATTCGAAAGGTCAAGATTTTCTATTACTAAACTGGTAAACGCTCTTGCGGTTCAACTCGAAAGCCCCTTGGCGGTTGCCTATTCATCAAAGGATTGCATTGAGCCTGTTATACCAGCGATTAAACTAGTATACGTTCTTGTGGCTTCTAACTTGAAAGCCTCCTAACGCTTACCATATGCGTATCAGAAAAGTATGATTATAAGATGTGCCTGTCCGTTTACTGTGATAGAGAGTTACAACCCTAATCCTCATTGCTAATAAAAAATAAATACTATTGGGCTCGATATATCGGCCTGGCACGATGCCAGTGAGCCAAAACGACTTAGTATAAGAACGCTAAAATGAAAAGAATGGAAAAAGACAAATTAATAACGCACGTGAAATACAGTAACACACTGAAGCTTTGTTACATGAGGATACAAAACATATATACTAGTAAATAATGGCAGTGTGGGCCATAACAAATAGCCCAAACTAAATAAATCTCTGCTTCTCTTTCGCACTAACAACAATTTTACTTCTTAGCTGCTATATTCCAATTTTTCCCAGTTTCTCTTACTCTCTTGCCATCCCTCGAGCATGCATTTGCAATAAAAAGATCAACGACCTCTTCGCCTCTTGGTAGGCTTTCGGTCCGATAAGATGGCCGACAAGCTTTGGCCAAAGGGTGACAGTCCCGTCATAAACATGAAAAACAAATTTGTATGATTTTCATTGAAAGGAGAAAGTATTATTTGAAAAATTGTAGATACAATCGATTTCAGAAACAATTTTATATGATAATCCTCAATAAAGCTTTTTTGATATTTATTAAGGGCTCAAAAATCAGCATGCATAGAAAGTGTTCCGTATGACGCTCGACTGGATGATGTAATCATTAGAAAAATCAACTTCATCCAGAATTTCGCAGGTAATTCGGTTTTATATTTCAATATACTTCCCTTTCTTGTTTAAATCGGAATGATTATTATTTTACAAAAAGAATTTAAGAAAATATTACTGCGTTTTAAGAAATTAATCCGAGCAAAAATTGTTTGTTAAGTTACAAATATTCAAATATAAAATTCAATAGTGAAAGTGAATCGACCTTACCAAACATTGAAATTTATCATCGTAGGATAGATTTCGTAGAAGATCATCATTTTAATATTAAAGAAAATTGTATAATAATGCTACTTTTATAATCTCCTAGTCCATTCCGATTACGTAAACCCGTCCATCGTCGAGGATGTTTTATTTAGCTAACTGCAGAAATCCAGAGTAAGTAGTTTTGTTTAGTTAAAGAAAATAGGTAATATGCTTAAAATACTGTTATAACAAGGGTCTAAATAAAGTGTCTGACTGTTTGAGTAGATGAGTATATTCTATTAATCAGAACGATAAAATCAATTTCGAGACAAGAAAAAACATACATTTTCAAATACAATTTGACTATGATCATTAAGAGACTTGTCACGTACAACGTGATGAAGAATTTTTGATCGATGAAAAACAACTTAGAAAAAGTATAGATAAGTTATCTGAGAACATTTCGCGGCGGAATTCACTTTTCTATCAGTCACATCACCCGGCCAAGTGCCGAACAGTGCTCGCTTTTTGCACTCGCATAATTAAGACCCTAACATACGTCAAAAAAGTTTTATTACGAATTATTATTTAAAATTCGGAGTGGAATCGATTATAATCTAATTAAAATGATCTTTTTAATTGAATTTATAAATAATTTATTTAAAATGTTTATAATTTTATGATTTATAAATGTTCTCAAAATACAATTTTGTTCAGATTTTTTAAAATTATTTATAATATTTCAAGTAATATTCTAAGATCATCTGTGGTATAATTGATGATTTTGACATAGATATTCGATACACGAATTATATAAAAAATCCGAGACTACGACCCGATTTTATCCAAAACTAATCTGTTTTGTACTATTATACTATACGATTTTTCAATAATATAATTCATTCATCACAATCATTTCATTGATAATAATAATTTATAAAAAAGACAATACTAATACTCATAATATTTTCAGATGGAGCAGAAGACATAGACATGGGATGTCTGGAGGTTCATCGAGGGATATCATAGATTACAGAACTGGCTATATAAAATCGCATTTGCGTTCACCATCAGGAAGAGTTCGATGAAACATATTCGTTATTATAAGACTACAAATTTAAATTATTTGTTGATCATTTTCTTATGATAGTCGAATAGTCAAAAATTGATGATGCTCTTAAGAGTAAAATATAATTCTGGTAGGAAACTATTGAAAGCCAAATAATTTTTCTATTTTATACGGATTCAGTGACATGTTATTTATCACTTTATATCAATAATTCAGTTAGAGCAATCGGATTTTCTAGAAAATCATACAGGTATACGAGAATATAATAAAATAAAATAAGACTCATGTATGAACAAATATAATAATGTGACAGATAGCTCATGAATTGATAATACCAATATTTTTAAAACACGTATGATTATCTACTTTCTGATCCAATCATATTATATACAATTTCCTACTTATTTCAACCTATCATTCGGCAGAAATAGTCTTAATTATAATGCAACTTTCATACATCTGAAATACGATGCAAATCAATACAATATATACGTGTTTTTTGTTTCTAATGTTCAGTATCGCTCGAATATATAATAACATAATTTTGCAATTTTCGTATTTGGCTATTTTACCTTTACACATGTTACATTCTTACACTTTTATATTTTTTATCTTTTTCATTTTTACATTTACTTTATTGTTATATTTTTACAGATTTTTATTATACCTTTTTGAGTTTCTTATCTCAGTTAATATATTATGCATTCTAAGTTTACCTCTCAAACATTTACCCTGGTGTACAATTTCGAACCTTATAGATTTTATCATAATAACGTCTGAAATTTCCTTATTTATTCGTTTAATCCTTACTACTACATTTTTATCTTTCCTAAGCTACATATTTTGTACTTTTCTCTCACCTAATAATTTACGCAATTTATAAATTTTGATTGTAGATTTACTAATTATGAATCATTTATACAGCTTGTTATTAGATATTCCAATCTCCCTACTGTTCTTATTTTTCGTATATTTTACTATACTTCGAGTTTTCTATTTATAATTATATTTAATGTTCGTGAGGTTTCTTTTCTTCATTTAATTCCATTACCATAGTTGTTATCCTGCTTCATTCTAGTTTATTTAACCTATTAATATATACACGACGTAATTTCCACATCTAAATTCGAATTATTGCTGTTTAATCAATTTAGAAACCACTGTATCTTATCTTTGCGGATGCTGTATTTAATGATGATGGGGTTGATTAAAAGTCTTAATTGCTGGAGAAAGGTTTTTTTAATTGAAATTTTGTTAATGATTTTCCATTCCTTTTACATTTTTTATACATCTAAAATTTATTTATATTTACTTTAAGTCTATTGCTAATTCCTGTTGTTTCCCTATGTATACACGTATAATCTACTTCTATTCCAAAAGAATGAAAAAGTTAGTTGGAGAAAACGCAATCTGCGAGTATTATTGAGTTAAATACTTTTGCTTTCTTGTGATATATTGGGAATCTTTTGAGTTTTCTTTTGTCTTCTCAGCATTACTTTGTCAAATTATATTCTTTCTTTTCTTTTAGTCTAGTATCAAAGTGTAGTCTCCTTACTCCCCATCCTTCATTCATACTTTCTTTTCTACAAGTATATTGACTACTTTATGTATGGTATCTTCCAGTGGAAAACTCTGGCCCTATTACCTATCTTGAGTGGATCAGCAGAATATTTTCCAGTTTAGGTCTTTCTTTTCATCGCAATAGCTCTAGTCCATATACAGTTATACTTTTTACTGTATAATTGAATAGCACATTTCTTTTTATATCGCTTCTGAAGAATCTCTCCGTCTCTCTCTCTCTCTCTCTTATCCCCAAACTTGCTTAACTGCTGCTATTCCTTTTGTTCCAATATATATTTGTCTTGACAATCATAAGTTCTCGTTTAAATTCTACTTTTCAATATATAAACGTTACTTAATGCGTCGCTAGTCTCATAGTCACTTTGAACTTCAGGTCTGAATTTTATTTCGTATTTTCTGTCTCAAAACATGAACTATCTTTTAACTTTATTTTCTTCAGATTACTGAAGAAAAAGACATGTCTCATGCTAGCTATTTTTTTACTCTGTGGTTTTTTACGTAATAGTTCGTTAGGATGCTTGCGAATAGGTTTGGATATTTTTGTAACCTAATTTTGTAAACTTTTATAGTATTTTATGTGTTATTTTCTCTTTAATTGTTGATATTTATAAGCTATTTTTATGATGTCGTTAGGAAGAAACCTTGGTGAATTTACTATACATCTGCGTTAGTGTGGAATATTTTCTGGATTTCTATGCTAACATTAGATGTATTCAGATATTGTATTTCATGTATCCATATCTATGATACAGGTAATTGGCGATTTGTAAATAAGTGGATCAAGTTATGAAAAAGTTGTGACTTTTTTTCTATTATTCAATATAGTTTTCTCAATTATAAATTTTGTTGCTTGATTGAGATCCAGATCTACTCCTTCCAGTTCAAACTACGATCAAATAAATGTAACAGCCGTCGCTACGAGGCACATGGCTAAATAAATTAAGATTTTTACGGGGTCACGTACCACTATTGTCTTGCTTATTTCCCAGTGTCATCTGCTTTCAATAACTCTTTATGATTTCCAATCATCAGTAATGTTCAAACCGAACCAATTCACTTACGAAAAATCTCACTGATAAACCGTATCCACCGATAAGTGAGCTAGTTTTCTCCGAAGTCATAAAACGAATGTCATCACAATTATAACAAAATTAAATGAATCTAAAAGTCAAGTGTCTTTCATTGAAATGGTATGAAACCGAAAAATCCGATGAGAAGTAAATACACACGCCACACCATCTCTCAATTGTGCTACTTCATCATTTTGTTGCTTATTAATAACTATGAGTGAACATCTACCCGATGCGTTGCATAGGCATATTAATTATATATTGGCTTTTGAATAAATATATTTGTGAATTGCTACAAAAACGTATGCTTTTCTATAGAAGATTCGTGGAAAGTTCCATTACATAAAAAATAAATGGACACTATTTTCGTTCCGTTTTTTAATATAGTTTAGTTACCACTATATTAAAAAAGTATTGTAGTATTTAACAACTTCTTATGCATAATCTTTCGTAATTTTGGTAACTCAGTTACATAATCTGAAAGCAGGGAAATCAATACATACGTTTATAAAATAAAATAAAAGCATTCGTTTATCCTTAAGAAAACTATTCGAGTTTTAATAATTAACATCGATTTAACATTTGCAAATTTATATTTTTTTATTAGTCACAATTTCATTATATTTTCAAATGTATTCGTGAACATGGAAAATTAAACTTAAATTTAACGAATGATACATGCTATTACAAATACCTGTTAAATTTGTTGACGCTAGTCAACCGAAACTAGTAATGTTTAGTTACAAACAACTACACCGATTCAGTGCAATCAAAAGATTTTCAAATTAATAATTTCATACAAAAATATCAATATAATGAATATTGAAAGGGCCTCCGGGAATTCTAATGGCACCAAGCAGATAACACAATTTCTTTTTTTTTAGAACAAATTTATAAAATAAATGTTTTATGCTCAGAAACTACTATCCATACTTAAATAATGATTACATTATCTTATAGAAGAGTCAATTTTATGATTTAACCATAAACCGAATTTTATTGATACACATACTCAAAAAAAGTGATTGAAAATAACGTTAAATATCAAATTTGGGTTTATTTAAATAAAATTATGGTCAGGTTAAAATAGTCACTTTCTATAGTGTTATACCCTCCAGATTTACCTACCGTGATAGTAGCGCTTCCAGAGTATAAGGTTCTTAGGGAGTTGTAGTCAAGATTAAGTTATTCTGAGCGTAGAGTAACAGGGTGCTTTGGGATCGTACTTAAAGTTTAATATTCCGTGAGATAAACATATACCGATTACTAAGCACTTAGGTTATCCATTTACTAGTTTAATTTCTTTCGTCTATAGCTTATATAAGTTTATACTCTCAGTATAATCGTACATCTCGATTTTGAACTTTTAGGTTAGGAAAATTAATATTCTGAGATGGTGTGTTAATATTAAAGTCAGATTCGGATTCAGCGGCTCAAAAGATTCGACGTAGATCTAGAGTATTCCAGGTGTCCACATAATTTTACTCAAGATCACCAAAGTAGTAAGCTTCAATGAACAATATCTACCAAAAACAGATATATTTAAAAAATTTTTAAATCTGTTTTGAAGGATAAAAATTATACTTTCAACTGGTTTTACGAGATTAAACAAAATTAATTCGCTATGTTACCTTACTATGAAACAGACAAAAAACTTGGTTTTACACATTTAGGTTACAATATTTTGGAAAAATAGTGTATGTCCTTAACATTTACGAAATTGTGATAGTCTTTCTTAAATTTGGTACGCTTTAGTATTCACTAACAATCATTTCGATATACCTCAAGTGAAAAAAATGTTCTTGGAATCATGGAAAATTTGTATAAGAGTAGTATTATGACAATATAAATTAATCTTTAGGGTAAAATAAGTAGTATTCTAATAAAGAACCATTAACCAAAGAAAACGTCCAAATAGTCATTTAATATCAGACAGTCATAGAGAATGCGCTAACACTGAGTTTCAGATGTATCATTCATATGCTAGATACCTAGTATATATAACCGTACTGCAAACAAAATATAGTTTCAATCTACATGAGTCTATAAATTAATACGACATCTATGTTTATTAGCCATTGCCTTTAATATATTTCAACAAGTTTTATATTAAATACTTTTATTCTTGAAATTTACTTTCTTACAAATATTTTGATACTTAAATAACAGAAAGTAATATAACTATGATGTACATCAATTGTTTCCTCTATATCCATTTAGCAATTCTAAGAATTCATGTTCTTATTTGGAATCTATACTTAAGTAAAGCCATTTTTTAAACTATACTTAATTTTTATCATTTTTTAAATACGTTTCTTTGTTCTTTACGATTGTATATGTATTTTATAGATTATATATTACAACAACAACAACAATTTTTAAATCTCGTGTTTATGATTGACTGGATACTTAAGTAAAACAATTGAGCCTGCGTGATCGTAGTAGTAATTTGTTATTGAATTTTTGAAGTTTTTATGCAACCTAGTATAGATATCATGGGTAAAATATAGTAAATGAAGTATAAATTTGTCTATTATGGTTTATTAATCATGATTCCATGTGCTCATCGGGGACGATTAGGAAAACTGATACTTATGTATTAATGTCATCTATTTATCTTTATCTGATTCTTTCTTTGAAAAGCCATTGCCGTCATTACACTACAAACTACCACGAGTTACCGCTACAAACTATAGTCGAGATTGAGCTTATAAGCATAAATATAAATAAAAACTTATTTGTAATCTAAATATCGTCATACTGGGCAACCACAAAATTTTAGAAAAGGAAATAATAGAATGAAGTTTATCAAAACATTTTATATTAAAAAGCATAACATTAAAAATATTCCTTGTTTCCATTATGAAAAGATCAGAAAAATTAATGTCATTGATATAAAAATTTAGAAATTTGTGTACCTGAACAATGAAAATTCAGAAAGAGAACAGACAAAACGGGGTTATTTAAAAAAGAATGAGAGTGGTTCAAGTAAACATTAATCAAATTTCTTGTAAAGAAATTGTTTGCTAGATAACTTCATCCTTTAGTATGTCTGTACCAGAATAGCCAACAGCTTTAACATGTAATATTAAATCTTTTAGAATTTAAAAATTTGAGTTTTCAATTTTGTATTTTTTGAACTTTAATGTTCTGAAGTTTTATGTTTCTGAACGTTTGTACGAAATCGAAGTTTTTCGATAAATTATTACGCCCAAATAAACTATTTAGATGAATTCAGACATATTTCTTTTCCGAAATTGTATGATGGTCCATTACACCGAAATTTCTATATTTGAATTAAAAGCCGTTCCCCATAGTTGGATTCCAAATATCCAAACTGAATGAGAAATTACTTTTTATATCACAAGTTGATTTGATTTTTCACTATTAGCCTCAGATCAGCTGAGCGACTTTAGAGAGACTAGGAGACGAAATAAGATGAATTTTTGGTCGAAGAGTTGAGAATTTCATTGCGAAAATATAGATTACGTTAATCGTTATGGGTACACACCTCTAGTTTCGCCTATATTTTGATTGCCGATAAGAACACAATTACCTGAAATTGATTTACTTTATTTAATAAATACAAATGAAAGATATTTAAGTAATTCTAAATGCTTACACCGTAGTTGGAATGCTATGGAGAGACATTAGAGTAGCGCATTCAAGGGTGCCGCAGATGGACGCGTGGTCAGCTTTCACCTGCGGCAATCTGAGCAGCAGTCTAAAATATTATTAGTAATGGTAATAGCTCAAAATGGCTTTATTTCTAGCGTTAGAGTTTAAGAAAAAAAGATTAGAACATCTCACGAGTAAAGTAATAAAAAAAATGTAACATGAGAAATATCAAATATAATTTTGTATATTTTCATCAAGTAATATACAGATAAATATTATAGATTATCTTTTTTAAACTTCGACTTTGATTTAACGAAAAAACGATTATATTGCTTCTGTGCATTATAAAGCTCTCGTATGTTGTATCTCCTAACCCATAAGGCTGGCGATAACCTCTACCTGGTGAACTGAAAATAGAATTAATGAGATTGGTAACCAATGAGTTTCTCGGTGGACAAGAACATCGGATTTCCGAGAAAAAAATCGTAATTGCAATACTAGGGTTGACGCATGGTCCGTTGATCGTTGTGCGGAATACAATTTCGATATATAACATTTTTTTATTATGAGATAAACCTTGTTATAACATATGCTGCTCCACCTCGATAAATACGCTTTCTAGAAAACATTAAATCTGTCTGCATATCTAATAAACAGAATGGAAATCCCTTTCAACAGACAGACAAACAAAATAAAAAATATCAATCAATACATTGGAATAGAATAGGGTTGATTTTATTGCTCCTCTCTTTCAATTGTTAATAACTAATAGGTATCTAATGGACTGGATTAAATAACCACATGAATCAATAACATGAATTTATCTTTTCATTAAATAATTGTTAAAAAATATTTCTTGTATTGTTGTAATAAATTCAAGATTATTTTAAAAATCATATATATTCTTTATTCTTTATTACAATGCTGGTTACTCCGAATGTATAAATATACGTTCCATCCACAACTTCACTGCAACTTAATTAATTTTTCATTTCGTAGACAAATTATATTACTCTGAGCGGTGTGTATCTTCTATCATTGCTGAGAACTTTTGTTTCAATTTTTTATTTATCGGCATGCATGAAATTAATCCCATTAAATGTTTGGATGTATATTCCTAAAAAGTGTACATGCATTCATAAATACTTGTGGTATATATATTATTTATTAATTTATTAAAAGAATAATAATATAATTATTATACATTATATGGTATTCGCATTCAAATTTTATTTGAAGAATGATCTATTCTCGAGCACGAGAAATATCTCTTAGAGTAAATATTAGAGGTCCTATAATTGGTTACCGAAAAATTTTTCTCTAAAAAGTTAGAATATGTATCCTTTTAGCAATGCTTTATCTCTTCCGCTGCCAACATTTTCCAGACGCGTGAAATAATAAAAAATATCTTTTCCCGGTATAGCTGCGATAACGTATTATATTCCAAGTTTGCTGTTGACTCATAGTTATTTTAAATATATAATTAATTAATAAAATTTCCTGTTTAAAGTCTCTCATTGCTTATTTTTTTATGTCAAATGAACAAAACTTGTGTTGTCAGTCAACAGCGAAAGAATTTATTTCGATCAAAAAGAAAATTAAAATAGTTTATGACACAAATATGATTACCTCCAAACAAAATAATCAAATTCTATACACTTGTAAGTTAAATATCGTATCTAATAAATCGTCTTTTTTCATATTTGATTTATTAATACAATAAATAAATCAGTTTTTGGTATCCTTAGGATGTTACATATTAAATATTGAGGACGTTCTCCAGGGTAGAAAGAGTAAATACGCAATTTTCTTTTTATTTTTAAAAATAATTCGAAATAAAATAAAGTATATATGTATTTCCAATGCCTTTGAATCATTTCATAGAAAAATATATTTATATAATTTATTTCTTTTAAATCATTCATATTCCTCTGATCCCCTCCAAATTCATATTATACAAAAAAAAATTTTTTAAGTTTAGTGTAGTGTTAGTATTGATTAATGTCGCTTCAGAAACACTTTTAGTATAATAGAGAAACGTTTTTTTCAAATTATTCATTCAGTATTAAAATTATGTGTTATACATGTAAAATATACCTGTTTTTCGGTATAACATTTGTATCTCTTTGCAAAGTCTTCAAGTTCCAAGCTACTATTTCCATAAAAAGTAATATTTTATCGTGACTTTGTTATAAACAATCATAGAATTGCGTTTCAATGATAATTGGAACAGGGTCTTTGTACTATCTTTCGAATGATACTGCCGGATTTATCAAACAAAGATTTTTCAGAAAAATGAATTTTTTTCCTCATTTCAACTTAGAGTAAATGAAAACAAAACTTATTAACAAATATTCTAATATACATACTCAAAAGACGATGATAGACGTTTTAAAATTATCGCCATTATATGTCTACAATATTTTCAACGTGAGATATCAAACTGAATTTTATAGAATTTTTCTGATAGGTGGATGAAAATCATTGGACAGGAGTGTATGAGTATATAAATAAAAGTAAACAAATAATAGTTAAATCTTATTTCCTTATTTAAATCCAATTTTTATCTCCAAGTCATATTTTTAAATCCAACTAATAAAAATTCCGTAAGTAAAGTTTAACAGAAAAATGTATAATTATACATAAGTTTACAAAATTCATACAGTAAAATTATTGAGTCCTAGCTATATAATCTCAATATGATGGCTGTAATATATCCATTCAGAAATTTTACTGGAGTTTTATCAAGATGTGGAAATTGAAGCTTTAGAGCTGTAATAATTAAGGAACCCAGTAATTTAACCGAGGATTAAATTTACCATATCAAAACAGTTAAATAGATAAGTATAAATAATCGTAATTAATAAATAGTTTTATTTGTGTACAGATTTTTAAACTTTTTAAAAATAAAAATGTATAATTCTTATTTGAGACTATTTTATATACATACACAGAATTATTTTATTCGTTGTAATTTTAATTACACTATCAATATCAATAAATTATTCGATTGATGTTGATATAAGATGTAGTTAATATTATAAAAATTTTATTTCGATTTTATCTACATATATTTATTATTACCTATAATATTGTGACGTCCGCTGCAGCTAAGCACGTGGTCGAAATAAAATTGAGTTTTTTATAAGGTCATAGACTTTTGTCGCTTATGCCTATTTTCTGGCGTCATATGTTTACTGTGACTGTTTATAATTTCTGAGCGTGAGAAAAGTCTAAATTAAACTACTCGCTTATGAAAAGTCTCACGGAAAAACCATACCCTTTGATAAGCAAGTTAGTTTTCTCCGAAAACTCATAAAACGGACCCTCTTGATGATAAGCCATAGTCCCGCGCTAACGATATTTCCCAGACGCATAGAATCGTAAAAATTATCTTTCCGGCTGCGACTAAAATCACACAACGCATATTGATGCCACATCCGCTAGACGTTTGTATAAAGCAATAACATTAACAATTGTCACTACCACTGCTTATTGTTTACCAACAAATTGTGAACTACTTTTATATTTGTAATAGCCATAAACTGTCTCTTAAGACATATAGACATAAACAAGAAATCACGACTAAATAGACTAACATTTATCATCGTCTCGTTAATATTTTTGTAATAAAATTAAGTCGACAGATTGTAGACAATAGATATCTCTCTCCTGTCAAATTCACCTTCTAGAATCATCCGATTAATTAAACAATTAAATTCAATTAATATTATCTCCAAACGATACTACACGCGACATCTCTTAAAAGAAGAATATACCATTTTTCTATCTGCCTACGCCAAGGTTCTTCCAATTAGGCTAACGAAGGAAATCGCGGGAAATGGCCCGCGCGCAGTTGTATAGACAGTTCGAATCCAGCTCCAAAATTCAAATCCAACTCTGACTTGTAAGAGGGAGAGACCATCTAAAAGTAGTAAGTCAACCAATAAATATTACAATTAGAGCTTAGTGTCTTTTCTCTATCGCTTTGTAGTAACATAGTTAGATTTTCCACCGAATGTAGATCGGGTGCTTGTCAAATCGAGTACTATCTATACCGATACCGTACGATAACGAACGTGCGCCTATTATAGTGCAGTACGAAAGAATCGCCTTACTATTTCTTTCTATGCACAACCTATCCGGAGCAGGATAACTCATGTAAATAAACAAATTGATTTCCCAGTTATTAGAGGTAAAACTCTACGACCAAAAATATACTCTTTAATAAAACTAGTTTGTAATATCCGTTGGACGTTACAGCTACAATTCGGAAAAACACGCCCTCAAGTTGTGAAAATTCGAGGGAGGCTGGAAATGGGTACGTCCCTCTAGAAATGTGCCCTTCGTTTTTGCTTTCCCTCGCAGAACCATTACAAAAAATTCCTTAAGCTATTTTCTTTTAAGTGACTTTTCGTTTTCTCTTATTTTAATGATTTCTAGATAAACCCATAAAAAATGAAAACGAAAAGTTACTGAGAACATTGAAATTACAAAAAAAAGGAACATCTGGCTTAATAAAATTGGTTTGTAATATCTGCTGGACATTACAATATAAACCCTTTCTCTATCCTTATAATGTTCCATAAGTATCGTACATTTTTCAAAATATTCTGTTAGTCTCCTTTAAATTGTGTACCGTCTTCTCTTTTACAAATTAACTGGACTCAAATCCTGTTCCTAGTAATGAAGAATTCACCTTAGCAATAATTATAGAGTCGTATTTAATTCTATTACATGTTCTTGTCACACCTCCATGTACGCCTACAGGACTAGTATGTAGTTCGTAAAAGATTGTATCACGTTATTCGAGAGGCATATAGATCAACTGACCCGTGCAGATTAGAACTTTGATCGAAGTTTCTTCAAATACTTCATCTTAAAAATTTAAGATATTAGACCATGGTATGTTTTCTATTGTGACGCTTTTTTGGAAGCAGATCGTTTGTTGATCGAGCTTCAGAAGTAATTCTCGTACTAGTATTAGTGTTTTGTTTATATTCTCACGTATTTTAGTCAATATTCTGAGATTTATTCAGAATACGAGTCAGAGTTTTTTTAATTTTTCCAATGTTACACTTATGATTAAGCCTTATTTTATTATGTTCTATCAGTTGTTTGGCCCTATCATAAACAGGTAGATCTTTACTGGAAACCAGGTATGCAAAATAGTCATTACGGTATTGAATAAACTCGGATTTTTGAGATTTTTTTCTTCAATAATCTATTAGGTTTACTAAAATATTCTTCACTTGATTCAGAAGCTTCGTCACAGGTAAAAGCTTTAGTAGATGATGAGCTTAGTCGGGGAACATACTTCTTTTGAGCAGTTACATTGGACTCAGCTTCGAAGTCCTCAATTAATTCTTGATCGCTTTTAGATAATTAATTTTTTTATTGTTTCGCATACGGATCGAGAAAAATGTATCCCTAATGGTTGGCTTAATTAGAATTTTATCCATTGATATGTACGACTATGAATAAATGATTAATAAATATTAATGAAATAGAAAGGGATAATAATATTTAGTAGAAAAATCTCGGCCTTCTAAAAATGGTAAAATAAACCGACTGATTCACTCTTTTCATCTTGGAGAATTCCCAAAATATTTACCATGTAATGGACATCACAAAATTAATATGTTTAACAGCATACTTTTGGTTTTAGAGTTTTACATCTAATAACTGGGATATCAATCAATTTGCTTTGTTAATTATCCTACTCGGAAGTGATTGTGAAATGAAAGAAATGACAAAGTGATTCTCTTGTACAGCTCAATAAGAAGGTGCAAACCAAACAGACTTAATCTAGGATAAGAGTTAAAAATAAATGTTTAAGTGTAGACAGTATTCGATTTTACAAGCACCTAGTTAACCCTCGATGGATTTATTATGTTTTCCATAAATGAAAGAGGAAAATAGATTAAAAGAGTAGACTTTGGAGTTAGAATATTTTAATTGCTTGGAAACTATTGAGTTTAAAGAAAAAGTTTATGGAACAAAAATGTCTTAAAATTTATCTTAAAACCCTTTCAAATTTTTGAAGATAATTTCGGAAAATTGTATTTTCCAAGTTCCAAAAACTCAAAAATTTTCTCCAAATATTCTGAAAAAATTTGAGGGTATTCTATGATCAATTTTAAGACATTTTTGTTCCATAAACTTTTTCTTTAAACTCAATAGTTTCCAAGAAAAACAATGAGATATGTTTTTTATGATCTTCTTTCGATTCGGCCGCCATTTTGTTGGACAAAATCGTCCAAAAGTTTCACCAAAATTTCCTGAGATACTTTGATAGTCGTGATCACCCCTGATCATATTTATATCATGATTCCTTCACGGTAACATTGCTAGAAAAAATCGCAAATTTGATTTTTTGTAAAAATTTACACGTTTTTTTTTTTGTTTAATTGGCTATAACTTTTTTAATACGCAGTCAATCACAATTTTGAGCCCAGATTCTGAAAGGAAATTAAATTTTATGTCGAAAAATGAGTTTGTAAAATTTTTCTAAGGCTTATAACTACGGAAAAAATCGCGTTGAAAATCAACAAAAAAATCAGGCCTTTTGGTCATTAATGGATTAAGTGACTTACAACTATACACTTCAACAATATTAATGTTACAGACTATTTTTAATGTTGTTTAGGCGAGATTATTTCTTCCGCAAACGTGGTTCTACGTAGCAAGGTGTGGTTATTATAAATTAGGAACTGGTTTTCATATAACTTTGGTTTTTGCAATTAATAACAATTTTGACTAAAACGATAAAAGAGAAAAAAACTATAGTCTCAATAGGAAATATCATCAACTGAACTGTTTATATAAGAGTAAATACGGATATCTCCATTGATGTGTGTTGTATGATTTTAGGTATAGGTAAAAGAGATAAAATTCTATGACTCTATGCATCTGGAAAATTTATTAGAGCGGAGTCATAAAGTATCACTAAGTGGCCTTGTCGTCTAAGTTTTTGGAGAAGACTAACCTATGCATCGGTGGATGCATGTTTTATTTTCGATACTATACCACTGGATAATTTCAAGCTTCTCACGTTTTTGAAATTGATGACAGATTTGAGAATGGATGACCTTATAAAATAGACGCAGGCGATAGTGACGTGTGTCTTTTAGCAATGATTTGGTTTCTTATAAGTGTTTGATTATGGCGGATATTACACTATAGTTCCAAAAGATAAAAATAAAATTTTACTCCATATTAATGAAAGACGTAATGTAGACAAACATAAGAGATATGTTTGATAAAACGATCATTTACGTAACATTTAATTAGAAATGATACGTTTGATGATAATAGTTTATAAGTTTACCTTAGAAATTTAGTCATAATTCTATGTAGACAATAAGACTACATTTTCACTTACCTATATTCTCTAGCAGTTCAAAGTATGTTTATACAATATTAGTACCTACTGAAACAGTGTCATGCTACTTTGTTGTTGAGGAATACGTGTTTTACAATATTCTGACCAAGTATAAATAAATATACATAAGCTTCAGCAAGAATAAAATCTGCCCGTCCACCAATTTGCCTAATTTTTTCACTCTTTTTTCACAGACATTTGGTAGGCACATCATTTTGATTTGTAGTATATCAGAATTTCAAACATGTTACACACAATCGATAATTTTTTGTTTATTAAAAGAAACTACTCTCTGAAGCAACATCGATAAAAAATTCTCGACGAATGTGGGCGTTTACGTAATTTAAATGGATTAGGGCATTCTAACAATAACACGATTACACAATTTTCATTAAAATTAAAGTGAAAAATTAAATCTACTATGCGATGAGAAACTTAATTTTGATGTCGGTTAAGATTCATTCTTTTGACGGTTGAATTTTAACTAATTCCACTGTGCGAAAAGATCATTTATTTCAATAGTTTACAAAGTATAACAAATGTTAGAAGAGGTACTATAAAATCCGACCTGATAAACTATAATATTGATGGGAAAAAATTTTTTTAATTTGTATATTTTTAGCTCAATAAAAAAAATTTTGCTCGGATTATTTTGTTTGGGTGTAACATTATTACAACATTTTTTTAAAGAAAATATTATTCCCAGGTAGATCGCTTTAAATAAAAAATGAAAGTTTATCTCATAAATCTACGAAGTTATAAAATCTACCTAAATACTACCTTGTGACCATTTCAGGGCGGAATCAACTTTTATATCTGTCACATCACTCCACTGAGCGCAGCAGGGAGTGCCCTCTATGTACACTCATTACCGAGTCCCTAATAAATATAAAAAAGGCTAGATGTCAGGGGGTTTTCGTGATCGATTAATATCCCCGAAAACAATAAAATGTCTATATTATAGCATCCTGTGTCTGAATCTCCAGGGAGTTTTATTAACAATTTTATAACAAATAAATAGCATTTTCAAAGACTTCACTTAAAGAAGAAAAAGTTCAGTGTATTACTTGTATGAATAATGGAATAAGGAAAGGGCGATTCCAACAGCGCAGGTTATCTTGAATCTCATAAAAATGGTAAATTCATTCTTTAACTTAATATAGTCTATTTAACATTTTTTATATTTGATAAAAAATATCCAAATTCAAGTTTTCTAATCAAATTAAAGTCATTATATAATGTGATTCAATAACAAATAAATAACATGCATGAAATTAATATAGTAAAAGAAATATAAAAATGTAAATAAATGATTTTTAAACGAATACTTTATAAGTTAGTACTTAAAGGGATGATTAAAGGTGAGTTACTTGTTAATTGAATTAACTTTCGAAGGCTTACTTACCATTCCTATAGATATTTATATGTATTTTGATCATTATAATAAATTCTTATATCAACACCAATAAATCAATAATAAGTAATGACTATGTTTTTATAGTAATTATAAAATATTCATTTTCAATGCAAACCAGCGTATAATTATTTGGCATTGATACCATCTTATTACATTAAATTCATAAACTTTAAATAAGGTTTTGGTAATAAATAAATAACGGTTTGCTCAACATTTTCATTGTTCGTTATAATCGAGTAAATGTTTAATAAAGTATTTATCTTTTACTTTATGCTTTTCATTAAAATGTGTTGTAAGCTTCCATTTATTATATTTAATATTTTGATGTTTAAAATTAATCAAAATTATTGTTAAATTTTTCAAAAAGTATAGTTAGTATTTCAAATAAATTATGAGGTCAGTTTAATGAATAAAACATATTTTTTGTGCAGAGTCTCCATAGTATTTACCAAACCTTTGCTTAGCTTTGTACGTAAAAAATAATGCTTAATCAACACACGAAATTCATTTTTTTCCATTTTCATTAAAATTTACAAGCTTGTCTGTTTCGAATGGTTATCAAACATAATCTAAATGACGCAGGTTGCCCAAAATTCAACAGTATTCTATTAATACATGGCAATTAATGAAGGCAGGATTACATTTTAAGTTACTTCACGAAAAATCTAAACAGTTACTGACTTATCAAATTGCCCTCATACTTTCTATATCTTCTGCTTAGTTTACTTGACATAAATTCGATTGTAACCTTAACATGCTACCCGAAAATTTTTGGCGTCGCTGTTCCAATATGGCAGATCGACCAAACATTTGATATTTGATCTGATTTGAAGGAAATTTTCTTTATATTTTTACTTATTTATATATTTGAAGAATCGATGAAGTTAGATTTTACGAAATTGAAACTCATTGTGAAGCACTCTCTTCTTTTTTAGTTCAAATCCAATCAAATCAGATATTTTTGTAAAGATCCAGTATAGTCCTTATTTGCATTTTTAGTTTAGAGAATTTTGAGATTCTGGAGTAGTTTCACATTTAATTTGGATGATACAACTTTAAAAAACCATGGACACTGTATATCGATTTATTTGAAAAATTGGATACATTCAAATGCAGTATTGAAATTGGAAAAGTAATTCATTTCAATCATTGATATCTCACTGAAATAAATGATATTTAAAATTTGGGGACACGGTTTTGAAGGGTAAGAGTGCTGCTTCAAGAAGGCGCTATCGGTTTTTAGAAAATAAAATTTATTCACAATGGTACATAACCACGAATATAGCAAAAAGCGTGTTTTTTGCACTTTTAGATTAAGATATCTCAAAAACCTGACGTATAGGGTTAATTCTGAGGTCGGATTCGGATTCAGCACACAAAAATCCTTCGGGCACACAAGGTCTCGTTTCTGGGTGAGAAATTTTCGGCCTTTGTTATTGGAGGTGTGAAACAACGAGGTTAGTTTTCCATGTTCAACGGTGGCATATAGGAGCAAAATTGGTGATATCACTCTACATGTTCTTCGAAATGGTACCGATAAGAGCTGAAGCCGTCCTATAAACCTGGGTAATTTGAGTGACTCTAATCCGGTGCTGCAGTTTGACTGCGGCGGAATAGGGCGGGCGGCAACTGCTTTCAGGGTCAACCTGCTCACCGTAAGTAAATGCATTTTGATATCATGGAGGCTCCCAATCTCCTTGGCGAAAATAAGGATATCTGCATTACTGAAATTGGGCGATACTGGCCTGATTTCTGCTACGATGGTTGGAAGGATATCCATCTTGTCGGTCGTCTAGACCAATTCATTGAGCGTGACATTCCTGAGAATACGTACTATTCTCTGCGAGAACCATTTGACCTTCAACTCAACCTGAACAATGCTATCACGCATCTCGTGCACGAGTTGCTGGCCCTTTTCTTCATTGGCGTGCAGATAAATGTGCTTTCGAGAAAAATAGACGAGAGTATACGCTTTTGAGTATTCGTATTTACCTGTAAGTGATGCCCAGCACATGTTATCCAGTAGGTCGTGGATGACGTCGACGTCGAACAATATGACAACATAGTTGTAACATTTTTTAGTTTACCACCTAAGTACTGGACAGCTGTTATTGAAGAGGCCCATAACGTGACTCCGAATCCATTCAGTCCTTAGAAGGAGAATGAATAGAAGCTAAAGAGAACCACTGCAATGTTACCTACCAATACCTTGAAAAATAAAACATTCTAATCGAAGCCTATAGGTCATCTTTTTACTCGAATTCAATCTCTTATCTTCCTAATTTCAGATAACATAAACTGTCCTTTAATGCCAATTCAAATTAACTTTTAGAATTAACTTTTTTGCTGATAGATGAGTTAGTAACGGAAAACTGACTGCAAAAGTCAAATGAGAGATCTTATAATGACAACATTGTATTTCTAAAGAATCGTATAAATCCCGGTTAGTAAGACGAAAGTCTTAAATGAAAAGGTATATGAGGGGATTTGAATGACTGAAAAGTAATAACAATTTCTATATTTCAACACGAGTTTTTGTTCATGATCAAATTCATGATCCAATATTAATAAAAAAAATCTTCACTTTTGGTCAATCTCTTTCTTAATAAGGAAAATTTGATGTAGTTTTTGTTTAATTCAAAACATTTCTAATCAGAGAATATAACAACTTTTCTCACCGTATGTTCCTTTATCCAGGCTTCTACATTTACTTCTGGTAAATAATAAGCTTTTATATAAGATGCTACGTAATTCTGATGAGGCATCGGCTTTAACGTCGTTATGGATTCATACTTTGTAACGAATTGAGTGAAATCTAATTGCATCAATGCTCGTCCACCATTAGAACATTTTTTTATTCTCGAAAATCTATAATATTGTGTTATTATAAGTTATTCGAAATTAAAAGGGACTCCTGTTGTATTAAAACTTACCCATCGACGAGTAAATGAGCTGAAACATAAGCTACACAGTCCCATAAAGAGATCATTGTATCTGCATTAAAAGGCACTTGTTGCTGAATATCATTTAATTTTACTTTTAATTGAAATATTCCCTGTAAATACATACATTGTAAAATTAGGAAATGAAAAATGAAGGTTAAAGTAAATTTGTTTACTTTTAAAAAAAAATCAATGTAGTAGCTATGTTGACACGGCACATCATTTTGTTCCCAGTCAACATAATTTATCAATGGTAAAAGATCCGATAATTGAAAGATTTTAGAAACTGCTGCTATGTAAACGGGTTTTCTCATATCTATTGCAGAATTAACAGTTTGACAGTAAAATTTATCCAACCAATGTTGACTGCAATCATCAAACATCAATGAACTAAAATTCTGTCGCATAGATTCTAATTGTAAACCAAAATATACTAAAGATTCTGTAGCAACAATTCTTTCTTTCAAACCAAATAAATTGGAAGCATCGGTTAAATCTACTGTTGGAGATAGATGTGGTTCTTTTATTTTGTGATTTGAAAGGCAATTATCATCTCTGCACGTCTCTTCAACAATCATATCTTTGATATGTGATATAGTGCGTTTTAAATTAGTACTATATACAGTATCACAATCAGATCTTCCCTGAAACCAAAATTTATAATTTTTATTTCAATAAATTTACGCGTGATTTGAATAAAAGTTAAAAGTTAGATAAGGTCACGATTAGAATATTGTTTTCATAAAACGTCATAGAAATACATATTTCAAGTTACATTTGAATGAAATTATAATAAAATATTTCTCCTCGTATGTTCCTTACACTACTTTTAGTACAGTTTAAGTAAGGACATTTAAAATAACGTATATATGCAATGTTTACATAAGGCAATGATCATATATATACAAGGCAGTTTACTCGTAACTTTAGGTAACCTTTTTATAGTGAATGTATGTAGGTGTTATTATCAAAATTATTTTACAACTATCTTAATTGAATTAAAATGAAGATTGGCAGATATACAGGGAAATGACGTGTTGGTAAAAAATGTGATACTATTGTGACGAACTTATTAAGAACTTTTTAGTATGATCTATGAATTAAAGTCGAATGTGATCTGAGTAGTCAAGCGAGATGATAGTAGAGAATCGATGCATAGAAGCAGCCCACCATATTTGTCTTATCACAGCTAGAGAGTTTCTTTCGTATTTTCTATCTCTAGTTTCTTGGTTCTTTTTTCTTTTTATATATTAATTCTACAATCTCGGCTTCCTGATTCTTCGGTTGGTAGAAGCGCAGTTGTTTATTTTGTTTGGCTTTTTGATGTGTCTATCTAGGTGTCATAATACGCACGGTGGTAATTCACGAATCGACAATATTTTCCTTTTTCTAATAAACGTATAATTTTTGAGTATTCATTTGCACCCTCTTCCATGTGTATAAACTAATCTTATCATTTTATGGACTTATACGCCATACTGCGTATTGTATATGGAAAATGAATTATGGTTTTTGCTATTCATTTTTGAAAAGCATTACGTAAATTTATCTATTTTAATCCACCACAAATAAATGTAAGTATATTAATGAAGGTTAATTTTAATTGGTAAAAATTACAAGTAGCAGAATCTATCAGATCATGACTAGCATCTAAAATGTTCAATTTTGATATTATTCGCTTAGTTTTTAAGAAATAATACAATGATTGGATACGTCAATGAGACTGATTTTTCATCTAAAAAAATTTTACATACACCAACGAATGTACATTTAAACAGCATCAATTGTTGAAATGGTTGGTTGATCAGCATTTGTTTAAGTTCTTCCTATAGTAACAGTCGATGACTTTTTTCAAAATTGTTCCAAAATTTAAACAATTCTATTCTAGTCGATCAAGCTCCCTCAGTCATCATAGCTTAGCATAACCTTTTTAACTATACAAGGGATCGGTTAATCCTTCAAACGATAGTTAGTGCTTCCTTAATTTAAGCCATTATATGACGGAAATCTAATTAGTTTTAGGGCAAATCAGAGCAAGGTCTTCGATTTCTTTTATATTTGGCACATCGAATGCGTATATGGAGGTAATTATTTGTGCCAAGTTTGACACTAAAGTATTAATTAATTTAAAAGTTATAAATCATTTTTTTTTTAATTTGTTTTTTTTTAACTGCTATAAATCGAAAACTACTTATCTGATCTGGATAATTTTTTTTAAATACCCGTAAATAATTGTACTTTGAGAATATATATATATATATATATATATGTCATAATAATATATTTTTAATACAAAAATTATAAACAATTAAAATAAATTATTACTATTTTTATTAAAAAGGGCAACTTTTATTTGAAAACTTGTTGTTGCAATCGATTCCTTGGACTATTTTGTTTAAGAATCCGTAATAAAATGATCGTGATTTTTATTAGGGGTTAGGAAATGACCCAAAAAAAGCGCTACCTGCGACGCTTCACTGGAAGATCGGACCGATAGAAGCGTGCTACTACCGCGAAACTTTTCCAGCTAGTAGTTCTATAAGTTAGTACCATAAACGATATATTATGTAATCGGGATGATATCAATATAAACAATATTTTATTGACTTAAACATAAACAACTTAATCGCAATTAGATGAAGTGTAATATTTTATATTATTTTAGAAAATATTCGTAGTTTACAAGTAATTTATTTTCCAAGTATAGTTAGAAATTAATGTAGTTCATTATTTAATAACATTTCATTATTCAGCTATTTAATAATATATATATATAGATTAACAGCGAAGCTCTGCATTCTTAGACCGTTCATCTATAGCCTCTGTCACGTACTTTATGAAGCTCGTGAAAGCCGGTGACATTTTTGGAATTACCCTCGCCTGATTTGATCTTTCTAACTATTTTCAACAATAACATGCCAGCATTTTCTGCTGTTAACTCTGGCCGCTTGTGGCGAGTTTTGCAGGAGAAATGCACACTATCATGCTTCATCTCTGCTAACATATACCAATTGGCACGGTCGCCTACACGCTAAACGTGGTTGCCACAATCTATAACCAAATTATACCCGTCATAAAAATCCATACCCAAATATATCTTGTAGGCGAAATCCACGAGTACTGAACTTTCCTCAATCACTCTCACTACCCCATCGACTTCAAAAATCAATTTAAGGTTGCCAGCCGTCCTCATCATGCTATTCGAAGCATTTGTAAGGGGCGTAGTGCATGGCGAGAGCCTTTGAGTGTATTCCTCAGCAATTCTCTTGCCCACGACGGTCACCTGCGCGCCCTGGTCTAGCAAAGCCGAATGTGGTTTGCCTGCAATGCTTACTACAAACAGGCGCTGGTTATCCATCACAGCGACGTTCACGGTCTCGGGCTCTGTAATAACCTCAAGAACTATGCCGTCTTCACGACCGTGTTCCATGACATCATGCTGAGTCATTGAATTCCCTTCACAACCGTATTCCATTACGTCACGCTGAGTCATCTATTTCTAAGCATGCGCAGTCTTTGATGACATATCTTTGCCAGTCAAAATCTACTAAATCTCTGCCTTATACGCATGCGTACTTGCCAACGGCACATCATTGCCAGTCGGAGATGATAGAATCCAGGAACTCATTAACGCAAGTGCTACATCTTGGTCACACTTCTTCATTCTCTCAGCAGTTGTATCCAAAGGTTTAGCCGTGATCTCCACGGCCCTTGCCCCCTTCAAGGCTGACTGCGCAACTGCGACCAACAAGCCTTTACCCAATCCATCTGCAGAATCAGTGGGTCCTAACGGCTCAAAACTCATCATGGTTTCGCGCTAGAAATCCTCCACTCTTGGGTGAGGAGTCAACTGCTTGGCACGTGGTAAACCTCTGGTTATTGGGCTGTTTACCCCTATGTTAGTCCTGCTGCACGTACATATACCGCTGGGGGCGTTTTACCGCCACCCGAAACGACAGCCAATGCCTCACTGCTGCTACAAAATGAAGATCCTGACTTTCTTCTACTTCTGGATGTCCTCTTCTTACCAGAGGACCTTTCCCTCGCCACAAGTGCAACCATTGCTGCAATCCTTTTTGGTTGGGCCTTGGGAGCTAAATAAGATACACCAAGCACCAACATTTTATCTTTAAGCGGGAGAAGTACATACTCTAACTCTCTTTCTCGTTTGCGCTCGAACTTTCCCCTATAACACTTGAGGTCGCCAAAATCTCGTATGGATTTGACGTTCAAAAGCCTCCAATATTTGGGGTGCAGATTAGCAGTTATCCTTTTTACCTGCGTTCTCTCCGAGGGCGGCCTCCTATAACGCCTGAAGATACATCTGTAGGCCGTTATATAATCACTAAGACACTCGCCCTCGCCTTGCATTCGAGATATCAATTCTTGATCTAAATTGACGTCAAAGAATCGCCGACAAAAGTGGAAGCGAAAATCAACGATGAAATCGCTTATGAACCGCCAGCCTAGATTGTTATTTTAGAACCAAGCGGCGGCTCCACCACTAAACGCCGTGGATAAAGCAGCAAGCATCTTGGAGTCAGGGATGTCGTGAAACTCCTGACACTTCCTGACTCGCTTCAGAAAGCTTTCGAGGCTGAAGCCACCTTCCCCTGTGAACTGGAGGCGGAAGTTTCGGAGGGTACTGACGTCATCGTATTCCACACCGCACGTGTTTTGGCGCCTGGGTCCCTCGCTAACTACGTACGGTTTAGGCCCACTAACACCCGCTAACGCATCCTGGATCATCGCTATATCTACGGGAATCTCCTTTCCATCAATCGCGTTCCTCTTTGCTCGCGAGTGCCTTCGCGCATGCGCATCCATACTCGGAGGTCGTTCTAACACCGTCTGAGGACTAGAAGCATAGACCAGGGATACGGCCATATACTCCTGCGCATTTTTTCTTCGGGGGAAAGTGCCTGCACTCTTTCCAAAGAGCACCATCGTCTCACAGCTTGATGACGCCCCCTCACGAGTCAGGTGAGACCTCCCATCCGGTGTTAACACCCCACGGTCCTGTCGTCCACGCGCCTCCGAGACGCGTGATCTCGCTGTAGCTAGGGATAGATCCAACGCGACAGTTGTGTCGCACTGGAACCCTTAGACCTCCGCATCGACCGCACAATCAGCGTCGACACGAAAGTTCACCTCTCTCGGCTTCTCACGCAGTATACTTTGCGCTTCACGAAATTGAGGAAAAGGCACCTCCCCAGCGGGTAAATCGCTTGAAGCAATGGGAGGATTGAGCTCTGGTCTATTTTCGTAGACCATTACTCTCAAGAGCCGATTCCTCAACTCCTCAGGAATGCCTTCGGCTCTGACTTCCAACAGTCCCGCTAGATTCCGCATCTCGTCGAAATCAGCCCCCGACAGTTCTCTAATCAGAATTTGGACGCCCGTATCTTTTCGTATACGGCGTATTCTGAGCTCTCTGTCGCACAATAGGGACATAGTGAGACTACATACCTAGTTACGCTTGAATAAATAAAAAAAAAGTAACTAAAACAACAAAAACGAAACCCAAATTAATAAAATAATACAATAAACCCGCACGCGCAAACTCCTATAAGTGGAAGAGCCCGGGAAAAATTCGCACATTTTATAAAGACCTGAAAGCAGCGTATGAACTACTAATATAACTACTACTAATTTAGAAAAGATATATATATGAACTACGATTCCACTGTCTATAAGTGTCTATGAAATAGAAAGAAAAATTAATTGTTCGATTATTTTTTACAAACAGCTAACAAACTTCATGATCAGGAAGGAATGTTATCATATCTACTCTCAAAAACCAGAACATCTATAATAAGTCAAGAAATAAAAAGTACTGCTGTCTCATTTAATTTACAAAATTATATAAGCCGACCGTATCCAGGGGCTAACGATACAAAATTAGTGTGAAAAGGTAATGAAAAGAAAGTTAAAATTCAAAGACGTTTACTTATGTTCAATTTAAAAGAAGTCTACAGCATGTTTGAAAAAGACTGTGCTGAAATTGAACTCAAGTTTTTTTAGTCAAATACAAACATTTCACAATGTTAGCATTTGTATTCACCATCAAAATCTAAAATTATTGGTAGAAGGCTGTAAAATGACAACGTAGAATTTGAAGATCAAGTAAGACGAAGAGTTACCTCAAACAGTAAAACATATTTTAATCAAAATGACATGTGAAAGACCTGATGAAGATGGTTTTTTTAAATAATACTCGAAATATCTTGGATTGACAAGAGTTTTAGATATATTCGAGAATTATTTAAAAAAAAATGCCACAGATTTCACACATCGAAAAAATAGGAAACTGTGAAGCAAAAGTGTGATTTCGTAAGAAATACATATAATATTAAAGAATACCTTATTATGAAACATACGGAATTGAAGCTGAATGGCATTTTTTGTAAGTTGTCATGGAAAAAGCGCATGTGATGGACTTGGCAGAACAGTGAAAAGATTATATATATATATATATATATATATATATATATATTATTAAATAATTGATTATTTTTATTTAATTTTCTTAATATCTATTGAGTAGTGTAACATATTCTATCTAGACTGTTTATTTCTAACTATACTTGGAAAATAGGTTGTTTGTAAACTACGAATACTGTCTAAAATAATATGAAATATTACACTGCATCTAATTGCGATTAAATTGTTTGAGAGCAAAAAGGTAATATAGAGCATCTTTCTACCTATCCAAAATCTACCTACCTTCATTTATACATTTAGATAAATAATTTGTATTAGACCCGCAACAAATAAACGATCTGGTACACTAATCGCGAAGCACATTAGGAGTCTGGAATCTTTACTCATTTGAAAGTTAAGTAATTTTAATAGAATCGTAAATATTAGTGAAAGTCACAAGTCGCGACAGCTCTTCCAAACATAAATCGTAATACTATATTGTCTTTAATATTATTTAACAATTAAATTATAACTTTATATTTTAATAACTGAACGCAGTTTGAACATTTGAGCGTATAACAAATATAATATAGATTTCCAATTATATTTAAATATATATTCATTTTATATTTGGTGAATCGAAAATGTCTATGTTATGCTCATTACTTTGAATCAAATTTTAGGCTAAATTAATAATTAATTCAAAAGTTTTAAATAATTGAAAAAATATGTGAATTTGTGTTAAATGTCATAACATTACCCTGTAACGTAACGTATCTTTACTATTTGCTGTACCTGAATATTCTTTCGTTTCATTTCTTCGTGTATTTTAGAAATAGCATATTTACGACTTTTGCGAAGAACATGTTTGGTAATATTATTTTCATTTGTTAAAATTTTTTGAGATATTTGCTTTGAACTTTGTGACGGAGTTCCTGGCCGTTGGCCGTTGGCCTTCAGCTTCTGAATTGGGCAGTCGTTGCTGTTAAGTTTTCTTTTGGTTTTTCTTTTTGTTTTCGCAGGTGAAAAGTGAGGTTTGTGTTCGTAAGTTTGGTGTGAGGCCCAGCTATCGGTGAGTGCATTTGGATTGTTCTCTCTCTTTCCCTCCGTGCGTAGATTATTTACCTTGATTTTATTTTTATTTTGTTTATCCGCATGCGCAGAGCCTCGTTCCGTACTCCTGGCTATTGAGCCGGAGCCTTACG
Organism: Chouioia cunea; assembly: GCA_030064505.1. Lineage (NCBI taxonomy): Eukaryota > Metazoa > Arthropoda > Insecta > Hymenoptera > Eulophidae > Chouioia > Chouioia cunea. The sequence continues at coordinate 20,511,416 of JAOPFQ010000002.1, forward strand.
AAGACCGTTATAATTATTTTGAATCTGTTTCGCCACTAACTGCTGAATTTTAATTATTTTCTTTACGCTGCGTTTTCGACACAATTTAGGCCGTTTATTTTGTTTACGTTTTATTTCAACCGCCGCTTTATTATTGTTCAGTTATTCTATTTTCATCGCTGCGTTTAGTGTAACCAAATTAATTATTTTGTTCGCGTTATTATTACTATTGTTTATTACTCTGGTTTATTTTATTTTCTTCGCTGCGTTTCCGTTATAATTTGGGTCGCTTATTTTGTTTGCGCTTTATAGATATCAATAGTTCTCATTATCGTGTTCGTATTAATTTGTTTCGCGCTACGCTTACGAACGAAGTATAATTTCTCTTGATTATGCTCAGCGAATAAAGTTATTTTTTTTATAAACTAAGTTGTTCGCGATTTTATTCTAACGCCTGCCTACTCGCCTATCCTTGACCTCTCAAGGTCATCACGACCTTGACACGTATTAGGCCGTAATTGCGCCTCTTATTCCCCCTTTTTATTAATAATAGGTAGATATCGATGTTTTCTTTTGTTGTTGTTATTTTATTTGGCAACTGGAGGTGACTACCCTTGACAAATAAGGTAAGTCTTCCTTTAAGTGCTACGTTACGCGTTGCAACTTAAAGGGAATAGTTTTTCTGAAATATTTCCCTCGTACTACAGTTTTTATAACTAACTATTAGATTACTACAAAAATTAATATATTTAACTTCCGGAATTTTATTTTTTATTGAACAATCAGAGTTAAGATGATTTTCGGTATATTTAAATCATACCCGTATTTTGTGGCAGTAATTTTTTGCATTAATTGAATCTGTGTGATCTTTTTTCAAAAAACCTGTAAAAAAATTGTATTTTAAGAATATTTGCATATCATAACAATATATTTACAGATAAAAAAAATTATAAAGATCTAAACTAAATTTTTATGATTTTTGTTGAAAGGAGCAAGTTTCATCTGATTACTTTTCATAAAAATCAATTTTTTGGTCAATTTTATTTAATAACCTATAATAAAACCTATTTAATGCTTGGCCATGTGATGTAACCGATAGAAAAATTGACTCCGTCCCGGAATAATACTAAGTAATTCAGTTATATAACTCAGTAGTGAGGGAAATATATTTTGTAATAGGCATTGCTATTAATATAAATAACGTCTTATGTACTTACATATTAACAAATTAAACCGAAATAAGATGGATTTTTTTCCTCTTAAAGAGTTTTCTCAGTTCTTTAATTGATTTATTATACTGTTTGTATTAGTCTACGTTGTTGTAATATTTTCCTTAGTTTTCTTTCCTTTAACTTTTCTAAGACTATTTTCTAAATATATATACGTATATATTTTCTAATTGTTATTTATTATAGTAGGAACATGATTAGAGGCTAGATTTGACTATAAGGTATCTGGGACATAATCCTTTTACTACTGCGAATTATATTAAATGACTTAGTTTATTTAGATCCGGTACGCAGTAAGTTGATTCCCCGGTTGATATTGGCTTGAGATTTTTTGTAAGATCTATCATTTTTATCATTTAGAATGATAGACCTTGATCCCGACCAAGAATTTTTCGCCTCATACACACCACCTAGAAGGGATCAATGCTCAAGGCTATAAAAATAATGTTTATATTATTCTTTGGAGATAGCATATCTCGGAGAGCAATATATCACAGAGAATAGATAGTACCATTTTTATCTCTAATTGTAACATTTGATGTTTGTAAACAATAATTTTTATGTCGTTCATTTTCATAGTATTTGATTATATTTTTAATTTTAACAGCAGTTCGACCATGTATTATGTCGACGGGGTGATTATTTACTTTATTTATAAGCATGGTTAGTAAATCTTGGGTTATATCAATTCCATTCGTTAGTTGAATAATTGTAGATTCTAACTGATCTCTCTTAGTTACTATTTACTGTGTCTGGATATTCTTTAGTTTTATTTCTTCTTGTACTATAGAAACTTTCATTATTTTCATTTATTAGAATTTCTTGAGGTATTTTCTTTATTTAACTTCCAGTATTTTATTTTTTATTGGACAATTGTAGTTAAAATGATTTTCGGTACATTTAAAGTATACCCGTATTTTGCAACAGTAAGTTTTTGCATGATCTAACTCTTAACACTAATCATACCAACACTTTTTAGATACCTAGTTTACCATAGCGGGTCAAATGACCCTAAATTTACGTTTCCTACTTTTATGTATGAAATATGGATGTTGGAAAGGAAATAAAAATATAATGATAATAAAATATGTATTATAATTATATGAAATAGTATTTTTACAATATCTATTTAAAACGCAAAAAATAAAAGTTGTTTTTATTTATCACATTTTTTACACATAAGTGTTTCCGTCACACATTTCCCGCAAACAAATTTTTTACAATTGGAGCAAATTTTATTAGTTTTATTTTCTTTGCAGTATCCTATTTGACACCTCTTACGTTTATTAGAATCCGTAACAGGGTTAGGCAACGATTGTTTAGTATTTGCTTTTTTTTTTGTTTGTTCTCGGGCAACTCGAAAATCGTCGGCAAGTTCTGCTGCTAGCTTGAGTAAAAAGTCTTGTCTCGAGATATTATCTCCTGTCGTTTGCTTGTATAAATTCCAGGCATTTATACCAGCTAAATCAAGGATATTGAAAAAAACTTGGAGTGGCCATCTGCAAGACTTAGACTTTATAGTAAATTTTCTCGCCATTTGATCGGTCATGTCTACACCAAATTTGGTTTTATTGTAATATGAAACAGTTTCAGGTAAACGCGTATCATTATTTTCTATTGATACAAATTTATGTTTAGAACTAAGTAAAAGTACCTTTTTATTTGGCTTGCTTTTATAAATTGTAAGAGTACAATTATCAGAAGTAAAAATTTTCGAAGAAAATCTTGCCATGTCATCTTTCTTTTGCTTTGCAATTAGTGGTAGCTCCCTTTTGTTTGAGCGAATGGTTCCAACTAGGGTAGTTCTTTTTGATAGAAGTTGTATGGCTAGGGATTTGCTTGTGAAGAAGTTGTCGGTGGTCACAGTTCTTCCGCAACCAGTAAATGGCTCGATCAGCTTGAGTACAACATATTCAGAGAGTTGTACTGAAGAGGGTCTATTTTCATCTTTTCCTAAATATGGAAATGCATTTATGACGTATTTGCTATCGACGTCCGATGCTAACCAAAATTTGGTTCCAAATTTATCCGGCTTGTTAAGCATGTATTGGGTAAATCTACATCGTACTTTAGTCGGAAATAGCTGTTCATCTATAGTAATATTACCGCCCGGTTTGTAAAAGTTTTGGCTGTTCTCAATGAAAATATTCCAAATCGTGGATACCATGGCAAATTTATCTGCTTTCAAACGCTCGATCCGCTGACTTTTTTTATCAAAACAAAAAAATCTAAGAATTTCTTTTTTTGCTACCTTTTTTACACAAAAATCTGGTTTCAATCTAAAATTTTTATATTTTCTTGAATTATTGTCAGCTATTTTGATTGAACTACTTTACGTAACAGTCTTTGCGTACATTTGCAGTTTACTGAATATAATAAGATAAGCAATATGTATTGATAAGCTTATAAAACAAAAAAAATGTTCTCCGGGTCAAATGACCCGATGTGGTAGACAACGGTATACAACAGTTATTACTCAAAATAAACAAAATAAAAAATTATAAAAATAGTATAAGAACAGTAGACTTAATTAGTCAGAAAACGTCAGTAGGTTAAATTTAAAGAATTACTAAGATAATACGTGCATTATTAATGCAAAAGTTCAAAATGGGTCATTTGACCCGTTATGGTATGATTAGTGTTAACAACGTCTACATTTGCGAATATCGCGTTTTTACCCTGTGATTCAAAATTAATTATTTAGTTCATTAGTTTACCATTGTCATAGATTTTTATGTTATTTTCTTGTTATTCTGTTATTCTTTTCAGTTCGTTAAAAAATATAGATAATAGTTATTTGATATTTTTATACTATACGCTGCTGGTTCTGAGTATGCTATGATTGTATGATAAGAATGTAGAGTTTATTTTCTTTATTTTAAAACCTAAAGAATAGGGTATTTTTCTAAGTCGTATATAATTAAATTAAATAATTCCGGTTTGAATTTTTATTTCATTATTCAAAGTTACATTTAGTCCTATACTAATATAACGCATATACATACACAAAATAAAACTAAATTTCATGATTTCGTCGAATGGTCTTTCGTTGATTAGTATCGCGAATTTTATTATCTGTCAAAAATAATAAAAACAAAGAAAATATAATTTATTATAGTACTAAACTTTCCGTTGAAATGTTGCTTTCTCTTTTTTTCTTACTTCTAAACCAAACACTAATTTTATTTTATGACGTTACCTTTTCCATTGTATGGTAATCTGACCTTTTTATTTCTTTTCGGTTGTACATTTTTATACATATTTTAATAGCTTATGAAGAATAGACAGTAGCAAATAATGTATTTGAAAATATGACGTAAAAAATTAAATAAGAATCAATATAAGAAAATCTGAATATTTGTAGCTCAATAAAAAAATTATCGATCGGATTAGTTTGCTTATGTGCAACATTTTTGTAAATTTGAGTATAAAGAGAATATTATTCCCAGATCGATCGCTTTAAATAAAAAACGAAAGATTAATCCATAAATTTACGAAGTTATAATACCAGACTACTTTGTGAACATTTCAGGCCGGAGTTGACTTTTGTGTCACATCACTGAGCTGAGCGCCGCAAGTAGTGCTTTCTTTTGACGCTCATTACTAATTTCTTACTAAAGATTTAAAAAGTTTTATTATAAGCTATCAAACAAAAAAAATTGTCCAAAAAATCAAATGCTATCAACATTTTTCAAATGAGAATTACCCCTTTCTACGAAAATCGCAAGAATTTATTTTAGGTGTTTATAATTTCTTTTAATAATAAATGTATTATTATGACCTTATACATTCTCAAAGTACAGTATTTACTACTTATTTTTAAAAAATTATGCAGATTGACGGGTGGTTTTCAAGTTATAGTATTTAAAATAATTCACATTTTATTCAACAGTTTATAACTGATTAATTTATTAATATTTTTGCATCAAATTCGATACAAGTACCAGTGTCGTATGTTCACATCTAATTTTTTATTTTTATTAAAGGTCAGAGACGTAATCATACATCAAAGCTATTTGTGATATTCATTTCTATGAATACCTATGAGAAATTGACAAATAAGATTGACATAAAGTAGATGAGAAGAGAACAAATAAATATGATAATAACTTAAAATTCAAACTTCGTCATACTAGATATATCATAATTATTCTAAAGATAAATTATAACTCAGAAATGCCTTGTAGTTAGTCTCTACGGAAAAAGTAAAAGAGTAAGTGACACATTTTAGATAAAATTCACCCTACGAATTCATTCAAATCTGTGGTATGTATGAATATAAATATTAATTTCTTCAACATCTTGCTATTATAAAGCAGTGTACAATTATAAAATCATACTATTATTGATTTAAATCACGATTTTTCAAATTTTAGGTTTCACCCCAGCTGTTTTCATAAGAATTATATATGTAGTCCCCTTATGGTTTGATGTGATACGTAGATTTAATAGAAATTACAGATTATCATTTCTGAAATGATATAATTAATCAAGAAAAGATTTTTTTATTCACTAAATAACATAAAAACGCTCTAATTTCTTACCAGATCTGAAGCGAAAAAGCTGTGAACTGTATAAAAGTACAATTCATATAATTGTCTGATATAAAGCAGAATAATTTGGAATTCTTCATCTAAGAATTTGATAGCTTGTACATATTTTACGCATACTTTGAGAGCGCCAAGGGTTGTATTTGTTACAATAGGTCTAGTATTTCTATTTGACATTTTCAGTATATTTTTTAAATAAACATGGTCCTTTTTCTTGTGTGCCAATCCATCCTCTAAATCTCCGTCATCCGAATCTTCAGAATATTGATATTTACGGATCATCTATAGTAAAAGAATATAAAATATCAATTCATAATTTTAATCATTTCTAAGATTTGTAACATTTTTTGTATTAATTAAGGTTAAACACTGAAAATTGAAGCTTTTCTTCATTTTGGACCCAAACAACCTTTTTAATATAAGTTGCATCATACAACTATTCTCTTTTCAAAATACTTGGAATAAGTTTTAATTTCGATTATTACAATTTTCATTGTTGAGATCCAATTGATTCTCTAAATAAGAGCTAAGTAATTTAAACAAGTTTGAGGTAAAAGCGAAGCGAAGTCTCAAATTTTTCGTATATTTATCATCTCAACTGATTATGCCATCGAAACTTGTATCAAGTTTAATGAAAAAATATTAATTAATCAATCAACTATAAACCATTGAAAACTGTTCATGGGATGTGCGTGATTTTTTATTGTCAAAATACGTGGGAAAAATATTACTTTAAGAATATGTATACATAATAACAATAAATTAATTGCTAAGAAAATTATAAACATTTATAATTTTTACGATTTTCGTCGAAAGGAGCAAGTTTTACTTGAAAAATCTAAGATGGAATCATTTCTTTCAACAATTTCCACAATAATCCGTAATATTTTTTAATGTTTATTAGAGTCTCGGTACATGCAAAGAAAACACTCCGTAAGGCGCTCAGCTAGATGACTCGACATAGAGAATAGTCAACTCCACCCAGAAATGATCGCAACTAGTTTGGTTTTATAAATTGGTATTTTGAGCCATATATTTTGTAATAGACATTGATATTAATATAAACCATGTCTTATATATCTAAATATTAAGTTCAGAGTGTAATATTTTATATTATTTAATAAAATATTCATACTATACAAGAAATTCATTTTTTAGTTGGAATTATAGTAAAAAATGTCCATTTAAATATATACATGAAAAATTATTAATAATGTAATAGAGCATATCAAATGAATGTTACATGCTCATCAATTTGCAATTTATTGCTCAGATGATTACAAAAAAAATTAATTAAAATACTGAACTATTTCATTAAGATGTCATTTGATTTTATAATTTCACAATTTTTAGAATTATTTTACTATTATTTTGTAAATATGTTCATAAATATTTAAAACTTATTCAAAACTTATTCAATGATAATACAATATTCATTAAAACTATAATGATAATATTTTACAATCGTTTTTAATTTTTTAAATTTTAAATTTTAAATAAAAGAAAATTAGAACATTTGTAACGCAATAACCAAATTATTTATAGGATTAGTTTGGTTATGTGAGTATAATTTTCTCTGCTACAGCCATTTAAAGAAAAAACTAAAGTTCAGCCCATAAATCTACTGAATTAAAAAACCGAATTAACTGAGCGTAAAATCATTTTGCGTTACTTCATTGGTCACGGCACCCGGCTGAGCACTGGTGGTAGCACTATGTTTACACTCTCATTACCGAGCCCTTAAACCTATTACTAATTGAAAATTCTATTATCAATTAAAAATTCTATTACGAATTATTATACAAAATCGGCACAAGAATCGATTGTAACTAACACCTTTCAAATAAAACATGTTTCTTTCTACGAAAGTCACAAAAAATTATTTTAAATATCTATTTTTTTATCAATAAATTTATTGTTATGATATGTACATATATCCAAAGTACAATAATTCGTACGTATTTTGAAAAAAAAATCATTTAGATCCAATACATAATTTCCGAGTTGCTATTTAAACAGAAATTTTTTTTTCAATAGTTTATAACTTTTTAATTACTTGATATTTAAGCAAAAAATATGGCATAAATTATGTTAAATCCTTTTGAATAATTTATTAAATTAATTGCATAAATAGGTAATTTTACTTGCACATTGTCATTAAATGCAAGTTCGAAATAACTATGGGATCAAGGAATCGGTGTAATCAGTAAGTAAGGCATACAATCGGAATACTTTATTTATTATTAAAGGTAATTAGTTAACCAGGCGATATTGCGGCAGCTTGATCGACGCATACAAATCCTACTAAGTTATAGAGAAAAGCTTGAGTCAAGGGCACAAATCGCAAATTACACAGATAAATCCAATCGTACTTAAAACTAAAAAAGTAACTATACGTTACATAATGAAAATAAATAATAGTAATGTACAAAAATGAATCGAGATCTCTCTGATACACTTACGGAATATGTAGTAGTCATAGCGATATGATAGAGACGGACACTACACGGTAAACCGAGACACAACTTTGTGGCCTCGTGGACGATTGATACTATGAGCGGTCATGGGTACTACGGCGCTGGGTGCTCTTCCAGGAGGTATGTCAGGACAACTTTCACTAGAGCCACATTGAGTTAAGGCTAAGTCAAATTCGCACATACGAATATACGTAACGAGATACATTTTCGTTAAAAAATCTAAGCTTAGTGGATCATGATTTGCCGGACGCACTTCTCTCAACGAATTGTTCAATTTCTTCAATTTTTTAAAATCATAAAAACAACGCCCCTCTTCCTATTTCCTTATTGCTAAGGGAAAGGAAGAGTGAATGTTACTCAATTTTATCAAAGGACCTATGCCATAATGATAAGTGTCGGTGTGATAATTAACCAACACAAGTTAGTTTTTCACTAGATTAGATCAAACAACGGGTCTTGTAAATATTATGAGGTATGCCTAACATGTGTTGGGTTTTCCTAAGATTGAACGAGTGCTTGTACAGCTATTCATTGGTAATTTCCCAAATGACAATGAGCGAGGGAACCATCTCATAACATAAATAAATGACGACCTTCACATAGACATTAGATATACTAATTATAAAATAATCCGAGAGCTTGCTCTGAATTTAACTGAAACTTATTTTTTTCTGTCATATGTCATAAACAAATATTTCTAAATGAATCAAATGGCAAAATCAAAAATATAACTTTTCCAATTATCAGACTCTTTATTGCCCAGTTTAAAATTAGGTGGCTTGCATACAAAGTAATATTTATAAAACAAAATGAAGAAATTATTCAAAGATACCTTGCTGTATATTAATATATATAAAAATATACTTTTTTAATAGTTGCAAAAAATTCTAGTATATTGAACAAAATGACATAATTAACACTTTCTAAAATATAAATGTCATAACAATTATAACATATACATAGTGGACCATTTTAATTGCTCCAATCAAAATCTTGGAAAGTAGTGAGTGCTTCAAAGAAAAGTTACTGCACTCTGAGGGAGACATGTTTTGATGGATTTGTCTGTAACTTTGATGGTCATTTTCAAGGCCATTTCAAAATCAACATTATTTTTTTAATTGGAACACACGGTTCAAATCCCAAGGATCTATATAAGCTGAAAATTCTACGTTCGGATGAGGTATTGTGTATGGGGTGTTTTCCATCCCGTAGTTTATTTAAAGATAAATCTCTTCAATATTTGAATTACTATTTGATAAATTATTAAATATTTCAATCTGTGAAAATCCCTAGAAACAATTGTGGACATGGCTCTTTGAATTTGTCTTCCATAATTAATACTTGTTTAAAACTTTTGACTGTATCGGACCAAATCAAATTATATAAGATCTTATTTGAAAAATTAAACTTTTCAAACCCTTTATCATCATTGTTTTATTTATGTAAAATGAATTTTTCTGTTGGAAAAAAGTGACCATAAAATGGGTTTGCAATTGGTCCTAGATCATATTAATGTCATTAAACTATTTTCCTTTCAAAGTTAAATAATTATTATCTAAGTCTTATCTACAATAGGCGTCGGAATGCAGTTGCACTATATGCAAACACACTTTTTAATCTAATACTTTCATCCTCTCGATCAAAACGTGTGTGTCACTTTTGTGAGTTATACAATGCGAATTTTCCTAATATTTCCTTGTAGTTATGTAGTTATTACAAATGTTTAGGAAGTAGCAATAACAGAATGCACAGTTCTGTATATTTATAAATTCATTGCAAAAGTTTTTTTTATGTTGAATAAAGATACACAAATAATTATAAATGCATTTTACTAATATATCTTTTATATTTTCTATATGAAAAATTTTAATTTAGAAAAACCATGATAAAATAGTATTGTCTAAAATATTATTCTTTTTTTTATATAAATATTAATTTTTTTAAATGAAAAATGCTTTTAAAGATTTTAATTTCAATATTTAATTTATGGACTAATCATGGAAGAGCAAACGGAAAAACAGGTAAAGTGTCTGGGATGCAAGATTCACCTAAAAAACCTTTCAGGATACAACGAATCGTTAAATATTGATGAAGAAATATCTCATTTTCATGGAATATTTGATAAGGCAGTTTATCCCAATAATAATATATGTTTAAAATGTTTTTAAAAAATGAGAAAATTCGTGCATCAGAATAAAGAAATTCAACGTAAGGCAATTAGTATTGAACAACTTAGAACGATTATTGTTTGAAACACCTCCTTTTGGCTCCCAGTTGTCTCTATCATCCACAAATAGTCCAGGAGTTATTTCATATAGAGTCGAAAGAAGAAATCAAACTTGAAATATTAATTACGAGAATAGTCCCAACAGGTTGTACTTAAAATTGAAAGCACCTAGTCTACGCTCAATAAAATTATTAAATGTTCTAATAAGCGATAAAGGAAAAAGAGATAATAAGAAGAGAGTTAAAAGTAAATGTATTTTGATTGTATTTACACGTTTTCCTTTGGTCTCTTCTTCTCTCTCTCTCTCTCTCGTTCTCTGAGTAGGGTTATTTAATTAAGTTTAATAGATTGATTAAAACTTTTCTAATACATGTATGGTAACACATAACTTCGACCGCGCCTCCTTACTCATAAGTCTTTTCGAGTCCCTTTCAAGTCAGTCCCTATTCTTCTTAGGCTAATAATGATAAAAAAACTCTTTCTTTTTGGACTAATTAGTTCAACTCAAGAATGATGTGACCGTTTGTTAATAGACGTCATGTACCGTTTTGATAAACATTTTAGTTCGTTACAATTAATTATTTAACTTATAAATTATATTTTCAATTGAAATTTTTAAAACTCATTAAAAGGTTCTAAGGAGCTATAAATAATAATCTATTGTTTTTTAGCAATCTATTGTTATAAAGATGTTATTACGTTTTGTGTATGATAATCAATTAATTGATCGAACGAACGTTTCGTTATTATTATTTTTAATTGAGTACACAGGGAGAGAGAGGGGTTTAATTAATTACAATGATTAACTTAAGACTATGATAATGTCGGTGTTGCAAACTAATTTTAATGTTATTTAGGCGGGATGATATTATTTATAACAAGTTATCACTATTGTGATAGATAAAAAAATAAATATACATACAATTTTGTTTTTCTTAAGTTGATGTTAGTTTGACTAAAGTAAATTTAAATACAAGTGGTATTTATAAGATTCCATTTGAATTAGTAATTGATTTTTCGTAAGTTTCTTTCACTTCTGTATAAAATATGGTACCGTAGCCAAAAACTTAATTTGCATCTTTAACATAACAGCATTTCAAATATATTATATATGATTGATTACTTTATGTTACTAAAAGAAACCACTTTTTCTAAATTTCCTCAGGAACATGAAATAAAGATTTTCAACGATGCCGTGTTTACGCAATTAGAACGAATTAGAACACTATAAATGACACGATAATGAAATTCATTAATTAGAATAGTAAAATTAGATTCATGCATAATTTTCATCAATTCTTTTTGTAAAGAAAAATTATTGGTAGCTATAGCCATTTGAATAAACAAAGAAACTTTAGATAAATCTACTAAGTTATAAAACCGAACTACATAGAACATTTTAGGGGGAAGAGTCGATAGTTCTATTGCTTGCGGCACCAAGGTGAACGCCGCAGGTAGATCTTTGTTTACACGCTCATTACTGATCTATTAAACATCTTGAAATTTTAGTATGAATTATGGAAAATTGTCCAAGAAATCGATTACTACAAACATTTTTGAAATAAAAAATGCGCGTATCAACGAAAATTCAGAAATTTATTTTAATTGTTAATAATTTTTTAATCAACAAATATACTATGACATGTATATAATATCGAAATATAATCTTTTTCAAAAATTGGAAAAATTTAATTGAACGTAGCGGGATCACATATATATTCAATAATTTAATTACTGACTATATTATAAATAGAGTAAATTATATTAAAATAATTGGTCACGCATTTGTTAACTTTTACAGCAAAGGGTTTTTCAACATGAAAGGCTCTTAGGACTACTTAATTTATTTAAATCATAATTTGAGTTACAAAACTTGTTGAAATACCTTTTATAGCATACTTAAAGGGTAAAAGTTTCTAATTGTATAATTTTTCGGAATTAATATTGGGTGGCCCTTTTAATTTTAATCGGAATGATTATGCTGAATAAAGACGATCTTCTAAACATGATTTTCATTTTTCTTGATAAATACCTTCTTATTATTTTAAACTACGGCTCAGATTGGATATTAACAATAATCATTACTTTACCTTTCGTTAATGTTTTCAAGTTTCCTAACGAACGATATTGCTGATGGATTCGTAAGATTAATACAAATTTAATATCTTATGAATTGATTTTGTACTTTATACCAAATAATTTAAAATCATAAACTTACTTCTGAATCTTCTAATTTACTCATTTTGATCGTGGGTTCCAAGGTAGAATTACTAAAATATGAAAAATAATCTGGGTCATCGTGAATATAATGATTGTATTCAACATTAGACAAAGCAGCTTTCAAGGTGCTTCCAGGAGATTCATCTACATCCATTACGTGAAAATTTAATGCAGATTTTACTGGACACAATGCCCATCCGTCATTTTCTAGGTATGTTTTTAGTTCGTCAATTTGAGAAATGTGATAAAAATGTAAATAAGCCAACAATTTTTGTTTGGTATATTTATGGAGTCCATTGTCTTGCTTATTCTCAATTAGTGGCTCGTTTTTTAACATCCTGCAAATGTATTTTTCATACTGTAAAAATCAGTAGACATGTTAAATGTACCAATTCTACGTACCCTTCAATTATAATTAATGCATGAAGAAATTCTTCCATTTTCAATGATTTTAAATCAAAACCATCTAAATAGGTTTTTATTTTTACCCTTATATCGCAGCATATCTTTATAATTCCATTTTCAAGAATCTGGGAAACGTATTGCTGATTCATGACTGATAATTTATGATTAATTTCATTAAATTTTAAAACATTATCCTGCTCATTATGCCATTTTACAAGAAGACAATAAGACTTCAGAATATTTAATAAGGATTCACACAATTCTAATAAGCAAGGAATAAAAGAATATGATGGGATCGATTTACACACTGTAGAAAACTGTTTTCCAATATCAGTTTTTACATATTTAAGGACACATGCTAAGGATGAATTATGTATTGCAGCTATAAAATGCAGATGCAATTGATCTAAAGCAGATTGCGATTTTCCAAGAAGTTTATATGTTGTGAAAATAGATGCATATATATTTATATCAAAGTTATTGCTAATATTAGACAATAACATTTCTAAATTCGTTTCAATTTGTTCCAGTAAATCATTAAAATTTTTATTTAAAACTATCATACAAAAATATTGCTGTTTACTTTCCGTCGTATTTTGAAATTCCAAAATTGAAGATACTAATCTAGGATAATTTTTATCAATTAGCAGTTGTTCAACACGTTCCATCATACGGCACTGAAAATGAATGAAATTAGATATAACGACTTAGAGAGTAATATAACTTGCAGATTGGTTTAGATATTGAAATGTATTTTATATGATTATAGTAAAAAGACATAATTTCGATATTTTTAAGGTGATAATGATATAAAATTAATTTAATGTACATATGTGGTATTAATTAAGCAGATAAAGTTATTTTGTCATTTTTTACATAAATCTATTTTAATTCGTTCGTATAAAACTTTAAAAAAATGTATTGTCCAAAAAGTAAACTTATTTATTCGTAATTTGAATAACTAAAGAATAATGAAGCCATGTTGATGTGATAAAATATGTGATGTAATGTGTGTATGTAAATATGCGTTAACAACCTTAAACTGATAATAATACTTTGACCGAATTATGATTCCAAGAACAGTATTTAACCACAAACAAATATAAAGAACAGACAAATATATAGGAACTGTTACATGTTTTTCCCCATATCAAGCTCATTGGAATTATTTATTTTCTTTCTTTTTATTTCGCAGAAAAATTAATGGTATAAATACAATAGTATTAAACTATATTGAGGAATACCACAATGAAATATTAGAGAAATTATAATAAAATAAAAAAATAACGAAATCAAAAGAAGATTTATGTGCAATTGATAAATAAAATTAATTATACTTATGAAAAATAAATTTTTTTATACGGGACCTTATAAGGGACAGCTATGTACTTTTCTGCATGAAATTAAATTTGAATAAATGCCATAAATGAGGAAATCATTGAATTAAACTGAAAAAGGGTATTGTGTACCAGTGCTCTCTCTCTCTCTCTCTCTCTCTCTCTCTCTCTCTGTCTTTCTCTGCTCTAAACAAATAACTTATTTGTATATGTATGCCTGAACCTCGTAATCTTTTCATGCGTGATTGTATTTTTCCAGCGTCTATGCTACTCTACAATTCCTACAATCACAGTAACATATAGAATCGTGCGTGTTCATTTTTTCTATTTTTATTTCTTGAGCAAAATTGTCAGAACTTGCCCACAATAATTGTTAAAAATTATTCTATTCGCGATGGTCGGATGCTAGAGCGAAGGACTCTTCAAGGCACTCCACCTGAGCCAACCTTCCACCTTTTTACTGTTAGAAGTGCGCACATCCCATGTCCTAATAATGGATCTGGTATCAGATGAGGGTTCTAAGTATAAACAAGCGACATGGCTATATTCCCATGCGCAGGAGACCTTTGAGAAAATATCATTGCGCTGTCCCCAAAAAGAACAATATCATCTATGTCCTTTCTCGACCTATGTGATGGCTGCACCGCTAACTGTACATGGATCGGTGGCAGTACCAGCGCGCGAACCACTCGTTTGCCGAACCACTGCTCGTTAATTTCCAAAACGTTTGTGTGGTGAGGAGACATCGTCGCCTCTTGGGGTGGCTCCTCTCCATAGTTTGTGCCCCCCCCCCTCTCGCGCTTGGTGATCGCACCCCTCGATTAATTTCCCTACGTACCTCCGATGCACATGGCCTTGCATCGCTAAGGAAAAGTTCGTAGCTTTGCTGCAGTCGTGTGGATAGGTCTTAGCCTTCGCATCACCCTCCCCTTTCGATCTCGGAGTGGAAGTCCACCTTACTTGACTTCTCGTGCACCATATTCTATTATAAAAGCATACTCTATGTTGCATGGGATCGAGGGTATGGTGCTTTGCCGGTGGTTAAATCGTTTACGATAATGGGTGGATTAACCTCTGGTTTATTTCTAAAGATCACCACTCTAAGCAACTGCTCTCTCAACTCCTCTGAAAAATTGGAGGAAATTATACAAATACCGGTGAAAATTTTCAGTTTTAAAATAGAATGTGCATAGTTTCTAACAAAAACATACTTGAAAAATAATAGTAAGATAATTATGTCAATAGTGTAATTATGAAATAAATTTCATATTTACTAAATAGTTGATTAGTTTAATTTCATTTTGTTAAAATCTTCTGAGTAATATTAATAAAATGTATGAATATTTGCCATCAATTTAGCATCTTATAATCCATAACTAAGCATTTTTCATGTATAAATTTTATATGAACATTTTTTACTGTAATTAAACAAGAAAGGGGGTTTCTTATATAGCTCGAATATTTTCTAAAATAATATAAAATATTACATTGCATTTAATTTATTTTAATTGTTTATACAGTTTCTTTTTGATTGTTAATAATTATATAATCAATTAATATTTTAGTATAAAAGAGTACAAATAATGACCTTCATATAATCATTTGATGTACCAAATATAAACAAAATCAATACCTTGCTCCTATTTGACCCAAAACTAATTTGTTTTCTGTCATAGTAGTAGATATATTGTTGCGTTTCTCACGTAAATATAATCTGTAACTTTATTAAATCTTCCTTTTCAGGGTCAGAAACAGTATTTCTGTCGTATAACTAGTTTCGAGCAATGAACAATTGTAATTATCAATGCATTAAAATATAATTTGTTTTTGTTGACTTATCTCAAAGATAATCACACAAAGAAGTCACAAAGTTTGATAATCCTTCTAATATTATGGATTTTGCGACGATACACGCCATTTAATTTTAAGTTTTTGCAGAATAGACAACTGTACACCCTAAAGAAAATACAAAAAAATTAAATATTTTTGCCTTTGGCCTGGGTTTTTCCCCTGAGCGCTTTGTAGAAATATGTTGTTTGCACATTTTTAGGAGATAAAAGAAAAAAACCGTATTAATTACATTTTGAATACAGTTTGGTCACATGTTTTCGGAAGAGATAGGGAAAAATACTATCTCTTCCGAAAACATGTGACCAAACTGTATTCAAATTAGTTTTGGGTCAAATAGGAGCAAGGTATTGATTTTGTTTATATTTGGTACATCAAATGATTATATGAAGGTCATTATTTGTACTCTTTTATACTAAAATATTAATTGATTATATAATTATTAACAATCAAAAAGAAACTGTATAAACAATTAAAATAAATTAAATGCAATGTAATATTTTATATTATTTTAGAAAATATTCGAGCTATATAAGAAACCCCTTTCTTTTTAATTACAGTAAAAATGTTCATATAAAATTTATACATGAAAAATGCTTAGTTATGGATTATAAGATGCTAAATTGATGGCAAATATTCATACATTTTATTAATATTACTCAGAAGATTTTAACAAAATGAAATTAAACTAATCAACTATTTAGTAAATATGAAATTTATTTCATAATTACACTATTGACATAATTATCTTACTATTATTTTTCAAGTATGTTTTTGTTAGAAACTATGCACATTGTTTGTCTGATATTTATTTATATTTGTTTAGACTTTTAATAATAAAATTGTGGTGTGTATATATATATATGTAGTATAACTCTGAAAAATACAATGTTCTTTTCGTGATTAATTCCTTTTTGATTTCTATAAATAATTTCTATCGCAACTTTATTCATGATAATTTTCAAAAAAGTGACATCAACTTCGATTCCGTGTATATTATAATGAGAAATTAAAATTAAATAATGTGATTTCGGGAGACAATCACTACTTTTAGTTATGCTGTTTAGTCTAAGACTTTCGTCTTCTTGACTGGGACGCATAAATGCCTTTTGTGGAAAACTCGTTGGCGCTATTGTCTTATTTCCTAGTGAACTTTTATGTTGTATTGACCCATTGACAGCGCAACGTTCACTCTACTTCTCCAACACTTGTGGGAAAGCGGCTAAATATTATTGAGGCTAACTGAGGCTGACACACAAGATCAATTCGTAGCCTTTATATACACCTCGCGAAGTATGGTTATCATAAATCACGAATAAGATTCGGCGGAAAATAATCTTAAGCGTGCATTTCTTCGTTGTGATAAGTTTATCCATTTCGTCATGTGAAAAACTCATCGTACGATTTTCTTGCGTTTACCTTATGACTGTCTACCGTGTTGATAAAGTTACTTGAATAGAACACATGTTCTGATTTAGAAAATTTTGAAGGACACTATGGGAAGCTTATCATAAGCTGATTGCGTTCTAACCGGTTGTATTACATGTGTCTAACCGAGATTTCTAATCTCAACACGTTAAACAGGTGTTCTACATCGCTATTATCGTCAAAATTTCGATAGATACATATTTTCTTTCTTATTTATATATTGTGTCTTTTCTGTTGTTACAATAATATGACTTGTTCTTTTACTCCCAATGATATAAAATAAAATAGGATAGAAAATAGCACTAAATCTTTACAATAAATTAAGCGAGTACAAATTTAGAATTAAGTACGAGTTTATATGAATTTTTATGATATTATTATGGTATCACACTGATGTGGTGCCGAACAGAGAAGGTGGTGAATTCGTCATTTTACACTAGTTCACATCAAGAGAGATCAATTCTAACAGTGATCCTTCTACCCTGCGCCAGGGTATATTATGAAGAGCTCGAGCTCGTTCGATCTATTCTTGCGTTTCCCCACCCCACTTTACATATTACAGACACTGGAAAAAAATATATAAATTTCACGAAATATGTTGAATGCACTGACATAAATTTATATTTAATTGATTCGTTTCGATTTATAGACTCTTCTCTCAACATACTATCATCGTACTTTGCAGAGACATAACTCCCTGGAACGTATTCTTCAATTCCGCAGTAGATTTCTTTACCACTACGTCTCAGCTCTGTGGAAACGCAAAGGCAACTCTTCTTCGAAAGCAAGACTTTTACAGTAGTCTGAATGACTAATATGAATGACGAAGATTACATTCACGTATAGGACATTTGGAAAATGTACATCACCGACTTTGGTAGCTACGCGAATCTTTATCTCAATACCAATATTCTCTTTTTGGCCACAGTTTTTGGAAACTTTAGAACCAACTGTGAAAAAGGTACAGTTAGGGGTCAACTTACTATTACGTAACTCCTGGATTTATATGAGCACAATATTCGTGAGGGTATTAGTTACTGCTGCAACAGATACACTGCTGATAATAATCCATATATGGAGTAAGGCTATGATCAGCTAAAAGATGATAAGTACTTGAGCAATATATAAGCCTGTTCCAGAATTAAAATAAAAGAAACTTATTACCAGTCTTGATGTAAGAAGATGATAAGAAGCATTATGTAATTCACTATAAAATACTCTCTCAAGTATTGTGCAATAGC
Source organism: Chouioia cunea (assembly GCA_030064505.1). Lineage (NCBI taxonomy): Eukaryota > Metazoa > Arthropoda > Insecta > Hymenoptera > Eulophidae > Chouioia > Chouioia cunea. The sequence goes on from JAOPFQ010000002.1 coordinate 20,530,357, forward strand.
ATATATTGTATCTTAGAAAAGATTTACCGTGTTTTCAAATGTATACAAAGTCTATAGTTCGAGAAATATATTAATCTAAATAGCAAGATGCGAAATCGAGCTATGAATAAATTACAAAAGATGATTTTCAGGCTATTGAACAATACAGTGTATGACAAAACGATGAAGAATGAAGCGTATCCACGTCAAATTACTAAACAAGTGAAAGAGACTATATGACACTGAAACTCTCATAACTTGACCGAATTTCTACAGCAGTGACATTCTTGGACATTTGTAGGTCGTTTACATTGCGATGACATGTGTAGTTGTGTGGGAGAGCGCTGCAAGCTCCCATATACCAATAAAGACAGTCAGTCTTTATGTATACTCAGTCAATTTTACAAAGGTGATCGCTGTAAATATGATAGCATAAGAAAGTTGTAGAATTGATGAAAGATAAAAACAGGGGCGAGATCATTTTCAAATGCATTGGGTTTGTTGAAACCACATATCTGCGATAGTACAGAATAAGACTGCTATCAAGAAGGAAAACGGTCTCAAAAGTTCTGTATTGAAAAGCATAATCACGTCTGATAGCTAAATAAATTATATTCGTGAAAATCTAGTTTTTGATTCAACAACAAAAACAAATCAAATCTCATCATCATTAGTTGTAAAGTGAGAGGCAAAGAAAGATCGCTCTCGATGTCCTTGATGATAAACAGTCTTTACTACATGGAACCCCTGACACACTTTCATAGGATGATTACGGTATACCACTAATTGAGAGGTTTGGGATAGATGCCTTGGAAATGCATGCTATCAATGCATTTGTCTACTGATCTCACATTGGTTACTGCTAATAAGACATCGAATTTTGTGATGGAGTTCCTAGCCCTTGGACGGAGACCGTTGGCCATTTTGTTGGCCGATTAGCAGTCTGTAGATGCAAGGTTGATGACCTCAGAAAATTCGCAACGAATTTTCGGTGTGGAGAGGGGAGGAAGAGGCAAGGCGCGCTCTCAACTTACTTCTGTTTTGTATTTGATAAGAGAAAGGTGTGCTTGTTTTGGTTAGATTTTTGTGAGTTTAAGAAGTGATGACAATTTCTTTTTGTGGCTTTCTTTAGCCATGCTGGTGATTACTCCTGAGCCTATGAGTGCCTTTACTTTCTCTCCCCTTCACCCTCCATGCGTTATTTTTATTATGTGTTTTATTGTTTATTTTGTTTGTTCATCGGGCTTCGCTCTGTTCTCCAAGCTGTACTATGGCCGTTTGAATTTTCTTTTATTAGATTTTATGTTTCGTTTCTTTTCTTTGTGGTTTATTTATTGGCGTGTATCGGGTAATTTTTGTATTTTCTTTTTGTTTTGTTTAATAAATTCCATTTTATCTGATAACCGTTATCTCTTTATTTGATCGCCTTACCGACCTACCTCCTTGTGACCTTTCAAGGTCACAGTTCCCTAGCGTGGGCAAGGCCAATTTACGCCTCTCCCTTTTTATAAATTTCTTTTTATTTCAATGCGACGAGCCGAGCCTTCCCCTTTAGATAAAAACGTAAATGCGTGCTTGTAGGATTCACGTTTCATGCATCCCTTGTGAGAAAGAGCAGATGCGGTGCTAGATAAATCAAAGAGGCATACGGTAATCGCGTTTATTTATTTTTTTATTTGTTTTGCCGGTTGCGCACGTATTTGTTTTCGGCAAGAGTTAGCGTCAGTAACCGGAGTGCGAATTTAAAACTTGCGCTCAGTCTCTCTCTCTCTCTCTATCTCTCGTTAGCCTTGTAAGAGCTGCTGTCGGCATTATGTCTACTAGCCCAACTATAGTTTCCGCCGACTGGCCTGGGTTAAAGGAGAGCCTACACCAACTCAGGTGTAAAAGCATACCGATACCTGAGATAAGTAAAGGTGAGCCTACACTGAGGCCAATTTAAAAGTTGTCCGATGTCTAGCAAGGAGCAGGTGTAAAAATGGGCTGACGTCTGAGCCAACTAAAGATTGGCTGATACTGACCTTGAGAGAATTTCGTCGTTGGGGGGGGGGGGGGGGGGGCGCTGATTTTGGGGCAACAAAATTGACCGTATACTCATTAGCTGGCCGCTAGAGGCATGTTACAATTTTGAAATGAGTGAAAAGGAGGAAGAGGTTAGAACAAGGAAAGTTTCATATAAGCCTATACTTCAACTTTGAGAGCTCATTCTCTTGGAGACAAAGTTGCCTGCCACAACAACAATTAGTGAACAATAGTCGTCTGTCGATCACACTTCGAGTCAACAACTCACATGAAGAAATATAGTTATTTACAATTTGATTCGTTCCTAAACTTACTAAATGTGGTGATTGAAACACTATTTATATATATATATACAAAGTAAATGTAAATATTCATATTTTAATTTTTTTATTTGTATCGCAAATGAATTTTACAAAGCTCAATATCATTACACGGGATGAATTCATATTCAACTAGACTAATATATATGGAAACACGGTACGGAGAGAAGGTTATAGTTGGAATGAAAAACGAATTTCAGCAGTTTATACTAAAGAAAGTGCTGACTGTATCGACAATTAATAAGCAATATATTGCACAGCATTTGACAAGTAGCAATTATTTTTAACTTACAACAAATATCGCCAACCTGAGTGTAGTATACATGCATGTGTGAGAATGCTTGTATGCAAGTATGAATATCTGGCACGTCGAAACGCTGTGACGTGATAACGCTGGTATTCCCAAATCGCGCAATTAATAATATAACAGATATACTGGTACGCCAACAAGATGAGGAGAGACCCAATGTGTTACATACTAAATTAAAAGCCTGTTGATCCCTTTGCCCAAAAATTATTCATGAGTGTCCTTTCAAATTGTCCATATGTCCATATATTCATTTTAAATGTTTTTTAAATACGTCATATACTAACTGTACGAGAAGGAAAATTAGGATTATTGTATTTTACCCTTGACAGTTTTGATAGCTTTTAAATTAATTTATATAAAGTGTTATGACTAGTATTTATTATTAATATTAGTTGCCAATAGTAAATTGTTAATACTACTTTCTGTAATTCATTTTTACTGAAGCTGAAATCTTCAATTTAATATTATAACTTAACTATGAGTGATTGAAATAAAAAGAAGTAACTAAGGAAATAAAAATGTATACTTGCCTAATTTAACTTTGTCAGAGTAGATAACATTAAAATATATCATTTATATTATTAGAGTCAATCTAATTCAATCAATATATATATATAAATATTTCAGTATATAATCTATTGTATATAGGTAATAGATACAGTTTTAAGTATATGATTGACCGCCCATACTCAATTTTAGTCTTAAATCATTATGATTTGTAAATATATGGTCTCTTCATATATGCTGTGAATCTAAATGTGTATCTAAGTATTTTACCTCTCTGTTTTGTAGAATAATTATATTTCTGTTTAATATAATTGTTAAACAAAGGTAGTATAAAGATCGTAAGTATGGAACACGTATAATATTAGTTGATATTAGTTCATCTTTTTCATTAATTTGCGTTTAATTTACACATTATAGATAGTTGACTTAAAACTATTCGATCGAGTTTTAATCGCTTAATACGATGGTACTCTCTACTTGCGATCATTTTGGAATACCCTGTGTATATATATATATATATAAATATAATTTTTTTATATATTTTTTTTTTCAAATTTTAAACAGTTTACGAGTATTTCTTATTTTTTGTGTGGTCCGATATTTTTTCTGTTTAATTTTGCTATTATGTTGTTTGTTTAAGACAGTGTTCGCGTTTCACTACCTGTTGACCAATTATCGAGGTTTAATATCTTCTGTGTAGGATACAATGGCGTGTTTGTTTGTCTGTTGATATGTATTAGCACTGCTGCATTTTTAAATGTTTAATTTGTTTTTTTTTATTGTTTCATTAGAATCATAATTAAATGCTAATGGTTGGTGCTTTTTTCGAAGCGGTGATTTAAGTTCGTACTGTGTTTCATTGTTTTCAACAGTATATTCATTCTTTCTACAGGGTTACATTATGGTGTATATACTGATATTTTACTATAGTAAATTTTTAATTTAACACATTTAATTGAGTTTACAGTGTATCTTTTAGTTGTGAACACCTTTTGTATTTTAGTGACACCTCAAATATGGAGATTTTTGTTTAAGATAAGGTATATTCGATAACGTTATCGACCCCTTTCTTATATTTTATGTTGAAATCAGATTAATTTAATTAAAGAAGCTATCATGCTGCTCATTCCTCGGATGTTTATATTTTCTGTAACCTTTGGAATAAGTGGTGGTCTGTTTGGACTGTGAAGCTATATCCTTTTAAGTACATCTTTAGTTTATGTAAAATAGATCATTGTTAGATATTCAATTTAGGTTAATAATTTTAATTGTGCTGTTGTTAAAGTTGTATTTACTATACCAATACGAGGATGGATCAATAAGTACCGGGGATTTTCAAGGAAGACACAAGTTTCTCATCAATAACTTTTTTTATTTTTCAACATAATCTGTTTTTAAGAGAATACACTATTCTCAACATTTTGTTCATTACATGTTCTAAAAAAATATGATTTGTCAAATAACGATTCCGGATGAGTAAGGTAGTACATTGTCGTGCTAAAACAATACATTTTCTTTTGTCGAATGAGGATATATCTTTTTTAATTTCTGGTGGAATCAGTCCAAAAAAGAATTTAAGTATTTCCCTATAAAATACTATCCTTGTCCAGAATGTCCATTAGGATATTTCCTTTTCGACTCCAAAATTGTAGCCAAGGCCTTTTCGACTGGTGGGGTTGTATTGGGCTTGTTTGGAATACACTTATTTGGAAAAATCCACTGTTTTGATTGTCGCTTAGTTTGAGGTATATAGAAATATAACCATATTTGATCAACGGTTACTACGCGATGCCAAAATGCCTAGAAAGCATCATATGCCTTTTACGATATATGGTGCGAGACTTTTGTAATTGTCTTAACTGTTTCTGAACCTTTACGAATGCAATTGCATATTAGTGTATCGTCGAACGTCGAATTAAATTTTAGTTTATCGAATAGACTTATTCCTATAATTTTGTAATATTATAATGATGTTAGTATTAAGAATATATGATTTACTATTCTTTAGTTTATGACAATTGTATCTTGTACACTTTTATTGATATTCACTTTTATGCATTATATACTAATGTTGCTATTATGCATTCTCGTTTGCTGCATTGTACTTGTATTTTGTAGCCACTCGTATGTCTATGAGGGTCATTTGACAAGTTCCTAGCCTACAAATGAAAACACCCAAATTTTTACAAACAATCAAATTTATTTCTCAATGTAGTTTCCTTTTAGTTGAATACACTTGGTCCAGCGGTGTTCCAATTTTGCTAACCCCGTTGAAAAAAATGTTTTCTCTTAGTCTGCAAAATAAACCTCTATGGTGGCGATTATTTCGTTGTTGGAGTGAAATCTCTTACTGGCGAGTGAATTTTTTAGGTTCGGAAACAAAATAAAGTCGCACGGAGCCAAATCTGGAGAATACGGGGGATGGGGCAGCAGTTCATAGCGTAATTTGACCAATATAACCGTGGCGACTGCAGAGGTGTGAGCCGGTGCATTATCGTGGTGGAAAAGCACTTTCGTTTTAGACAAATGGGGCCGTTTTTCTTTTAACACGGCGTCAAATCAGCTCAATAGTTCGGCGTAATACTGTCCTGTGACCGTTTTGCCCATCTCTAGGTAGTCAATAAAAATCACACCTTGAGAATCCCAGAAACAGTGGCCATCACCTTTCCGGCCGATGGGACCGTCTTCGCCTTTTTTGGAGCAGGCTCACCGGGTAAGGTCCACTGTTTTGACTGCTTCTTGGTCTCTGGAGTGTACCAGTGAATCCATGTTTCGTCGACTGTCACGTAACGACGCAAGAACTCTTTTGGATTGCGATTAAACAGCTCCAAACACTGCTCTGAACTGGTCACACGGATGCACTTGTTGTCTGCAGTTAACAAACGCGGCACCCACCTTGCTGACAGTTTCCTCATGCCCAAAATTTCATGTAGGATATGCCATACGCGTTCTTCTGAGATGCCTACTATCGCAGCTATCTCGTGCATCTTTAATCGGCGGTCTGACAAAACGATATCGTGTACTTTTGTCACTTTCTCCTCCGTAGTGGCTGTTTTCGGAGCACCTGGGCGTGAATCATCAAAAACCAACGTTCGACCACGTTGAAACTCATTATACCAATTTTTAACGGTCCCCATTGAACGAGAAGCATCCCCATAAACTGCATCCAAACGTTCTTTAATTTCACTGCGCGATTTCCCTTCCAAAAACAAGAATCGAATCACTGACCGATATTGTTCTTTTTCCATTTTTCAAAAATCTACAGACACACTTGCTTTCACATGCTCTCAAAAATAAACTACAACTCTGATCTAGCTGAAATTTCGTCTGTAACCGTGTCCAGAAAGATACTGCACTGTGGTGTATTTCTGCCGCGATAGTGGTACCATTTGGCGGTGAGGCTAGGTACTTGTCAAATGACCCTCGTATGTCTATGCATGCGTAGTCCTGTTTTCTTTTGTATCTATTCCCTTCTTTATATTGTCTTCTTCGGATTTTTTCATATTTTTCTTTTTTTGTATTATTGTAGATAGTGTAAGTTCTTTAATTTTATAGGTATCAAATTTCATACAAATCATTAACTCACAATAAGTTCAGAGCTAGAACTCCCTGAAATCATCGCGATTAAATTTTTTAATTTTATAATTGTATTTATTTAGTATCATGTATTGTAAGATATTTTGAATAAATGACGGAAGGATGATAGGAATAAGCAGAAATATACTCATTCCTTTTAGATCACGAAGAAATCTGCTTTGAGAGTTGAACATTAGCGTATCTTAGAAAGAATAAAATATCCTACATTGCTTTTCCAAATCGTGTTTATTACATACCAGTATTGCAACCTGTTTTACGTTATGACTTCTGACCCTCTGATTTTCGCAATGCAAAGTCGGTCTATTTATACAAAAAATTTGGCAAGAATGTTTGACAAGGACTATTCTCTCTTTTTAATACATATAAAAGATATATAAATTTTAATAACTACTTGTAAGAATTGCAAATGTTTATAGAAATAAGTTAAATTTAAACAATAAGAGATCAGCTTTAATTCAATATGTCTTGATAATCTTTGCTAATATTAATTAAATAATGGTTTAATCACTAATTAATTTATATGGTTGAAAAGATAATTACACAAACTCTTAAGAACTGATTGAAAATCAATTTTTTGATTGACAATAAACTTTTTACGAGAGATTAATCAATTATTTCGAACTACAAATATTTGCTTATAACTCATTTGCTAATGACTTTATTTTTGTTTCAACAATTTTGTCGGTTATTAGAAATATGGCTTTTCAATGATAAACAATAAAAATCATTTTTTTTAAATTATAGTTTATTTATAATAATACTTAATAACAAATCAAAGTAGACTTAATGCCACAGATATTATAAACGAATACAATAGTTCATTATCTAAATTTCAATATCATTCAATAACTACCAATAATTATTTATCATCTATTAACCATTAATTAAATGTTTGCATTAAATTATATCAATGGAAGTCAGTGTAGACATAATGAGAAATTATACTTAATAGATGCCCATACTTTCTATCTATTTGATTCTAGTTTATTCACTTTTTGGACCTTTATATTAGCTGAAAATAATATTTTTTTCGCTTTAAATTTTTGGTATATCTTTACATCATTATGAAGATTTAGCAAATCTATATTAATCCTTTTGTCCATGTAAATATTTTAATTAGTATTTGTGATGTATTAGGTGTTGAATGAGATCGTCACAATATTATAAAGAATTCGTAAAAAAAATTAAGAACATACTTCATAGTTTCAAATATACCTTTTCGAACAATATCCATAGATTTTTTAAATAATATTATTAATTATAAGAACATAGTTTGGATAATTTCGAGAATACGAACGTAAAAGATATCTCTTAAATTATAAGAATATGACCCTCTTCAAAGCTTTTAATTACGAATATCATTCATTATATTATAAGCCTCAGAGTGTGATATACGAAGCATATTTTATGCCGAAACGAGTTGATATTCTGCTCTACACCGTGCCTCTCGTGCAGGTCTCTTCACATCACAGATCATCGCTCGAGGAGATGCGTTAAATTGGTTTGGATAATATAAATACAAATAAAAATCAATATAGGTTGATCTAAAACAATAGAGAATCATAACATTTTAGAAAAGGAAAATGTCAGAACAAAGTCGATCTCAACAGTTTATTTCGGAATAATAATTTATCAGAAAACTTAGGTTTCGAGCATTCAAACTTTCGTGAAATTAAAATTTCAGGAGAAAATAGATTCGGAATGATCATTGTTTCGATAATAAAAATATTGGAAAAATGAATTTAATCGGATGCATACATTTTACAAAAAATGGATGTATGTACTCCTGTATTGTCGAATAAAACCACTCTTATTCGACAATAAATCCATCAAATACTATATATTAGGGCTTACATGTTTAGTCTTGAAACCTAAAGGATGCAACATTTAGAATTTGGAAAAATAGCAAACACTATTATAATTAAAATTTGCTATATGTTTTTAGGTCTCTTTTTTAATAGAAAAAAAAAATAAAAATTGCCATTTTTAGAAAATTGCAAAAATTTGGATTTTTACTTCAGAAATCCTCAAAAAACTAGTATAATATTTATAGTTCTTCCAGACTGGCAACATATGAAAGATAACATAAGAAATAATGTTTGTTTGCAGAATAGTTTTGAAATGGTCTATATATTAATATATTACATATGTTCTCGCTTACCACTTTTCTGATGTTATAGAGCAATTTTAATATTCTTCCAACGACTTTCTTTTTTCGAAAGTAGTACAAAATTTTCAAACTTGAAAAAATTAATTCTGATATCGTTAAATTCAATCTATTTCTACAACTTTTGCAGACATCTACACTATCAGTCAAATTTGTTTGGACTTCTTTAAGTGTTTCTAGATATTCTTCACAAATATTCCGCTTTTGAAGAATTAAAATTATTATTTGTGTCGAGAGAACACGATGCTGATTTTTTAGTTTAACACAATATATTGACATTTCATGTAAATCTATAAAATTAGTTAAATGCTGTAAAGCCATCCGTCTTGGATCTGAATTTCCTTTAATACTAGAATATTCTGATTTAAACAAATTATCAATATCTTCATCAGCGATTGGCATAGGTATTGACATATCCAATTCGTATGATTTCACAAAAACAAAATCAGACATATCTGGCGGATGGTTGATTCCAATTTTCACTATGTTGCAACATCAATCTGAAAAAAAGGAGCCATTACCACACATATGTACAGAACAAAAAATTTTATACATCTGATACTGACATTGAGCCAAATTATTTTATTCAGTTTCTAGCAGAACTTTCGGCAGTTGTCTAGAGCATATCGATTGGGTTATCAATCTAACAACGTATGATAACAGGGGGTATGACTCACTTCCATAAGAGTATGAAATCGAGAAACAGATGTAATTGAATTTTGTGTGCTATGGAGAAGACTAGAGAACTTAGTGAAAAGTAAGAGTAGAAACTAAGAATAGAAAGCAATGCCTCTCTTGCATGCAAATTCCTATTATTTTCGTACCGACTCATTGGCATCATGATAAACAGTCCCTCATAACTACAAAAATAACAACATAAATAATTAACAATGAAGAACCAAGATTCAGATCATCGCTGAAGTCAATCGACACACCATTTCGTTATAAGTTAACTATAGAATCAATAATGCTTTAATGATGGATATTTTTATTAAACCATAAAATGGGAATATCTTTGTTTATACTGCATGTCCAAACTAATATATTGCTTCTAAAAAAGATGATATGTGGTAAGATGTGTGACGACAGAAGAGATATAATATATAAATAAGAAAAAAAAACAAAATACCTATTGAAATTATGACGATAAGAGCGATGTAGAACATCTGTTTAACGTGTTGAGATTAGAAATCTCGGTTAGACACATGTAATACAACCGGTTAGAACGCAATCAGCTTATGATAAGTTTCCCGTAGTGTCCTTCAAAATTTTCTAAATCAGAGCATGTGTTCTGTTCAAGTAACTTTCTCAACACGGTAGACAGTCATAAGGAAAACATAAGAAAATCGTATGATGAGTTTTTCACGTGACAAAATGGATCAACTTATCGGAACAAAGATGCGTACGCTTACGATTATTTTCCGCCGAATTTTAATCGTGATATTAAAAAAAAACATTAATAGTTTTAACACGATATTGAGGGTACAGTTTATAAACAAATTAATACAATAAATAAATCTACAATAATGATGAATTTGACGAGTGAAAGTATGCACTATCTCTATCTTAACTACTCTATACTCTTGAAATGCATATGTTATTTTATACGACTCCAGATAGAAATATTATTATTAGTATTACATAATTAATATTTGATTCCAAAAGAAAAAACTGTGCACGTTCGAGTACTCGACGCCGACTCCAAAACCGCTACATCAATTCGATTGCATTAGCAGTGAGATTCATTTTTTGATTTCATTCATTTCAGGACGCGGATAGAGTTATAGCTTTTTAAATTATAACAGATGAATAGTAAGGTGCATAACCCCTTGAGTTTCTGATTTGGGACGTCGAGGACGAAACGCTCGCATATTGTATGAACGCGCTATTCAATCCGGCCGATCTTGATAAATAGTCGTGACAAGTAGTTGAACTCTCTAACGTATACGTCACTATATTATAGTTCCGCCGTAACAGCTCATCCTTATCCTGATGCAGCAGGAATAGCCATTTTGTTTGGATATATCACTGCAACCAAAACCGTTAGGCTCCTTGACATGCCAACTTTCCACGTAATGAAAAACAGGTCACTGTATCAAATAACACGGTGCTTCGTCATTTTGTCCAAAGTTCGTTGAGTTTGATCAGAGATCTCTCTCCCTTGAATGATCATTCACATATTCATTGATTGTCTAGACCTCATTTAGCAATATCGTACCAGTTCTTCCCATCCTTCCAACGTTAGAACAGTAATCAACAATCAGCATCCACGAATCCTTGCCGGTGATCATAAATCTTACCGATCCTCGGATTTAATTCTACTCTAGTAGCTAGGATCTATTGGTTGCTAACATGACAGACAGGAATCCTTTTTTTCTAATCTACAGGCGCTGGTACCTCTATAGCCTGATGAATTCGACCGGAAACATTAATTGATATCTCTCATTATCAGAACTACCAAATAAATAAATACTATATCTACCGTAATATCATTAGATTTAATTTGAAATTAATTCGAATAAAATCACAGTTTTTAAATAAAATTCTAGAAGAGTTCAAGATTGGACCCTTTTAAGCGATAGATTTCAAATTTAATTATATTTTAGCTTACGAATGTGATGTTTGTTTTTGAATGAAAAGCACAAAATTCGAAAAAGAAAATATTAAGCGACTTAACTTAATAGTATCTCACAGACTGTCAGAAGGATAATTCAATAGTTAAAATGTTATATTTCTCATTCTAATGAATATTTTTCTGAAAGCAGTTGATTTTTTGTAAAAGAAGCAAATCACTTCGTTAGCGGTTTAAACAATTGAACGGCCTACCGTTAAGTATTTTTATTAGTTAAACTATAGTCTTAACGTCTAATCAATATCTTTTCAATGTTGAAAATGTTATTTATTCGTTACAAAATTGGCTATTATTTTTCATTACTAAACATTTATAACTTAATTGTAAGAAAAAGTACTAGCGTTTTAAGCAGTTAAATTGTCAATAAATAATTGGAAGTCATTTCTTACGCCTTAACACTCTTCGATGATATTCCGATTAAGGAGGCCAAAATACACCTTAAACTTCGTTGCTATAGTCGCTTTACTTGTATACATACTATCGTCACAAGTTTTCATTTAAATCGGAACGTCCTTTCAAACGTAATAAAGTATTTCAAACCAAATACATTGCAATTTTCATTGATTTTAAGAGTGATAGCGAAAGTTACGCTGATGGTTCTTAAAACTGCGCTGCAGTCGCTCGTTATACCGCTTGTAATCGCTGCAGAATTTCAGAAAAATAAATTTTCCTATGTATTGAATAGGAAAATAAATTATTATGCAAAACCATAACTTATTGTAATTCATCGTTAATTTTTTGGTTTAAATGTTATATCTTGTTAATCGTGTGAATATGATAACATTGATGATTTCCAAACTCGCTTGTCATTGTATTGGAACAATGTCAAACAAGCTTTCGGGATTGGAAAATACCATCTTATGACAAATAAACGACACTTAGGACAACAATTTGTTATTTTTATTTCACACGATAAGGACACAATAATTTGTTATTTTTATTTCACACGATAAGAACACAATAATTTGTTATTTTTATTTCACACGATAAGGACACAATAATTTGTTATTTTTATTTCACACAATAAGGACGCAACAATTATTTTTACTCATATCTTTGGTAACGCAGTCTTTGAGAGTATCAAACTGCTTGATAGCTTTGGATACATTTTTCAAATCCAATCAATTTCTCTACGCATCTTTTGATTTTTTAAGAAAAACGCAACGTAACTTTGCCGTCCGCATAGACGATGAGCTACACCGCTTAGCACTAAACACGGCCCTATTATCACCAGATCCTATTTTTATGTACATTTTCGATTTTGGAACCTTGCTGATGATTATCGCATTCAGAGTCTCATTAACGCCATTCGAATCATCAGCTACAAGTTGAGTAGATTTATTCGTTAAAGAAAAAACATTTTCCTTCAAAGTTTCAAATAACATTTTATCATGGATATCGCCTTCTATATTTATCTCAATATAATTCTACGGAACTTGTGATGTTTGTACCAACTTCCGTAATCATCATGTTGATTAAAGCAGTGATAGAGCATATTCTAATTTGCTTTTGCCATCGTCTCAAAGTCATCTTGATTTTGAAAAACACATTTTGTGAAACATTTTCTTAAATATTGTATTGCGTTACTAGTCAGTTTTTTGTGATTTTTTTATCTTGAATAATCTACTTACAACTCCTTTCGTGGTATGTTTTTTGTCAGACTGTTTAAGTCGTTCATGTTTGCATGCTTCACCAACAACACAAATTGCACTAATGTCGTTTTCAACAATAAAAAATGCGGTTTCTGAGTTGCATGGTGTTATCATTGGATTATCTTTCGTCAGCAATACTGCAGCTTTTAGTTTCATTGATTTAGCGCTTCCAGTAAAGTTTTGTCTACAGTCATGGTTGGCTTTCTAATATCCACGATCGCATTTAACACATTTTCGATTGAAAATCACACAGATAATGACTTTACCTACAAAATAACTAATCAATGCTGCTATACCTGATAGACTATCATACGAACAACCTATCGAAAGAACCTATTATTTTCATAGTAGTCAGAAATATTTTTTTTTCTCGATATCTTCTTTACTTCCATCAGGAAAAATATAATTCAGATAGAGGTGATTTGGCCTGAAAAGTAGGAAGTAATCAACAAATTTCGTTTTCAATTTTTATCGATAATTTATTTGTTTATATCTCTGATGTACAAAATTTCGTGAATTAATTAATTTAGTATGTAATTTATCTCGATGATATGATTAGCATATTCATATATTTAACATATTAAAAATTTATATATTACAAAGCTTTAATTTTTTACCAATGAAAGATATTGAAGATCTTTTTGTAAATCTACAATTCCACAAGTGTTAAATAGAATTTTGATTGTTTCTACAGTTTGCATTAAATAAATTAAGTACTTTTGATAAATTAATTATCAACGACTTAATTTGACAAAACAAATTAATTATGTACATAATATGAAGAATTTATGTAAAATTAGATATCTAAAAAAATTTAATTATAGAATACAAAATAGATGTGCAAAATATAATATGTAATCGACGTAAACTCACAAAATTGTATCATGGTATAATGAACGGTCCACAAAATTTGTTTTGGCTATTTAAAAAAACTCACAATATAACTCATAAAATGTAAAAATCTCATTTACAACTTATTTAGCAGATTTTATGAAAAATAACTATACCATATAAAATATAAATTAATTATGAAATTTTCTCAAAACTTCTTATAAATTTCTAATTAGGAATAAACTTTGATTTAAATTATATACAATATCGTTGCTTATTAAAATGGATTGCATAGTTATAATGAAAATTCATTATACAATAGATTATTAAATGTCATACCTTACAGTTGATTATCTATAAATTGAAAAATAATTAATCACAATATGATCAATTAATTATAAATTCTTTTTTGTATTTTATAAAAGACTGCATAATCATAATTCAATAAAAATAATCTTGAACTGACAATGAAGACCACTTATTCTTACACAAAATACACTTGTTGTTGACTCACAAAATTTGCATTTCATATAGAATGTGGAAGCTAAACCATACCGCTTTTTACTAGAAATATCTTCTAGAGACATAACGTAAATATATTTTCTACAAAATAATTGTTTACCCAACTTACTGACATGAACTATTAATCGTCCCTTCAGATCAGAATCATAATTTGATTTTAATTCAACTTTGGATTTTGAAACCTTGATAGTGTTAACATGCTCGTCCTTGCAAGATTTTAATTTTAAATCATCGTAAGATTTCAGGATTTCAGAAAAATCACGATGATCATAGGAACTGACATTAGGGGACTCAAATATACCTTTCCTTAATCCATTAACGACCAAAAGGCCTGATTTTTTTTAATAATATTGCCGTGAAGGAATCATGATATAAATATAATCAGGGGTGATCACAACTATTAAAGAGTCTCAGGAAATTTTGGTGCAACGTTTGAATCACCCTTTCCAAAAAAATGGCGGACAAATAGAAAAAAGATCATAAAGAACAGAACTCTTTTTTTTTTAAATATTGAGTTTATAGAAAAAGTTTATGAAACATAAATGTCTTAAAATTGATCATATAACACCCTCAAATTTTTTCAGAATTTTTCGGAAATTTTTTTTTTTTTAAAACTTGGAAAATACAATTTTCCGAAATTATCTCCAAAAATTCTGAAAAAATTTGAGGGGGTTTTATGATCAATTTTAAGATATTTCTGGTCCATAAACTTTTCTCTAAAGTCAATAATTTTCATGAAAAAAAATATTCTACTATTTGCATGATCCAGAGACAACGACGAGGATGTAGTAGAATTTTGTCTTCTTTAGGGACTTGATTTGAGTGGGTCTCCTTGCATCTCACTGGAATACGAATTTTTTAGTGTTTTTTTTTTAACATTTAAGACAAAACGATAAATCATAATTTTCGCAGATAATTCTCGTTCTCACGGGACAATAAGAACAAAGATTGAGTTTCGTTTGCTTGGATATATGTATTCCTCTCTTTTTCGTTGCACTTGCGTCATGTAATTTTTAGCTATTGAAAGTGCAAAATCTTTTGTTCCAACTCTTTTTCTCTCATCACTGACAGCATTGAATATTACAGTAGCTGTTCTTTATTCTGTGTGAAAAAAATTACACTACTGTGATCATGACATAAAACATTTTTTTCTCGGAAACTATTGAGTTTAGAGAAATAGTTTACGGAACAAAAATGTCCTAAAATTGATCATAGAACACCCATGATTATGGAAAATTGTATTTTCCAAGTTTTCCAAAAACTCAGAAATTTTCTCCAAAAATTCTGAAAAAAATCTATGGGTGTTCTATGATCAATTTTAAGACATTTTTGTTCCGTAAACTTTTTCTTTAAACTCAATAGTTTCCAAGAAAAAAAATGAGTTATGTTCTTTATGATCTTTTTTTTATTTGGCCGCCATTTTGTCAGAAGGAGTGGTTCAAAATTCCACCAAAATTCCTTGAGATACTTTGATAGTCATGATCACCCCTGATCATATTTATATCATGATTCCTTCACGGTAACATTGCTAAAAAAATCACAAATTTGATTTTTTTTTTAAATTTTCACGTTTTTTTTTTGTTTAATTATATCTTGAACTGGGATGAGTCATTTTATTAATCATACTTCAGGAATCAAGGAATAGGTATAGCTCGGAGCAAGATTCGCCAAATAAGGTGGGCTTATGGTGGTGCGGTGGCTGAAAAGCCAACTAGTGTGGTTCAGGAGGACGCTGTTTATAATGACTATCTGAATCATTAATATCCGCTCTATGAATTTTATTCCTGATTATGATAGAAAATAGACAAGGATTCCAATGAAAAAAGAATTTTGAAAATAAAAATAATACCTTTTGAGATATATTCACTTATTTAAAATAAAAATTATTAACTTTTCGAAAAAATCAAAAATGGTTAAAATCGACTTTCGATTTATTAATTTCAAGGTTTATATTTATACGCGTGTCCTACAGTTACAAATTTATAAAATCTTGAAAAATTTTCAATCAAATTTTTATATTGCTTATAACTTTTACTTTTTACTTTAATAATAATACAAAAATTTATATAAAAGTTCACTACCATATAGGCAATATTTATACCAAGATTCATGAAAATCGAATATCTATCCCTCTGGAGTTGAGTGTATTAGTCTGGAATATGCCAATTACGTAAATGACGGAAGGTTAGTAAGAATAGGGAGAAATACTTTTTATTACTTTTAGCTCACGAAGGAATCAGCTTCAATGGTTAAAGTTCAAAGTATCTTAGAAAGGAAGAAATATCTCAATTTGCTTTTAGCTCAGAAGGAATTGGCTTACAGAGTTGAATTATAGAATATCTTTATTAAAGTCAAAAGTGTAGCGTGGTAAAAATAAACTAAGTCCATCTTGAGTAGATTTTGTTTACACTAGATTAATAAACTAATTTTTACAGTGCAACTAATGATTCAATTAAGAATTAATTTACATGATTGAAATGATAATTAAATACACTATTGAAAATCGATTGACACCACATTTATGCTCATGTTAAGATTGTCTCTCTCTCTCTCTCTCTCTCTCTCTCTCTGCAGAAACCTGAGAAGTATTATTTATCTTGTGACATATGTACTAATGTAAATAAATAAATGTGTAAAAAGGGTTTTATCATATGAAATAGAATTCACTACATATCTATTGTGAATGTGTCCATCTAATGAAACATTTTTAGTGCCTACCTTTGTCAGAAATACTGATGTAATTGAGATGAATATAAAGATTACTAATTTATTATATAAAAACAAAACAAATATACACTGATATAAACAGCATAGAGTGTCAATGATGGAACTGTGGCAATGATGGAATTGAATATATTCTTTTACCAAAATATCTTTATTCATTAAATCTGCATCCTGTTAATAAGAAATATAAGTACCAGTGAAGACTAGTATGAAATAATTCTTAATCTAATTACATTTTATTGTGAAAATCAATATATTTCACTTTTAAAATACATCAATGTCCTATACAACTAGCTTTTGCAATAACTATTAATATATCTCAAGGAAAAATAAAAAAAAATTGGTATTGATCTTTCAAAGAGATGTCTTTTCTCATAAGCAACTATATGTCACTATGTCTATGACAAGATTATGGGATTCATTAATAGTTTACTCAGGAAATCAAAGGCAGAGTTCTGTCATTAAAAATGATATATACACAGAATTATAACAATGAACTATTTCGATTAGATCAGATATACATTAATATACTAATGAAAAAATTAAAATATTACATATTATATATTCATCAAATTTAGCTTCATTATTATATAATGAATATAAGTAATAATTTTTATCAAAAAGTATTACTATCAAAATGGTTAAGCTATAGACTAGTAATATGAATGCCTTGGGAGTTCAATTCTTGGTTGAGTCTTTCTTTATACATAGCTTGTCAAAAAAATATTATTTGCTTGAATATTTGATAAGAAATATACTAATTTTATTATGAACAGGACTCTATTCAAAATTTTAAATTTAAAGTTGAACATTTTTGTTATCCATTCTGCTAATACAGTTATCTAGTGTTGTAAACAGTATTATTGTATTTTAAGCAAAACAAATTTTAAAAATATCATTTTATGTGTTACATTTTAATATATCCAATGAAATCAAAAATATCAATTGACAATAAATGTCACCAACAAACTTTACCATTGTACGTACTAACTTTCTGTTTTTTTTTTTTTAAATAATCAAAACATTGATAAAATACAGTATAGTAAATAAAATCTTTAATAATTAAACATAAATACTGATAGAACATTTCATAAAAGAACAATTATATGCATAATAGGTTTTCTCATCATGCAACAAAAACTAATCTTTATTGAACTATATTTGCACAAATTTCAAGTATGAATGGTTCTTAAAATAACCTTTAATAATCAGTTTTATCTATGTATTAAACATGATTTAAAAATTATTCAGTTACTAGTTTTTCAAAGTTATTAACATTATAGAAAGAAGAATTGGCATTATTAAATTGTAAACAAGGTAGAATGGAAACCATAAGAAAAAAGCTATATTTATAAAAATTATTTATAACAAAGTTTAAGACTGAATAATTATTTCATCAAATTATATTAACAATTTTATTATAAATCAATCAATTGCTTTGAAAGATTAATGTCTGCTATACTAAATACTAAAAATATTTCATTGAATTTAGATTATAATACAAAAATTACTCTGTATGGGATATATGTATAAATATATACACTATTTATTTCATAATTAATAATAATTTGACATTATTTACAATATAGATGTTAAAAAGATTTAGATCTTAGAAATATTTATTGTTACTCATCTTATTAATTAAATAACATTTTAATCATTCCATAATTTATTTTTATCCAAAATTCTGAATAAATACTTATGAAATTTTAAATAATATAAATGATTTCTTATTATATAAGCATTGATTATTTATAAGATATAGTAATACTAATAAATACATATCATGACATATCTTTACTCTAAATAGAGAATTCTAAAAATGGCATATCAACAATTATAAGATACATTGCCTACATTTAGATGTTTGTCCAACCGTTACTCGTATTTCCAGTTCCTACCTGAATATAAATTTTATAAATTCCATAATTTTTGTAATAAAAACTAATGCAACTTATAATACAAGAATAATTTTATTTCACAATAGATTTAATTCACAACTATCCTTTATCTTAAGTATTTAGCAATTTGAGAAAACGTAAATATAGAATTGAACTCTTTATTACATGCAGAATTATCATAACTTTCTTATTATCTATTATCATCATATTACAGAAATTGAATAATGTTTTTAAATAACATTCTATAGTATCTTTTCTAATAGAGTTGTTCTGTTAGTATCTTACAAATTGTAGAAGATATGACGACAGAGTTATTATTTCTTCTTTCATTTACAAGTTTTCTATTGTTCTGTTTTTATTAAAATATAAGCTTAGTTAGTCTTAAAAGGTTTTTAAAATTAATAAAATATAATACTTTCTCTTCAAATATCGATAATCATTTCTTTGACCAACCGTTTATTCTAGATTAATTAAAATATTTGTATAAACAACTTATCGAATTCAATAAATGCTAATACTAATTAAAACACTTCAGACAACTGATCATCTACATGATGAATCATACAACATTTTAGGGCATATACACAAAGATTTAGACAGTTTTAAAACGACATGAATCTACTACCATATAACATAGAAAATTGCTAACTCCGTTGCCACTTATATGCATATTATTACAAAGCAAGAATATTACAGCTAAAACTCTCGGAGACCACTGTGTCGAGAACGCACAAAGGAATCTTCCATTTCAATAAGAAAATGTATTAGGCTTATTTATTAAGTATAAACAATCTTTAGTAAATAACGCATCATATATATAGTGCCAGTGTAACTTTGGAATTGTATACAATCCTAAGCAACTTTTTCTACCTAGTACAGCTTTAAGAGCATATTAAGCTCAAATATACATAAAAGAAGAAAAAAGCGGACAATGGACAAGTAAATATTCGAAATCGGCATAAAATAGAAAAAAAAATTTTAAATCATGCGTGTCGTATAAGCCTTGGTAGCCGGCGCATAGAGTGAGAGAGAGAGAGAAAAAGATTTGCTATGCGTTAGAAAGTGACAGAGAATGATTGAATAGGCAAAATAGAGAACGGACCCGTACCGCATTTAAATTACCTATTTTGGTTTCTCTCTTACAAGCAGGACGTCGTACGTTGGATAGGCGCTGATTGCTGTGTACAGAATGGTATATGAGGAATATGACAAGCTATTATGACCTAAGATAATCAAAATAAATAAAACAAAATTTCTTGTATAAATTGGAAAGAGTAAGAAATGTATAAGAAAATATCTAAATAAATAGAATAGAGATACGAGGTGCTCAAGAATATCAATTTTTTTAATAAAGAAAAATGAAGAGTCGTGGAAAAAATCCAAATAAAAAAAATGTATTGTATGCGGTTAATAGTATAAATAAGAATTATAAATTTGTCGACTGATATGTCTTGATTTTATGTACATTTTTAAAATTTCATTGATATCTAAATAATAAAGTTTAAGTTCATTACTTTCCTTTATTAACTCTGTAACATATAATATGGTTTGTTGTAATTCAAATGTACGTATAGAAAAGTGTCTTTAAATCTCTTTCATTCGTGTATGGAAAATCTAGGAAGTCAATTAATATTAATTACTGGAAAGGGATTTTTCTTTTGATTCTACAACATGATTGAACATTCAAAAACATAATTCAACTTCTCAAACTAAAGTATTCTCTACATTCCTCTATTCAATCGTACATAAAACAATGTCATTCGTCAAAGAAATCTACTACGAAGCAATTTCTGAACTTATATTGTAAAAAACAATCCGCATCCCGCAGAGTATGAAATATTTTAATAAAAATTTTCAAGAAACATTTCATTGAAATATTTAAAAATAAATTATCTAATTATTTCTAGCAACCCGGAAAGACTGTTTATGAATAAGATTTCAAAAAACCTTACGAAAATATTATTGGAAAAACCTGACTATCAACTTTAAACCCATATTTCATAGATATATTATAACCTTTCACTGCAGTTTCCGAAAGATTTTTAACGTGTCGCCATGATTGTGTGATTTTCCACGCACCTCACAATCCAAGAGTTTGGGGAGCAAGCCTCTCCAATTAGAAAATTTTGCCGTGATTTCGTACATGTTTTGACTACATATTTAATTTCGCTTTGATAAAATTTTTCCCAAAATTTCTTTAAATATTACTGGGTACTAATGAGATAAATGTCAAAAAACTATTCCTAATTATTATTTGAAACCTATGTAAGAAATATAGGCATGTGTTTTTTAAATACTAACTATAACTTTGGAGCAACGTTACTCAATGATTTTGAACATGTTTTAAAAATATATATTATAATTTTAAAAAATCCATATAAATATAGTACAACTTATAAATGAGTACTATTTAAGATTAAATTGCACTCTTCTTAATTATTCTTTTATAGTTTTCAATTAATTATTAATGAAAAATATCATTAAACATTGCTCTTTATTCTTCATTTATATTTTAATAGAGCGGATAATTCATTGAAAATTAGCAACAATTTATTAATGGAATGAGATAACCATTTCAGAATAAAATGAATGACGTGAGTAGTGAAGATGAAATACAGTATTCGAGATATTTATGACTTTCAATTCTGACATATTCAAGATACATTCTGAACATATTATTTCAAAGTTTTCTTGAGAATAGTTTAATAATATTTTAGAAATACTTTATGGAATATTCAAAAGGATCCTTATTTAATCATACAATATTTTAGAAATATCTGTAATTATGGCAATATAAAAAGTTCAAGAACATTTATATAATTTGCGAGATAAATTTTGCAAAACTTACTAGAAATGAAATCTTTCGAGGCGGTGTTTGTCTTGGATTGGTCGGCAATTATATAACATCATAAAACGTGATCATGTTCTATTCGAATTCGCAAAATACCAACTGACAATTATTAACTAATGTTTTATTGACACCTCTAACACAATCGACCATCGATCATTGGCTCATGATTTATCCCGATAATCTCCCTGTTCTTGTTATGTGGTTTGGTCATTTTCTTATGCAAATTATTTCTAATCGCAGAAAATTATTTATTGGTATTAAGTGTATCTGTCATTTGGTTAAGTATGTCAGTTTTATCGATATCTTGTGAATACCACTTTTCCGTATAGCGCGAGCTGTATAAGGGCGAACCGATAGGTATTCGTATTTGAAAATAAGTAGCGTTGCTAAGAATAGTAGGCTTTTTAACCGAAAACCACTGGAGTTTTTACCTTGCGTGGTAACAACTGATAACTGATAAAACTTGGATCTACTACTATACACCAGAGACCATGCGACAATCAAGCTAGTGGATTTTCCCAGCTAAATGTGGTCAGAAGGAGACCAAGATATCCCATAGATCCAAAAGGTCATGATTATGACTTTTTGGGATTCAAAAGGAAATACTCCTATTTGATTTTATGGAAAAGAGTAGCACAATCGGAAGAAAATACTACAGTACTTTATTAGACTAATTCGATGAGAATTGAATGGGACACGATCCCATTTAGCAAAGAAAAAAGTGTTGTTTTATCAGAATCATGTATCAGCTCACTCAGTTAGAATCGTTATGGCCAAATGGCATAGATTACGCTATGAATTATTGCTACATCGACCGTATTTGTCTACTTACCTGATATGTCTCCCTGTGACTTTTTTCTTTCCCCCAATATAAAAATGTTAACAACAAAATTTAGCTATAACGATGAGGTCATCTTCAAAATAGAAAATTATTTTTAAAAGTTTAACAAATAATATTTATTAGAAGGTTTAACAAAATCCTCCAAAAAGAAGACTATATCTTTTATCATTGATTTACGTATATTTTACTTTTCTATGTATCTAATATTTGGATATAAAATGGTTTATTTATAACTAATCATTATTCAAAAGTAAAATTATTGACATCAATGACATATAATACGTACACTTTAACTAAAAATTATAAATATAAATTATTTAAATATTTTATAAAAATAGGAAAAATTTAAATATATGTTTTTTTACTGAGGAAAGTTTCCTCCTATAGCAAAATTCGTTAGAGATTACCTTCTATAAATTTCTGATTCGTTCAAAAATTTGAAACGAAAATCTTCCACCCAAGAGGATATCAACAAATCTATATAAAAAATATTTGATCTATCCCGAGTAAATAACGAAGAAACGGACGTGTAAAGATGAGGAAACTATAAAATTTGAAATTTCTCTTTAGAAAATGTACTAAGTGGATTTTCGAATTTAATAAAGATTTTTAATAATTTTTGAAACTTATATTCATGTTTATATCAAATGGTGCACCATATCTTAAGATATCCTCCAATCATTTTAGATTCGAAATCGGATAAATAGGTATCAGTAGCCTCACATAAATTAAAAATTAGTTATTATTAAGCAACAATCATGATCACAGAATTTTCTAACAGATTTCGTGTGAGAATTTAATAATAATTCTTGATAATTTATCGCGTTTGAAAATTAATTCTTTTTTTACGGATACTGAATGATATTTTTCATATACGTAAAATCGAATTTATTTTTCAAGATAATATCCATATGTTTAAAGTTGATGAGGTTAACTCATTCTGCATCGATGACATAGACGCAGACTGCAACTTAATTTTTTTCTAGTCGGATATATGATATAACTGTATATATATTGTGAACGTCTTATCCCTCGGTGATATGGTATACAAAAACTACATTGTCTAACCATTCTGGCTTATGGCACGCAGGCACGTGCCTCAAAAACAGAAAGCAATTACTTATTTGTTAGTATGGAAGATAACGAAATGAACAAATTTTTAGCATCAGCATCACAATAAGCAAAAACACTTTTATACTCCTCTAGTAATTGTTAAAGTATGGATGTGTGTCAGTAGAGCCTATTTTTATTCTCCTATCCTTTTTCTAAATCGCGACGAAACTCAACTGAATTCCGGTTAGAGTAAGTGTATTTATCATCAAATGTGAGACGCATTTAAAGGTTCAAGACCAGATAAAGAGTTAATCTAGTTTTTTATACATTCATGGATAAAATAATCATATGGCTGCTAAGACCTAAAACCGGGCCCTCTTTGTAGGTCTTTAACAAATTATTTAAATGTCAGTTTCTTCATAATTTTCTATTATGGATCCGACCGATTAATATAAGTTGATGCGACACGTCCGCCCGTTTCGTCTATTATCCGATTGAAAGCATATTATTTAACTTAAATTCTTTTGTAAATGATTCACGGCAGTATAAATAATTTATTTATAAAAACCACTCAATTTTGTCAAGTTGTTTTTATTTTCAATATGTTAAAACATAACATTTATTAAAGAAAATTAATTTACACTTAATACCTATAGTTTTTTACATATATTTCAAATGTAGATTAAATAAAAAAATTCTGGAATTTGCTTGCTTCTGATCTTTATTTACATTCCAAATTATGCAACAGGTTTGATGGTGTATTTACTCTTAATGTCAACGTAATAAATAAATGTCAATAGAAATACATAAAGTTTATTATAGCTTAAAAAATAGACAATGTTCCATTTTGAGTATTATAAATACTAATCATCACGATATCAATAAAAAAAATTAGCTAGAGATATTTATATATCAATTATAATTAGTATGCTATTTATGTACATGTAATAATCGATTTTTTTACAATGAAGAACTTTTTTCGTAACAAATTAATGGTACGGATTAATGGGCGAAATAACAATCTGAAGCTTAAGGGCATCTTTATTTGGCCCTACTAAATATTTCGAAATCCGAATATTGGAAGTTATAGAGTCATGCTGAGGATTTAATTCTTCAAAAGGCAAGATATCATCTAAAATTAGTATTCTTTCATTTTTATTAAATCTGTAAACTATTTCTTTCACTCTTGCAATATGTTCAACTTCATCTTGTAATCCATATATGAGAATTCCAATTTTTACACGTAAATCTGAATTATTATCAGTTGAAGGTTCTTTACATGTCAATGATAACCTGACTGATCGAATTACATGTTCTGGCATTTCTACTGTGCCTTGCCAGACTATTAAGAAAAATTTTTTGAACCATACTCCTTTTGGATAAAGATCAACTATCCATTCACATGATTTGTCACCGGCACAGTCTGCTA
The DNA here is from genome assembly GCA_030064505.1 of Chouioia cunea. Classification (NCBI taxonomy): domain Eukaryota; kingdom Metazoa; phylum Arthropoda; class Insecta; order Hymenoptera; family Eulophidae; genus Chouioia; species Chouioia cunea. Next base: position 20,555,695 of record JAOPFQ010000002.1, read on the forward strand.
AGTGAGAATGACTAGAAAAAACAAAAGTTCTTGTGTGGTAAGATAATAAATTGTGAAAGTTTTCAACAGTTAATAGCGAACTACAAGTGTCAGTTGTATACAGTCGCGGTTCGAACAATAAGTAACTGTTTTCTTCTGTATTTATTATATCTCGTATTCTATCATTTTGTCCAGAATGAAATGACATTCCTATTGCCATTCTTTCAACGAAAAATTCTTTATATTTTTGAGTTAATGGTGATAGCAACAATTCAGCTAGTTGCCGAGGTGCCATCATGGGAAATCGTATTGGTAACATGACAGCGAAGACAATTTGTTTTAAAGTAGTTTCATGATCAGTTGATGACAAATGGGTCTTTAATCGTTCGCTTTGGCAATCAAGCCACGATTCAAGGCATTTGTACAACGTCATTTCATCTTGAATGACAAGATTACTTTGCTGCAATAGTGAAACCAGAACTTCAAGTTCAAAATTTGCAAAATCATCTGTACTAGCCACTAATTGCATATTCCACTTGATGAAATTATTACAAGCATTAGTTATTCCATAATGGCCACAATTGATACTGTATTGTAACCATGATACAAGCGTTCCTTGTACAGCTGCTACAGGAATATGATCACGCATATACTTCAAGCATAATGAAATTAAATCTTGTACATTATATTTATCAGCTAATGTGAGTATTGGTAACACTACATTATGGCTGATCTTAATTTGTCCCGTATAAAAGTAACGTAAAAATTCACCAAAGATTGCAGAACATGGAGGGGTTTCTTGTAAAGCTACACGATTTTCTTGGGACTCACTCCATTGAGGACTCATGAGCATAATTTCAAATACATCACTCGATGCACATAAAATTAAACGATGAGCAGGGTACTCGATATTATTTACAACTAAACAAATATCGTTCATCAAACGTTCAGCATATAAAGTAGCTATTTTTTTGAGCACTGTGCGAGAATTGTCGACCTGTAAGTATATATAATGATCAATACTAGTTTGATATATAAAATATCTGGTTATGAATAATTACAAATACTACTAACGTATCAACTTATTTGTTTAAAAAACTTTTTGACTCTTATTTATTTCAAAATTTTTGGTTTGAAATTTTTCTAGCTGAGTGAGTGATGGAATATTTGTATTCGTAACTATGTAGAATTTATTATAGGAGATGATAGCGACGAGCTTTGAGCGGAAAAATTTTAATAAATGCGGCCACAACAGTATTTTTATGTCAATTATTTTTAGTCAATCAGATCATGAATATAATGATTTTACTTCAAAGGTAATCGTGTTTATATAAGGATAATGGATCAATGGGTATTATAAATTTTCATATATTTTTTAGTACAAAGTTTGATTTATAAAAACATGTGAATTTAATAGTTTCTAATTTTTTCATAGATTTCGAAAATACTTGTTTACAAAGATACCAATTTTTCTAATTTTTTGGTGAGTATAATTAATTATTTGATTTTCAATGACGTATTAAAAAAAATGTTTAATTAATTTTTTTCAAGTTTTAGCGCAATCAATGAAAAATTCGATAATATTATGAGCTTGATAATAATAAAATATTTGGAATTTCGAAGGAACACATCTTATTTTTATATATTTCAACCTTCTGAATACACATTTATATGCAGGCTGTACTAAAATGGTCGTATATGAATAGTACCACCGCATTAAGCTATAAAAACTAAATACAAAAGTCTTATTACTCAACTGTCTATGATGTATAGATTAAATGTAAATTAACTATAAAGATTAACTAATACGAGCTGTCAATTCATTAAGTCCTGCCTTTTTGGAAAAAAATAGAAACAAAAGAAGTTTTAAAAGCATATTTTATAAAAAATTTAAAAAAAGAATCAATATTCTTACCGCCACTATTGCACACGGCAATCGGCCGAACTTTCTTCCAAAATATAGAACAATAGTTAGAGTTATACTTCTACCTGCTTCGAAAATAGTCTCGAACATAGCAACTCTTTTGTATGTAATAGATCTATTCAACGTCGTATAAGCTGATTTAGAAAATTACAATTTAGATTTAATTAATCCATATTTCTCACTTAAACATAACGAAAATGCACAAGTTTGCCATGTAGTCTTTTCCCATGCAATGATGTTATAAGTTAAGTATAACTATCTTGTTGACAGATTCTTTTTTACAGTTGCGTTGATTGGTTAGCTGATCTTAGAGACTAGTAATTGTTCATCTTAGTTCCACGTACGTAAGTTTCTGTGTAGTTTTTCTTTTACTAATGGGAATTGAATTCTCAGTCATTTTCAACCTTTCAAACGAGTCTATGCAAAAGTGTCGGTTACAGAATTCCAATTTAGTTATTCGAAGTGAGAAACAAAAGAAGTAATTTCCAAAGGAAATTGATCATGACAAGATACGCGTATGGTATCGGAGTTCTTTCAAAGTGATCTTCAAGAAAATCGTACAACAATATCTTATTAGTTACAATATTAAGGATTAGGCAATCCCCGAAATGTGATAAACAACTTGATCGATGGAGTACTAAATAACACTCAACTTTTGTCAATTTATGAAAACGGTCGACTCGTACGACAAGAACAGTTAATGAATAGAAAATTCTAAATTACTATGAATGAGATGGAATTGTGAGAGTTTGAGATGCTGATTAGAAATTAGGGATCCCCAAGTTAACAATTTATTGAGTGTTAAACGATGAATGATTACATCCATGTCAATTCAACAATTATCATATATCATTGGTAAATACAAAATTATTTATTTTAACAATATTGAGACTAACCTCTTAATATAATTTTTTTGTTTCTCACATATTGAAATACTCAGTGAATCATTTTTTTGCTTAAAAAATATCTATCGTTTTTCATTATTTGAAGTATTTAAATTTACAACTCCAAATATACATTTTTTTATTAACAAGAAGTGAAAATTTGATGTTGAGTGAAAATGTATGTGTTTTTAGGTTTACAGTTTTACCTCTAATAACCGAAAAATTGATTAATGTATTCTAATAATTATCTTACTCGAGATAGGTTATGGAGAGAATCATATTATAAGACGATTCTCTCGTAAAACTCTATAAGACAGATCACCCCAGTGAAATATTTTATCTGTTTTTTCTTCCACTTTCTTTTAATATATTTGTATTTTTTTAAGTTTGTAATAATACATTTTTCGAAAATTCGTTCCGTTTCTATTTTTTTTTTTCAAAAAGGTAGGAATTGACGAATTGACAAACACGTATTGGTTGATCTTTATAGTTAATTTGCACTTAATGTATACATCAAAACAATTGAGTCGTAAGACTTTTTGATTAAGTTTTGATCTTTTAATGCGTTGCTGTTATGTACGTCAGACCGTTTTGAAACTCCCTATATATAACGGAAAACAATTTAGTTTTAGGACAAGTCAGAGCTAGCTCTTCGATTTTTTTATATTTAATTCATCGAATGCCTATATAATCATTTGTGCAAAGTTTGACGCTAAAATATTAATTAATTAAAAAGTTATAAACAATAAAAAAAATACGATTTTCTTTTTAACTGTTATAACTCGAAATCTATTCATAAGATCTACATAATTTTTTTTTCAAAATACCCGGAAAGTATTGTACTTTGAGAATATATATATGTCATAACAATATATTTCTTATTAAAAAAATTATAAACAAGTAAAATAGATTTTTGTAATTTTTGTTAAAAATGCAACTTTTATTTGAAAAATTTTTGTTGCAATCGATTCCTTGAAAAAAGGTTGTATAAGTATTCGTAATAAAACTTTCATAATTTTGAATAAGCGCTCGGTAATGATCATCCAAAAAGCGTCACTTGCGGCGCATATGCGGTAGATCGGACCGACAGAAGCGTCCCACTTCCCGAAACCTTTCCAGGTAGTTCAGGTAGTTCTATAAGTCAGTTAGATGGGCTATTTATTATGAAATCGAAATGATTCCAGTATAAACAATATCTTTCTCAAATATAAATAATTTAATCGGAATTAAATGGAGTATGATATTTCATATTACTTTAGAAAATATTCATGTTTTATAAGAAATCTATTTTCTATGTGTAGTTAGAAATAAACAGTCTAGTTATAGCATATTAAATTACTCACGATATATCAGGAAAATTAAATTAGAATACTCAATTATTAAATAAACATATAATATTATTACATAATACGACTATCATTAAAATTATTTTACTACATTTTATGAACGTGTTTATAAATTCATTATAAAGATTTAATATAAAAGTTAAGTAAATAAAAGTTTTAAAAGTTATATGACATACACTAAAATATTCATGTACATTCATTTTGTAGTGTTTTAACACTGTGATCTGTAGAATAGTGTTTTTTTCACCATCAATTCCTTGCTGTTTTTATTTAGAGGAATAAATACGTGATAACTTAAGGTAGCATCGGCACGTAATTTTATACCAGGTGTGGCTTTTTTGTGCCCATTGATATAATTCTTCAGCTGAAGAAATGCTTACTTCTGAATTTCGCAAACTCGTGTTCCGGGCTAATTTTTTCACTATACCGCCAAGTCCATCACATGCGCTTTTTCCATGGCAATTTTCGAAAAAGGGGCTATTTAGTTTCAATTCCGTATGTATCACAATGAAGAACAAGAGTTAAAGAATTTAATTTATTCTTATATTGACTTACAGTCCATCAGAAACATAAATAATTTTTTAACCTTGTTCTCGTATCTATTTTTTATTAAATCAATTAATATCTGACGGAACAATATAACGGCATTCACGTCATGTTTCGTAAAAATAACGAAGAAGCTGTCTTCTTCAGTTTTTTCCTTCCCTTTCATGTAAATTGCAAATAGATGAATAATTAGCTGCTTGCTAATCCAATGATTTGCTTATATCTAGTCTTGATATACAGTTGTATAACTCTATAGTCTATATTTAGATCTATATTTCTCTAAGTGAAATATCCTATGTCTATATTTAACTCTATATTTCTCTAAGTGAAATATCCTATGACCATAACTTCAGTTTCATTCAAATTATATCGACGAGTTTTTATATAATCATTTTTACTTTTGGTAATACAGTCATGTTCTAATAATTTATATTTAAACGGTACCTCCAGATGTTTAAGATTGTTTTAAATATTGTACGTATGCTTTGAAAAATCATACCTTCGGGTTACAGTTTACCGTGTAAACTATAACCCAATTTGCAATGAATGAATTCTATGGCATTTTTAAAAAATAATTCTCGAACATATCTAAGACACTAAACAATCCAAGATATTTCAAGCATTTATCAAAATAACAATCTTCACAAGGTCTTTCACAGGTCATTATAATTAGAATATCTTTTGCTGTTTTAGGTAACTCATCATACTTGATCATCAATTCTTCATTATTATTTTACAGTCTTCTACTTAATTTTAAAATTACTACACTAGTAATGTTGGATTTTGGTGGTGGATACAAATGCAAACATTTTGAACACGTTTAGATTCATTAACTAAAATACACTGATCAGGTCTCAATGTACAGAAATATGTAAATTGCAGGCGAAACTTGAATCCAATTTCAGCATAATGTTGCAAATAAAATGAGACAGCAGCACTTTTTATTTCTTCACTAATTATAGATATTTTGGTTTTTGAGAGTGGATATGATAACATTCTTTCCTGTTCGTGAAGTATTTTTAGCTGTTTGTACGAAATAAAAAGAAAAATGAATTTCTCTTTGTTATTATTATTTTCAGAATTGCTATTCTTACTTACCACTATTTAAATAAAGAAAGTTTAACTAATAAATCTACTTACTTATAGACTGAACTACCTGGAAAAGTTTCGGGGGAGTGGGATGTTTCTATTGGTCCAATCTTCCAATTATACGCCACAGGTAGCGCTTTTGTGGAAGGTCACTACCTAGCCCCTATTAAAAATCATGAAAGTTTTATTACAGATTCTTATATATAATTGTTCAAGAAATCGATTGCAAAAAAAATTTCAAATTCAAAATTACTCTTTTTAACAAAAATTGCAAAAATTTATTTTAATTGTTTGTAATTTTTTTATTAACAAATATATTATTATGACATATATATATATTTACAAAATTAAACATTTTCCGTGTATTTTTAAAACAAAATTATGCAGATTTTATAGATAATTTTCGAGTTATAACAGTTAAAAAGAAAATCATCTTTTTAAAAAAGGGTTTATAACTGTTTAATTAAATAATATTTCAGTGCCAAACTTGATACAAGTGATTACCTTCATATAGGCATTCGATGTGCCTGTGACGGGATTCCACCCCGTTGGTTTACTCGGTCACTATGGCGCCCGATCTTTGGATGGCCATAACTCTGTTCCTATGGGGAAATTCTTGTTTCCATTGTAGGGACATTACGATGAAGAAAATTAAAAGGTCCGTAGAATATGTACACAATACTGCTTTCTTGAAGCGCGCAATGAATATTGCTAGTGATATTCACTGAATCTGGGTTCAAAGATAAAATGATAAATAAATCGTTGCACAACTTTCGGTTCAGAATTTTTATTCGGTGAACCAGAATGTACGCGATATTGTTTCCTTTTAGTTTTATTATCCTAGTTTTATATTGTAATAAACCCAAAAGAACTAATAAAGACTATTTGCTTTCCTAATACTTGTATAGAACAGCAGCTAAAATTAATACCTAAAAGTGGTGAAGAGAAGTAAAAAACTAAATAAGAAATACAAGATAAAAATCAGTGTACAAAATGGGATAGCACAGGTACTCACAAGAGTTGTACAAAATGGGATGGCACAGGTCCACTGAACATAACAAGCGGGAAGAAGATGCATAACCCCTTTAAAGGGTTAGTTGGGAGAAACGGACTATTTTATTAGACAGGGTAATCTCTTGAAGACTGGATTATTACGAAACGTGACAAAAATCGGTCCCTAATTGGTTCGGGGGTATCAACGCTTGTGGTGACATGCATCCCTTAAATTGAACCGTCCTCTCAAAGATGGCTCGTCGAGTATCGTTCTTAAGCTTTTATTATTTAATTATTATTCATTGTATGAGGTCAATTCAACTTAAACGTGGTATAAAAAACTTATTATAATCTTAACATTAATTAATTAAACAAAATCAATAGATATTTGATAATCAAATGCATTTATTGTGAGTTACAATTATTTTATTTTATCTTATGTACATATAATCATAAAAATGATTAATTATGCAGAAAATCTTAATAAATAAAACTTGTACGTATAAGGAATATATTGGGGTAAATTTGCTACTACAGACACATGAATATAGCGAAGAAAATATTATTAATATTTACTGTGACCACCTCCGGTCGTGGATATCTGACCTTCCGGCTCTTCTACGAGGATAGCAGATAGTAGCTTCTTATCGAACGCCCAGTTACCCCGAATAAGGAACACTGTCGTCGATAGAGTTTTCGTCACATCGGGTGGACATCTTCCAGCGTAAACATATCAGTTCTATGCCGTTCTTTTATTTTGACAATAAACAAAGACAAAGTGAAGTTTGACTGATATTGAAGGCGAATTATCTCACCTACATTATTGTTCCAGCATAATTTAAACTATATTTAGTCGAGTCAGTTTTCCCAACTATCTCAGAAACTAATCACTAAAATTAAAATCGAAAAATACCAGAGGTTTTAAATTTAGCGCATCTTGGGACATAAACAAAAAGGTAATATTTGAAAGTTACTAATAATAATTATAAAATAAAAAAACTGCGCTGTACGTTTTTGAAAAGAAAACACGATGTTCAAAGTTTTACGATTCTTCACCGTTGTGTACATCTATGTTAGGTATAGATTTTAATTTTCTTCAATTGCTAAAAGTATCACCAAATTACTGAATTTTAAAGCTTAGTGGCAGTTGAAGTGATCTATGGTAGCTAGTTATTTGAGTGTCGCAATTAGTTTCAAACTATCAGTTCAATTTCGAAAATTGAAGTGGTCGAGCATCAGTTAGATTAACTGAAACCTTAGTTCACGATGGGATGTACCAGAATCAGAAAATTGTAATTTATTTTAAAAATAGTGTAAAAGACTTAGCGAGTAATTAGTTTAAAATCACTTTATTGCGATTAATTAGTATCCATTATAGATTGTTAAAATATAATATACTTATCATTCTACATATGTATTGTAATTTTGTAAACTATCAAGTTATTTATATGATCGTGCATTTTATGAGTACTTTGTCCAGTCAATTTTTTGTCATATTTAGTGTTATTTTTTTATTTCTAATATACTGAAATGCTTTAATGCTTCATTTTCATGATTTTCCTATAAAATAAGTGTTTATTCAATAATTTAATACATAAAACAACCAAACGTAAAAATCTTGCAGAAGAAAAAATAAAATTTAAAACTATTGGAAAACCAGATCGTAGCATTTATATGGCTCTGCTATCTAAGGTGATAATGTTTAACAGAGGAAATTCCATGCACCAAATTATCAGATAAAGTACCTCCTCTTACTTCTTTCCTATAAGTTCCATGTCATACGTTGTACAGTTGTACCACCAGTATCTGGGAGAAAGTTATACAATGTTTCCCATTGTTCTTTAAAGGGCGTCCCAGACTCTCATCCTTATAAGAAGAGAAGGTAACATTTTAAGTGTAGACATTTAGTGTTTTTCACCAACAAAGGCTAAGATTATACAAATAAACTCTAGAAGTACGAAAAGTTAGCAAAAGAATTCAATAAAAATGTATTTAATCGGTCATCCACCAAGTTACGAAAACGCAGACTATGCATTTTATTTAAAACAAATGAAGCTCATAAGCCACTGGTTGGCCAGTTTGAATTAAGAGTTCCATGCAGTACCGGTTGGAAATCTGTGTGTCTTAATTACATTCATTTTACGAATACTTTCGAACTATATTATTTATAATATTAATTACTAACTTGTGTAATAAGTATATTCAATTTATATTTAAGTGATTTTCAAGTTAAAATAGAAGTTAAACAAATCATGTAAAACTCTGAAATGAAGATTTATTAAATAAAACCTAATTCAAGTTAAGAGCCCATTTCTGTAAACAGTACACTAAATTAAAGGTAAAATTTAACTACAAAATTAATTGTATACACATATATGACAGAAAACAAATTAGTTTTAGGTCAAATCGGAGCATGGTTTCGGATTTTTTTGATTTGTTTCATCGAATACCTGTATGAAAGTCATTACTTGTACCAAGTTTTACGCTTAAATATTAATTGATTAATAGGTTATAAATAATCAAAAATAAAATTAATATTTTTTCAAAATCCTATAACTCAAAAATTATTAGTTAGATCTGCATGATTATTTTTTTCAAAATGTATGGGCAAGATTATAGTTTGAGAATATATACGCGTCCTAATAATATATATTTTGACGAAAAAAATTATATACAATTAAAATAAATCTTGGCGGTTTTCATTAAAAATAGCAAGTTCTATTTTAATAATGTTAGTTTCAATTGATTCCTTGGATAATTTTCTATAATAATCCATAATAAAACGTTCTTGATGTTTAATAGGGGATCGTCAATGATAGTACGCTATCAAAACAAAGTGCTACATGCGACGCTCAGCCAGGTGACAAGATTGGTAGAAGTGTTCAATACTGTAGGCTATGTATTGTGTAATCGGAATTGATATCAGTATAAATCACATGTTATTTACCCAAATCCTTAACCGAAATTCTCACGAACCCTCAATTTAACTAAAATTAGATGAAGTGTAATAATTTATATCATTTTAGAAAATATTCGTACTTTACAAGAAATCAATTTTCTAGTTGCAGTTAGAGAAAAATTGTCTACTTATAGCATGCTAAATTGCTCAGGAGATGTTAGGAAAATGAAATTAAAATACTCAATTGTCTAATAAATATGTATTTAACTTCATTATTTCACAATGTTCGCAATTATTTTAGTACAATTTTATATAAATATTCTTAATTTTTTATTTCCACTTAAATATTTATTTAAATTATTTTGTATAATAGTATATTCTAAAGAAGATTTTGTATAATAGTATTCTAGAGTTTAATAGTATATTCTAGAGAACACCATATTATTTTTACATTTCATTCCGCAGTTTTTTTATTTATAGAAATGAATGCGTAATAGCGTAACGTACCATCGCTATGCAATGCTTCATTTAATACTGATGATAATTTTGTTTGAATTGCTGTATGCTTCATCATTATAAAGTAAAAAAATTATACCAGTAAAATTACTTCTTAGTTCCGTCATTTCTGATTACCATGAAAATCCATAAAACGAACCTTCTTGGTGAAGCTTTATCCTTTTACGCTGAGGAAATTTGCCAAATATTTAAAACTTCACAAATTACCTCTTTCGTGCATATCCATAGTTATTATTATAAATAAGTAGTTCATAATATTTTTTATTTAATGTCGTTACCATTTTCTATTAATTTGCAATAAATATAACTTCTTATGGACGTTACTGAAATATAAAGCGTACGTAAGCAGTTAAGCCATATATGTTCTGGCTCACCATCCTCCATCTGTCGCCGCATATGGTCCATCCACTTACCCATCGAGGCCCACGTGTTTTGTATTGGAAGCCCCCCCCCCCCCTCTCACATATATGAGTATATGTTGAGTGATATGTAACCCACCGGATACCTCCACCCCGATTGATGTGGTAAGTGATACAATGATACAATGACTCTTACTAGATGCTACAGTGCATTCGCACTTTAAAACCTACATCAATTTAAACGGGACGTTTTTCACCATTTAGTTTTATTAGTGGTGATCGGTTGGGGTCCGCAAGCTGTTGCCTGATTTTTTGCTGCCTATCTTTCCTAACACGAGCTAATTGTGTGAGGGGGATGGCCTTTCTGGTCTTCAGCTGGTAGATGAAGCCCACTGTCTGTTTTAGACAGTTCCAATTTTTCTAACTTGCATTTATCTGCCAGGGCATTCAATACTCGCTGGCATAATACTCTAAGGTCTTCCCTGCTCTTCGCCTTAATAACAGCGGAGACATCGTTGGCGTAAACCGGGAAGTTCTCTCCTATTATCTCCCTAATTGTCCTGAGTATCGGATCGAACCCTATTATCCACCCTATCGGTCCGAAGAACGATTCCTGTGTGCACCCTCTGCCGAATGTACCCGCGGGGAACCACGTGAAGGCGCAACTACTAGGTACCGACCTGTACCTACACTGACCCTGTGGATTTAAAGGTGTTTATTAGTATTTTTCTATTCGCGTCCGCATTCTTACTTCCGCTCTTCGTTTCGTTCCTCGCCCCTTTTTTCGCGTTTTTTCCCAAGGCGCGTCATGCATACTTCGGTGTTGTTTTGTTTTGTGTTTTTGTGTATTTTGTGTCGGTGTTCGCTCTCGTTCTTATGTGTGTGTAGTCACGTCAGCATTCGTTTCCGCATTCCACTTGTTCCCGTTCGTCCTCATTCGTACTGAATTCGGACCGAGGTTTCAATTTAGTTTACCTCGGTTTGCATCCCTCTGGTCCAAACAGATGCCACTTGCCCCGTATTCCCGGGAGTGTTCGTTTTTCGCAAAGGTTCCAACGCCAGACTAATAAAGACAGAATGTCTGGCTGTGGTTACATCGATCACGAGGACCATACACCGAGCCTTACCCATCTACCCCCGCTCCCCACTTTTCGGGGGGCGGGCTTGGAAAAATTAAGTACCTGCTGGACGTGGTAGACCCATCCCTTGCGATTGCTCGCATGAATTGGGGCTACCGCAGGAGAGTTGCTTTCGTACATCCGGCCGTGGGGCTATCATGCTTCCTCTCGGCCGAATGTACCCGCGGGGAACCACGTGGAGGCGCAACTCCTAGGTACCGACCTGTACCTACACTGACCCTGTGGAATAAAGAGTTTGGTTAATGTTTTTACCCTAGTCGCGTACACATTCTTTCTTTCGTTCTTCGATTCGTCCCTCGCTCCTTTTTCGCGTTTTATCCGAGTCGCGTCTTGTTTGCTTTGGTATTGTTTTGGTGGTATTTTGTTTTGTGTATTTGTGTGTGTTTGTGTGGGTAATCGCGTTCGTTTCTGTTTGTGTGTGTACTCGCGTCAACATTCGTTCTCGCACTCCTCCCGTTTCCCTTCGTCTCATTCGTACTGAACTCGGACCGAGGTTAAGAGTTAATTTACCTCGGTTTGCATCCCTCTGGTCCATCCAGACGCCACTTGCCCCGTGTTCCCGGGAGTGCGCGCTTTTCGCTAAGGTTCCGACGCCACTCGCTAGGATGGACCTCGCCTACCGAGGTTACGCGTGAAGCATAACCGGAAGAGGAAACCTTTTAGTGTCGCACGCTGGAAATGACGCGAGACAGGAAAGATTAGATTGATAGGAAAGGTTTCGGCAGGTGTGGTCCCTACTCGACACCTGCCTTCGCGCGGAGAGCTTCCCTCTCGTACTGGGCCAAGATCGCGAAAGATTCCGGAGAGGATACTAATTTCGCGGCTACCCCTGGCCATTCGGCACCGCCCGCAATCGCCCCCAGTACCTCCCTTGATTCGGTGAATCTTGGGCAGTCTAGGAGGAAATGCTGCACGTTGTCGAGACCGCCACATTCGCAGGTCTCGCTTTCCGCACGGCCAAAGGATATTAGTTTTTGTCCAAAGTCCCCGTGGCCGCACAGGACCTGCGTTGTGTAGTAGCTGGGCACGATCCAGTTCATGCCCAGCCGTTCACGCACGCTTCCGAAGAACGCGTGCGTGACTCTACCCTTTTGGGACGCGTCCCAGCGCTCCTGCCAGAGCGCTCTCGATCTCTTTCTTCGCCGCCGCGTTCGCTACAATCGCGCCTGTTGTATCTCTCTGTGTCGCCGCTATGTTTATCCGACCGATCTCGATGTCCCTTCCTAGTTTAATGTTACGCAGGGCCGATCGCTGTTTGAGCTGGAGATCAAACGGCATGTCTCCAGCTATCACGCATAGGGCGTCGTAAGACGTCGTCCTATATGCCCTGGTAACCGCTATCAAGGCTAATCTGTGCGCGGATCTGAGTGCCCCCCTGTCTTTTTCGTTTGCTAAATCCTCCCACACTCCAGCCGCGTGGGCGATCATTGGAGCGAACACCCCGTGGTGGAGCGTGAGGAGGGTCCTAAAGTTTAGACCCCAGGTGGGACCCGCGAGCTTCCGGATTTTGTTGAAGAATGGTCCCACCTTCGCTGCCTGCTTACTACAGTGTGTGTGTATTTTAAAGCCTATGTCGAAGTGGACACCGAGATATCTAACGCACTTTTTAAACGCGACGTTTTTCCCGTTTATTTTGATTAGCGGAGGTCGGTTGGGGTCCGTGAGCTGTCGCCTGCTCTTTCGCTGCCTATCTTTCCTGACGCGGGCTAATTGTGTGAGGGGGATCGCGTTTTTGGTCTTCAGCTGGTAGAAGATGCCCTCTGTCTTAGTTTCCGACAGTTCCAGTTTTGCCAGTTGGCATTTTTCTACCAGGGCATCCACTACTCGCTGACCTAGTATCCTAAGTTCTTCTCTGCTCTTCGCCTTGATAATAGCGGAGACGTCGTCGGCGTATACCGAGAAGTTCTCCCCTATTATCTCCCTGATAGTACGGAGTATCGGATCGAACCCTATAATCCACACTAATAAAGACAGTATTATAATGAGTATTATTTACAACGTGAAAATTGTCCGTATATATATTAAGAGATTTAAATATCAACGAGTAATCAAACAACCGCAAGCTACCACAGCGCTCACACATCAACTTGGGAGATGTATGAATATCCAAAACTACCCCTCGCATTAAAGCATGTTTGGACTGTTAAAATAACTAATCATCTGGAAAAGCCTTGCTTTGTTATTATAGCTACTTAGACTAAACAAAAAAGATGAACCGGGTGTGCATGCTAATAATTTTGATCATTGCAACATCAGTAATGTAAAACTGTTTCTCAATTCTCAGTATTATCTATACGGAAATCTAAATCTCAATATTCAACGAAATAAGAATGCATTACTTTATGATATATACTCTAATTTTCAAAGTTTCTACTATGGAAAAGAAAATTAATTCATACTCAATAAGTCGGATTTTATTAATAGAGTACCTCTAATAGTTTTACACTGTTAAAAATAAAATGAATCTATTAAAAATGTCCTGCAGATGTATGTCTTGAATTTGAAACAAGAGAAGATTTCCCGAATAATACTGCCCTTACTATCTAATTCTACAGAAAAAAATCGTTCAATATAAATTAATGAAAGGAGACATTACGAAATTAGTTAAAAGATAGATAAATGTCGGAAAAGCACAAAAAAGACGGCTGAAAGTTCGCTTTGAGATTATATCAATTCCACCTATATAGAAAATCAGACATTTTCACCATGACGTTAGTGAGATGTACTCCAAGCGATCGCACAGCTACCTTAAAACATGTGAAGTTTACAGAAAAGGTAAGTATTCATTATGTTCCTCTGCGAGACAACGTGAAAAAAGAGAATGGGAGTAGCTTGCACGAGATCATACAAATAATGAATCATGTACTCAGACCTATTCTAAAAAAACATTGTAATACATACATTCTAGAAAAACTAAGAATCTAATGTAAAAATCTGCAATAAATGTTTGATACCATTAAATATACGTATTTTATTAATTTTACATTGAGAAAAGAACACTTTATCGATAATCTTTATGTTCCGTAGTTGACATAATAAAATCCAAATATTCAGAAGAATTTTCATATAATTTATAATCGCATACAAACCTCTCAACTATATCAGTTCTTTCTGTTTGAGCTTGGTTTTACCTTTGTTCAATTTAAGTGCTCAATTTTTGTTTATTTATTGCAGCACATACAAAATTAACTTGACTTTGACTATGATACACACAAGGTGTTTTTACTTGAAAAGCTTGAAATTCATTCAACGCTAGACATCTCTTATCGGTTTGAAGATCTACATTTTTTCTTTATAATAGAAAGTTATTTAAACGAATACTTTTCACTCTTCGATATGTAAATTGTTCAAAATCAGAAGACGTACTTTTTTAAAAGTTTTTTTAAGCCGTTCTTTTTTCTTTATCCCTTTTATATAAATATTTCTACAATATTTAAATGATTGTGTAACATATCTGATAAGTCTTTGTACGATACTATACTTATCTCTGAAATACATTTTATATTCAAAAAATGTTTGTACATTCCAAATTACACAATATATATAACAAATCATCCAAGAAATGGTACCACGTAGTGGTACATCTACAATCATTAAAACAAAAATTAAATCGGTTAAAATTAAGGAACAAATAATTAATAACGACAAAAAATTTCCCAAATTTATTACAAAAAAAATGACAAGAGTTACCCTTAATACCAATAAGATTCACAACAATTGTTTTAAAAGTATGTTTTCGATTATGCTACTTTCCAACTCAGTGGAAAATAGTAGAAATTATACTATAGCTAAACCGGGTAAAGAAGTCAAACGTGTAATTTCATATAAATCCATTGTATTTTTTCCAATACTTTCTAAAATGTTATTAATTAACGAAACAATTTTCAATTTTATATATAGAAAATAGAATTTATCAAAACAAAATAACTAAAGAAATAACGAAGCGTTATCTAGTAGAAGCAGGCTTACTCAAAGGCAGCGTATTACGTCCAATATTATACCTATTATATACATATATTTCGTTGAATCAACCATCGTCTCGAAGCATCATGACGGCAATATTTATAAGTGAAACAACTATTCTAATATCATAATAATGGAGGCAAGGACTACAATTATGCGTACATACAAAACAAAATGTTTATCAAAAAATGACTTACATGTAACACACTAATTAAATCGGCTAATGACATGGTAAATCTACCACGACAACAAATGGAATATACAAATAATCAAATATGGTCCTACACATGAAGAATCAAAGTAAGAAAAAATAAATAGACTCATGCATATCCTCATACGTACCCAATACATAAATACCCTTACAAATCAATATACATATATATGTACATTATATATGACAAAATAAATTAGTTTTTTGTTTGACACATTAAATGCCTACATAGCCGTAATCACTTGTACCAAGTTTGACCCTAAAATATTAATTAATTACAAGGTTATAAACAATTAAAAAAATGTGTGACTTTTTTCAAACTGTTATAACTTGAAAACTATCTATCGGATTTTCATGATTTTTTTCATGAAAGATTTTATTTTGAGTAGATATATATATATATATATATATATTCGTTAATATAAAAAAGATAAACAATCAAAATAAATATTTGACAATTTTTGCCAAACAGTATAGCTTTTTTTTTGAAAATGTTTGCCATTCAGCTTCAATTCCCTGTGTATTATACTGAGAAATCAGAGTTAAAAAATTTGATTTATTCTTATATTGACTTGCAGCTCTATCAGAAATATAAACAATCTTTTTAACCTTATTATTTTATCTATTTTTTATGTAATCAATTAATTTATGACGGAACAATATAACAACATTTACGTCATGTTTCGTACTATCCGAAATTACGACGAAGCTGACTTCTTCACTTTTCTCCTTCCTGTTCATATTAATTGCAAATAGATGATTAGTTACCTGCTTGTTGTTCCAATTATTTGCTTGTACCTAGTCTTGATATACAGTCTTGATATATAATTTTGAGCAGAATCTCGTATGACCATAACAGCAGATTCATTCTTTTCACAATCGATTCCTTGCTATTTTTATTTATAGGAATGAATGCGTGACAACTTAACGTATCACTGATACGCAATTACGCCGACGAGTTTTTATATAATAATTTTAACTTTTGGCAATAAAATCATGTTCTAATAATTTATATTTAAACTGTACCATCAGATGGTTAAGATAGTCTATAATATTGTATGTATGCTTTACATGATCACAATTTTGTTTACAGTTTCCCATTGTTTGCAATGAATGAAATCTATGGATTTAAAAAAAAAAATTCTTGAACATATGTAAAGCACTTCCCAATACATTAAATTTTGAGAATTTATTAAAAAAACAATCTTCACCAGGTCTTTCACACGTCACTTTAATTGGAATATCTTTTGCTGTTTCAGGTATCTCTTAATCATATTTAATCTTCAAATTCTTATATTTTACATCCTTTTTCATAATTTGACAAGCACCCAATCTATATTCGATGGAAATACTAAATATGTTATTACAAAAAGATAAAGAAAAGAGACTAAGTTAAAATTAAAATATATATTGTTTGACTTACTACTTCAGATGATATCTCTTTCTCTTACAAATCAGAGTTGGATTTTAATTTTGGAGCTGGATTCGAACTATCTGTAAAACTGTGCTTGGGCTATTTTATAACCCTCGTCGCACTTCGCTAGTCTTAGAGTTTTCGAGGTCCTCTATGAGGCGGATCCTTTTCTGATTAGGGCAATGAGGGAAGAGGTTTCTTTCGGTAGCCTAAATGGAGGAAGAGGTTTCTTTCGGTAGCCTAAATGGAGGAATCTTAGCATGGGCGGATAGAAAAATGATAGATTTTTCTTTTAAGAGATGTCACACGTAGTATCGTTTTGAGAAAATGTTAATTGAAATTAATTGTTTAATTAATTAATTGAATAGTTATAGCGGGTGATATAGACGGGAGAGATATATATCTATTGTTTACATTTTGGTGACCTAATATTGTTATAAAAATATTATCGACGTTACGATAAATATTAATTTATTTAGTCGTGGTTACTGGTTTATGTCTATAGATTCTAAGAGACAAGTTGTGGCTACTACAAATATAAAAATTAGCTTACAATTATCGTTGATAAACAATAAACAACGACGGTTACAATTATGAATATTGTTGCTTTATACAAACGTCTAGCGGATATCTTGGATCAATATGCGTTGCGTGATTTTGGTCGCAGTCGGAAAAGATAATTTTTACAACTCTACGCATCTGGAAAATTTTGTTAACGCGGGACTATGGCATATCATCAAATGGGTCCGTTTGTAGTTTTTTGGAGAAAACTAACTCACTTATCGATGAATATGATTTATTCGTGACGCCTTTCGTAATGAAGTGGTTCAGTTTAGAATTTTCTCATGATCAGAAATTATAAACAGTCATTGTAAGCAGATGACATCAGAAGGTAGGCATAAGACATAGAGGGTCGTGATCTAATAAAAATCTAAACTTTAATTCGATCATGTGTTTAACAATGGCGGACGTTACATAATTTTCATTAAAACTGAATTGAAATAATTTTGGAAAATCTATCGTACAATAAAAAAGGTCACTTTCATATTTACTGAAGTCCGTTCAATTTGAAAATTGAACTTTACTAATCCGATTGAGCGAAAAAATTATTTATTTATATGATATTCGAAGCACAACTAATATCAGTAAATCTAACTTTAAAATACTATTTAACAAATTTAAATATTAGGAGAAAAAATGAATGAAAAAAATCTTTGAACTCGTTAACAGAATTATTGCTAGCATTAATTTGCTTAAATGCAGTAAGCAATATATATAAAAAAAAGTTTAACTAATAAATCTATTGACTTATAGAACTGAACTACCTAGAAAAGTTTCGAAGTTTCGGGAAAGTTCAACGCTTCTATCGGTCCGATTTTCCAGCTAACCGCCGTAGGTAGTGCTTTTTTGGAAGGTTATTTAACATATTATCTAGCCTCTACTGAAAATCATTGAAGTTTTATTACGGATTCTTATAGACAATTTTTCATGGAATCGATTGCTATAAAAGTTTTTCAAATAAAAATTGCCCTTTTTAACAAAAATAACAAAAAAACAACTTCAACTATTTCTAATTGTTATATTGACAAATATACTATTATGACATATATACATATATATTCAAAATACAATATTTTCTGGGTATTTTGACAAAAAAATATCATGCAGATTCGATTAATAGTTTTCGAGTTATAACAATTTAAAAAAAATCCCATTTTTTATTAATTCTTTATAACTTTCTAATCAATTAATATTTTAGCGTCAAACTTGACATAAGTAATACCTTCATATAGGTATTAGATATGCCAAATATAAAAAAAATCGAAGACCTTGCCCCGATTTACCCTAAAGCTAATTTGTTTTCTGGCATATATATATATATTTATAATAACATATAACAACTCATACATACCTTTATATTACGAAAAGGCACATGTCTACTGGTAATGATAAACAACAAAAATATTCTATAAATAAATAATATCTATTTAAAATATTTTAATGTAAAAACTATGTTAAATACTTAGGTATACTCATAGATAAGAGGCTAACATATATTCTCAAAGTGTAGGCAATTAGGCTTGAAATTGTAGAAACGTACTGGTTGATCAGAAGAAACTTGTGACTCACAGCTGAAAAGAAATCGTTAGTCTATAGAGCCACACATAACCCATCTAGATTTATGACATTCAACATTGGATTGTCTCTTCAAATTTAATCACAAACATATTAGAAATGTTTCAATCAATTCCAAAGTGCTACGCAATATTGTATAAGCCCCATAGTATATATGGAACAGTATTATCTTAAATAACCTTGAGGTACTCATAGCCAAAGGAGAATTAACTTTCTATAAAAAATTAAAAAATAAACTACAAAATTAGCTAATAAATAGTCTTGTAAAGAAATCGATTAGGAAAACGAGAAAAAAAACAAAATTTTAAATGTATAAAACAAATTACAAAATGTTGTATTTAATTTTTTTATTATTTCTTTATATAAATCTCGTTAATCAGTAAATCATGCACTCATCAAATTCGCTAATTTATTAAAAATACATAAACATAAATTAAAATGTTTAAATAGTATACATTTTTTCATATTAAAATTATGTATTTGTCAGAAGTGGAAAATGATTGTCAGTTTCATAACGAATAAGTAGCTTTTTGAAAAAATACTGATTAGAAGCTAAGATTGTACAGTTTAATTAATGAAAAAGTGTGACGGCGTGAAATTATATTCTTTAATCCACTACGGATTTCTTACTATCTACTGTTACAAAGTTTATTAAGCAAAGAAATGATTTGTTATTTTGAAAAGAATCGCAAAAAAATCAATTAGAATGAGATGTTTTGCAATTTAATAGTAAAAATATGTAATTTTAATAAATCTAATTGTTTAATATGCCATTATTTTTTTCTCACAGAGATACAGAAATGGTTAAGTAATAATTTGACGATGCGAAATTAATAATTAAAATCAAAGATATAGCAAATTAATGTGAACTAATTCTAACCGCTAACTAGCAAACTGCATGACACTGTAAAAGGGAAAATATATTGAAATTCCAAAAATGTTAATTAAAATAGAAGATTTGGTAAATCAACTAAAAAATGTCTTAACCGTTAGGAGCATGTCGTCTCATCTACCGTTTCGTTGATCTTTCAACGTTGCTGAAATGAGAATACTTAATTTCAAGTATACTATCACGCTCAATTTTCTTTGTTTCCATGTAAGTGCTAGCTTTAATCGACAATAAAGATGTTAAGTTGAAATGTCAACGGAACAGTGAAGTGTAAGAGAGGAAAGATTGCGAAAAAGAAGAGAACTAGATTAGGGCTATTAGGCGTGCACTAATTATCCACTATTAACTAGCTCCCCTAATACGACAATATCAAGCTGGCGCGCCTGGTTTAACAGGGAGAGATGACAAGACGAGTAAACACCACTGCTTAAGGTACTCGAATGTTTATTATAGAAAGAGTAAGTAAGTTGACCACGTAAAGCGTAAGTGTATGAGTAGTAGGGAGAAAGAATAAAGAGTGGTACAATGGTACAACTTGAGCTTGAGATTCAGTCAACATCATCGATAAACGGACTACCTCACACCATGTAAGTCTCTCTTTCATTTCCTCGCGAACGTGTTGGACCGTGATTGAACTATTATCGGGACAGCTCGGGTAAGCGCATCTCCATAATCTAGTGAACAAAAAACCTTGATGCGTGCATTTCGACACTATTGTAGAAGTTGTGAGAAATGTTCAATGTATATAATTTGTATGTATAAAAAGGAAATGCGCACAAAATGCTGTGGAGCGATAATGCCGCCAAGAAAATGTATATTCATTATAGCTGCGGGGTCCTCCCCCAACAGTATAAGCATGGAATAATCGGAAATGATGAAAATGGTGTTATAATTTGTTTTGGCGCGAATCGTTTGTCGAAAGTAGAAGAGACGAAGGTATAAATATACTCAGCTCACAGCTTCTTCCAGAATCATACTGAACATCTTTATTGAACTTTAATTTCATTGTTAAAATAATCAATGTCGATGTTTCATGTCTACAAGGCGTCCCGTGATGACTATTTCTTTTTTTAGCATGGGTTCTATAATAATTATTTGCATTTTGTCAAAAGAAACTTTCATGATAAAACAGGTATTTTGCAATCTTAATTTAGTTTAGCATTAACATTGTCATACCTATGTGAGTAACAGTCATATATTTTTTAGATTAATTAAACCTTCTGAAACCGTGTCTTTTGAAAATTGCTTTGGAAATTACGTAATGCCAAAATTGAATTTCGATTAGGTTATTGTAAATATCATTAGTAAATACATTATTTATTAAAACTCTGAAGAGTATTACCAAACGATTATGTTCGACTTTACCTACATACTAATAGTTTTCCGATTAATTGTTATTGCTAGTGTATCCTTTAATATGTGATAAAATTTAGTATGATACTCGGTATATGTGTAAATATAATTGTGATACATAATCAATTCTTTTTCAATTAACAAATAGCTTTATTGACACATCTTCAATGATTATCGGCTTATTATACTTGTTCATTTATCAGTATAGGCATAATTCCCTATACCTTGAGGAATGTACGTTTAGAAATAATTAAATTTTTTTTTGCAATTGGCGAAAGGCCTATAAATTAACTACTAATACCGAAATATTCTTGTGATAGTCAGTCTTTATCCACATGTAAATATAATTAATAGACCTAAGGGTCAGATTGTGTCAACATTACGCCATAATCTTGTTGTAGTTTCAGACATAAAACAATCAAATCTGAGAGAGGGAGGAACTTTTCCTAGCAACAGTTTCGCGCGCACAATCATGTGTCTGTATTTGTATGTAAATTATCATGTGGTTATTTTCAGATCATTATATAGCTATAGTGATTAAAGTAAAAATTATATTTTAAAACTTTCTACCATGATAGTATACCTCTACTATATCCAATTTTTGTTTTTCCGTAACTTTTTCCATTGACGTTTGGGAGTTCAGTAATGAATATGACTGTGGATTCCCACAACATCTACGTACATCATCCATTTATATAAACATAATTTGTATGTTTATATTCTGATCGTACTCAATCTCGTTAATAGCAATATCTATAATCAAAAATATATTCATTAATTCATTCGTATCTATTAAGTTTTTTCTTAAATTAGTTTAATATTGTTTCAATGGCGAGTTTTTCAATATCAACAATTTCACAAAATAGGTAATAACTTAGCGGAAGTTACTAAACATAGACGTATATATATGCATCTATAACCTCTTTTGTATGTTCACATCCGAATCGTTTTAATATATCTGCAATAAATTTTGTTTGTTTAAATTCTAACATTCTATCTGTTCTATTGGAGGTCAGTCATACCTAAATATTTATTTGTGTTTTTTATATCCTTCATTCTGAACATTCTAATATAAATTTTGCTGTGTTCCAAATAATTTAAGTTCATTATTTTCTACTGATATAAGATTTTCCTCATATAATAGGGCATTTATATTTTATTGAGTATCTATACGAATAAACATAAATCATTATCGTTTATTACCAAACCAAATTCATTTATCATGGCTTATAACATCTGGATTTAGTTTCGAGACAGTTATTGAACCAGAGATATTCAGATACATAAAATATTTTATTTTTGAGCATGAATGTACTCAATCTCATCATGAATTTTCACATAAGATTGCTCCCGAATATCAGTATTTAAAAACGGGTTTTTGACACTTAATTCATACTGGTCGAATGATTGGGTATCAATCAACGTATAAGTATCTCGCCAAGAATAAGTTTTGCATACATAACTTTCTTATTACTTCCTGCTCTGATGACTAATCTGATCAACAAAACGAATTTAGTTTTGGACGTTGATGTCGTTGGTCATTTGTTATTAAAGTCTGTTTTAGTGTTTCTTAATGCTAACTATTTTCCTAGATTTATTCTTTCTGCAAGTATAGTAAAAACTCCGTTAATTCATCTTTGCACCAATGATCTTTATCAGAGGATTATGCATTTATGTTTACTCTTCTTCGATTATTCTCTAAATTAAAACTCAAAGTTCTCAGTCTTGAGTTCTATATACCTTATGTGAATTCTGTACTACAGTACAGATCCAATATCATTCACTTTTGAATATATTGCAACCTAATTATTATATATCCTTCACTACTAGTGTATATTTGGTCAATACATACACGATAGTGCAGAGCGTATAAGTGCATCTTAATTCAGAGATAATCGATATATCATGGCTTTAATGCGAATAAAGCACCAATAACCTACCCAAGTTAATTATTTTTTCTTTGAGAAAACCAAGTAATATCTCGCATCTGTATAATTTTTCATTTTCATCACGTATACAGTCTCTTGACTACATATACATTTATCAAATGGTAAATATTCCAGAAAATACCTTAAACTTTTCCTCAGTTACCTGTTGATGCTCATTTAAATTAACAATTGATGTTATAACTATATAATTATAAGTGCTTTCACAGCATTCTTTCAAGATTCAGCGAAAGAAGGGTGGAAATAATCGATACTCACCGGTAAATAGTATTAATATTAAATAAATATTAATTGTTAAGACAATAAGTTAAGGTGAAAATCTAAGGTCGAAATGCCAAGACTGAGCTAAAGAAGATAATAAATCTCGCTGCTGGAAATTCTACTACTGATGTTGCTGCGATGAATGCTATATTGCATTTTTACATGTATGTGCTGTACAATTACGAGGGAAAAAATTATAGCGAATCTTATATTTCCATTTAAACTAGTGTTAAATTTAAGATCTCTAAATGCCTTGCTGAATTCCGAAGGAGTAGACAATCTGACCGTTTATGATCATTCCCTTACCTACCTTTTATTCTCAATTATCTCATTAACAAGGTTTTTAAATAACAATTTTTCATCTTTACCGCGTACTTTATTTACGGTCTACAGATTTCAATGCCACTGAAGGAGCCTTCCTTTATAATAAAGGTAAGTTTTCCCTCTTCAGCTAGAATTTAGCGATTTCGCGTTGCAAGATTTCTATCATTCTCCTATAAGTAAAACGAGAAACAGCGATCGTCCGCAAACCCTCATTTTGTTCGTTTATTCGGTATTTCGCGTATTTGTATATGAGCTGTAATGTCTTGACTAGTAATACACTTAAATTGTAATGTAACTTAAATATTTTTTTGACAATATATTTAATATAAAACTATTAGCGACATATGCGTTCCTTATTTAGAATAGGGTATAATTGTAGCTCTAGCAATTAGAAGTCCAGCAATAATAGCCCCATCACATGTCCATCTCATAAAAGACGAGTGAAACTTGAGGATCTGTGGGGCACGTGCAGTGAACCCCTAACATGTGCTCGCCACATGTCCGGCAGGCTCTTCGCGTGAAGCAATAACCGGAAAAATACGGACTGCACGGTGGACCCTGGATACCTACGCCCTCGCCTTTAACGGTCTGAAGAGTAGAGATAGTTCGTTGCGGACTCCTGCTATCAATCATTCGTCTCCACGACAGAGTCTCTTTCGGACCACGTTGAGAGGTTGTGCTTTCGTCACCGCCGGACAAGTCGTGCTTCTCTCCGTTCCCGCTTTGATTGTATGCGACTGTGTCCGCTTCATTTACGCGATCCATCTACTTATATCGCGTGACCGCGTTCGTGTGTGTTTGTGCGCTTGCGTGTGCGCAAATGCAAACGTACACTTATTTAGTTGCTCAAGTACCCTCCTATCGGTGGTATCATGCGTGCGTCAAGCTGGTATACGAGCAACCCTATTTTATATTGAATGGCCATTCATTCATTCCTACCGAAAATCTATATTTGTACAGATTAAGTGAACCTTATCGACCTCATGGTGTTGCACTGTAATCGATTTATCTTGCTTTGTGCATTAAGATTAATGTATTTGTTCTTTTATACAACTTACTATGTAACGCATTGCATTCAGAGGTCTTTTTCCCACTCATGTCTGGGGTTTTTTATGTCGGACGAATAGTATATGTTATTAAATACTTATCTCGTCTAAACAATTTCTGTTCTTATTTGTATTATATCACACCCTACTCAATCGCATTGAATTATATATCCATCGTTAAATTGTTCTTTAATTACCACTAAGCGAACTACAGCACTTTAAGGTAAGACTTATTTCACTTCTTTACCTATTTTACTTCAATTATCATAATCTTAGCATCTAAGCTAAAAAAAAACCTTTCTTTTTATTATTAAAAATAATAATTTATTGCATTAGTGAGCTGTTATTTATGCGCTTGTTTTATACTGATTTAGTTGCCGAGACAAGGGAATAATTCTCTGGAACATTAATCATTTATCATTGTCTTTCCTTTAATCATGTTTAGTATTATTTTTATTATTATCAACCTACTATTGCGTATGCCCCATTTTAAAACGAAAGACAGTTGGGGATTCGAATAACGGTTAGCTAATTCACTGTAATTACGTTAACTCCTGACATAATTGAAAAATAAAAAATATCTTAATATATTGAGGTAGAACAGGCTTGCTTTTATTTTTCGTATTATTAAAAATAAAAATAAAATTGTTATTATGCGAATAGAAAGAACAGAAAGATAACAACTATGAAACATATGGATTTTCCTTTGGAAGTTCAAGTACACTTGTAGTTGGTTTATAGTTTGTGTATTTAATAAAATATGTTATTGCAATAGCTTATATTTTTTTAGCCTTGAATATCTCATATGTATGTGCAGAATATAATTTGCTAGTTGATTTGTTTCGTTTTGTACGTCGTGTATAATGGTTTGATATTATGTTCAATCGTTGACATATTTAAATCATCGTATAACATGTAATTAGACATAATCCACAATGCATCCTCTATATTTTTCTGAACTTTTATTTGGCACCTCTAAAATATCTATAGTAGAATTAGAAATCCTATATGGGCCATTATTGAATCTCATTTAAGTATTTTTTCAGGTTATATTATGAAACAAATCTATTTTCACTGAGAAATTGGGGTCATATCTCATTGAAATTTCTATCGAGTCAGTCCAATAAAACACAGTAGTATTTTTCCGTATTTTTACTACCCATTTTTAGAAAACCCATTAGAATTATTCACTTTGAATCCCACAATATCGTAGCTATGACCTTTCCAAACGATGACATTGTCTCGGTCTTCTTCGAAATAGATTTATCTGGAAAAATCTACTATTTTGATTGTCGCTTGGTCTCTAGAATATAGTATGGGTTCCAAGTCGAATCACCACTTCGAAGTAGATAGCCATATCCACTTATTATTTACCGAATGTAATCATGGGACCCATCGCCGCGATAGCTTTCTGATTCCTATCTTATTACGTAAAATATTGATTGCCATTCCATACAATACACCAATAACCTATGATAACTTATGCACTTTCGTTCCGCGGTCAGTAAGAATTATATCATGGACTTTTTCAACGATTTCTTTGGAACCATGTCTGTTTGACGACGTATGGCCAAATTCAAATTTATTGAACCAATATCTCACAGTTGCTATAAATGATGGGATCACCATCGAATATTTTTATTTTTCCACATGTATCACCGTCCAAAAAATATAAAGCAAATTACAGATGGATTTAAATCTTTTTCGAAAAATAGGGAACACAATTAGCACCATTTTTGGGAAATCATAATATTTCAGAATTGGAAAATATCAGATTGAAGTTTATCACATCTTTTTAACGAAATCGATTAAAAAATGTCGAAATTACTGTAACTGAAAAATGAAAATTTCGGAAAATTAAAATTCGGAAATGCAACTTTTAAATATTTATAAATTTGGGAATAGAACCGAAAAAAATAGGGGATATTTAAAAAAATAAGAGTGATTCAAGTATAGGTTAATCAAATTTCTTATAAAAGATTGTTTACTATATAGTACCACCCTCCAGTATGTCTGCCAGAGTAGCAAATAGCTTTAACATGTAATATTAAATCTTTTACAATTAAAAGTTTAACCTACAATTAAATTTTCATCTTTATTTAATGTTTTTATAACTGGACATTTGAATTTTCAATTATATATATTTCTAACTTTTATTATTCGAAATTTCAATTTTTCAACTATAAAAATTCAATTTTTTTATCTATTAAATTAATTTTTCCAATTTTTTATCATTATCGAAAAAAAATTAATACGAATCCATATTCTTCTAAAATTTTAAGTTTCCTAAATTTTGAATGTCCTAAATCTAACTTTTTCGATAAATGATCACTCCGAAATAAACTGTTCAGACAAATTGCGTTTCGATATTTTCCTTTTCCGGAATTTCACGGTTGACCACATTTGTCATTGTCCATTGCCTAGATATCCAAATCCATGATTTATTGGCAAATAGTATAGTTGAAGACAAGCGTTATATATTATTGCCATTTATCTGATTTCTTTGATGGGCAACACGGTGCTTTTCTATTCCTGTTGTTTGTGAGCATATTATCTACATCATAATTCCTGATACCTTGAAAACCAGACGTTAAGAAATCATCAAGTAATTTTGGCCGCTCGTTAATACGAGGTCGTCGACCTTGCAAATTTGTAACGAATTTTTGATATGGTGAGGGGAGGGAGAAGTAAAGCGCGCTCACAGACTTACTATCAACTTGAATTTAGGTGAGAAAGTGGTTTTGAGTGATTGCTAAGTGTTGCTGGTAATTTTTTCCTTTTTTTTTAGTTGTGCTGCTGTGTGAGCTACAGACGGTGAGTAACTTAATTCTCTCTCCCTCACGCTCCGTGCATTGTTTTTCTTTATTTTATATTTGTCTTCTGTTTATTTTGTTTTCCGGGTCTCACTTTATCCTTCAGGCTGTACATCCGGAGTATTGTGATGGCTATTGCGCAACCGTCGCCTTGTTTAAATGTTATTTTGTTTAATTAATTTTTTTTTGTGTTGTTGATTGTCAAGTTATTGATATTATGTTCTTTTCCTTTTTTTATTGTAATAAATACAAGCTCGTTTGTAACCGCCGCCTCTTTATTTGACCATCTTGCCGATTTACCTCCTCGTGACCTTTGAAGGTCACTGCTTCCTGATGCATGCAAGGGCGAATAGATTATCAAAGAGATGATAATCTATTCACTGCTGATGTTGGGCCAAATATCCCCGATAACGTACAATCGCCATTTGAAACCTTTTTACGTCTTTTTCCTGAAGATATGTTGAATTTATTAGTTCAGCAAACAAATACATACATACACGAGAAATCGCAGGAAGAGCAATTGATAACAAAGGAAGAGTTACTGATTTGTTTAGGAATTAATATTCTGATGGGAAGAAAAAAACTGCCTTCCTATCCTGATTATTGGTCGAGTGACATAAAATTGAATGATCCATTCATAAGTTCATTGATGCCTGATGTACGTTTTGGATTCATATCAGGTAATTTACGTATCTTCTATAACAGCACAGAACCTAAAAAAGGTGAGCCAAATTACGACAAATTGTATAAGTTGAGACCGTTATTAGATAGACATCAAGAAACTTTTGGAGCCTGCTGGAATACAGGCAAATATCAATCTATTGATGAATCCATAATAAAATTCAAAGGTCAAAGTAGCTTGAAGCAATACTTGCCAGCTAAACTGATAAAACGAGGATATACATGTTGAGTTTACGCAGAAGAATCGAGTTACGTATGTGAATTTCAAGTTTATACTGAAAGTCCTGAGAAACATTTGGAAGTACGAGTTGTCAAGAATTTGACACGTAAACTTGTTGATCTATTGATTTCACTAAAAAGACAAAATATTTGCTTGTGGAACTGTACGTTCTAATCGTACTGGGTTACCTAAATCTATAATGCTTGACAAATAAATGAAATATGGACAATACGATGTTCGAACATCTGATACTGGTATTAGTTGGATCAAATTAGATGAATAAAAAAGATGTTTGATTCCTATCAAATCACCATGAACCTTCTGAAGTGACAACAGTAGGCAGAAAGATGGCGCACAGGTGCAAATAGATTGTCTAGTTAAATGCTATGATTATAACAAATACATGGACTTTGTCTATAACGCTGATCGTTTGTTATCTATATATAAAATAGATGGAAGGTCCAAAAAGTAGTGGCACAGACTATTTTAGCATTTCATTGATTTGACTATTATGCGTTCATTTATTATATTTTCAAAAATAATCACTAATAATCCTGAGACATTGAAAAAGTTCAGACTACTTTTAGTGGATCAATTTCTCATAAAATTCTAACTAAAAAAGGAAAAAAGCACCAACCATTCCTTGCCAATCCTCACAAACTAAATGTTCTTGTTGAAAAGAGACGCTCTCAGTCTGCTTATATGCCAATGCTCATTGATAGTAGTAAACGATGCGCACTTTGCAGTACAAAAAACAATCCTATACGAACTAAATGGTTATGTAACACATGCAATATACTATTACGTTTACAATTCAGCAAAAATTGCTTCTTAAAGTATCATTCATAAATGATATAGAAACAAAGTGAAGAATTGAAAAAATTTCACCAATACCCTTTTTCAGAAACATTTGTAGAAATTTCAAATTTTCGTCGCAATCTTGGAGCCGCTATTTTAAATTGTCAGGATTGTAGTTCAAATTCTGTGATCAAGAAATTATAAAAAAACGTAAACTATATCTAAAAAGCTACTCTGAAATTGCAAAAAACTATACGGAAATAGGTGGTCTCTGAGAGATAACATCGTGCCGCAAAGGGTCAGAGAGTCCGTTTTATGAGTTTTCAGAGAAATCTAGCTCACTTATCGATGGGTATATGGTGTATGCGTGAGATTCTAGAAGTAGATAACTTTTAGATTTTAATTTTCTGATATCTGAAAACAGATAATGTTGGAAAATAGACACAGACGATAGTGGTGTGTGTCCCTTGTAACGATTTGATTTATACTAGCTGCGTATTTAACTGTGGCGATTGTTAAAATAATAATAAAAAAACATTATAATATATAATATATGGGTACATAGAAAAATCTTTTTCAGAGAGTGATAAGAGGCTAAGTTACGAAGGAAATAACGAGAAACACACACATTCTCTCGCTTGAAATTTTGAAATGTTCAATGTATTGTACATACATATTAATATTAATTCAATAATTTAATATTCAAAATAATAGAATCTTATTTTTATTAATGAAATTTTTATTCTATTGTAATAAAATTTATATGCTCTCTGTAAATATTTAGTAAATTTTATATAACTAAATATTAACGTTTGCATGAGTTTTTCAATGCAATATTTCGCAATCAAAAATCAAATACCTTTTCCACGAATTAACCAATGAACCATTGTAGAAAGTTGGTCATTAAAGGTATTATGTATAAAGGTTTGTGTTTTTTTAATCTAGAATTATTGATGTTGGTCAGCAGAATTTTGTTCGTTAGTTTCTTTGGATGGTTTAGTAACCGGTCTTGATATTTGTTGTAATAAATTGCTATTTCCTCTTTAATAGTGGGTAATTGCAAATATTTTTTGATGATGTCGTTTGTTATATACCACGATGCATCAACTATTTGCGTTAGCACTTTCGATTGGAATCTTTCTAATATATCTATGTTTGTGTTTGAGACAGTCTCACAAAATAGAATTCTGTATATCCATATTAGTTTGATTATAGTATGGGATTTTGGAGTAATATTTTTGATAAAATAAATGTTTGACAATAGCATTACATGCATTTCTTCTTTGATTAAAAAATATTTGAATTTCAGTTATCTTTGAGACAACCTATTGATGTTACAGATATCAATCTTCAGAAGGTGATTTATTTTTCTAACTTACTTACGATTTTTAAGATCAGATTTAATATAATGTCCACTTTTACCATAAATTGTTCAAACATGATTTTCATCTTTCTATGGTTGGGATTGGCAGCGTAATTTTGAAGTATCTGTGTGTTCATTTCAAATTCTTGATTTTCTTAATGATTAGGAGGATTGCCGATTACTGATTTAGCGTAGGATATATTAGTCAATTCTGCACTATTGTAAGTTTTGTTACTATGACTTGGTGTTGTACTGATCTTTTACTTATCAGTTATCTTTTCACTCAATGCTGGATACATTATTTATTATAGATATTTTCATGCTGGACAGCCTGGATGGACTTCCAAATAGTTTGCGTATTTGACACGATGGTTTATTTCCTTCCAGATGCAATCACTTGAACTGTGGTGTTTGACATATTTAACACACTGAAATTTCATTGTAGTTATTCCTTGTATGAACGAATTCCTGGATAATATTCATTTATATAAATATTTATAAATTATCTAGACTCGCTGCTGTTTAGTATGTAGAGAAAACATTGATCCTGCTTAAACGTCAATTTACGAATATATACTATAATAAATATAATTTTT
This sequence comes from Chouioia cunea, assembly GCA_030064505.1. Classification (NCBI taxonomy): domain Eukaryota; kingdom Metazoa; phylum Arthropoda; class Insecta; order Hymenoptera; family Eulophidae; genus Chouioia; species Chouioia cunea. The sequence goes on from JAOPFQ010000002.1 coordinate 20,587,383, forward strand.
CATCTATTTTTAATAAAAAAAAGGGAAAGAGAGTGATAGAAAAAGAGAGAAAGAGAGAAAAAGAAAATTTGCCCGTGTGATTCATCATTATTATCTACGTTTTTTAATCTGTTACTCCCTTTCTCTCTCTGTCTTTCTTATGCTGAACTTATCATAATGCTGGATGTCAGCGATTCATCATTTTTAAGAAATAATAACTATTATATATAGATTAAAAATCTCATCTTGTGTAGCATTAACCCGTTTCGACCCTAAATGCCACTTACGATACACTATTCTTTGGGAGCTCGTAAAAAAATTAAGAAATGCATATATTCACAGCTTAAACTATTCCCTTTTCGACAGTATCCACGAAATTTTTTTAATAAAATTTTGTTTAAAGAAAGGGGGTAGGGGTAAATTGAGTAGGTGCTATGAGAAAATGGTCTTACGGTCTCGTTCTATTTCAATCGACGTCTTGCAAACTTTTACATCTTAAAATTTCATCTTTTCTTAAAAATGCCGTTCAGCAAGGCCAACACAGGGTTAAACAGCCCAGTAATGGCCCCAGGGCGACTTTGGTCAACCCTCCAAATGCTGCTCCGTCGCTTCTTCCACAGGTCTATCGTGGCACGGGGTTTGGTCAATCGGTGGTGCCATTTTCGGGCAGCTGCTTCACTTGTGGAGTACCTGGCCACAGAGCGTCCACGTGCCCAACGCAACAACGGGCAATTACGTGCTTTAAGTGTGTATGGCCTGGCCATTACGCAAATAATTGCATGACGAGGCCTGACGCTCGGGTCAGGAGTTGTCCGAAGTGTGGCACTCCGAATTGCTCATTTTTGACTTGCCCAAACTGTGCTGATCTAGTAGACCAGTGGGTATAAGAGCGTGTGGAGGCGACGAGCCGCCCTGCGACCTCCGCAGCAGTGAATGCCATAGGGCGGAGGAAGTCGGTTCCGCTAGAGAGGTCAGAGGTTCAGTACGTGTCACCCAAATAGCTTCTTACTCAAACGTGGAGGATTTCTGACGCAAAACAATAGTCAATTTCGAAGCGTTGGGGCCCACCGATTCCGTAGATGAATTGGGTAAAGGTTTGATGGTCGCAATTGCGCCATTAACCTTGGAGGAGGCAGAGGCCGTGGAGAACACGGCTAAACCTCGTAAAGAAGCTGACGGAAGGTATGACCGGAAAGAAGTAGTTGCGGCAGGAGATACCAAAACTTCACCGTGCCCTATTGGTAATAATGTGCCATTGGCAAGTGCGCGTGCGCAGGAGTTGAAAATTATACCGCCACCAGCTGTTAATGAATTGCCGCTGGCAACTGCGCATGTACCAGAGTCGGTAACTCAACGTGACGTCACGAAACTTGGCCATGAAGAGAAGTCAGTGACTAGCAGTGGCGTCACGAAACTTGGTCTTAGAGAGAAGTCGATGACGCGCATGATGTAATGGAACACAGTCATGAGATGGAATCTGTAACTCAACAAAACGTCACGGTACACGATCATGTAGACGGCATAATTCTTAAGGCTATCGTGGAGCTCGAGACTGTGATCGTTTTTATGATGGAAAATAGGCGCCTGTTGGTAGTAAGCATTGGAGGCAAACCATATGCTGCATTGCTTGACCAGGGTGCGCAGGTGACCGTCGTGGGCAAGAGAATTGCTGAGAAATACGCTGAAAGACGCCTGCCATCACTGTGCCCCTCACGAATGCCTCGAATGGCATGACGAGGACGGCTGGCAATCTGAAATTGATTTTTGAAATCGATTCTGTAATGAGTCATTGAGACTTGCGCAGTACTAGAAGATCTCGCCTATGAGATCTATCTCGGTACGGATTTCTATGACAGTTATAATTAGGTCATAGATTGTGGCAATCACGTTTGGTGAGACGACCGTGCCAACTGGCATGTATTTGCAGAGAGCAACACGATAGTGTGTATTTCCCCTGCGAGACTCGCCATAAACAATCAACGTTGACAGCAAAGATTGCTGGGTTGTCGTTATTGAAAACTAACGAAAAGGACAAAATTAGCCAATTAGTACAGAGAGTAATACCAAAGAGGTCACCGGCTTTCACGAGCTGAATAGAACACGTAATAGAGGTAATTGATGAGCGGCCTAAGAAGGCAGCGCCTTGTCGGTATTCTGAACCCATACTTGGCTTCATGAGAGATGAAGTTAAGGAGTGGTGGGAAAAAGGCCTAATCAAGCCCTCCAAGAGTGGTTGGAGTAGTGCACCTCTAGTGGTCCATAAACAAGATGGATCAAACAGGTTTTGTATCGACTTCTGTGAGCTGAACAAAGTCATGAAGTTCTACGTGTATCCATCGTCAAGTGTGGACAGCATTCTCGATAAATTGCAAGGAGCCGTGTACATCTCGAAGATCGACTTACGTAGTACCTACCTACAAATCGGGATGGCAGAGTCGAGTAAGAGGTATACGGCTTTCCCTGTATCTGGTTATGGGTTATGGGAATTTGAGAGGATGCCCTTCGGCCTGATGAATGCGGGTGCTACGTTCAACCGACTTATGGATGCCCTTTTTGGATCAGAGTTCAAGTTATACGTTTTAAGTATCTAGATGACTTGATAATAGTCAGCGGCACGTTCTCTGACCACCTAATCTGGCTCGAATTGGCGTTAAAGAGGCTAGTAGAGAATGGCCTAGAGACAAATGTCGAGAAGAGTGAATTCGGCTGCTCTTCGGTAACATTTCTCCGTTATCTTCTCGATGCTGAGGGTTTAAGACCTGATCCAGATCGAGTTAAACCAGTCCTCGAATACCCAATGCCAGGAAACGTTAAACAGCTCAGGCGTTTGTTGGGCATGGTTGGATGATAGGCCAGATTCATTGAACATGAGAGCGATATTAAGTTACCTCTCACAAAACTAATAAGAAGGGACATGATTTGGAATTGGGGCCCAGAGCAACAGGAGGCCTTCGAGGAGTTGAAAAATGCTTTAACTCAGGCCCCTGTCCTCGCTAGGCCAGATTTTAATAAGGAATTCTTCGTCTATTGTGATGGTTCGTCCTTCGCGCTGGGAGCTTGCCTGGTACAAAGAGACGATGATGGCTACGAGCATCCTACCTGCTATGCTAGCAGAATGCTCATAAAGCATGAGCGCAATTACTCGTTACCTGAAATCGAGTGTTTAGCGCTCTTGTTCGCCATCAAGAAGTTTAGACCATACATTGGGGGTACGAAATTCATGGCAGTAACCGACCACGCAGCTCTAACCTGGTTCAGGAACGAAAAAGATCCTACTGGCCGACTTACGAGATGGATTCTCGAACTCCAGCAGTGGAACTTCGAGATAGTGTATCAGAAAGGAGCAATGCACCACGTGCCAGATGCACTGTCTCGCGAGTTCGAGGACGACGCGGAATTCACAGCGTTCGAGGGGGTAAAAAACCCTGGGTATTTGAGGCGAGTGACTAACGTCACAACGCGCCCTGATAAATATCCTGATTGGAAGGTTGAAGAGAGAATGTTGTATCGTTACACACGAAATGACCTTCTCGACCTCATCATGGATAAAGAAGAGCGCTGGCGATTGGTGGTACCAGGCGAGATCCATGAGCGCGTGTTAATGGATGCACATTGTGAGCCATCATCGGGACACCTTGGCATGGAAAAAACCTATGACAGGGTAGTCCGAGAATACTCTTGACCAGGCATGTGGTATGATGTAAGATATTTTGTACAGCGTTGTCAAGAGTCCCAGAGGTTCAAGGTTGAGCAAACAGCTCCCTTGGGCCTCATGGGCAGACGATTGGTGAAGCGACCGTGGGCGGTAGTTGCGACTAATGTTGTAGAACTGCCATGTAGTAAAAATCGGTTCAAATACTTGGTAGTCTTTCAGGATTGTTTTACCAAGTGGGTGGAATTTAAGCCACTGGCGACAGCCGATGGAAGTGTACTCGACAGAGCTTTGGAGGAGCTCGTGCTGTGCAGATGGGAAATCCCTAGCTACCTGGTAACAGATAACAGATAACAAATTCTTTATTAATTTTACATAGCCGCTAATAAATTATTTTTTTTCGCGCGTTTTGTTTATTTTAATGCCTGCCTATTCACCTGTCCTTGACCTTTCAAGGTCATTACTCGCCTGACGCGTGTTAGGCCGTAATTGCGCCTCTTACCTTCCCCTTTTATTAATTTGTTATATTACCATGTTATTGTTCGCGATTTATAGATTTCGGTGCAACTAAGGGAGCCTTCCCCTGATGAAAAGGTAAGTTTCCCCTCCTCTATAGGATTTTAGAGAGAGTTCGCATTGCAACTTGTTGCATAAATATGCGCCAATGCTGGTCATAATGGAAAACTGTTTTAAAACTACATTAACTTCTTCTATACTAGTAATTTTCTTAGCCGTGGCTTTTAAAAAATTACGCATGTGGAAATATTTGAGACACTTTTGATCTTTAAAACTAGTACTCGCTGCGTCGCGGTTAGGAGTATCTTGAAAAAATATGTATTTTTTAAATCTAATTTTCAAAAATAGTCAATAAAAATTACAAAGTATTGACACTCATAAGTGATTTTCACAGAACTTCTTCAATTAGTTACAATAAACTATTAAGGGATACAGCCTATATTTTGGATAAAAAAAATTCGATTTTTTTATCTTTGATTTGTATAGGTTTAAGGTAGAATAAGATGTCATTCTCCCTTTAAAAAAATATTCATCCGTTGAAAAGTTACATCCGATTTAGTGATTCAGTTTATTTCGCAATTTTTCGAGAATAATTAAACAATTTTCTTCGCATGTAACTGTTTTTTCCATCAAATAAATATGATAACACTTATTAATTAGTCTTATATTTTGCCTTTTCATATAAATTCACCAGTCTAATCGAATTATAACTACGATTATTTATTAATCAACATTATAATTTGTAATAAACAAACTGGTACATGACTAGCATTTTTTTTAATATGACGTTTCTTTGGAACGTTAGTCACCTGTTACTGAGTGAAAACCGTACGTCCTGTAATTGAATATACAAATATTTGTATGTCTATAAAATTTCAATCAAATTTGCAATTTTTATTACAAAATATCCTTAAAAATCGTGCGTCTGTCGTGTTATTTTTATAGTACTTAGTCTACTTACAACTTTTGCATTCTTAAAATGTTAAAAAATCTTTTTTAAATCTTTGGTAATCATTGAGTTGAGTTGGTATGTTCATTAATAAATTGGTATATTTAATATAAACGAAATGTACATTTCAACTTAAGCATTTCGCCGATAGTTCGAATACGAAAATGTATCGTTATTAAATATTAATGTGTAATTACATCAGCTTACAGGACGAAAACTTTTTTATATCAATTGTGTACAAACCGGCATTGATATGGGACTGTTAGAATTTACTGTTGAAATTTATTATTCAGTGTTGCATTTATTAATAAAATTAATTACTGTTATAAATTGATAATATAATTGATTATCATCCTGCAGTATTGAATAAGTTTAAGATTCTAGAATCAAAAATATAATGAAGCTGACTGAAAAACTGAAGCTATTTTTTAAATGAAAGGTTTTCTAAAATTTACCACATTTATAAAATATTTATCCTATGCAATTACAGCATAAGGTTAATTTCTTCATAAAGCCATAATTTTTAAAACAGACTTAAGACTGATAACCACTTTGTTTTGAAAGTTAATATTACCAGAGCGGCTCTTGTAGACTGAATGCTACATCACTTATGAGATTCTAATAATTTTGTTCAGTTTGGAATACCACCAATTGAAATATCTGCATATTTGATGCCAAGGATTTGTAGAATTTTATTGTTGATTATGGATGTAGAAGTATCTACATTGAGACGCATTATTGATACAAACAGATGAGAGAATGTGGCAACATATACGATAGCACGAGAGGGCATTATTGTAAATATACATATGAATTTTCTAAAAGTACATACAAAATATACTCATAGCTATAGATAAACTTTATGTAGTGAGACGTTAAATTATACTTGGATCTCCGAATTTATTTCGTGGAATTTAACATGAACATAGAATTTTATTGATTTATAAATAATTTTTCCAATAATATATAGGAAATAGACAATTTAAAATACAGAATTTATTAATTCCTACAACTGTGAATGAGTACTTATCATATTTTTTGAAATTTGGAGATTTATTTTTTCGTATCAATTTGATAAAAAATTCGTTAATTTTGAGATTTTCGAACTACGAACAAATTATGTGAACTCTATTTATGATCTTGAACTTTTAGTATCTCGAATCAATTATTTATTAGCTATTTAAATTTTACAATAAAATTTTTCATACTAAGTTCGAAAATTTTCTAATTCGTCCGAAATATGGGCAATTAAACTGTAAAACTGAAAAAAAAACATTTTAGTATGCTCATCGACCATCCATCTCTTTTGAAAGTTATTTCACGTAGTTTTTAATGAAAAATCGACAGGAATATGGCCATAATATGTTAGATCTAGATTCAAGATAATCCTGTGCAATATAATAATGGAAATCAGTCATAATCGTAATTTTGCATTGAATAATCGTATAGACCAAAAGACGTCTGGGTTTTTTAGATTTTTTTGATACAGATTCCTTTGTATTTTTTTTATAGGATATGTCTTAAATTAGCGATGGAGCTGCTTCCGACTAAAAAATGCAAAAGAAGTCCAAAAATTCAAGAAAAGTGAATTTTGTTATTAAAAAAGCGTTTTAATAAGCTATAAAGTTCCAACAAAAATCTAAAAATATACACTCAACGGAACTTAATTCGTGGCCCCCGAGATTCAAAATGGCGTTTCATTTCCGTCGATTGAGCATCACTGTCACGAATCGAGCTTAGATACAAGTTTCTTTCTCGCGAGTTGTGTGGTTAATGCTTGAAGCAAGCGCTGTCACAATTGCATTTAGTTGGCAATGCAATTAAATAGAAAATACAAGTATCATGCACCTTCATCAACTCCTACTGCCAGATTAGTTAATTTCAATTATTTCTTGCTCAATTATCCTTTTACTATAAGTCATTTACTTTGTGTTTTATTTATTTTTAGATCAGGGCTCCTCACTAATGAACTTGTAGAATAGTTTATTTATATTTAGACAATTTTGTGCGTACCAGTTGCAAATCAAAATCAAGGTAAATTTTGCGTGCAGGTAATTCATGATAAGTTTATAATTTAGTACAACAATCTATTTTATTTTATTCTATAAATTTGTATGTAGGAACCGATTAAATGGATGCTATGAAACATATGGCTGATGAATCTGATGTTGCTCAAAGATGCAAAGCATTAGAAAAATACATTAAACGTTATCAAGATTCATTTATTGCAATAGAAAAGGTATGTATCATAACTGATTGTTATACTTAAGTGTGCTAAACCCCTGATAGCAGCTGTTCATGGAACTTGCATAGGAGGCGCTGTAGATATGATTTGTTCTGCAGATATTAGATATTGTACAAGGAATGCTTGGTTACAAATAAAAGAAGTTGATTTGGGCATGGCTGACGAAGTGGGATCTTTGCAGATTACCAAAAATTATTGGTCCTCATAGTCTAGTTAGAAAACTTACCTACACTGGTCGAAAAATGTTAGCACCAGAAGCTTTGCAAATTGGTTTTGTTAATCACATTGTTGAAGATCAAGAAAGGTATGTAATTGACATCGACAAGAGTAACCTTCAGGTTCACAAATTTGAAATATAATCATAAATGATATCTTTTTCAGTTTAATGCCTCAAGCTTTTGACATAGCTGAGGAAATTGCCTCAAAAAGTCCAGTTGCTATACAAGGAACCTAGCTTAGTTTAATTTATGCAAGAGAATATACAGTTGAAGAAGGACTAAATCACATTGTACGAGCATAGACTTAAAAGTCAGGTATTCTACCGGAAAATGATAAATTATTTTATTAAACACATTATAACGATTAAGTTATGCAATAGTAATATTTGATATTCAACATTCTGCTCTACTCATGAGACACCAAATTATCATATAAAGTGAAGATTTCATTAATGCAGCATCAGCATTAGCATTAAAGGATGAACCACCAATATTTTCAAAGTTGTGATAAAATCCTCTCAAGATAACATTTTTTTTATACGTTAAAAATTAAATTTATTTATAAACGAAATTACTTTTTGATATTTTTTTGAGGGGTACATTTTTTCGTAGATAAACTTACTATTTATAATAAAAATAATTTCATTTTTATAAAAAGTCTTTAAATTTTTCTTTTAGCAACACCCAACTACGTTTCGACATTCCTTAAAAAATTAATTTTACAGATGTTCTCTCTTGATCGTTCACTATTTATGATTATATTTCAAATTTGTGAACCTGAAGGTTACTCTTGTCGATGTCAATTACATACCTTTCTTGATCTTCAACAATGTGATTAACAAAACCAATTTGCAAAGCTTCTGGTGCTAACATTTTTCGACCAGTGTAGGCAAGTTTTCTAACTAGACTATGAGAACCAATAATTTTTGGTAATCTTTGCAAAGATCCCACATTAGCAGCCATGCCCAAATCAACTTCTTTTATTTGTAACCAAGCATTCCTTGTACAATATCTATTATCTGCAGAACAAATCATATCTACAGCTTCTCCTATGCAAGCTCCATGAACAGCTGCTATCATGGGTTTAGCACACTTAGGTATAACAATCAGTTATGATACATACCTTTTCTATTGCAATAAATGAATCTTGATAACGTTTAATGTATTTTTCTAATGCTTTGCATCTTTGATCAACATCAGATTCATCAGCCATATGTTTCATAGCATCCATTTAATCGGTTCCTACATACAAATTTATAGAATAAAATAAAATAGATTGTTGTACTAAATTATAAACTTATCATGAATTACCTGCACGCAAAATTTACCTTGATTTTGATTTGCAACTGGTACGCACAAAATTGTCTAAATATAAATAAACTATTCTACAAGTTCATTAGTGAGGAGCCCTGATCTAAAAATAAATAAAACACAAAGTAAATGACTTATAGTAAAAGGATAATTGAGCAAGAAATAATTGAAATTAACTAATCTGGCAGTAGGAGTTGATGAAGGTGCATGATACTTGTATTTTCTATTTAATTGCATTGCCAACTAAATGCAATTGTGACAGCGCTTGCTTCAAGCATTAACCACACAACTCGCGAGAAAGAAACTTGTATCTAAGCTCGATTCGTGACAGTGATGCTCAATCGACGGAAATGAAACGCCATTTTGAATCTCGGGGGCCACGAATTAAGTTCCGTTGAGTGTATATTTTTAGATTTTTGTTGGAACTTTATAGCTCATTATAAACTTATCATGAATTACCTGCACAAAAAATTTACCTTGCTTTTGACTTGCAACTTGTACACACACAATTGTCTAAATATAAATAAACTATTCTTGACAAGTCTAAGTTCCGTTGAGTGTACGTATTTGTTAGGAAATTTCCTCGCGATATTGATTTGTGGCTGTGATAGAGGCCAAATAGTACCGAAACATATTTTTTTTGGGTTTGCGACTCCCATTAGACATCTTAGGAGCTGAAAATTCAGAAGACGTCCCAAACAAGACCCCATAGTCAATTTTAAAAAAAAGGACCCAAATCAACATTTTTAATCGGTTATGGCCTTAAGTATAATTTTCTGGGCTAATACATTGTCTAGTGCCTTTAATTAAGTATTAATATGATAAATTTTTCAACTTGAAGTAATAAATTAAGGTATTTTTATTGTATTCTATTTTTTATATTTTTGACCAATTTGAATGTTCCGAATTTCAAGTCATTTAATTGAACAAACAATTTTTAATGTAAATTCAATATGGTCGGAATGACAATACGTTCTAAAATGTTTTTAATGCTTTTAAAAACTAGTTGAAAACGTCTATTCACTATCGAGAAGCAAAAAATCTGTGGCCATACTTAACATTTAAAAAATATTTTCTTTTAAGCAATAAAAAAAAATGAAAGCATAATGTATTTCGGTTTTTCAGAAAACGTTTTGCAAACATTTCCAAAAGTTTGTATTATTTGGAAATTAAGATTTTTCCAATCTCGGAAGACCGAATTTTATATTTATACGAGGTATGACTATATTAAAAAACTGATAATGCAAAACTTTTTATTTCTCCATTATCTATATATTTATTTTCCTTTTATCAATAAATCGTCATCAATACACACATCTCTTTATATTTATACCGTTTCGTACGTATCTTCTTTTGTTAGAAACAGTGATGGAAGTTTTTCCTTCAGTTTCTTCAGATCGTGTGATGCTTCCTCTTTTATAGCTTGAACGGATCCAAATGTTATTCTTTTTAACGCATACGTTACCTTAGAAAAGAGATAGAAGTCGCACGTTGCTAGATTTGGTGAATCAGGCGGATAGTCTAATACTGGAATGCGGAACTTGCTTAGAAACTTTTTGACAGACAATGTCAAATAAATTTACGTTTTTTTTTGGTGGAGACTCATAACTTATCATTGCATAATTACGGGTCGGTTTTCTTATTTTATCATGCAATTCCACAAAAAAGAAAATGTATTTAGAGCTTTAAAGTTCTAATGACAGACTGTTCACGATTTTTCACTCATCGTTCTAGTCTTATTTTTGAAGTTGACTAACTTGTGTTTTTTCGCATTTTACATCAATGCCGTATTGCAGAACACTTAATAACAAGATAGAAGGATTTGGGCAGAATAAAAAATACAGTGAACTATGATTCACCAATTTTATTTGGTAACTTCATCGTCGCCGGTCACAACAGCAATAGTGGATCGCATGCTCTCTCTCTCATTCTCTCTTTTTCTTTCCCTCTCTCTTACAATGGATCGAGTACACACTATTGAAATTGTACGGCACACATGCTGGTATGCGAATTTCTGGCGTTCGAATCACCTTCGATAGATCTCATACTACCAGTGGAGTTTTTACGCAGTAGCGCGACCCAGGCGATTACGATTGTATATATAACATTTAAGGTTTCTATGTGTAAGCGTGTTGTTTGAAGATAATACAATTCTGATACAAACTATTCAATTAGAATGCCATGAATATATTAAAAACAGTTATCGTAGTCAGCACTCGGTAACAACCATGATGTTGAGTAGTTACGACGTGGCTGTTTACGGTTTACAAAGTATTATTCCTATTATAAGGTTTCAAATTTTACACGTGCAATGTTCCCGACGTTTTAAAAAATCTGTAGCGTTATGCTCGCTCTCGGTTGGTAATATCCTGCAACAGTACCGACAGAGAGAGAAGAACGTTCAAGTAACCGCAACGTCAACTCGTCTTTCTTTCGGTAACCGCCACTATGGCTAGGAACTCACGAGCTTCTCTTTGTAGCAATCCTGATATATTACTTACCGCGTGTTAATTATAACTCCACTCAATAAATATGTGTCTTCCAATACCTTATCTCGTCTTCTTTAGAGATATTGAATAACGCGAAAAGTCTTACATGTTCCTGATATTCATACCTGTATTCAACAAGTTATATTCAAAACCTTAAAAACAAATCATTTACCCACCATATTGGGGCTCTGAAGATAATTATATTGTGATACTTATATTAGAATGAAACAAATTTTTCCAAATAAATCTCGTAATAGGCAATTCATTGCATGCTTAAATGAAACTGAAGCGTTTTTCAAACCTACTGTAATAAACAAACTTTTTCTTATGTTCTATTTTATTCTAACAATTGTAAGAAGCAATTGTTTGTAAGGTTAATTATGTTTGAATGATTAGAAGTCACCTATGCTTTATTGTGTCTGAGAAATACTCTAAATTATTATTATTAATGTGTAATAGAAATAGACATTGCTTACATTGGAATAAAAACTTTCGATGAAGTAAAATGATCCATGAATACTTTTTTTGCAGATACAGTTAAATATTAAAATATTTAAAATTATATTTTTATAAAACTATAATTTGAAATATATTATTATTTTTGCAAAATTGTTTATGAAGTTTTTAAAATAGTATACTATATTTAAAAATGGATAAAAAGAGTTAATAATGTTATAAATTAGATTCATGATTTCATTGAAAAGAAATTTTAAATGTATTTCATAAAATTTAATCTATCCCATTTTATTACAGATTTATTATATTTCAAAATGATTAATCATTAATATAATCCATGTTTTAAATTTATTACCAATTATTTACATTAATTTTTTATCAATTTGACATTAGTTGAGTTCATTTGTCAGCAATATCAAATAATATCAAAAAAATAAAATAAAATTATATAAAATTATATAAAATTATATTATATAAAAATAAGTTTAACTAAATTTAAATATTAATATAATAAAAAGTCATTTTACTATATCTATCAGATCTATGCTCAATTTTTAATTTGGTAGTATGTCTATTAAAATTTAGAATCTATATTTTAGAACAATGAAACTACAGTCCCATATGTTATAACGATAAAGCTACCTATGATAAACCAATTAAAATAACATAAACAAGGATTTAACAACAAACTCATTTCATTATTTTGTATTAATTTCCATATTTTCAATTTTTATTGATATAATCATAAAAATGAAGAAATTACATAATTATATATATTTTTGACTATCAGGCAGCTAGTCTAAGAAAAATAAAAGCTATCAAACCAGAAATAAAGTATTTTAAAGGATTGATAATTAATTGTAAACATATACTATTTTAATAAATAGCAGTATTATAACCAAATAGATCTGTAATAAAATGCAAGAGATGAAAAATTTTATTTAATCGAATCATAAAACTGATTTGGAGCATCTTCAATATTTTCAATTAGATTTCATTAGTTTTAACACTTGAAAAATAATTTTAAAAATATAATAAAATAAGATTGACAGATAAAATGAAATTTATAAAAAGATGATCTAATGTAAATATAATTTAAAAGTTAAAAGATTGAAATGCAAATATTAAAAAGCATATATTTTACTTTGACAAAGTTTGTTTATAGAGGGTATTATTAATTAATTGAATCTTGTTTTTATAACACATATTTGGTTTTCAAATTTCAAGGTATTTAAAAAACTAGTGAAAAATCAAAATAAGTATTATATAAATCAATATCATACACAATAAAAATGTTGTAATATTTTTTTACTGGTGATCCACTCAATTTAATCCCATTGTTGATCAATGTTGTTAAAATTTAATCGGGTAATTGGAAATAGATATTAAGATTTAATAATGTTTAATTATTTTAAAGAAATATAGGATAGACGTAAATATAAATATTGATCACACAGTCGATATGAAAATTGAATATTTACAAGTTATACTCCTTGTGTTCTTGGATAAAAAAATTGTTATTATTACGAGCAACTCTACTGATGAAAGATAGAATTAGATACATAAGCACAGCTTCTAACTGTAGTTTCAAAATAAATAAATATACATAAATATAATTAGACCGTATCCTAACCTGCGAATTTCGGAAAAATGATGAAATAAAAATACTAATCGATGTATTTTAAATAGCACGTTATAAACTGTTTATTATTATAACTGCACCGTCACAGAATTCAAGTGAAAAGTATATGAAGATAAAAATAAAGATACGGAAAATTCAACAAATTCGAAATAACATCAAATAATTTGAATTTTGTACTTTGTGCATTCTACAAAAACTGCACCCTTCTCAAAGCTAATTGCACCATCATTCAGAATCGTAATATTCAATAGTTATTACAAAAAATAATATCCCGTTCTGACAAGTATTCTGACTGTTGAATCTATGTCCTTCATACGCCATCCAGTTAATTTGGCTATGATGCCGAGCTAACAGTGTTTAATTTTAAGCATACTCTTATGCTCATTTCTTTATTTTTATGAGATCTCAACGCTGATCAGCCGATTTTATATAGCCGTGGCATGTCTACGTCCGCAGAATAGAAATAGCATATAGAAAAATGATGAAAACTGTCGAGTTGATTATCTTAACCTTATCTTGCGCGCATGCTTATGTAACCCATTCTTATGTCTAGGACATAATGCTCCTCGAACAACGTAATTAAATTAATCAATAACGCATGGTGAACCTTTGACGACATACGAGGGTAGTCAAAGAATTAACTAACCTAACGTATAGATGGTGATTGTTGTATGAAAAAAATAACTATGATAGATAGTACCAACCTTATAATGCTCCAGTTTAAAATTTCACAACGGTATATTGTTTAGTATTTGTTTAGCATCCATTAATAGTGAACGTATTTAGCGAATTCGCAAAAATGGAAAAAAATTGATAATAGTTGTATAATAAAATACTTTCATTTAAACAGTTTTAGCTCAACAGATATTAGAATGGAGCTATATTCTTCGTTCGAAAAGTCTGCCCCTTTGTTTATAACAGTAAAATATCGGGTGACAAACGAAAACGCATGAATTACTAAAATGAATATCGCAATAATCGACCAAATGATGTGACAATGCCAGAAATGTTGAAAGAATATCCACAAAATGATATTGCATAGTCGTCTACTAAAAGTGCGCAAGCTATCAGACGTGGTAAACATTTTAAAAAGTGATGTACATCTGAGACAAGGATACGGGTCACATCAATCGAGTTCCTTGTAGACATGCCTGTTGATAAGGCGGGCTCGTTCATCAGAATTAAGAAATTTGTAACGAGAGATTTAACGCCTATGGGTATTTTTATGTATTAGAAAACGCGTGTATCATGGCGATCGACGTGCATTAACACTCCTTTGTCTGACGACCTACAGTCCATGGACATGACAGAGTGCACACGCACCGCGAGAGAACAAGAGAAATTAGTAGTGAACGACGCGATAGATGAACTGTTCTTGAAGAAGGATCTGTGAGTGCCAACGAAGGTAATATTGTTGATGAGTGATAGGTGACTGCGGGAAGTGCTAGGTGAAATCCTGATTAGAACGTGGTCGGCACCAGCTGGGAGGACTGCAGCCAAGAACCGAGAACTACACAATACGTGAAGGTGAGACAAAGTCTCAACATTTCGAACAAGTAAGTCTCCTGTTTCCCGCGTATAATCCGAAATGAGGTATTGCGAGACGGTTCAGAGCTAGCAAGTTATGGTTCAATAAGAGAGAATTCCCAGGAAAACGACTACGTCGGTTCGAGTCCGTAGGACGCGTATGTGTGTTTATGAGATGCCGTAGCATCTTCACGCCGGAATCGTATAAATAGGGCCACGGCGTGATTACGCCGGTTCTTTATGTTCCGTGCACAGTATACATGTAATAAATACAAGTCCATTTAATAGGCGTTTTATTAATTTATTACGAATCCACTTATCCTATCGTCCGTCTTCACCTGCGCCCACGCAAGGGACGTTTACTCATCGACTCCGACAAATAAATGGTAAAAAGATAATCTCCTTCTTGTTTAAAAAAATCACTCGAGTCATTTATTCAACTAATCAATCAAAAAAATTCAATACCAAGTAATAACTATAATCATACTCTTTTGAACGTTATTTTCCAACTCTTATTTATCCATTATTTTTGAAAGTTTATGATTCGATTCAATATTTGAACGAAAAAACCCTATGGTCGTGACTTTGAGCTGCTCTTTGTGTGTCTTGTTACGATCGTTTCTTTTTTTTTGGGTTTTCATTGCTTATTATCTATCTATTTAATTTGTAGTAATCCAATATCCATTTTATTTACTTTCTCTCCTAACCTGTTTGACCTCGCTAATACCTTTCCCCCTTCGCATGCCTACATTACTGGCATACCTGTCGCCTCTCCGCATTGAATTTTTTTTTATTATATAATTAATTATGTACACTCAACGGAACTTAATTCGCGACCCCCGAGATTCAAAATAGCGATTCATCTCCGTCGATTGAGCATCACGAATCGAGCTTAGATACAACTTTCTTTCTCGCGAGTTGTGTGGTTAATGCTTGAAGCAAGCGCTGTCACAATTGTATTTAGTTGGCAATGCAATTAAATAGAAAATACAAGGATCATGCACCTTCATCACCTCATACTGTCAGATAAGTTAATTTCAATTATTTCTTGCTCAGTTATCCTTTTACTATAAATCATTTATTTTGTGTTTTATTTATTTTTAGATCAGGGCTCCTCACTAATGAACTTGTCAAGAATAGTTTATTTATATTTAGACAATTTTGTGCGTACAAGTTGCAAATCAAAATCAAGGTAAATTTTGCGTGCAGGTAATTCATGATAAGTTTATAATTTAGTATAACAATCTATTTTATTTTATTCTATAAATTTGTATGTAGGAACCAATTAAATGGATGCTATGAAACATATGGCTGATGAATCTGATGTTGTTCAAGACAAATACATTACAAGTACATTACGTACCAAAACGTTATCAAGATTCATTTATTACAATAGAAAAGGTATGTATCATAAAATATTAGATTTTACTCGTATAAATTACCAATTTAAGACTAAGATTCATCTATCATTATACTTATGTGTGCTAAATCCGTAATATCAGTTGTTCATGGAGCTTGCATAGGAGGAGCTGTAAATATGATTTATACGATTTTTGTTCGCTAGTTGTATGGTTCATGCTTGAAGTTGGATCTGTCGTGATGGTTTTGAGTTGGCAATGCTATTAAATAGTCGTTGGAAACAAAAAGAAATGTTGATGGATTGCATTTAAAGCCAATATGTATCAGATCAGTATATAAGATCATGCAGCTTTATCACCTGAATTTAATGTATTAGCATCAGCATCAGCATCAGCATTAGCATTGCAGGATAAACCACCAATATTTTCAAAACTGTGATAAAATCCTCAAGATCAAATTTTTGTTTTATATGTTAATAATTGTATTTATTTATTAATAAAATTACTCTTTGACACTTTTGTGAGGGGTACATTTTTCTGTAGGTAACCTTACTATTTTTAATAAAAAAACTTTCATTTTTATAAAAAGTCTTCAAATTTTTCTTTTACAGACACCCAACTACTTTTCGAAGTCAGAAAATTCGTAACAAATCCAACTTGTAAAGCTTCTGGTGCTAATATTTTTTGACCAGTGTAAATAAGTTATCTAACTAGACTATGAGAACCAATAATTTTTGATAATCTTTGCAAAGATCCCACATCAGCAACCATGCCCATATAAACTTCTTTTATTTGAAACCAAGCATTCGTTGAACAAATCATATCTACAGCTTCTCCTATGCAAGCTCCATGAATAGCTGCTATCACGGGTTTAGCACACTTAACTATAACCACTAATGAATCTTAGTCTTAAATTGGTAATTTATACGACTAAAATTAAATATTTTATTATATATACCTTTTCTATTGCAATAAATAAATCTTTATAACGTTTAATGTACTTTTCTAATGATTTGCATTTTCGAGCAACATCAGATTCATCAACCATATGTTTCATAGCATCCATTTAATCGGTTCCTACATACAAATTTATAGAATAAAATAAAATAGATTGTTATAATAAATTATAAACTTATCATGAATTACCTGCACAAAAAATTTACCTTGGTTTTGACTTGCAACTTGTACGCACAAAATTGTCTAAATATAAATAAACTATTCTTGACAAGTTCATTAGTGAGGAGCCCTGATCTAAAAATAAATAAAACACAAAATAAATGATTTATAGTAAAAGGATAACTGAGCAAGAAATAATTGAAATTAACTTATCTGACAGTATGAGGTGATGAAGGTGCATGATCCTTGTATTTTCTATTTAATTGCATTGCCAACTAAATACAATTGTGACAGCGCTTGCTTCAAGCATTAACCACACAACTCGCGAGAAAGAAACTTATATCTAAGCTCGATTCGTGACAGTGATGCTCAATCGACGTAGATGAAACGCCATTTTGAATCTCGGGGGTCGCGAATTAAGTTCCGTTGAGTGTATGACCGAACCAGGCTTCGTTATAGACCATGCGAAGCTTGCATCGCGTCTTCGGATCTCCAGAATACTTTTATATACTCCGTGATTGGTGCAGCCGGACCAAAACCCTGTTACATAATTTAACACCCAACGTAAAAGGACGTAATCTGTTGCAAAGACACAAAATAGGAAAATATAAAAACACCATTTAAAAGTGCGAAGAATTTTCAGCTCATCCAACTTCAGAACACGTAAACACGTACTGGTGACACGTGTCTTCACTCAAATACCAGCTGTGTCTAAGAATAAACATAATATATTATACGTTATCGGCAGATTAAATAAATTTCATCTAAACTAGCTAAGTACGTACAGCAAAAGCCAACCTGATCAATAATACTAATTCTCGCCACAACATGTATATACAATGAAAAATGTTCAATTTAAAGTCACCTACACTTTAATAGAAGATGATGCAGACGAATTCAACTTTTCATAAGAAAACCTAAACAACGAATTCTTTTCTTTAAGAGGTGGTCAAATTATCTCTCACGTATGACACCGACCACACGCGTTCGTTCGCTTTTTGGAAATACTTTTCCCGCTAACGTAAGTTAGGGGAGGAAGACCACTTCACTGCAAACTGGAGGTCATTTTTGCGGAAATCCCAAAGATAGATTGAGAAAATGAACGGTCGCAATATAGGTCTAGCATTTATGTTAAAAATAGAAAAAGAACGGAAAAGAAAAAAAACTTACTTTTGAACATGTGTTTCTCCATAAACTATGTTTTCTCTTCTTTTTGTATTTCTTTTAAAAAGATATAAAAATTGTTCAGCGAAAAAAGATAAAATATAATTATTTTTTAATGGATCCACACGAGGTATCGAGAAGGGCGTTTTTCTATAGAGGCATATTCACGTTGGGCGTCCCAAGATTTTCACAAACTAAAGGCGTATTTCCCAGGCTTGTCGAGGTTTGGGAAGACCAGTTGACCAATAGAGTAAATTATAGTCCAACCATTGGGTTCTTAGATGGGAATTTACTTCCTGAAGGATATAAAAAGCTTCTTATGAGAAATGTGGTTAGTCGGTGAAGTGTACTACCAAGTTCAATGTAAGGAATCCCACTGGAACTCAGTATAAAGTCAGGAGGGAATCCGAGAATAGTATTTATAAGTAGAACTTAAAATAAAATTTAATAACAACAAAAGAAATTCTCTTATTAAATCGTGTACCTATTCTCTCGTCGTTCTTAATTTTGAGTTACTTGATTTGCGCTTTATAGTCAGTTCACGCTAGCACTTCATAATAACTCCTTTGGTGCTAAAACCTAGACAGTGAAGGCGGAATAGGCACCGTTGCTACTTTAACATCAGTGACAAAAGGTCGCTATAGAACATAAGAGTTCCTCAAACGAAGGAACATTATTTATTAAGCAATTTGGACACGTCTTTGTTAGTGAGACGAAAGTCTTAGATTAAAAGGTGTTTGAAGAAAGGGAGTATTGTCGTAAAGGCAACCCTAATAACAGTGTCGTTGTTAACCCGACGTCATACTAAGATCGGTGAGACAAAATCGAGAAGGGCAGCTAGTATAAGAGGTCCCTACCGCTTCATCCCAAGACTTTGGGACCTTCAAAACAGATAACGTCGCGAGAGTAAGCATGCAGCGTCTGGTACACGATCTCAGTTCATCACAGGTGGTGGCTAAACGTTTACATTTAACTTTTCATGTTTAGAGCCCTTTCTTCGGTCCAATAGATATACAGATCGCTGCTGCAAGCAGCCTTCAGGTAGATCCGTACATCAGGCCTGGCACCAAGACTGTTGACGGATGCTATGTGCCTATTATAGGCAATGTAAAGGTGCCATTCTAAGTAGAAATGGAGCATGCAATTGATGCCCTCATTTTGACTTCATTTACGCCTTTTCGGCAAACCTTGACGTAAAAACTAATACGTTCTAAAGCGATGTCGAGGGGAGGAATTAAGTAACCCCGATGATACTCTCTTCACTTCGAATAGATGAAGCTCTCGTTCCTTGTTTTGATCGGGATTTAAGAGATCGCAAAGAGCGAACGTCCATAGATCGAACAACTGATGAATGACATCCTACCAGGGTCCTCTGGATTCAACACCATATTGACATCAACAATCTGTACCCTATAAAACACAAATACTATCCGGTGGCACACAAAGTGGAAATGGAAATGCATAAACAAGTCCACAAGATGCTCTGCATGAGTATCATTCGTGATGGCACTTAAGTCAGATCGTTCGTACCGATTCTGCATCGACTATCCAAAAGTGACCGCGCTAACCTGCGTGTGTGTCTATTCTATACATAAGCGCCCTTAATTTGTCAGGCGCGTTTTGGCAGGTGCCTCTTACGGAAAGAGACATGTCCATTATCGCGTTCATCATCCTAGGATTAAGCCTAATTGAGTTCGTTTGTATGCCCTATGAATTTGATGGAACGCCGGCAACCTTCTAGTTGTTAGCGGATATAATCATCATACCAAAAATCTAAGCCGATGGTAAACGTCTAAAAGTCCAGGATTTGAATGACTGTGGTTCGCTACCTTGGTGTGTTGGTGAACCGTGACTGAACTCGCCCTGATCTGGAGAGAATTTAGCCTATCATCGAGTATTCAAAACCCCGAAACATTAAACGACCGCGTAGGTTCCTGAGTATGGCTTCGGATTACACCATAATTTTGTCCCCTCACGGTTTTCTTCTGGAACGACGTCAAGTACACGTGAGACGAGGAGCAATGATACGCTTTCGAATGGACCAAGGTGTTCTTCGTATTCGCGCCCATCCTGGCTAAATCAGATTTTAATGACTCATTCATCATTGAATGTGATGCCAGTGACTCAGAACTAGGAAGTGTCTAGCTCCAATGCATCAGAGGCGAAAACATGGTACGATGCTACGTCAGCCGCATTCTAACCGATGCCGAGCGAAGGTTATTGGTAACAAAAATAACCGTCATATTATTTTATAAATATATTTCGTGTACTTTGTATAGATATTACACGATTAACCATAAACATATGGCTCCAGGAGTAGGTAGATGTCTTTCCGAAATGTTTGAAATTGATACGGTGAGTAACAGATCATCGAATCTAGCGTCATGCCATTAAGGTAACTAATATTATTAATCTCCTTTGTGCCTGGGTGTGTGGGTATTATTAATTAAGTCGATTATGCAAGCGACACAGTCTGACTGTGGACAGTTGGTATCTCAGTAGTACACATACGTGTGCGCCAGATGCTGGTGAGTGTGCGCTATAGTTACTTGTGTAGTATGCAGGCTCGCGCTAACCCGATAAGTATTTACGAGTGTCGAGAGCTTATTCATTATGCTTTCTCTCCTGTATATAGTTTCCATTAATATATATATATATATATATTTAATTTTTTAAAGATCGCGTTGGGCGTCACTGGATTTATCTAATACTCAACTTTCACGTGAAAAATTGTCCCGAACAGAAAAATGATATTTACTAAATATTCTCTTAAGTTAACTGAGCTCTTACGGAATATATTTTATGATGATATTCAATTTCCCATAATTGTACATTTACAATATTTTTCGTGATGATTGAAGGTTTCTTTCTGACTAGTTAAGACGTTTAACTTGCCTTTTATTTACAATTAATGATCTATAAAAGCAATCATAAAATATACATTTAATTTAAATAATTTTTTAATAATATATAATTAAAAATATATCGACTGGTATATATATATATTTGTAGGCTGGCTCAAGGTGTACAGATTAAAAATATATATGCTTTTTACACAAAAATTATAATTCATGATTTGAATATTCGCGCATGTACGTGTGTAAAATGACATGTCACGTATCCTGTATGTCACAATTGACAAATAATTAGTCTGATAAAATTGGTAAATTGAAACGAGAAACCACGATGTATTCCGCTTTTTTTATTTGAAGTTGAAAATTAGTGGGTCCTACTTATCTTCGTTGTTCTACAGTTGTCGAAAGAAATTTTTCAAGTTTATTACGTCTTCAAAAATAATGAACGATTTGATTTATTAAACTGATAAACTGAATGTAATTATTGAAAATATTGATAAAACGTTAATAAATAGTTTTCTCCCATCAATATTTTTCAGTCATTTTGTTGTTAAATATTAGTACACAGTTTTGTAAAAATTATTGAAAATGTTGAACAAAGGGATTAATTTTTGGAGGCCATGTAGAGGAAATGTAAGTTAAATATGGATTTCTATTTAGTAACTATCAGATATTAATTTCCCAAATAATGTCAAAACTATTTTATGGAAATTGATTAATTGATGTATATTTATTCACTTTTATAAACCTTTTTGATAGGATATTTTATAATTTACAAATCTTGGAAATTGTTTATTCTGGAAACCTATTAGACAAAATTTAAAATATTTATATAAATTAAAATTAAATTGTTATTTAATATGCTGTTATTTGGATAAAACTTTTATACAAACATTTTGTGATTACATTATTTGAGTAATTGAGGTAAGTAACATTTGATTTTATTTAATGTCATTATTTTAAATATTTTAAAGCATTATTTTAAAGCATACTTACATTCTTACTAATAAATACATATGATAAGCTGTTCTAATTAATATACAAAATTATTAAAATATGTTTTTGTTATCGAATATATTTAAATGGTTATATTTAGATCAACATATTTTAAGTAAACTAATTTAATGATGAAATTTTGACATTTAAAATAGATTTTCATAAACTTGTTACTTTGTAGATGGTATATGTAAAAAAAAATGGTGTTTTCAAAAATATTAGAAGAAAATACAAAAATCATAATTTTGTAATATGTTTAATTAATATCATTTAAAACATAACTTTTATGATTTGAAAAAATTATAAGGATTTATAACGTTATATGATGGCTTTTATTCAAGGATCCATGAGATTTTGTGTATTCGATTATAGAAAATTTATATCCTTTATATAACAGTTTTTTGAACAATTTATAATGAACATTTCATTGAGTTATTTGTTTATTTGAATAAAGAGGTAATTTTTCATTACAACTAAATGTTTATGATATTATACAAATATAGCATAGAAAATTCTAGTATACCAATAAAACAAAAGAATGTGATTTATTTTATAAATTTTTGTCATAGATTTTATATTTTGAATCTACAGACTTAATATATTGAATATTTATTAACTAAATTAAGTGAATTAAATAAATATAATTTTATTTCTATAAATATCAATGTATATATATTTAATTGTATAATGTATTATCACATTTTCAATTACATTTAAAATCACTGTTTATACAATATATTTTTTCAATTGCCTTTTTTATAACACCTAATAACAAGCATATTAAAATATTTCTTACTAAACATTTTTGTTTATATATATATACACAAACAAAAGATATATCTTATATATTATATATAACTATTATCGCTTGAATTAATATTTGGTTTTCAAATATTACATTCTTATTATAGATACACAAATATTCCAGTTTTCATCAGGACCAAGAGTGGATTGATCCATCCAATCCATGGTCTTTGTATGCATTGATGATCATATTAACTGCTATATAAGAAACATTCATTTTTGTTCTTCTCTGGGTTTGTGTACAATTTTTCAATTCATCATATAATTTGAAATTTGAAATATACTTATTAGATAGTGACATTTTTTCTTTAGCTACATTCAAATTTAATAATGATTCTGTTATTTACTTTACAATGATGAAATCATTTTATCTCCAAGATCAGCAAGATTTTCTAATTGATTCTAATCAGCTTTCATTGCTCTAGTCGAGAACTTAAATAATTCGTATAGTATCTGAAAATCTATAGACTATAGTTTGAAAATATTTATGCATGAAAGTACTAGGTAAACAAACGTTGGTATTTTTAATATTGCCATAGTTTGCCAGGTTTAGAATTTCTAGTGAGAATGGTGCTGGTTTTAATTAACAAATTGGTGCTACATAACTATGGTAATAATGTACAATAGTTTAATCCTAATGTAAAATAATATATTTGTTTATGATGTGATTCGAACTGTTTTTGAACAATTCAAATTTAATAATTTCAAAGACCAATAGACCTCAGTTAATGTACAAGTCATATTGAAAATAACGAGTTCATGATAATATCCGTTGAAAGTAAAGTATAAAAACAAAATGCTAAATACACGGTATCATATTGCTAACGCGATCGTAAGTGAGAAATAACTAGCAGATTCTGAATCTATTATTTCGATTTCCATGGCTTCTACCCTTGAATAGCTTTGTTAATCATTTGTATCAATGTCTATACAATCAGCCTCTTGATAATTGGTTTCATGGATCGAATCAACGAAACACTCATTGGTTTATTTTTCTGAACAACGTATTCATCTATGTATTTTGCTGCTTTACCATGATTTTTTTATTCTGCTTTTATTTTTTGGCCTTTCTTTCACAAGATAGATATACGGGTAATGGATCATTTTTGGCCATTTCAATGGCTCTAGCGACATTTATCAACCAATTATTTCAAATTTTACATACTTATTACATATAAGGAGGTAAACATTTTTCCAAATTTTTGTGATAAAACATTAATTAGGACAAAAATTACTAACAAATAAAAAAAAGCAATGAAATTTTTAAAAGAATTCATATCTTAAAAACTAGTAAAAATGTGGGGTTCTATTTTTTGTTAAATACGTAAACATTCTTGCACTATAAAAATATGTAATAAAAAAAACAATATATTTTTTTTCCAAAAGTTATTACCATTTTTTTTTTAAACATTGCAAATATCTAAAAACTGGTCTTTTTTTAATTGCACCGACGCATTTTTACAGTTTTTTCTTTAAAAATCATTAATAAAATTTAACTACCTGCCATTAAGTAATAAGTAGCAATGAAAAAAAGAGGACGCTATAACAACTTTGTGCGTTAGATAGTATAGTTTTAGCATACTCAATACAATTTCGAACGGCTATACAATAATTTCCATCTGTATTTATCTGTATTTTTTCTTTAGAAGACAACTAAAGAGAAATTAGTCAAATTTAGTGTACAAGGTGATGAGAATAATACAGAGCGGTATTGAGATATTTGCAATTGTTAAAAAAAAATTTTAATAACTTTTGCAAACAAAATATATTGTTTTTTTTTATTGCATATTTTTATAGTAAAAGATTTTTTACGTATTTAATAAAAAATAGACCCCTACATTTGAGTACTAGTTTTTGAGATATGAATTAAAAATAAATGTCATTAGTGTTTTCTTTTTGTTAAGAACTTTTGTCCTAATTAATATTTTATTATAAAAATTTGAAAAAATATTAAACTCCTCATATGTAATAAGTATACAAAGTTTGAATAAAATTGATTGACGAACGTCTCTAGAGTCATTAAAATAGCCAAGAATCACCCATATACGATCTTCTTCACTAAGATATGCACTGAATTTTGATAATACTTTTTCGAATTTTGACGAATCGACTATTATGATAGTTATGGTTTATATTGATTTTTTTTCACTGCTACTAACTGCTTGATGACAGGCAGTTACACTATTAATGATTTTTAAAGAGAAAACTCTCAGAAATGCGTCGGTGCAAGATTTTAAGAAAAAAAAGCTGATTACTGTCTTGTTAAAAATCGGCAATAACATTTCCTGCGCGTAAAACACAGATCTCTTTAAATTGTCGTACCAAATAAGTAAAATACTAACGAATCCCAATAATCGTCGGCCTAACGAGCCAAGATACTCGCATACATTATATGTGGAATACGACAGTAGACAAACCCAACATAAACAACACACGTAGAGTGCAGGCAAAACACATGCTAACCATTAACGAGAGACAATGGTTAGTAGATCATAGAGGTTAAGGAAAAACCCAAAAGCAAAGCACTATAGCGTGTCAGGGAAAAAACCACAGTCAGTAGAGAGGAGCCCTCGGTACGGTAAAGAAGCAGCTGAGAATGTAAACGAGGCAAAACTAAAATAAACTATGGTCTTGCCATCACTCGTTGTTATTTGTCACCAACCCCTACACCAATACCCCACAATCTGGGGGCTCGTCCTATTCGATAAAATAACAACAAGAGGTGGTCGACATTTAACTTTGCTCATATGTGAGGACTTGACTGTGTGTCTCCAGCTCTTTGCCGAAAGGGTTTAACTTCGTGTTATGTTATTTTGTGTTATTGCTTCGTGCTATTCCTAATTGTGTTATTGCTTTGTGCTATTCCTGATTATGTTATTGCTTTGTGCTGATCCTGATCGTGTCATTGCTGAGTGCTGTCTCGGATTTATATCATTGATGAGTGCTATCTTGCTACATGCTGGAAGAATTTTTGACTGTGTGTCCCTTTGATGGAATCAAAACCAGATAGAATTGCTTTGTGCTACGATAGATTAACTATTAACCTTGCGTTTGTCGACTACTGGCATAATCACCGCGCGTGAATTGAGTGCTAATTATACCACGAATTACCAAAGTGGAGGGCAACAAGGAAGAAAGTCCTTACACACCAAACAGTGAGTCAATAAACCAATTGACTCCACAAAGAAGACGAGACCGTCTAAATCGCCCCTCGCGCCTACAGCCTTTGAGGAAGGTAAAAGCCACTATAATGTCCACTGAGCAATTGCTACAGCAAGAAAAAGGGCTGCGGGAGAACGCCGAAAGACAGGCAAAAGAATTGGCTACGGCAGTAAAACAGTTACGTCATCGCCTTAGCGAACTCGAAAGGGTGAATGCAGATCAAGGAGCCGCTCTAGTGCAGGAGCGGCAACGCGCAACTGCAGCAAAACTGCAGCAGCTACGGATGATAGAAGGAGCTGAGGCGAGGACCCTTGCAGCAACAGAGGCCCAACGACGAGCCGAGGGAATAACTCAGGAGCTCGAGCGTCATCATATGGCCCAAGCAGAGGCAACTGCAACAGCTAGGCGAGCCGCTGAGGAAGCCGATCAAAAACGAGCAAGAGTCCAACTTACTCCGCTACCAGCCAAAGGAGAGAGTTCGGACACACGCCCATCAGCGTATGATGAGGAAGAGCGGATCAAGGTTGACGCAAATTCAACTGCAATTACAAATAGGCATATACCTTTTTCATCTACACTTGATTCGCTGCCTAAGTATAATCCAGAAAGTTCACTATTGCAATAAAGAAGTGGATTGAGCGAGCCGAGGAAGACGCAATAATCTATGCATGGACCGCACAAGAACAATTTTTAGCAGCAAAGAGAGCGCCAGATGGTTCTGCCAGAAAGTGGATAGATTGCCAGAGCGGAATTCGTATGTGGCAAAGAATGAAAACGGCCTTATAGAAGAGTATAAGCAACGGACGAGTGTATCAGACATTCACAAGAAGCTTGGAAACAAAAGAAAGAAAAAAGAGGAGTCAATTCTATCATACGTGCAGGATATGGTATTCCTAGGTGCACAAGGCGACATACCCTTTGAAGGAAAGAGGTAATCTGCTTTAATTGTAATCAACCAGGCCACATTTCCTCAAAGTGCCCACAATCGTCTAGAGACAAAGGAGGGAGTCAGAGAGGATCAAAGATTACAAGAGCCGTAAGTGGTAATGGCAACAGAAACCAGATCCAAGCAACATTCGGTAACAAAGTAGTAAACTGCTTAGTGGACAGTGGGGCGGACAGGAACATCATGTGCGAGGATATTTTCAAAAAAAGTCAGTGAGGTGAATGGATGTCAGTTGTCAAAAGACAGTACAATCCTGCAGGGAGCGGACGGCCCCCTCAAGGCAATAAGACGCGCAATCATGCCAACAGAGATCGACAGCGTATCATTTGATCTCGAATACCTGGTCGTACCGAGCGACTGTGTTCCCCAGCAAGTACTTTTAGGTGACCCCTTGTTAGATGTTGCTAAAATCACGCTGAAAAAAGATGGCCCAATATTCGAACCCCTGGTCGGAGAGGACTTCACGTATCTCATTCAACAACAGGTAGAAGACAACATCG
Source organism: Chouioia cunea (assembly GCA_030064505.1). Classification (NCBI taxonomy): domain Eukaryota; kingdom Metazoa; phylum Arthropoda; class Insecta; order Hymenoptera; family Eulophidae; genus Chouioia; species Chouioia cunea. The sequence goes on from JAOPFQ010000002.1 coordinate 20,615,268, forward strand.
AGAGCGTCATCGAGATACAGCGATTACAAGAACAATTTCTTTCGTCGAAGACGAAAAAGATACTTTAATTATCGCGAGACCACATAGGAATTGTAAAACTCGATTAGTAAGCATTGTGCTAGGGAGTGCATTTTCTTGGAAAAACTTCGGTAGAATTTTTAAAATTAAATATTACAGATTTTATTATATATTAGAAATAATGCTGTCTTATTATATTGTATATTCATATTTTATTGTATATTCTGCACAATATAGTTTTTTTTTAATTTTGGATAACTTGACGAAATATTCATATGGATAGCAATAATAGGCTATTACATTTACATTAAAGTTAATAAGTATTCATCAATATTTAAAAATGTTTTTACGTCTTTTTCAAATTACTTACAAATATTTGTTTATATTTTCATTAAAAGAATGTAACATCATTTTTCATGTTTATGTAGTTCTTAACGACATCAATATGTTTCAGAAGCTTTTCTTCTATAAAATTAAAAACAAGCAATCGTCCTGTTAATGTATTTTGCGGTAATATCGGTTTATATTGAAATAATGTTGAATTGTGTTTATTCATAATATATTATTATTGCTATTGTTACATTTATGCTATGAATTAATTCTACTATGAGTATATGAATTAATATAATTAAAAATGCAGAGTGGGGAAATCCTTGAAGATTTGTTGAGAGACGCCTAATCTTGTAAATTATAGCAATATTTCGTTAGCAACGATAAATAAGATTTCCAAAGAACACGGACAAATTCAAGCTGCTAGAAACGAATTTTAAAAGCGGGATAACCATCGCTATGTAGAGAAAATGATACATTGGAGACGACATTGCCACCCGGTGTCTGGGTAACCTGCAGTGCACTAAGGCTTTGTATTGCATAATATGTGTACGACATTCCTATATACTGTGCAGCGCTTCGTGTAAAGCAGCTGTTATTACAATGGTCAAAATCAAAGAATTCATCTTTTAATTGCTTCTTCACGCACCCTATTCATTGAACTTTGCCCCGTAATATTGTTTTTTATTCGCGAACTTGACAAACTAAGCAGAGGTGAAGTATGCTGTAGATAGCTTTTATGAGGAATTCGATGATTCTTACTAAAATTGAAGTATCGAAGCTACTAAACATTACTGACAAAATTGTATTGAGCTAAAAGGCAACTACCTAAAGAAATAAATAGCCCCTTAAGATATTCCTTTCCAAATGTTTTGTTTTAATGATCAGGTCGGGTACTTCCGGGACTACGCTTGTAGTAAATTTTACACTTCATCATATTAAGGCAATAATGCAGCCAACTGGTAATTTTTATTATACATACATTAGATATGAGGGACATTCATGGATCATTACGTTACAAGTTGAAAAATTGAAGGATTGAATAACACAATATGTATAATGAGAATTTGAATCTGTTTTTTCTTTTACGCGTTTGTAGTATGTAACAAAAGATAAATAAATATTTTTAAAATATTTTTAATATTAATATTTTTGTATATTAATTTCTCATAACTATTATATTCATCTGTTCAATAGGTTAAGTTAATGAAGAATTTGACATACAATTATGGAACAGAGGCAACATTCGAAACAAAGCCTTATCGACTTCATAAAATTGATAAAGGTCCGTCTACACATGTTAAGGTTACAAAAAATGAAGCTCTAAAATATTATAAACAACTACATACCATCCGACGAATGGAAACAGCAGCCGGTAATTTATACAAAGAAAAAATTGTTAGAGGTTTTTGCCATCTATACTCTGGACAAGTAAGTATCTTTATAAAGTATATTTATGACAAATTATTTAATATTAACAATATTTTTTATATAATACTATTTTTAATTTAATAATCATATTGCTAGTTACGCAGTAGAATATAACAGTGGAACAATTCAATTTATGGTTGTTGTGTTAAATATTTTATTTCAAATGGTGGGTCACACTGCAGAATTTGGTGGAGGATAAAAAGTAATGATTAAAAAATATTGTTGGTTGTTGTTACTATTTGCAAAGGTGTAGATACACGTTATAACGACATCGTTATGAGCCTTATCGTGCTCAGTTTTATCGTTTGTATGATCGCACGCTATAAGTTCATTACCCTGAAGTGCACGTCAGGTCAATCGCGTCTTAATCGCACTTCTGGAGATAGATTGCAATGTACTCACCTGCTCAGGAACGACTAATCCAACATAAGCATTAAAAACCCAACTGAATAGACTGCCAGAAACTCAAAACCAGAAGGAAAAACGACAAATATACTTTTCTTCTCGAGACCTCAAATTTCACTAAGCCAGTGAGCGCGCCTTACCTCTGCTATCCTTTTCCATGTAATTCGCACTACGAATTTTCTTATGTTCCCGACCTCTTATCTATGTACGGTTAGTTAGCCGACCAGATGGCCGACGGGTTCCGGCCAAGGACCACAAGCTCCGTCATATTTTCTAAAACAAATACTCGCTACTCAAATTTCGCAGTAAATCTAGATATATACATAAGAAGATTTATATTTCCCTAGGATTCTATGAATCACGAAAATCAGAGAAACTTTTATTGAAACAAAGTAGTGATCTTGTTGATTTGATTATTGATCATTATTGATAATTTCAAAAATAAAATACCTTTGCAAATTTTAATTGCCATTCATTGTTTTTGAAAATTTACTTATGGTAATCCGTGAGAGGTGTTATAGATTTTAACGACTATCTGCCGACCGCATAATTTCAACAATGCACTAAAAAATTGTGAATTTGCTTGAAAGTAATTTAGGTTTCGTTGAAAATTGCAGATGATTTTGAATCATATACTTCTAAAAACTCTGAAAAAATTAAGATTCCTTTACAAAGAAACTTGTGTCTATTATAAAAAAAATGTTTAAATTTAATTCCGTTATTTCGATCTACCTCTCATTCTTTTCCTCTCTGAAGAAAGGCTCTGGGAATGGCTTCGCCCTTCGACATCCCCCTCTCGTGTCTTAACCCTTCTCTATTTCTCATACTAAGTACCATTGAACTTTTTACAACTTAATAAAAAAGGTAAACACGTACGCGCATTCGGTAATCACCTACTTTCCGTCCTTCACTGTAACATATATTGATATGAAAATTCTAGAAAAAGTAAAATGTAGCTCTAGACTGAACATATAAAATTGCGTTGAATTAAATTCCAAAGTAACAAGTTTATTTAGTCGTAGTCTATTTAGATCTCGTATAAGTTGAGGACTTTATATAGCAACTACATATTTAATATATGTTATCTACAATTCGATATCGTTTACTTGTTCGAGATTTTATAAAATTGAAATATGTAAGGAATATCCTTGTTACAATATGAATATATTTTTACTAACAAAGAATCAATTCGTTTTATAATGTCTATATTATAGGTTTATTTTTAAATTTTAAAGCCTTATATTATATTTTATAATTTAAAATCATGATCCATTTCCTTCTGTGAAGTTGTTTGCATGTTGTTATCGCGATCTTTAAATATCTTTTAGTTAATAAATGAAGAAAATTACTCAATTTCACAATTTACATTCCTAAACTACTCGCACTTTACCTTTTATCATGAATACTAATCAATTTTTCATTGAATTCTCATTTGTTCGTTTAAGCTTAGAATGCAAAGTCTCTTCTGCTCTTCCGAATCTAGCATTTATATATTTATGTATATATAAGAATAATGTAAAGTATACTTGTAGGAAGCTTGTGCAGTAGGAATGGTTGCTGCATTACGTCCTCAAGATTCGGTTATAACTGCATATAGAGCACATGGATGGACATATTTAATGGGAATACCACCTGTTGGGGTTCTTGCTGAATTGACAGGACGACAAAGTGGAAATGCACGAGGAAAAGGTGGTTCTATGCATATGTATGCAAAAAATTTTTATGGAGGAAACGGTATCGTTGGTGCTCAGGTAAATGCCATGATAAATCCTTAATATTAATTTATTTAGAGTTTATTCTAAATTAAATACGAAGTTATGATACTCCAATGACACCAATTTAGTAGACACAAATAGAATTGGCAATAGTATAAATAATAGAAATTTAATTGATGAAATATCGTATCTAAGTGCAGACACCAGACCAGATATATTATATGATATTAACTTTTTTTAAATATCGTATGTCTACTTAGATACTACTTAAATATCAAAGTTGTTATAATGCATTTTAAATACCCAATGAAAAAATATTTGTATAAAACTAAAAGTTTTAACTTTTTCCGGTAATCGAGAAAATATAACTGAAATTGCATGGTACATTGAAATTATATAGGAATTACTGTAGGTATGTATTCTACAACAGATGTTGTTAAATTATTGTTTAGAAATTTAACATATTTAAAAACCATAAATAGTGTAATGTGATAGTGTTTTATTCACGCATATAGTGTACTGTCAGAACCGGTTTTTTTTTTATATTGTCAGTCTAATATTTACAATCTATTGATAAATATTTTGTATGTGTTCTAATACGTATTAAGATTAGCAGTTGACGTAAGATTATGCTAATAAAAATTTCATAAATATGACTTGACATACTATTATTAAAGGTTAGTTTCGTTGTTATAAAAATGTCTGGCTTTCTCTTCTACATTTGTAATTGTTTGATCTCGAGTTCTTGATGCATTTTTGTAAGATTTCATTTCGCCAGTTTATTTATTGTAGAAGTGTACTATTTCTTCTTTATAATTCAGATTCTTCATATTGATATTGTTAGATATCAGTACCAAGGAATATCAAGTATTTGACTTAACACTTTGGACTAAAACCTCCCATATATTTAAAATTGAGTTTGAAGTAGTAATTCAAAGATTTGATATCGTAATTCCATATTAGTTTGATTATTTTCTTATAGGGTCTATTCGTTAGATACGATTGCAAAACTGTGAACTAATTTCTAAGAAAGTACGTGTTAATTTTACTTCTCCGTCTATAGCAATTTATATTCGCATATTGATGTTATTATACCGATATAGGTAATTTTTGGCCGGTTCTCCTGGTCTCTGTCGCATAGCATTTCTAATCTCGGAAAGTTGATCGTATTCGAGTTCTAACTTTCCGAAGTGCGTTTCCAGACATTCTTTTAATTGTACGGCAGTAGTTACGTGGTGTCGTTCAACTTACTGCGCTTTCCTTTTTGTTTTGATGCGCATATTTTTCTGATCAACGCAGGGTTTGCTGGATCTGAGTCTAATTGTCTCCTTGTCCTTATTATTTTATCTGTAAATGCAGATACGTCAGTCGATCCATCATATTCTCTTATTTCCGTCAGTAACTCTTACTGACGAATTGCTGAAAGAATTGATGGTCTTCTCACTTGAACATCCCCGTATAAGCATGCAACCTCGCGGATGTATCTCTATAGGAGGATTAGTCGGAAATGCATGCGATGACGAGCGCTCTTCTTGCCTATGTGGCGTTGATAATGCTCTTTCATCAGCATATATTTCCTTCATGAGCTGACTGAGTTGGTCTGTGAGGGTACTAATTTATGCTTGCTGTTATTCGTTTATCTCGCATTGTGATACAGGCTCCCGTCTTAGATGTCTTTCCTTTTCTGACTCGGACGTAAGGTCCTCATTTGAACGTATCTTCTTAGCAAGTTTGAGGATGGTATCCATTATTGGGGCTCGTAGATTGAGTGTTAGCCGTAGTATATTATCAGATACGTCTGATAGTGATTTTGTTTTGAGAGTATTGTGATCGGAGTCTGTACTTTCATTATCGACGCTTCAATAATTACAAAATATATTGCGACCTACCATGTGAACTGTAACATTTTCTTTATAGATTGCTTCAGTTTTTAGAGTGTATATGGAGAAGCTTATAAAACTACGATTGCCTTTATGATTAAAAGGTAGTAATTTCATTGATATAACGAGCGAAAATGGGTTCAACTTTCCTCCATAATATCTTAATCATAAATGCAATTCATAAAATATTACGCGGCGTATATAAGCGCTTCATCTAGGTGGAAATTAACAACTTATTTGTGTACCTTAAGTCTTGTAGATTTCTCTGTTGGGCCGTAAAAACGGCAGTACTTGGAGAATATATAGGCACGGTGTGAACTGAGCTTGAGCTGCTTCTCTAGGAACTGCTGCACCGATCGATATCAGTTGAAGATGTATGTCCGGACTATCCTCTTCTCTGAGAACTGAGTAGTAGTCTGAGACCCTGGGATCTCTTGGTTTCTTACCTTTTCTGGATTCTACCCTAGCTGCCACCAAATGTCATCGATTATTTCGATGAGAATTATAAATTTCACAAGTTTTGCACGTTACGGTAGATGGTCAAAGTTTTAATATACGTATGGGTACTTGTAGGAATCCTGGCGTCGGAATAGGCTTAATAAAAGTAACACAAGTAACTTTTACTTAGATCTTTATTTTGTAATTGACAGAGCTCTTGAGAGATGTCTTCGCACTGTGGCGTTGTGTATCCAAGTGAACCGCTGTCCCTTAAGGGCTCGTATATTTATAAGTTTTTGGTGTAGGTAAGCTTGTCCCTATCATTTCCACCTTTCTTATCTTATACTTGAGACAACTATTTTACTAGACAATGTTTACCTACCCATGTATACGTATGTACGTCAATACCTTTACATGGGAACCTATATGATATCTTATTCGATATCATGTCGGACATTTTCGAATGCCTATTGGATTTTAAGAAATGCTGCAGAGAAGAACTGGTTCTTTTCCATAACTACTCTATTTTCGATGACCATTCGATTAAAATAGTCTATTGAGAAGTGTTGATAGCTCGAACTAAATTAGGGGTTGTCGATCAAATTACTTGCTTCTATTACTATATTCATACATCAAAGAATAATTTTTGCAAATATTTAAAAAAAAAGGTAAAAGGCTTATAGCTCGTAAGGAAGCGATTCGAAGTCTAGATCGCATCTCTATCTACACTAAAATGGAACTACGGCAGTTCAATTTTACCGAGATCGAGTTGACACAGTTTGAAAACGCATATTGTAACAGTATTAAGGCAGAAAATGTTCCGTGCATACGGTAACAAATCATCTCAACGCGCAATAATAGTGCGGTTTGAAAAGTAAACGCGCGCAATGGGAGGAAAATGAGACATGTCTAGTTCCATGGTCGCGGTCAATATACAGCCGACATCGAACTAATACAGCGCATCGATAAACTTTATTACGGGATCGTTCATGGCGGGGAGAAAACTCACAAAATGAACCCTCTTAACAACGCTTTATGGACCCACTCTAATGATATTTTCCAGACGCGTATGTTAAACAAAATTATCTTTAAAAAATCTTTAAATATAATACGTGAAAATATAAATAAAACTCTAATACTAGTACGAAATCCTGAAGCTAAACCAACAAATAAACAGCTTTGTAAAGAGCGCTACAATGGAAAACTTACTATTGTCAAAAATATTAAATTTTTTCGATGAAGTATTTAAATACTCACAGATTAAAGTCCTAATCTATATAGATCACTTAATCTACGTGTCTTTCAAGCTACGTCATATGATTTTTTTACAAACGATATGCTAAAATAAAAGAATTGAAAATACTGAATACCAAAAAACTAGTTATAAATACGAATACACTCTTAGTACAGCTTTCGATAAAGTAGCAATGGATAAAGTGGGACCTTTAACCGATAAAGAGAAAAAGTAATAAAAAGCTATCGAATTTTAAGCTCCGTCCTTTATTAACCTCGTTATCATTTTCTTTAACCCATTGCTTAATAGAAGATAGGCAAATTAATTAGTAAAATAATCATGTATAACTTTCAAGGTATATGTTTACTTGTTTGTTTATTTTTAATAGTAATGGGCATAATAAGATATTGCGGTTTCCGGCACCACCGTTACGACAGTTTCTCTAATCCACGTCAGAGAATGTAATATTCTTCGGCACCACCGTTAATATAACGAGGCAATACTTATAACTATTATAAGTGGTAGAGTAGTCTACAACACGAAAACTAAGATAAAGGGTGAAGACTTATCTTAGATGCACTAAAATAATATAAACAAAATAATTGATGAAAAAGGGGAAGGCAGAACGCGCAAAACAGCCTTACGGGCGTTAGGAAGCTATGATCTTGAAAGGTCACAAGGAGGCAAATCGGTAAGGTGGCTAAATAAAGAGGCGACGGTTATAACAAACTAATTTATTATTTTAAAAAATCAAGAGAAAAGAACAAAAAAACCCGACAACGAAAATGAAAAGAAAAGAAAATTAACTAACAATAAAAAAAAAAGAGAATCCGAAACTAAACAAATAAAATTTGAATTACGGCGACGGTAGCGCAAATGGTCGTCGCCAAGCTCCCGTTGTACAGCTTGCAGAACCGAACGAATCCCAACAACGATAGAATACATAGAATTTACTTAATGACGGACGGAAGGTGAGGGAGAAAGAATTAAGGGTACTCACAGGCTAAAGAGGAAACTCAAACCCAAAATCCAAAAAAACCTTCAGTCGAACACTGTCATTAAAACTAAACTTTTTGAGACAGATTATGGTCCAAGTTCATCACCTTTAAAACCTTTAGTACGGAAATAATAACGATCATAATGCATTATTTTCATCTTTTCAATCCTCAACTAACTGGTTTACGATGGGAGTGTACCATTAAACTTAAACTCTTATTAGGGTCACAAACCATTATTATCTGTGACTTTTTTCCAAACATCTGTTTTCAAACGTGACTACATTCAAATCTATAAGTTATCCTCTTCTAAAATCCTACGGATAAATCATGCACCAGGCGATAAGTAAATTAGTTTTCTTCGACAACTCATAAAACAGACTCTCTTGGTTACGCTTTAGAGCCCTACAATAATGAAATTTTCCAGACGCGTAGTCATAAAAATTATCTTTTCCGGTTATAGCCGGAATCTCCCAATGTATATCAATACAAAACATCCGTAGTCGTCTCTATATAAATAATTCAGTTTATAATATTTCCTTTTGATATTATAATCACTTATTTCTCTTTTATCGTTTTAGCCAAAACTATTATTAATTACTAAATCAAAACTGGATATAAACTCATGATCATAAGACAAACAAACTTGCATAAAGAATGTTACGAATAATCTGGAATATTAATATTATTAAAATATATAGTTTTAAGTCACTTGTTGTAATCAATTAATTATTTAAATAACTGTGACATCTCTGAAAAGAAAAATGCACCATTTTTCTATTTGCCTATGCTTAGTTTTCTCCAATTAGGCGAACAAAAGAAATCTTTTTTCCTTTCATTGACCTAATCGGAAAAGGGCCTGCCTTTGCCTTTGATGGGACCCGAAACAACTTAAGAGTAGAGAGACGCGACCGTAGTTATGTATTAACACGTATAAAGTAGAGAGTTTAATCAACTTAGAGAGAAAAAGAGAAAGAAATTCGCTAAGAACGAGTAAATGGAATAACGGATAATCTAATGCGAAACGATGACAACTACCAATGAATTACACTAAAAGATCGCAAAAAAAAAAGAATTGCAGTCAAAATATTATATCTTATTTGCAATTGTTACGTTTCTTACTACCATTAGAAGACACATTACAAAGCAAAATCATGCTAACGATACAAAAATAGTGCGAAAACATAATGGAAAGAAAGTAAAACTTCAAGAGCTTTTACTAATGTTCAATTTTAATGAAGTGTACAGCATGTTTAAAAAACTGTGCTGAAATTGGATTCAAGTTTTACTTGGGGTTTATATATTTTGTACATAACGATCTGATTAGTGTATTTTAATTAATGAATCTAAAGGTTTTCGCAATGTTTGCATTTGCATTCACCACCTAAATCCAAAATTACTAGTAGAAGGCTGTAAAATGACAACGAAGAATTTGAGAATCAAGTATGAGGAAGAGTTACCTTAAATCAAAATGACGTGTGAAAAACCTGGTGAAGCTTACTTTTTTAATAAATTCTCGAAATATCCTGGATTGGCAAATCTTTAAGATATGTTCGAGAATCATTTTTAAAAAATGCCATAGATTTCATCCATTGCAAACAATGGGAAACTGAATACAAAAGACTATCTTAACTATCTAGAAATACAGATTAAGTATACATTATTAGAATATGACTTTATTGCCAAAAGTCAAAATGGATTTATAGAAACTCGTCAGCATATTTTGAATGAATCTGAATTTATGGTCACAGGAGATTTCGCTCAGAATTATACAACCGTATATCTAGACTAGGTAGAGGCAAATCATTGGAACAGCAAGCGGAAAACTATTCATCCATTTGAAAGTCACACGAAATGGAAGGAAAAAAGGGAAGAAGACAATTTCGTTGTCATTTTGGAAAGTACGTAACATGACGTGAATACTGTTACATTTTTCCTTCAGAAGATAATTGATTACATCAAACATAGATACGAGACCAAGATTAAAAAAGTTATTTATGTTTTTGATGAAGCTGCAAGCCAATATAAGAATAAATCACATTTTTCAACTCTAGTTTCTCATTATGATACATACGGAACTGAAGCTTAATGGCATTTAAGCTTTCGTAAGTTACCATGAAAAAAGTGCATGTGATGGACTTGGCGAGATAGTGAAAAGACCCGCAACACCGGTTTACGAAATACAAATGTAAGTATTTCATTAGCTGATTATTTATATCAATGGGCTCAAAAAGCCATACCCGGTATAAAATTTACTTACTGTACATTGACGGAACATAAAAAATTGAAAAAATGTAACGCCGGTATTAAAACAAACATTCCTTGTCAATGATACGTTAACATATCATGCATTGATTCTTATAAATAAAAAACAGCAAGGAATTAATTAGAAGAGCAATGAAAAAATAATGAGAAGAGCATAATATGCTAAGGACTACAGTATTAAAAATCTGCAAAATAAATGTAAATAAATATTTCGTATAACTTTTGAAACTTTTATTTATATTAATTTTTTATAATTAACTGATAAACACGATTATAAGATGTATTCAATTAATTTTAATTATTGTAACATTATGAAATAATATTATATGTTTATTAATTAAATGATTATTTTAACATGCTACAACTGTTTATTTTTAACTGCATTCGAAAAATAGATTTCTTGTAAAGCACGAATTTTACAATAATATGAAATACTACACTTCATCTAATTTCGATTAAATTGTGTATATAGGAGTAAATAAGATCTTTATATTGATATCATTCCGATTACATAATGTGTAACCCATGATACTGACTTATAGAACTAAACTACATGGATAAGTTGGGGTGGGGGGGTGCGTCGCTACTATCGATCCGATCTTCCACCTATCCGCCGTAAGTAGCGCTTTTTTGAATGATCATTACCAAGCCCCTATTAAAAATTATGAATGTTTTATTACGGATTCGTATTCAAAATTGTCCAAGGAATTGCTTGCAGCAACATTTTCAAAAATTTATTTTAATTGCTAACAATTTTGCCATTAATAATTATATTGTTATGACATATATAATTCTCGAAATAAAATCTTTTCCGGGTATTTTGAAAAACAATCATGCAGATCTCACTGGTAGTTTTCGAGTTCTAATAGTTGAAAAAATCAAATTTTTTAAAATTGTTTATAACTTTTTAAATAATTATTATTTTACCTTTAAACTTGAACTAAGTTATAATCTCCAGGTAAACATTCAATGTGCTAAATAGAAAAAAAACCCGAAGCCCTTGCTACGATTTGCCCTAAAACTAATTTGTTTTCTATTACAAATAAATGATCCAAAAAAATAAATAATTTAGTGATTGAATTATATATTGGTATAAATCTGTATGATTTTTAGCATAAATATAAATATTTTCGTTGTATTAGAGAATGTCTGACAGGTAGTATATACGTAAGCTAAAAAAATTAGATATAATTGTCATAGTATGTTGGTAGGTTTGTACACTACTTATTGTATTGCTTTCATCCTTTATTCCCGTGCATCAAGGGATTTCTGTTCTAATTGATAAACTGCTGTTAGTTTGTTCTATCTTGTTCAAAATAAACTATTCAGGTAGTTCTGTTGGAGGTATTCTCCAATGCCTCTGTTTCATGGGTTTAGTAGAGCCTGTAACTGCTATTGGCGATATAATTAAGTGTGGCACTAAATCGACTAGGTTATGGTAGCTATTCTGAGACTGCTCAGAATCAAATTTATCTTTCTCATTATTAGTAAATTTGATTCTTTTTTTTCATGCGATCTATACCTTTAAAATCTGCGGAGCTATGATCAACCGCTTGGGCTTTCGTCAGATAAGAACCAGCGATGGGATTCTCGGTCTTTCCCACACTCCTTTGGCATTGAACCTCCTGGTTATCGTACATTTCATCTATACTCCAGTGAGGCATGTGGCTCAGATATATCATCTCCCTCCCGCTCCCCAGACTGCCATACCTATTAAATGAGGTCCTCTCGGAAAAATAATAGAACGATTTTAAGAAAAATAAATGTTGAATGTTAAATGTTCGCAACATATTTATTATTACTAATTATAGGTACCACTAGGAGCAGGGATTGCATTCGCTCAGAAATATTTGAATACTGGAGGCGTATGTTTGGCTTTGTATGGGGATGGAGCAGCAAACCAAGGTCAAATTTTTGAAGTGTATAACATGTCCAAATTATGGAATATACCTTGTATATTCATTTGTGAAAATAATGGTTATGGCATGGGTACAAGTGTGGATCGTGCATCAGCAAGTACTGAATATTATACAAGAGGCGATTATATTCCCGGTATTTGGGTAAGTTCAACTCCTTCTATGAATTATGAATACGTTAAAGATAAGTATATTACATTTCATTTCTTCAAAACTTTAATTTGAAGTAAACCACTAAATAATTTAGCAAATTTTATAAATTGAATTAATATTGTAAAATTGTCTCTAAACATGTTTTTAATATTTTTATTGAATATTTATCTTGTTGTATAAAGTGCCATTTAAATCTAATAGCTAAACAAATAGAATATCTAAAAAATAGAAAAAGGAAAGAAATTGTAGCGCGTGCAGCGTACTTGCTATTGACTAGTATATATAATTAGCTTAGAAAAAGTGTTAGTGAAGGACCTATACAAATCTTAAAATCAATTTTTTTATCTCACTCACATTTATTAAAAATACCGGTAGGTACGTGAATAATACAGAAGAATTAAACGTCTAGAAACAATATCGTAATTATTGACAAGTGCTAAATAACCTAGTATTGCGGTCACAACTTTCAAATTAGATAACATTGATCATTTAACATGAGGCAAAATCACTTCTTCTTGTACGGTAATTAGGGGTCCATTTTGAGAGAATACTTCCGTATAGCACCAGTAATGAAGATTATTCCTTGAGAACGAGAGAGTTCCATAGACGGTGAATACATACAACATGGAAAACTATCTGTTACTCTATTAGATTTACCACTGAATAAATTTTGACAAAATAACTTTGAGTTTTTTGGTAAAACTCAAGAATAATTTAATACTGGATATATTTCAAATAAAAAATTGTGAAATTTTCTTTTATAAATCAGAAAATTGATAGAAAAATTATTTATTTTGGTTAATTCGTGATGTAAGATTAAAGAAAAAATATTATATGTTTATTAAAATGATATGTTTATATAATATCTATAAAATTCCTATAAAAGACCAAAAGGCCTGATTTTTTTGTTGAATTTTCACGCAATTTTTTCCGTAGTGATAAGCATTGAAAAATTTTGCAAACATGTGTTTCGACATAAAATTTAATTCTCTTTCAGAATTTGTGCTTAAAATTGTGATTAACTGCGGAATAAAAATGTTATAGCCAATTAAACAAAAAAAAAACATGAAAATTTTTGCAAAAAATCAAATTTGCGATTTTTGTTAGCAATGTTACCGTGAAGGAATCATGATATAAATATGATCAGGGGTGATCACGATCATTATAGTATCTCAGGGAATTTTTGTGGAACTTGTGAACCACTCCTTCCAACAAAATGGCGGTCAAATCGAATGATCATGAAAAACATATCTCATTCTTTTTCTTGGAAACTATTGAGTTTAGAGGAAAAGTTTATGAGCAAAAATGTCTTAAAATTGATCATAGAATGCCCTCAAATTTTTTCAGAATTTTTGGAGAAGATTTTTTATTTTTTGGAAAACTGAAAATACAATTTATAATAGCAACCTTATTTTTTTACATAGAGTAAATTGACAATTTTTTACTGAATATATTTCTGAACACTGCATAGATTCGTCTTCAGTAAATTCATAAAAAAAAAATCCTTCACTAATCGCCATGTCTTAGTGGTTGAACAATACATACCATACAACAACATAATAATACACAATAGTGTCAACAATTCTTTGTGTAATTTCAATCTCGAGTGACACAATATGTGTGAAAAATTGGTCTAAACTAGGAGTCTCATTCATGAAGCCATAATTTTTCAATGCATGTATGAATGCTATGATTGATTAGTTATTTTTTTGCATTCAGGTAAATCACCATTCATAATTGACTCGTTCGTTTTGAATAACGGAATTTAATAACAATGAGAACAAGAATAGAATACTCAGTTCAATATATTTCTCTTACATAACATCATGTATATAATTTTGGCTTATCTCACAATTATTCTGATATACACAAATAAAGATCAATATTCAAAAAGAACTAACATATTTATTACGACGAATATGGAACTAACAATGAAAACTTTGAACTAACAAAAATTAAAACAATATCACAATAATGAAATTATCATTGAGTTTTACTATTATGTTTGTCTTTGTTCATCGCTTACATCCGCCAGATGATACATTTTCCAGTATTGAACATTTTTGAAAAGAATAAATTTATCAAGAAGAGCAATCAATTTTGGCATTGAAAATCGCAAAATAATAATAATTATCAAAATCTATTGAATCTTATATTAAATTTCAACGTATCTTTTAAGTTTGAAAATAAAAAATAAGAAAATACGTAACAACATTTTATGTACACCGGTCGTCTATGATAATGACGATCTGCAACTCTAGCTTTTTTTGTTGTTTTCTTGATGTTGCAAGTAAACAATATGATATGTCGGCTTGCCGCGATGTTAGTGAGGTACCCCAGCTTTACGGAAGGAAAATTACATCAAATAGTCGACAAAATAAATATAACAGAAAAGACATGTGACGCATCGGAGCTTTATTTTAATATAATCAGTAAAAAAAGGGAGAAGCCATAATATCGGCATGACCGAAAGTGTAGGTTAACGCGGTTGACTTTCAATTACGCTATGATTAACGAACCAGAAGCATGCGTGTTCAATCGCTGAATTCATACCGAGTGCAGTTTGTTGAGAGAAAGAGATAAATGCTGGGACTCATCGTATCGACGATACTTCTCTTCATTATTATGTCCGCTGACATCCAAACGTCCAAAAAGAAGAAAATACAAATGCCAAAGGACACGAGTAAACACCAATTTAATTCACCGCTTCAATTTTCTCCTCGCTCTCTTTGTAAAAGAAAACTACTTCAATTCTGAATTTAAGCTTCGAAATTCAAATTCTAACTAATTTATGATGATCGTGACATCATTGTTTATTTACTATTTACTTCTTTTCTTTCATTATCTCTCTCTCTCTCTCTCTATTTTTCTCCCGCGTGTACACACCAAAGGACATTATTCTGTGCTGAGCAACACCGTTGGATCGACGACATGATAAGCGACTGGCCATAGGGCGAAAGTACGGTCACAAATAAGAATTTTCAACCCTTGATTATAGCCATCCTAATAACAGATGTGTTAATCGGTACAATGTCTTGATAAAACAAAACTTTCTTTTTCGCTAAATGCGACAGTATTTTTTTTATTTCGGCACTCAAACGCTGCAATAAATTTGCATAATATTCGCTGTTAATTGTTATTTCTGTTGGAAAATAATTAATGAAAATTATCCCACGCACATAACAATAATTTCTAGATATTTTTTATCATTTCTGACATTGTTTCTTCATTGTAGTGGTCGACCACTACAATATTCGTTTTAATAGCTCATATGTCCTCCTTTAATCTCTGCTATCCAATATATTACTATTGTAAATGAAGGAAAAAATTTATCAGAAGTGGGATCTAACTCCACATGATATCAATTGTACTACAATTTTTCAAACGGAAGTGTTATATCACATAACGATTACTATCTTCTCTATTTTTATTCATTCACTCAAAGCATTCACTTCATGCACAACGCATGATGGTTGCCAAATAAATACTGAACAACATAGCGTCACGAAACTTTAAACTTGGCCTTTATAATCTTTATACTTTATGTCATAGTTATTTATTTGAAACAAAATCACTATCTAATCGTCAGGTTGGGTATTTTTGAGATTACCTTTATATATATGCAGCAATGGAGATTTTATAAAATTAATATATATTTTAAACAGGTAGATGGTATGGATGTATTAGCCGTCAGAGAGGCAACTAAATTTGCTATCGATTATTGCACGTCTGGAAAAGGACCCCTAGTGATGGAAACATTTACATATAGATATAGTGGTCACAGCATGTCAGATCCTGGAACTAGTTATAGAACTAGAGAAGAAATTCAAGAAGTCAGACAAACTAGAGATCCACTTACCAGTTTTAAAGAAAGAATACTGCATGCTGGTCTCGTAACGTCTGATGAGCTTAAGGTATACATAGAATTTTTAATAATGTTTGAAATGAAGTTTCTTATCTAACTCTCTCTCTCTCTCTCTCTATATATATATATATATATATAAAATAAATTTTTCATCAAAGATTTCTTTAGAACAAACAGTTGGAAAATCGATGCTCTCTACGTTGAATTAAAGTAGTGTATACATTTGTCACGAAAACAGGGTATTTAGCCAAATCGCACCCAATTTTTTGGGATAAATAAGACTTCTCTATACTGTAAAAATTGGACGAACAAAAGTCGTGACATAGCGGTTCTCTATACGCCAAAAATACATGTCATTTTCTCTAAATAATGATTATTTAGACCTACACCTACATTGTTTATGGTAAAATGATTTCCAGCTTGGAAATTGTTTGATGATTCAGTTTAAGGTTATGAACAACCAATTGTATGGTACATTGTAATTAACTTTCGTAAGGGGAAGCCACTCAGTGTAATATCCGTTACAATCAAAATACATAATTAGTAAAAATGAAACATTTATCAAGAACATATACCATCAAAAGTTAAACCTAAAGTTTTTTGCGTTAATGAATCGCGTGCGACTCGAACACTAATATTTATTGGTCTGTACAATGATTCGCGGACTTAAATAAAACTTAAATTAGAATAGTTTAAATGCGTTGACGGGGAATGCTCCAGTTCCGGCTTTATAATTTTATCGTAGACAAGAGGTGCGAAAATGGTCTAACGCGCAGTGTCGATAATACGGATGACTTTGAGAACATCAAAGAAGATGGATTGGAAAAATGGCGCAAATAAAAAGAACAACGACGACGGTTCGATAAATTTATTCGAATAAAAGAACTAATGGTGCAACAATAAAAAATCCAATAAACAAACCAAAAGAAATTGAATAATAGAAATACAATTTAAAAAATTGAGGTGGCGGTCAAAACAACGGCCGTCATAGGACTTCAGCTCTACAGTCTGGTGTCGCCAACGAAGTCTGATAAAAAATTAATAAAGATTCAAATGTAATATTCCGCTGGCACGAAGGGAAAAAGAGAGAGATGAGGTACTTATCAAATAAGGTCCAGCCAAGGGTAAATCAAGAAAAAAAAAACAAAATCTTCGAACCACGTAATGCACGTCATTTCTCAAAATTACTCCAAAACAAAATTTCATTCTCCGTAGATCGAACACAACTTTCCTGATTCAGAGCATGTACCTCGTCCCTTTCTATCTCTTCCTCGCCCGCCTAATACTAAATCAAAATAAACGAAAGGTCGCTGACCTCTTATCAGCCAACGGTCAGGAGTCCCATCGCAGATGTTAAAATGGCAAATTTGTTCTAAAATTGGTCGTTTAGCCAAAACATACACATCACATCCTTCAAACCAGAATTACGTTTGTTGCCAACTCTGCAATAAACATAATCACACAACTAATAACTGTTTCAAGGCCGAACATCATCAAGGATAAAATGTCCATGTTTATGCATCTCAACTATGTAACCTATCTTTAATGGCTACAATATAATATGTTGGTATTGCAAAAAGAAAGGACATACTCACCAGCTCAGGAGGAATCGCAAACCCAAAATCAAATAAATTTCACTTTCTCTACACTTACATAAATCAAAAACAAACTCAAAATAAACATTTTCGCATCAACTGCTGAATTTCTACTGAGCCGATGTTCGCGCCTTGCCTCTCCCTCCTCTCCGCTTGCCCGAAAATTCTGAGCGAATTTTCTGGGGTCATTAACCTCGCGCCAATGAGCGGCTAATTGGCCGACGGACTCCGGCCAAAGGCCAGAAGCTCCGTCGAACTGTAGAAATTATTTTTTTCTAATATTAGTGTGTTTGTACAAATATATATGATATGAAAATCTATATACATAAAGCTATTGCGTATGTATAGTATGCCCTTAATTGCGACCACTTCCCTTTATGATTATACAACGTAATTTGAGTATGCTATTATGCTTATACATAATATATTAGATGTCAATTTACATGTCTGTGGTTTATCGTTACTTTTGTATCATGATTTACCTAGTTTTACCGCTTTATATATGTATATATATAAATCTTTTATTTAATATTCTTACTAGATTCAGGAACAGAATTTAAAATTATATTTCAATGAATAAGAACTGGAAAATGCACAATCCCTCGAAAATAAAATTATATCAACATAAAAAATATGTAATAAGCAATTAATTAGAATCTTTTTGATTCATTTGCTTCATATACATCAAGATATTTCAAATGAGTGCATTTTTGTATCTGCAAGTCCGTCATACAATTTTCTTAACGTACAGCAGAGAAACGTAAATATTCAAATATAGTGCTTCTAATATCTTTATCTAGTTTTGTCTCAGTTTCCGGACACAATAGCGAAAACAGGAGACGTTATTATTAGCCTCAGAATCATGGAAATTGTTGTTATAAGAAATATAAAAAATCAAATACATTTTCTTTCTAGTGATTAATTTTCATGGGATCATTAATTGTTTTAAATTCGAATTAAAGATCATGTTTGAATGGTCGCAATATGTGAATACATTGAGTCGAAGAATGGTTAAAAACGTCGTTCACTTTTCACAAATTTCAAATATAGGCATTGTCTAGTAGTACAAACAACTAGCATTTCAAAACATACCTTGTTGAATCTCATATAAAACTGTAGTATAGGGCGTGCACGGTAGTCCATGACACATGCATTTATTTTTCGTTAAAAGTCCCATCGATATAAGTTAGTCCTAGTATACTCTTGATTTAATTTTATTATTTACGTACATAAAAACGTACATATCCGTGTATTTAAAATCAAAGTATCTTATATGAATGATTATAATGTATAGTAATCCGCCCTTTCGTAATTACAACAGAATATTTTATACTTTTCTTGCTACTTATTTGTATTTTATTAAGATATGCTAAATATTTGAAAATTAATTTATGATTTTTGTTTAGTCACTGGAAACCGATATCCGAAAAGAAGTTGATGTCGCAGTAGCTATAGCAAAAGCTGATAAAGAGATTCCACTTGACGAACTTATAACTGATATCTATGCATTGAACTTGGAAGAAAATATTCGCAATGTAACTCCTTTCAGTGCCTTAAATCATAAAAATATAGGACCTGCTGTTAATAAGTAAATATTTTGTTGTTTAAAATGTGTACATATGTATTCAGAATATATTACGACCAAAACATGTAGAAAATTTGTTTATTAAATTCAATAAAATTAACTCGACATTTCGGCGAAACCTAACGCTTTAACGAAGATAAACTACGATTATACGCAACAAAACCAAGTCAAATAAATGTTTATCGAACCAACAGAGTTGTGTTATTTCTCATCATCCGTTACACCTACTAATCTCAAGATAATTTATTGATTTATGTTTTGAAAATTTACGTAACAGCATAATCTATTATCTGCACCTTTCAATGATAGCAACATTTTTATGTTGGAGAAATTGCACAAATGTTTATAATTATATGGTTGCAGATATTTACTAACATATACCATGTCCTTGCAAACAAACCGAGGTGTATTTCTGATTTTCATTTACCCGAAAATTCTAAGAGAAATTTTCCGAGGTCATTAACTTTTTAAAAGCTCTAGTTAATTAATATTACTTCTAATTTTGAAAATTGCAATCTTGTGATTAAAATATATATTTAAAAAAAAATCCATATCAATTAAAATTTATAAAGCATAAAAAGGCGTTTTATTTTTAAATTTAAATTATCAATAGTTAATATCTATCTGTAATACAAATCTGTAAGTTATATTAAATAGCGTTTTATATATTATTATATATATATATATATATATATATATATATATATATATATATATATATAAAATCTGTTTGAAAAATCAAATAAGTAGTTGAAATATACATTATTTTGCATCATTCTGCGAAGGTGTTTCTTTTAACTGCTTTCCACATAAAAACCGCACATACACCCGTTAAAATTAACATTCCAGTACTGTTATAAAGCATTTTTCGAATTGAAAAACGTACGTAAAAATTATATATAAGCACACCGTGAAGAAATAATAATATATAAATAAAATATGATTGTACCTCGACGATGCAATGAAAATAGAAAACATTTGGGAAAAAATCTATTTCTCTACATAGTCTCCTTTTAGTTCGACACACTTTTTTCAACGATGTTCGATAGCTTCGATATCTTGTTTATAGTGAGTCTACATTTCATCCACGGTTATGAATCGATGTGAAAATTGCTTTATTGATGTGAAATATCGTCAAAATTTCGATGAAAACATCCTCATAGTGCTGCTTTTCTGTCATTGTAAGTAATTGCGGAACTCATTGGTTTTTCAGTTTTTTCATTGCTAAATTATCAGTCAATGATAATATAAAGTTTAAAAGTATTAATGAGATTAGGCATTCGCGAATAGAAATACATGTAATCTCTTGCACTCAGTCTGTTATTACCTGAAAAAAAGTCAACAGAATAAAAAAACAACATAAGAAGCAATGATACTTATCTTCACTATTGTATTTAGCACAAGCCGATTCCTAGCTGACCAGGAATATTCGATGGGGCGCTTCCCTTTCACGATGGTGTATGAAGTAATTCTTCGTTTCTAGTTTCAGAAGCGTTCAGTACGAGTAATCTTCGACTGGTATTTCTGAGGATAGGCCATGGCGATATTTGATGATCTTAGAAGGTAGGTAGCTGCGGTTGCTTCAGTAATCACCATTCCAAGTTGACTGGATCTAAATCCATCTTTTCGATCCTTTCCTCATCCGCTTATCATGCTGTTCTGTTCGGTCAAATCCTCGACAATCAAAGACGAAAATACACGCATGCACTCGCAAGAATTTATAGGCGCGTCTGTATAAATTTACTGCATTGCAATTTATTTATCAAAAAATAAAAAATTCCAATTTTCGTAATTTCAAAAAATGTATACATGAATTAATCATTTCATATATCGACAATACAATTTACGATTATTATAATCTAAAATAAGTATTACTATTAAGATGGAATTGGATGTTATAATAATTTTTATTTAATTCTTTATAATAAATTAAACTTTGGAAATTAATGAGAAATAATCTGATGAAATATACTATAAAGCTTTTCAAATGAAAGGATTGTAACATCCAGACTCATTCATAAAATCATCTTTATTATCACATCACATAATCATTGTGTGTTAAATATTGCTTTTTTGTCACATGAGGTTTTTGCTTGATACCATCGCTCCGACGCTGCAATAAATTTGCGTAGGACTCACAAGTGAAACTCTTACCCTTTTCCAAATAATTAGTAGCACGATCTTTGTGTTATTATTTCTTTGAATTTTACGATAAATAGAACCATTCGTAATGTACAAAATTGTCAATTATATTACATCGGATTATAGTTAAGTAAGAATAGATTCATTTAGGGCCGCAGCAGCGGCTCAAACAAGTATGTCGATAGCCATAACCCGCTGATCCTATATCTATCAAATCCTGCTGACTTGATCTTATTTTTCGTGATTGTTATAATATAATAATGAATATTGAACAACGATTACCAATTTTTTTAAAGCTATTTAAGGAGTTAAGGCAGATAAAAAAAACATTTAAATTGTTTTATTTTTTCATTTTCATTTGTTGATTGCGAACAATTTTTATTTTACGCATTAAAGAAATTGTCTTTGTTTTGACGTCTGAATTGTCATCTTTTTTATTTTTCCTGTGTCGTACCCGTATCACGATTATATCAGTATGTAAAATATAAAAAAAAAATTTTTAGATAGAAAGACTGAATAACTTAATCATTTGCTGCTATAATACAGTAATAATCTGCAAATTTCTTTTGTTATCATTCAATCCTCTCACATCCCATTTGATTTCCGGTTAAAAAGTAGAGATGCATTAGAAAATGATTTTCTTGTTTATACGTCTATTTTTTTATTCATATTGATACATATATATATTTCATATTTTCGTTATTTTCAGAAATCTCGAGATCAATTTTCTTTAATGTAGAAAATCGATCGCGAGATTTCAGAAACTCTTCTGACACTTTCCATTGATATGACATTCGACATGTCGCTTATTGATATTACAGTAATTATGCGTTTCTCAATTTTTATGTTTCCATTCTTAACAAAATTAAGGGCTTCAAATTATAACTACATATTACGCTTATTATTATCCTGACATATATTTAAATAGCATTAGTTGCAATCTTAGTAATTAATATGATAATAATTATTTTACAATAGGATCGTTTCAATGTTGATGTTGAAAAGCTGTAATTATATGGAAAAAGAGATAAGAAATAATACGAATCGACCCGTTATAAAAATCAGTAGATTATTTTTTATGACTTCATAAATCAATCTTGTATCCCGTGTCTGTAACATTATAACGAACTTGATCTAAATCCGTTTTTTAATCAAGTCAACTATTTAAATTAAATGATTTCATACGTTAAAATATGTGAAGAAACTCTATAATTAACCAAATATCTGAAAGTGTCTATTCGTCAGTGAAAGGTAATCAGATCAGAATGGCACTCGGTGAAATTCAAATTATAATTTAGTTGATTATATTTTTTTAACTTTATTTTCTTCATTACGAATTGGCGTTGGCAATGTAAAATCACAAATACTTTTGGTCAAGACTAATAACCTTATCATCAATTTAAATAAGAATTCTATTGAAAAATATCTACTTATAAGTAATAAAATCGTCGTTAATACAACATTCAACTTGGTATAGGATGTCTTAGCACAAATATTTTTTATAAAATTCCCACGAAATCAGTTCAGAAGGATATAAAAATACTTAAATAATAGCAAATAAATCGCTTAATTCTTATTGAGTCGAAGAAATAAAAGTATCTGCAAAAGTATCTTTGCAATGATTATCACTTTCTAAAATCCGTCAATCATCATATGCAGTTTTGAAAGAAGTATAAACAACACCATTTACAATAATTACATTATTAAATGCGCGAAACCCTAAAATATAAGTCATTATGATTAGGGTGAATAGTGTAGACTCTACCAAGATCTATATTTTTTTTGTTCTCATCTATATCCAATCCATATTTTCTACTAGAAAAGTTACGGAGTTGTGGAGAATCAAGTCGTGAACCTTGTACCAGGACAATTTACCTGCCCATGACGCATTGTCTTTAAAGCGTTATTTAGCCGCTAGAGGCACTCCAGTGCTCGAGCATGCACTGTATTCGCCTGATTTAGCACCCTGTAACTTTGTCCTGTGTTCGAAAATCAAGTCTGCCTTAAAAGGAACTCGGTTAAAGTTGATGGAAGAGGTGGAGCGTAAATCAGTGGAGCTCCTAAATCCTCTTATAAAAGAAGACTTCCAGCATTGCTTTGACCAATGGACAAAATAAATGGAACGGTGTGTGGCGAGGGAAAAGGAGCATTCAATTACAGAAGAATTTTTAAAATGAAACTTTTTCATAAGCAGTTTCTTTAATAGCAGACCTCGTATATATATATATATTTTTTTTAATTGTTTATAATTTTCAGCAAAAGTATATATATATTTTTTTGCTTATCAAACATGATAGACAATTGATATAAGTTTTTGCAATTTTTGTTAAAAAGGGCAACTATTATTTAAAAAATATTTGTTGTAATCGATTCCTCGGGCAATTTTGTATAATATTCCGTAATATAATTTTATTGATATTTACTAAATGCTAGGTAATGACCTGCCAAAACAGCAATATCTGCGACGCTCAGCTAGAAGATCGGACCGATAGAAGCATCGTACTCCCCCAAAAGTTTTCCAGGTAGTTCAATTCTATAAGTCAGTACCATAGGATATATATTATGAAATCGGAATCGATATCAGTATAAACTTATTTACTCTAATAAAAACAATTTAATCGAAATTAAATGAAGTCTAACATTTCACATCGTTTCAAAAAATATTCGTATTTTACAAGAAATCTATTTTTCAATTATTAAAAAAAAACATTCTAGATATACCATGTTAAATTACACAAAAGATATCAGGAAAATGAATTTAAAATACTTAATTATTTAATAAATTTCGAGTCAGTTCACGCTAACCCTTAGTAATAACCCCTCTGCTGCTAATAAGTTAGTCAGTGAAGATGGGGTAGACTACATAGCATCAGGATTCCTCAACCAGAGGAATAAGTTCTTATTAAGCTCCCGACACATGCCCCTATTAATAAGACGAAAGTCTTAAACAGAAAATTGTGCAAAAATAGAGGATTGATGTAAAGATTTTGTAAAGAGATTTCTCAAAAGAAGTTTAGGTGCACTTTTAGTAGGTTTTTAGTCGGTGTAATGACTGCATCATTATAAGTTTAATCTAGTTTCACTTTGAATGAAAGTCCTTCATTTCAGACTATGTTAAAAGCTTGCTAGATGTCTAAAAATAGATCGAAATGTAACTTTTTTTCTCAGAAGACTTTTCTCATTTAAGCAATTATACGTTTTACTTGTTCGATTTACTGTTTTCATTGCGACCTTGAAGTTTTTAGAGGAGTGTCAATGTAAATTTTATCTTGACTGATTATATTGTATTTTACACAGTTTGTTGGTTTTATCCAATATTGTTTCTCAATACTTTAATTGGAAAATTTTTTATTATAACAAAGTTAATTAGACCCATCTGACGTAAAGATTTGTATTTTATTGATATTTTTTACTACTTCTTCAATATTCTTAGCAGTTTCATTTTTTACAATCGTTACCGTTGCTGTTGATGCTACTGTTATTATCGTCGTGATCATAATACCGATTGTTATCATCATCATTATTATTATTGTTATTGAGTAAAATTCAATTATTAGTTTTGACAATTTTATTATTACAATTAACTATTTTTTGAGAATTGCTTTGTATTAAACAAACATTTTTTAAATATCCAACATTTAAAATTATCATCTGAACATATTTTTTGTTTTTATGTTTCATTTTTACGATTAATAATACTTGTTCTCATCGTTGTGGTCGTCGTCGTCATTGCAACATCAATACTATCACTAATAGTAACAGTAACAGAATAAATAACATCATCATCGTTATTTCTACTACTACGATTGTTACATTAACCAACACTGAAATTATTATTATAATTATCATCATCATTATCATAAATACAATCGTTATCGTATTTATTAGAATTAATGTAATTTATATCTTTTTCGTAACATAGCTATGTAATATCATACATGTTTGTATTAATTTTAATATTTGAGATGTTGTCATCTAGTATGTTTCTTAATTTCTTCAATGTTTATTGAAATTTACATTTCGTAAATTTTTTTTAATTTCCAACGTTACAGATTTATCAAATAAATGGTTTTTGGTTTTGTTGTTTAAATTGTTCTGATGCTGTAGAATGTATCTGTCAATTGTTGTTTGACTTGAGTCTCTAGTAGCAAAAAAAATGTGCTTATAATTATTAAACATAAATTTAAACAATTAAAAATCACGTAATGATTAATCAATGATAATGATAAATCCAAGAGACTTAACATATTTTTGAAATAATTAAGATAACGACATTCATTATTGTTGTACCGAAAATCTTGAGGTAAATCTAGAAAACTGGTCAAACAGTTTTTATAGTTTAACCAATAATTAAACATTCTTTTTTTTTTCAAATGCGTGAGAATTTATAAAAAGATACCAAACTATTGTGCCGTCGGGAGACAATCACTATTTTTTATTATACTTTTTAGCATAAGACTTTCGTCTTCTTGACTGGGACGCATAAACGCCTTTTGTGGAAACTTCGTTGACATGATTATTTTATTCCTTAGTGAATTTTTATGTTGCACTGACCCATTGACAGCGCAACATTCACTCTACTTTCGCAATACTTGTGGAAAAGCGGCTAAATATTTTTAAGGTTAACTGAGACTGACACACAACGACAGACTCTGTAGCCTGGAACTAGGAAATGGGTTTCGGTAAGGTCACGAGCTAAGAGGAACATTATTTTAAGTTAATATTTATTGTTTGAACTTACTCATTTATAAAAGGTAGACAGAACACATACTTTGATTTTGAAAGACACTTCGGGAAGCTTATCATAATCAGAATGCGTTCTAATCGGGATCATTGTATTACATGTGTCTAACCGAAATTTCTAATTTCAACACGTTAAACAGGTTATCTACATTGTTCTTATCGTCAAGGTTTCAATAGTTTTTTTTTATTTTATTCTTATTTATATGTTATGTGTCTTCTATCGTCACACTATTTTATAATGAGAAAATAAATAAATCAGAACACATTGAAGTTTATACGGTCATAAGATACGTGAAAAAATAGTAGCACGTAACTGTAACTTCTAAGTTCGTTATTTTTCTGTCGAAGAGATTAATTGTCATTGTGAGTTTCGTGATGAACTAACTGCGAAGAACGATTACGTTGGTAGAACGTGCAGTATAGAAATTAGTCAGATTTGCTGTGTTTTGTTTAATACGATTGGCGATTGTAAGATGTTTGTATTGCCAACTGAAATAATACGCGAAAATGACGTTTGAATCTCGCAACATTTGGAAGAATTTTAATAGAATCGGTATTATATTTTAACCATATTAAACACTTTATCCAAAGAACAGCGACAACAATCGCTACTACCGTCACAAAATAATAATATTCGATATCAGAATGTTATTATGAAATTAAAAATATTTTTAAATTGTACATTAATAATATCGAAGACGATTCACGCATTGCTAGCGTAAAAGGCGAAATATTAAAAATTTTACAATTTTGTTTGTTCAGTTCGATTATTATTTCAATTTTATTAAAGAGTTTTTTGTTTTATTAAACTAAGTTTAATAAACAAATCAGTTCTATTAAATAAAGTTTTATTAAACTTTTCAATCTAACGAAGCTGTAGACGATCTTATTGTGCAAATTGCTCTATATTGCCTTGATAGACTCAACGAAATACCTCGTCAATTTTGGGCATTTTCTTACGATCGTATTTTTATTAAACAAGTATTCGATATTACTTGCGAGTTTTCACCTCTGCTCCTTTTGATGTTTGGTTTGTTAGGCACCGAATCAACCTATGGGTATGTTAAATTTCCAATGGTTTGCGAAAAGGGCATCAACTTTAACGCTGCTTCCACTTTATTTAATAATTGGTTGAAAGTAAAACAGAACTGTTTGGATGATTTACAAATCATGAAATGTGGCGTTATCAATCACTTTCGTTCATATAAAAATATCTATGTGGCCAGTATTTAACCTTTAGCTAAAATGTAGAATGATTATTTCGATTTAATGCTTGAATATTTAAAAAATCATCTGGCGAAATCGAAAATTCAGTACGATCATGGTGACGATAATGTGGATAATGTTAACGCTGATTTGCTCTTGTTAATCGATAAATAGCAGTATTTCAATCGTTTGTTCAAGGTATATACGTAAAAAAATTAGTAACCATACATGTGTAAAATTCTATTAGAAAATTATTTTGTTTGAAATTTAGGTTTTCAGAAGATTATTTCTTTCTACATAAATAGAGCTGGAAATCTGAACGTATAAGATTTGAGTGCCAAACTCATATTGATTCAGGATAGAAAAATAAAAAAAATACATGTTATCTCACACTTCTTATATCTCATTGTATAGCTCTTCTGATTATTTCAACAACGACGACGATAATGTCAATAACAATACATTCGAGGAGTATAAT
The DNA here is from genome assembly GCA_030064505.1 of Chouioia cunea. Classification (NCBI taxonomy): domain Eukaryota; kingdom Metazoa; phylum Arthropoda; class Insecta; order Hymenoptera; family Eulophidae; genus Chouioia; species Chouioia cunea. The sequence continues at coordinate 20,643,662 of JAOPFQ010000002.1, forward strand.
CGTTTTTACGGATTTTTATTAAACCAGTTTACAATAAGAATAAAACAACTTTTTTACGATAAATTTTTCGATAAAACAAGGGAATCATTAAAATCATCATCATCACCATCTTCAAATCCATCTTATCAATTGTCGTCTTTTAATTAGACGATGGTAATATCATCATTATCGACATTAATTACTTCGTCAATTATAACTGTTAATGGTATACCATCTACGTTTTCTTCTCGGGTCAGTATGAATACACAATAACAAATAAATTTTGAATATAATTATTACCGCCTACAATCTCATCAGTTACACACTATTTGTCCAATTTAAAAGCTAAAATGTGTTCAAACATCGAAAAAATCACATCGTTGTGTCATGTCGCTTTTCAGGGAACGCCTATTATCGATATTGAAAAAACATATCGTAGAAATTACGTTTTTGTCGAACTATTAATAGGTCTGCTTTTGTTAGTACTATTAGGCAATTTAGATATACCATTTCGTTTCATAGCCAATAAAATTTATGCTTAAATTATCACTAATTTAATGCAATATGTTGATTTTAGTGAAAAAAGAAGAAATAGCAATTATTATATTAAACTAGGATTAAGCATGAAACAAAATAAAATTATAATATCAATTAATTTTACAAACTGATTATTTGACCAACAAAATTAACAATTTAAAGAATTTTTTATAGGAATGTAGCGATTTACTTATACAAATTAATTTTTCGACTAAACATATTATACAACAAATACAACATCTAAAACTGGTTATCTGGTTGAACGATTGTTTCATTAAACAAATGGTTTCTGCAAATTTTTTTACATTGTCGCTAATGTTTTGATCAATTATTACAAAGAGATCATTATCAAGGTATATACGTTTTCAATTAACATAAAATTTTCTTGTGAAAACTCCTCAGCTTTGATTACAGCGTTGAATTTACCCTCCATTTACATTTACTCAAAGCGAAGGTGAAAAAAAATTTGAAAGTAAATGAAACAATTTTAGATTGTTTAACATTTACGATTTGATCTATTAAAAAAATTTTTGACATCGGGAGACAATCACAGTTTATTAATTTATATTTTTTAAACTATGACTTTTGCATTCTTGACCGGGATACATAAGTGTTCCTTGTGGAAAACGTCGCAATACAATTCAAATTCCCTTGTGAATATTAAATTGTACTGACCCATTCGCAGTACAATATTCACATTCTTTTCCAACACTTATGGGAAAGTGTTTAAACTTTAAAAATAAGGCTAACTGATACTAATTCACAAGGGTAGAATCGAAACGTAATATCAGAAAAGTGGTGAGGACTATGTCGCGAATTAAGGGGTATTTTATCTCGTATATAGTTGGGCAGTTGTTGTTCTCTTCTAGTCAATACATTGATTTCTATCTTTCCTCTAGTTGGATTGTGGTTTTGGAACTTTCGGTTTAGGTAAGCATCCATGTCGCTTCCTAAAAGGTAATATTAAATGTTCTATTGTGATAACTCTAGATCCAAAATTGAGCAAAGCTAGCTTTTTGTTGAGAAAGTCAATCCGTCTTGTGCTATTAGGAAGTCATCCGAAATTATTAAAAATTCATTTGGTGTTGTAAAAAGATCCATCTGAGTACTCATTGCACACAAATTTCTCGTAACTTGTGCAGCTTTTGTGATTTCTCAGGTTCTAATATATCACTCAATAAATAAGAACTTAAAATTAGTGTATGCGAACATATCCAGATTATTTAATGACATTTTGTTATTCCTTGTTGCAAGGAATTATCGTTTTGTACTTCGTAGATGAAGGGCTCTTTCGAAACTTAAGAAAATAGATATTGTGTCAATGTTGGTTATGTATTCGAAACTACAACTCTTTAGGAGTAATCCCTTTGTTTTATATGATTGATCACTAATATCTCCAACAATTACCGGATCCAATACTTTTATCAATTTGTCATAGATAGGACTATATATATATATATATTTTACATTTTCCATTGTATAGCAAGGTTTATCCGATTATACCGTCGTAGGGCAAATCGTATTCAGTTTTTATTACATAAAAGTTTAGTAATTGTCCTAGAATGGGTATCTCTATTCTTTGGATTAATCGAATTTCTTCGGAGAAAAGACTGTGAAGAATTACTTCATTATTAATCGTATCTAGAAGGAATTCTATTGAAGGAATTCTGTTTTCCAGTTGAAGCTTTTGTCAAAGACAGGACTAGATTTTTCACGTCTGACATTACTATTTCTTGTACTTCTACTTTAGCATTGATTTCTACCGGATTTCTAGACAATGCATTTGCTGTTGGATTGGCTGTTATTTTTGTATACATAATCTTATATTTACATTGTGACAACTAGAGTCGCCATTTTTTAACTCTCGTAAGATCTGCAGAATGGAACCATACTAATGGTTGGTGGTCTGTTATTATAGTGATAAGACGATTATATACGTATGATTTGAAAGGTTTAACGCTTTATATCACTGCTAGTGCTTCTTTTTGATAAACTTCATAATTTATTTCAGACCCACTAATACTCGAGAAAAATAAGCTATAGCTCGATATGAACCAATCGAACCTTGTGAAAGGATACCCGTTCTGGCTATTCCAGAAGCATCTCTATGAATATTATGCCCTTGTGATAAGTCGGAAAATTGCAGCAGTGGTACGTTACAGAGCATTTATTTTAGCTCTACACATACTTCTTCAGTTTTGTCATTCCAATCAAACTTTGTGGCTTTTTGAAGAAGTTTAGTCAAAAGATTTAAGGTTTTCGCAAAATATTTTATGAAATGTCTATAGTATCCAGTTAATCCTTAGAATTGACGTATTCATTTTACATTATTTGGTCACGGGAATTCTTTTACCACTTCTACCTGTTTTGAATCTACTTCTAATCCATTTTCACTGATAATCTGTGATAAATAAGTAACTTTCCTAATAAAGAATTTATATTTGCCAATTTGAAACATTAATTTAATTTTTCTCAACTGTTCTATTAATAATTTGAACTTTTGATCGTGTTCTTCAATAGCATCCATGGCCTCAATTGGCAGAGATAACTATATTATCGATCACACGTACGAATAAATATAAATCTTGTAATCCTTTGAGTAACGTGTCCACCAATCGTTGAAAAGGGGCGGGTGCATTCTTAAATCTGAACGTCATCTTCATAAGCTCATAGTATCTAAACGGAGCGCTAAAAGCTATTTTATGCTCGTCTCTGAGATGAATTTTAATTCGATAAAATTCTATCGTTAAATTTAAAATTGTATGTTACTTAGTTCCTCCAACTTAGTTGAATATTTGGATGATATTGGGAATCGGGTATAAATCATCTATTGTTTTTTCACGAAGCGACCACAACAAATCAAATTAATAAATAAAGGGAAGGTAGGAGGCACAAAACGGTCTGACGTGCGCCAGGAAGCGATGATCTTGAAAGGTCAAGGGAAGGTAAGTTGTCAAGACGTCAATAACAAACGGCGGTTACAATAAATTTGGATTTTATTATAGAAATAATAGCCGGAGCCTGGCTCTGGCTGTACAGCCAGGAGAACCGAGCAAGGCCCAATAACAATAGACAAACAATAAAAAAAAAACTATATGAATCGGTACACAGAGGGTAAGGGAGAAAAATAAAAAGGACTCACCGACTCAACAAACAGCAAGCCACAAAAGAAAACACAATTGCACCCAGGCTCTATCACTCGAAATACAAAATCAAAATCGCACTCTCGCTGCTCAAATCTAACTGAGCCGGAGAGTGTGCCTTACCTCTCTCTCACCTCTTCATGCAAAAATTCGCAACTAATTTCCCGAGATCAGCGACATCGGAATAACGAGCGACTAATCGGTCAACAAGAGCGCTGATGGGCTCTGGCCAACGACCGTGGGTTGGAAGTCTGATAACCTCCTCTAGACGGCGCAAGCGGCGGGTACGGCACCATTCTCCTCCAAATTCGGCGCCTGTCTGGCCCGTAGTGGAGGAAATACCTCCGCTGCTCTCCATCTAGAGCCCAATACCGCTCCAGGACCTCGCCGACCAAATCACCAGGGGCGAAATGACCCTTGGCCACGTCCATTAAGGAGGCCCTTGGAGCCGACACAGGGCGAGGAACGACAACAGTGGGCGCGGCGAGTGAATTACTGGTGGGGAGGGGGGTCTGACCCCACCAGCACCCGCCACTTCATCCTCGTACCTTCAGATGGCGTGTATCCTTCTTTTTCCAGCTCTTCTGGCAAGGATAAGCGCCCCGTCCCTCCGGATATGGAAGCGGACCACATCTACAAGGGTGTAGTGGGTCCACTTCTCTGCCTCTTTGACCTGTCATTGGTCACAGCGGCATCTGTGCGCTTGCCGCCACGTCAGGGCCCGTAGCCGCTCGCAATACCAACGCGGGCTCCCCGTATCGCCTGGAGATCTCTTTCGCTGCTCCACTCGCCTGGAAGCTTTGCAGGGAGGGGAGGGATTCCTAGGCTGCTGATATTGGTAGTAAGTCTTTTTGACCTTCTCTCCCTATTCTTTGGAGGGTTACATGGTGATGGGGTCTGCGGCCTCACGCCAGCCGCTCTAGACTACCTAGAGGAGAGGGAGAGGGCGTAGGTGACAGTATATCTAGCACCTTCAACGCTATACCTATGCCATCCCATTCATCCGAAGTAACAAGATGACGTCGGCCCGGATGATCACCGGGTATTGACTCGACCACCACACTCGAGCGGTGGGCTCGTCTCAAGCGGCTTCATTAGACTTCCCAGGTAACGGGCAGAAGGCTCTCTTTCCTTCGGAGCGATAGAGAAGACATTAATAGCGGCCACCACCTCCATCAGCTCGCGTTGGGCCTGTTCGCTGTTCATTTCTAGGGGAACAGCCTCGCCGATGTTGAGCAAGCGGCCTTTCTAGTCTATCTCACGCATAGCAAGACTGGGAGACAGATCGGTATTTGGTATTGGGTGCCGACCCGTCGCCGCTTCGAGGTGTTTCGCAGAGATCACAGCTTCCAGGGTAGGCCCGATGGGTGGCTCTACAGCCGGTCCATCGTCTACTTCAGGCTCTAATATGACGGACGACTCTTCCACCAGGAGCCTGCCCGTCATCTTCATTTCATCCTCGAAGTCTGCTATTTTCGATCTAGGCGAAGAAAAATAATCAAACAACAAAAAAAAACAAAGCAGAAATAATGAAAAAAAATAACAGGGCCAAAACTACTGTGGACGACACAATAGACAACCCCTCCGTGTATGTCAGCTCTAGTGCGCCCCCCCCCCTCCATTATTATGGATTCGCAGCGGCAAATACTGTTTTAATTCCGAAACGTGAGCCATAGCTACCTGCCTGCCGTTTTCGACCTCGAGGACATAGATTTCTGGGGAGAGGGTCTGTATGGTCCTATACGGCCTCGCGTACTTAGGATCAATCTTCGAATTTCGGCCTGCGACTGCATTCGATAGCGATCCCAGCAGTCTTCGTCATAATACCGTTTCTGACGGTCCTGCGCTGACTCAAGATGACGAATTATCAAATTATGAAGCACGTTCAACCTGTGCGACGGTCTCTCCATATTTCAGGATTCATTCTTATAACCGGGCCGCGTTTCTCAATCTCGCGGCGTAAGCTCTTGGCCTGATGGGATTTCTCCCAAAGTTCAAGAACGCCGAAAAGACCTTAGTGCTGGATTGGATCGCTGTGTTGATTGCATGTCGAAGGTTATGCAAGTTCTTATCCTACTCGCGATGGTCGCCGTCCACAAAGATGGATATCATCGTTTTAAATATCTTGATAGAGCGTTCTACGTAATAAGCTTGTTGGTCATATGGAGGACTGAGCACGTGTCGTATTCCGTATTCTTTAAGGGTATCCTCAAACACCGTATCCATGTAACTCTTCCCGTTTCAGTTACAAGGTAATCAGGGATTTCCTATCGGAATGGCACGAGATTCTCCAAAGCCCTGGTGAGTACCCTTCCATTGGCCGTCGCCAGTGGCTTAAATTCCATCCACTTGGTAAAACAGTCTTGAAAGACCACCAAATTTTTAACCGATTTTTACTTTGTGGCAGTTTTACATCAGTCGCAACCATCGCTCACAGTCCAAAGTTCAAAGGAGCCTTGTGATCAACTTTGAACCTCTGGCACTCTTGACAACGTTGCACGAAATCCCTCACATCATACCACACACCGGGCCAAGAGTATTCGGGTACTACCCTGTCATAGGTTTTCTCCATGCCAAGGTGTCAATCTGATGGCTCATAGTGTGCATCTCTCAACAGGCGCTGACGAAATCCACCTGGTACCACCAATCACCATCGCTCTTTTTTATCCGTGATGGGGTCGAGGAGGTCATTTCGTGTATAACGGTATAAAATCCCCTCCTCAACCTTTCAATCAGGATATTTCTCCGAGCACGTTGTGGAATCAGTTACTCGCCTCAGATACCAAGGGTTTTTACCTCTTCGAACGCTACGATTTCCGCTCCGCCTTCGAACTCGCGAGATAGTGCATCAGGCATGTGGTGCATCGCTCCTTTGCGATACACAATCTCAAAATTCCATTGTTAAAGTTCGAGAATCCATCTCGTGAGTCGGCCTGAAGGATCTTTTTTATTCCTAAGCCAAGTCAAAGCGTAGTGATCGGTTACTGCCATGAATTTCATCCCCTCGATATATGGTCGAACTTCTTGATGGCGAACAAGAGCACTAAACATTCGATTTCCGATATCGAGTAATTGCGCTCATGCTCATTGATCATTCTGCTGGTGTAGCAGATAGGATAATCATAGCCATCATCATCTCTTTGCACTAGGCAAAACCCCAGCGCAAAGGATTACACTGGACGAAAAATTCTTTGCTAAAATCTGGCCTCGCAAGCACAGGAGCTCGAGTTAAAGCGGTTTTTAGCTTCTCGGAGGTCTCCTGTTGCCCCGGGCCCTAATCCCAAGTCATATATATCCTTCTTTATTAGTTTGGTGAGCGGCACCTTGAGGTCGCTAAATAAATTTAGAGTATCACCCAACTATACCTAAGAAACGTCTGAGCTGTTTCACGTTTCCTGGTATTGGATAGTCAAGGACTGATTTACCTTGATCTGGGTTTAATGTTAAACCGTCAGCATCGAGGAGGTAGCCGAGAAATGTTACCGAAAAGCGACCAAATTCGCTTTTCTCCACATTTATCTCAAGGTCATTCTCTACTAGCCTCTTTGACGCTAGCTTTAGCCAAATTAGGTGGTCAGAAACTGTATCGCTGACTATAATCAAGTCATCAAGGCCCTTAAAAATGTACGGCACGAACTCTGGTCTAAACAGAGCATCTATTAATTAATTGAACGTAGCGCCTGCGTTAATCCAGCCGAAGGGCATCTACACGAATTCCCATAATCTATAACTGGGAACAGGGACAGCAGTATAATTCTTATTCAACTCTGCCATACCAATTTGTAGATAAGTACTGCGCAAATCTATTTTCGAAATATAAACAGCTCCTCGAAGTTTGTCGAGGATACTGTCCACACTCGGCGATGGATACGCGTCGACTCTCGTGATCTTATTCAGCTCACGAATGTCGATAAGAAACCTGTTAGATCCGTCTTGCTTACGGACAACCACAGGTACGCTACTCAAACTACTTTTGGAGAGCTTAACTAAGCCTTTCTCCCATCATTTCTTAATTCTCATGAAGCTAAGTATGGGCTCAGAGTACCGACGAGGCGCTGCCTTCCTAGGGCGCTGATGCCAATCGAAACGTTCGCCAACACACCAAACGTGGTTGTCACACTCTATGACTAAATCATAGCCGTCATAAAAGTCAGTACCCAAATAAATATCGTGGGCAAGATCCTCGAGTAAGGTACATGCCTCAATGACACTTACCACCCCATTGATTTCAAAAAACCAATTTGAGGTTGCCACCGTCCTCATTATGCTATTCGAGGCATTTGTAAACGGGACGTAGTACATGGTGTGAGCCTCTTAGAGAGTACTCTTCAGCAATCCTCTTGCCTATGACGGCTACCTGCGCACCTTTGTCCAGCAAAGCCGAATATGGTTTACCTCCAATGCATACTACCAACAGGCGCCGATTTTCTATTACTAGTTCCATGACATCATGCTGAGTCATCGATTTCCGCGTATACTCAGCCCCCAACGGCACATCATTACCAGTTGGAATTTGCTAAATCTCCTACTCACATGCATGCGCAGTTGCCAACGGCACATTATTGCCGGTTGGAGATGGTAGAATCTTGAGACTCGTTACCGCAACTGCTATATCTTGATCACAGTTCGTCACTCTCTTGTGAGTTTCGCCAGAAGATCCAGCCGTGTCCTCTACATCCTCTGCTCCTTCTAAGGCTGACGGCGCAATCGCAACCGTCAAGTCTTTACCCAATCCGTCCATGGAATCCATGGATTCTAGCGACTCGAAACCCACTATGAATTCGCTATTAATTTCGCCCTTGGGACATTATTGTGCAGTTTAACCCTACCTTGGTCCTTCTGAACGGCATCTACCGCCGGGGGTGTTTTACCGCCTTCCCAAGCGGTAGCCGATGCCTTACCGCTGCTACCAGACGAAGATCCGGACTTCTTCCTTCTTCTGGTCACCCTCTTATTCCCAAAGAACTTTTTAGTCTTAGGGGACCTTTCCCTCGCCACAGGCGCAACTATTGTTGCTACCTTTCTTGATTTGACCCTGGGAGCTAAATAAACTGCACCAGGCACCAACATTTTATCTTTGAGCGGGAGAGGTACATACCCTAACTCTCTTTCTCGTCTGTGCTCAAACCTTCCCCCATAATTCTTGAGGTCAGCAAAATCTCGTATGGATTTGACATCCGAAAACCTCCAGTATTTGGGGTGCAGGTTATCCTCTTCACCTGCATTCTCTCCGAGGGCCAGCTCCTATAAGGCCTGAAGATGCATCTACAGGTCGTTATATAATCATTAAGACGCTCGCCCTCGCCTTCGTGCGATAGATTAACTCTCCATCCAAGTCGACGTCAGAGAACGACGACAATAATGGGAGCGAAAGTCAGCGATGAAATCGCCAGTCTAGCTCGTTATTCTCGAACTAGGCGGCGGCTCCACCACTAAATGTCGTGAATAATACAGCGAGCATTTCCGAGTCAGGAATGTCGTAAAACTCTTGACACTTCCTGACTCCAAGAAACTTTCAGGACTGAAGCCACCTTCCCCTGTAAACTGCAGGCGGAAGGCTCGAAGAGCACTGATGCCGTCGTACTCCACTCTGTAGGTATTTCGGCGCTTGTGTCTCCTCCGATGCCTCGAACGCTTATCCTGGTTTTCGGCGGTTGCATCGCTATTTCTCTACGACGGCGGTTTTCTCATGGAAGACTCACCGCTCGAGCTCTTTTACGAGCTTTTCGAGTAGGATTCTTCTGAATCCGAAGAGAATGAATTACGGGCCAACGGCGTTGTTTTGCGCTTGTTGTTCTGGCAACTCTTACAGGTATCCTTCGGAGATACCCTACTTGCAGCTACGCTCGCGTAAGTCTTGGGCCCCTCACCAACTGCATATGTTTTGGGCCATTTACTACCCACAAACGCACCCCTAAGGGATCTCACTTACTACGGAAATCCCCTTTGCATCACACGTATCTGTTTTTGTCTGCAAGTACCTCCGCGCTTGCGCCTCTTGTCTCGGAGGTGATTCCCACATCAATCGAGGACTGAAAATATAGACCGGTGATATGGCCATCCTGCGCACTCTTTCTTCGGGGAAAGTGCATTCACTTTCCCTGAAAAGTACCATCGCCTCATGGTCCTCTCTAAACCGAAGCGACGGCACTAAAATGGGGGCCATTCGTTTGGTCACCCACTGATCGTGGACTATACCACGACTATCTGGTGCTAAGGCATTGTTCCATTGCTTGACGATACTTTCTCGTGGTTAGGGTGGGGCCCCCCACCCGGTGATTGCACCCCACCGTTCAGCTCTTCACGCGCATCCGATGCGCATGACCGTGCTGCCGCTAGGGATAAGTCTAGCTGCGCAGTCAGCATCAATACGACAGTTCACCTCCTTCGACTCCTCGCGCAGCATACTCTGTGATACACATGGGATTGAGGGTAGGGCACCTCCCCAGAGACGAAATCGTTATAAGCAATGGGTGGGTTGAGCTCTGATCTAGTTCTATAGACCATCACTCGAAAGAGGCGATCCCTCATTTCCTCAGGGGTGCCCTCGGCTCTCACGCCCAATTGCTCCCTCCGACAGCTGTCTCGTCATAGCTTAGACGCCCACATATTTCCTTAACTCTCTATCGCACAATAGGGACATGGCGAGCTTGCGTACCTAGCTACGGATCGATTAATCTAAATAAAAGAAATAATAATAACAATACAAAAAAGAAAAAATACATTCCTCTTATCAGTAAATTTAAACATAACATAAAATATAATACAAACAATAATACATTTTCTAAATAAATATTAATGTTTCCTTGATACGTGATTTTTTTTAACTCAGCCAATCAAACGATATAAAAACACTGTCGCTGACAGCGAATAAATATTAGTCTTTTTCAAAAACTTGGCCAAAGAAAGATGCATATCAAAATACAATAATGCGACTGTCGAGGCATTACACAAATTAATATTAACTATTTTTATAAGTGTCACTATTCACAATCCAAGCGAAGTTTTGTTAAAAGAATACAAAATAGCTTTAAGCAAAGAAATTTCTACTAATTTTAAACGTGAGAGTGTAACGCACGAGATCATTGTGTGTTGAGGTTACATGTGTTATATTTTGAAACACAAATATGCTTAAATTTAAACGATAAATTATTGAAAATAAAAGGAAACATTTCAAATAGTTGGAAACAAGTCTCATTTCTTATATTACACTGTACTATTAAATACGGAAATGTATGTCTATTAAGTCGCGATTATAAAGATTATAATTTGTCATTGGAGCCATTACAAATCGGCATACGGGTGATTTCAGGCTTTCAAATATTGAGCTACTTTGATAACTGTGTAAAATTTATCGTAAGAGGAATAATCGATAAGGGTTATTACGAGGCCGATTATTTAAATTTAAATACGCATCAACTGTGGGCTCAAGCGCTTAAAATTTGGCAACAAAATGCAAGGACAACGACGTCGCTGTCATCGGCACCATCACTACTGGTAGCATACACATGCTAGCATTGCTGGTGGTGATTTAATGTAAAAGATAAATAATACTTTATTGAATCACGAGACAAAACAACAGATATTTTTATCCAACTAAAAACAGTTGGTGTTTGTATATGAAAATTTTGACTTTTTTATTATTACATCTCACCTAAAAAAAATTTCATTGTTGATGGAAAAATTACCATTAATTCGAAATGCGTTATTATAACCAATAGATTTAATTGAAAATACATATTAAAAAATCATTTATTTTACCAATACCATATCGAAAATAGTAATACACAACATATCGTGTTCCCGTCCAACCATTTCTCAATAACCCCGACAATTCGCAATATCCATGATGATAAAATGAATTACTTTATTGTATTTTTAAATGACGAAACTACCAAAGATGACGATGATAATGATAATTTCTTTGTTTTCTTGCTAAAATTAAACGAACATATGATAATTGATCGTGCAAGTTTTTTATGGGCGAATAAAAACAATGAATTTTTTTGGCTCCTAAATTTGCAGTAGGAAAATTAAATTATCAAGAGTGTAACGACGATGAAGATGACGTCAATCATTCAGTCAGTCAGATTGTTCATTTCTCTATCCTATATAGCTATTTCATAAGATATTGTGTTGTTCATTTAGTTTTCGATTTTTGCAAATAATATTAACTACACGTTCTCGTCGACATTACCGTTAATAAATTTAAAAAAATGACATTCAAATGTATAATAATAATAATAACTATAACAACATGGATATATTAACTGTTTCGAAAACGACGAATACTACTTCGTCTTTTTCTTCTTCGACGATACTGTTGGATGTACACATAGAGGAAAAACTATCGTCAGGGCCGTTTTATTGTGCGAAACAATTTATCATTGATTAGTATTCACCGACTGCATCAAAATATCAAATGAAAATACGTAATATTAAAAAAAATGACTCGGTCGCGGCACCCAACTGAGCGCCGCAAGTAGTGCATTGTTTACACGCTGATTACAGCACCCCTATTAAACATGAAGAAAGTATTATTAATGACTATTATAGAAAATTGTCCAAAGAAGCAAATGCAATAAACATTTTTCAGATAAAATTTGCGCAATTCAACAAAGATCGTAAAAATTTATTTTAATCACTTATAAACAAATTTATTATCATAACATATATATATGATCAAAATTTAATATTTTGCGCCTATTCTAAAAAAAGAATCTTGCAGATCCAATTAATAGTTTTCAACTTATATCCCGTTTAGATATAAGATATTCATTATTAATATTTCTCGTACATCAAATATTACATTGATATTTACACTAGATATAACATTGAAAAAAAATATTCATATTTTTTGTTTAATTGTAATGACCTTCATATAAACATTCGATGTGCCAAATATTTGATTTAAAACAATAATAACATCTGAGACCAAACGAACGCTTAAATCTGATCAAGTAATAAAGCATGGCATTTTGTGCTTGGTCAATGATGGAATTTCTATATGATATTCGTCTTAAGGGGCAAGTTTTATTTGGGATATTTTAGTTTCAATCGATTCCTTCGATAATTTCACATAATAATCGGTAATGAAAATCTTGTTATGTTAAATGGAGGCTCATTAATAAGGGTATAATGAAACCGCTCCTTCTGGCGCTTAGCCGAGTGATGAGACCGATAGAAAAGTCGACTCCGAAATATTCGTAATTAGTTCGGTTTCATATCGAAGTAGATTTATAAACTAAATTATCTTGTTTTCTTAATAGCTCTATCTCGAATGAATACTTTTTACAAAAAAATTTTATGTCAATTTTACTGCTCTTAAGCAAACTAATCTGAACAACAATTTTTTAATGAGCCATAAATATGCGTTTATTTTAATCTTGCTTACTCCAATATTCCAGTTTGTCAGGTTGTATATTATAGTACATTTAGTGATATTTTCCATGTACCGTAAATCTGTGAAATGAATAGGAATAATGGATTTTTTTCGGACAGTTAGATTAGTTAAAGTTCTACTGTCAAAGTGAATAGGTATTAACAAATGTCAAAATGAAATTCCTCATCGCATAATAGTTTTCGTGAAAGATCTTCATTTTATAATATAATTAAATATTAAAGTAATTAATTAGTTAAAACAGATTTTTATTTTTGAAAATCAATAATGCGCTCTTTTATTAACAGTTTTCATTTTGTTCTTATTATTTTAATTTTCATCACGTTTTTTCAACATGACACGAAAAATTTTAAATGTTGCAGAAATATACTCATTGACATGGTTTTCCATCTCCTCAATGAATATATAAGGCAGTAATAATGACATAAAGAGCAGTGTTATCAGGCTATAAGATACTATAGTACCGCAGTATTGCTAGTAACCAAACTCAGAATAAATCAGAAATCTACAAATGTAATCAGAATAAATTTAAAAAACTTTAAATTTTAAACTTCAATTCATGTAGAGCTATCAAAATCCTGATACTTCTAAAAGTGAGTACATCAAAATTAAATAAAATTTAACTATCATTTGAAACTATTCTCCTCTAATTCGCGCCTTTTTAGTCTCCTATCTCCTAACTCCACGCAACTGCATCTACCCTTTGGAGTTAGTTTTAGCTATCTCTAATATTTTTTAACTCAATCACTTTCCCACAAGTATTGGGAAAGAAGCGTAATTACTGTTATTTTCTGTAGGCGTGTATCGAATAAGTAACTACGAGGGAATATTAGGAAAATTTGTATCGTATAAATTATACGTATAACCCACAGACGTTTCGGTTAAGATGACGAAAGTCTTAGGCCAGAAAGTATGTACTTAAATAATGCGTCTGCATTCGGACGTCACGCATTTATCATATTATTGCAGTGATTCAGAATAATTGTATTTTTTTAGTGAAAGAAAATGATTAATTATGTGCAACGTGCTTAAAATTCTGCTATCGTAAAGATCGAAATTATGTGTCTAAGTACAATAACAATATTTACAAAGTAAGAATGAAACAATTTAGCCGATGGGCAGATTCCATCAACCAGAACAATAAAACCATTTTCGACACCAGTAAAGACATAATCTTTCAGGCACAGGTTGATCAAGTAAATTAGAATAAATCATGAAAACTTGACCTAAAATTATAAGTTTAAAAAAGAGCTTAGATTAAGGTAGAGTAGAAGACTAGGTTTATTAATGTTTCGTTAATTTTCATGTTAGAATAACGCTTAGAATAATTTCTAAGCTAATAATGGACTAATAATAATAACTAATAAAAATAGTCAGACAAGTAAGTGGTACCACAAGAATATTATAAAACACTCGAGTAATAACTACTGAAACTTGTTGATGTATAATGTGACTCATAATAAGTCCTGAAATATGAGATTCATATTGCAATAATAATACTTTATTATCAGGATCCCTAGAAAAATTCAATAAAATTCCAAACTCATGTATTAACATGCTTAGACGTATATCCATAGTTGTAAGAATTTTTTGCAAAATTTCATGTTGATTGATAATTGTATTTTTAGTCTGTGTACAATTGATTATTGTCATCACAACTAAATAGCATGCTACTGTTTTTATTTATTCAAAGAAAATTGTCGATAATCTTATTGCGTTCTCATTATTTTTATAGCTCATTTCATTCTGATAATAAATCAATTATACAAAATAATATACAAGAAAAAAAAGATTATTTTTATTCGTGATTTATGAATAATGCACATATAGGAAGCAGTGATGCGATGAATAGACAATATTATACACGCTTCAATACTAACATCATAAGCAATTTTTCAACTTTTGATCAATATAAAATCACAATCACGTTATTTCATTGCATGACTGCAGTTGCATTATGAAGTAACATTGAACTAATGTGGTTCATGTAATCAAGAAGTAGTCAGACAATTAAGTGGTTCCTCGAGAACATTGAAAAAGCACTCGAGCTACGATCGCTGCAACTTGTTGATCTAAAATTTGACTCATAACAAGCGCCAAAAGACGAGATTCATGTTGCAATAATAATGCTTTATTATCTGGGTGTCTAGAAAGGTTTAATAATGTTCCAGCGGCACGTCTTAACATGTCCAAACTTGTTCCCATAGACTCAGGATTTTCTCGCAAAGCTGCAATCCCATGTTGATTTGCTACACTCAGAGCATTATTTTCTGCTTGTTCTATGAAAGCAACTAATAGAGCAATACATGGAGTTTGCAAAGCGATAGTACGTGCTACTCCACTGTCTGCTGCTGAAAGAAAGTGCAATAAATTTACACCGAATTCTCTCAACACTTGTTCTTCACTTCGACAAAGTAACCGTGATAATACCGAACATAATTTCTGAAGCCTTGAAAAGGGTGGGGTTGCAACAACAAGATCTACGTTACTCTCTGTCACGCATAGTTTGCAAAGTGCCTCTAGAGCTAATCTCTGCGGCGATAGAGATGAATTCAAGTTAACGGTGGGAAAAGGATCTTGACCATGAGCAGCAGGGCAAACGGCCCAGTGGAGAAGCCCATCCAAAACTGGTCGGGATATTTCTTCTGGATATTGACTTAAATCGATGTGACCAGCAATATTTGCTGCCATTACCAATACATTTTCTCGTATGTGATATAGGAAATCCCACCACCATTCATTTTCACCTTGCAAACTACTGCACGAATCTACAAAATCTGCGTCTTCTTCGCGATCATAGTTACGTGTCTTTTGTGTGCGAGTAGGATGATCATGATAAAGCAAAAGTAGTTTTCCCAATAAACTAAGAAAAGTAACATTTTTGGCAAATTCTATTTCATTTCCAGGAATGAATGTTAAATTTCTTAAAATTGTTGAAAGACATACGCATCGACGTGCCAAGTTGTCTTGTGTTTCGGTAATAAGATATAAGCTGGCTTCATCACGTGAATAACTTTCATCTTCATAATCGCTTATTTTTCTTCTTTTTAAGGTTCCAGATGGATCTTTTATTTTCAATTTTATTTCATTTTCTGTAACAATATAATCTTTACTTATTTTTGAAATAAAATCATTTTTAAAAGTTTGTGATTTTATATTCTGACTCTCAGAATGAGCAGTAATAATAATTTTTTTCTTTTCTGTTTCGGTGTAAACAAGTGATTTTTCAGCTGTTATATCAATTTGATGACTAGAGCAAAATATGTTATTCTTGTAAGATAATGTACCTTTATTTAATTGATTAGTACAAGCCGAATTTTGTGATTCCACTATATTATCTTTTTTGCAGTTGTCATTTTTTCTTTCGAAAAGCTCTCGTGTAACATCACTCAATTCTATTGGTGCCGGTACCTTTTTAATCCTTAATAAAACATCGCTTAAGGTTTTCGATTTTCTCTTCTTATCAAGGATTTGCCTGGTTTCAATATTTTTATACTTATCGTTAACAGAATTATACTCACATCTAATTGTGTCATCAGCATTAACGTTGCTCGTTTTATTACTATCAAATTCATTCTTTTCTAAATCATTATGGTGTTCTTTAGATAAATGTTTTTGTAAATCCATACTAGTTTCTTTGTTCGAATAATTCATGAAAGAAATATTACTGACTTCAGTTTCAAAACAAGTAACTATATAGTTAACTGTTCTACTATCGATTTGCCAAGGTTCTACATCTGATTCTGTATATTCGATATCCCAAGCCCGTTGATCATCTAATATAAATATGTCATCATCTCGAGGAACGAATTTCACTGGTCTTCCTCTTCTGGTCAAAAACGTGTAATTAGAGCAAGAAACAAGTTTAATGCAATCCTCCGATCTGATAGAATCATTTACTGCTCCAAGATCAATTTTTAAATTATTTGTTTGGTGATCATGAACTCGATTATGATCAAGTAACGAAGAATCAAACATATCAGATAATGACCGGGAAAAATGTTCTAATAGAATGTCGAGTAACCCTGGTAAATGTGTAAGTCCAAAATAATGTATAGAGCTATCATCGAATAAAAGAATATTTAACACATCTAAAGCCCAACAACTTTCTGCTAATAAACCAGATCTTAGTGCCATCATAATTCTCCATGCTTCTACGGGAGCTACATCAGCACGAGTAATTTTTCTTCGTTTGTATAGTAATGGTGACACTGCCTCTACACTTTCAATTGGAAAAGTCATTTCTCGCTTTGCTATTGACTGATGATTTACGGAACTCATCCCATGTTGATTCTGAAAAATAGAGTATAATATATCAATTATTCTAAAGATAATACATGTTTAGCATTTAAGATATAATCAATTAACATTGATCCTATTCTCTTATAATCAATAAAAGAAGAAAAATTCCAATTTTTGAAAATAAACTTGATTTCGAATAATGCCAATCACATTCAAATAATTAGCCAATTAAATTATCGAATCCCTATCAGACTATATCTAAAGTTCAATATATGGTAATAAAAGATTAGTCATTTATATATTATTAGGTATGCGTGATTGTAAACCCGAATTGTTGTGTGGCTTACTAATCTGATTTATAAATTATTATTCGAATAACTTAAAGAAAACGGATTCAATCTGATTAAAATTGTTAAAAAGTGACAAAGTTATAAGAATTATGTAATTAATAGCATAAATTTATATTGAAAATTTTTTATATGATAATGTGAATTGCGATTGTGGGGATCCAGCTGCCTCCTACCGATTCCGCAGCAAGGCAGCAGCTGCAAGGTACTTTAGAGTTAACTAACCTTCGTTATTTTTCTAGTTTTCTAGCAAAATGGCTCCTGGTTTACACGCGTAATTTTCCTCAAGCATGGGTAATTTGAACTCAATATCAAATTCCAAAACTAACTTATCGATCCTATATCTTCTTCTGAACCTACGTATCTCGAACTCTCGAAAAATTAGTTTAAGCTGTTATGTTTCGAAAACACAAATATAATATCTTAGAAAATCCTATGTTACTAATTAAAAAAATGTATATTTTAATATCGTTCCAATATAAATTATAGTTATAATTAATTGAATACTTATTTTTGTAGTGCAGTTTCAGAATACAGTTTGTCGAAGGAACATATTAAATTATATTTAAGTATTATCCCTTTAAATAATACTAATTCCAGCATTTCTCACAAATAGTGATTCAATACACTCCTTTACCACCTTGTGAATGACGAACTTATTAAATAAATCAATTAAATCAATAACAAAGAGTTTGTGACGTCCGCTGATACTAAGCACGTGGTAGAAATAAAATAGAGATTTTATGAGGTCATAGACCTCTATCGTTTATGTTTATTTTCCGGCGTCACATGTTTACTGTGACTGTTTATATTTTCTGAGCGTGAGAAAAGTATAAATAGAACTACTCGTTTATGAAAAGTCTCACGGAAAAACCATACCTCCGATAAGCAAGTTAGTTTTCTCCGAAAACTAATAAAACGGACCCTCTTGATGATACGCCAATGGTCCCGCGCTAACGAAATTTCCCAGACGCATAGAGTCGTAAAAATTATCTTTCCAGCTGCGACTAAAATCACGCAACGCATATTGATGCCACATCCGCTAGACATTTGTATGAACTAATAATATTAATAATAGTCACTATTGTTTATCAACATTGTAAATCATCGTTATATTTGTAATAGCCATAAACTAAACCTCTTAAAGTCCATGGACAAAATAAGAAGTCACGACTAAACAAGCCAACAATCGTTATAGTCTCGCTACTATTTTTATAATAAACTTAAGTCGATAGACTATAAACAATGGATATATCTCTCTCTCCTGTCAAATTCGCCTGTTAGAATTATTCAATTAATTACTTGAACAATTAAATACAATTAATATTTTCTCCAAACGATACTGTACGCGACATCTCTTAAAAGAAGAATGTACCATTTTTCTATCCGCCCACGCCAAGGTTCTTCCAAT
Source organism: Chouioia cunea (assembly GCA_030064505.1). Taxonomy (NCBI): domain Eukaryota; kingdom Metazoa; phylum Arthropoda; class Insecta; order Hymenoptera; family Eulophidae; genus Chouioia; species Chouioia cunea. The sequence continues at coordinate 20,662,721 of JAOPFQ010000002.1, forward strand.
TAGGCTAACGAGGGAAATCATCTTTTCCCTCATTGGCCTAATCGGAAAAGGGCCCGCCTCAAAGGGACCCGGAAAACACTAAGAGTAGGGCAGCGCGACGAGGGCTATAAAATGGCCCGCGCGCAGTTGTACAGATAGTTTGAATCCAGCCTCAAAATTAAATCCAACTCTGACTTGTAAGGGAGAGAGATCATCTAAAAAGTAGTCAGTCAAAACAATAAAATATCATACTTTGAACTCATTCTATTTCTTCTCTATCGCTTTGTAGTAACATAATTAGATTTTCCATCGAATGTAGATCGGGTGCTTGTCAAACCGAGTACTATCTACATTCAAAATAATTCCTGTTTATCCAATCCTGGCTAAGGTCTCTCTGGCGTGCGCCTATTATAGTGCAGTACGAGAGAATCGCCTTACCATTCCTTTCTATCCATAACCTATCCCGAGTAGAATAATTTACGTAACTAGACAAATTGATTTCCCGGTTATTAGAGGTAAAACTCTACGACCAAAAATACACTCTTTAATAAAACTAGTCTGTAATATCCATTGGACGTTACAAGTTCAGTCAAGTAAGCATTTCAACTATGCCTTAAATAAAGTGATTACATTTTTAGACCTTGAGACCCAATGATGTAAAATGAGGCGCATTTGAAAATTGTTTACTTTTAGATTTCATATTTATATTAATTTTTAATCTAAGACAAAATTTCTTAAACTTTAAATTGGCATCATCTTTTGTATGGACGTAAAAAAGAGTTTATTTTATGTTTGAATGTTATTAATTAATTTATACAGGAACACATTTAGTGCTTACGTCATATTTCGAGGTTCCAAATTTCTTAAGGATGTCATCATATCGCGTAATTTTATAATATTTTCCGAATATAACGCAGCACTCAACACTTTCGTCAGAGATTTTTTGCAAAGCATACTACTCTGAAGAAAATAAGGAAGGATACGATTTTGGGCATTAAATAAGTGTAAATGACTTTAATATTAAGGAAAGTATTATAAGTAATTATTTTCGTATGAAAAATGTGTAGGAAATATTTCTGAGTTATAAAGTATCACTTATCATAAATTAACGCCATAAAACGCTATAACAATATTCCAAACATAATTATCATAATAATAATGTTTATAACTGTTAGATCATTAATAAAGCTGAATAATAATCTCTAAACTTAATCAATTTTACTTTTCTTTCATTTTACACTTCAATTTTTTAAAGTTAATAATACATCTATTATTTGCATTCCTATATATGTATATAACAGAAAACATATCAGCTTTAGGTAAATGGTGGCAGGGTCTTCGGTTAATTTACAGAATTTTTTTTTAATTTGTGTAAAGTATGACTTATTGAGCCCATTCATATAATGTCTCAGTTGATGAAATACATTTGCGACTCGTAAACGGGCGATTTGAATTAGCTTTTTCATTGTATCATTAAGTTCATCACATGCATTTTTTACATGGGCTCATACACAAATCTAGACTTTGGGCTCATAGTTTCCCATTATTCGCATTAAATATCATCTATGGTATTAATTTTGAATAATTAAATTTTGAACAAATGCAAACTATCTACCAATCTAGGAAATTTCGAGCATTTACTAAAAAAGCAAGCTTCACAAGGTTTTTCATACGTTGTTTTATTTAAAATACATGTTGCTGTTTGAGCTAACTCTTCATTAGCTTATAATATTGTGTCTTGAAATTGTGACAAATGGAGCGACTTTTATGGTTTAGCGGTTGTATCACTCTTCCTTTCTTTCTCTATTTCTTCCACTCTCTTTCTCTCTATTTATCTCTCTTTATATTTATATTTAAATACACACCACCGGAGTGTAAACCATAAATGCGCATAATTTAAGTCTATATGAATATCAATCTTATGTCTGTACCATCGTCATTGTAAAGAATATCGACGGTAGTGAAGCATATTGTACGAGCCGTTGTGTTTTCATTTTCTTCTAAGAACCTGTTTTCATTTCCTTTTTTTTTTTTTTGCAAATTTATATTTCATTTTGTTTTCGCGTATTATAATTTTACGCAGAATATCAAGATCTTAATCACAAAACCAACACCATAACTAAGATATCAAGGCTGCAACCAAGAAACAAAAAGATAAGTTTGAAATCAAATGTTAACCCGTAGTGCTCCACACGTTTTTGTACTAAATGACGGTTAGCTCCGTAGCGGAGCCAAAGGAGCGCTAAGTGTTTATTGATCTTTTAATTTTAATATGGAAAATTATACGGACCACTATGTTATTGAATTAAATTTATTTAGTTTATTTTAGAAATAACACATAGAAATATTAAATAATTAACTATCTTATGGAAAAATCCTTGCAGCATAAAAAACTCAGTTTATTAAATGAAACAAATATTTAATCAAAATGAAAAGTTGAACAAATGAAACTAATGAAAGCTAAGAATAACAACTCTGGAAACAATACGTAAGTTATGTTAGAATAGATTCTTCTACTAATAGCACATGAAACGGACGTAACTATAATAGTAATAAGAGATTGTACTCAGATTCATGATTATGCTAATAACTACACTTCTTAATTTATACAAATACATAGTTCCATGTTTATCTAAATCGTCATTGAAAGTATTTCCCACCATGTGGCGAAGTAACTTTTTAAAATTCTTTACTTACAATGTTATGGATAAATACTAGTTGCTAAATGTAAATTATTAGTTGTTATTTGTTAATTGTTAGATTATTAATATTTAGGTAATTATAGCACAAAAGCTTCGCATATTTTTAATCATTGATAACAAATGCTCTCCGTTGATGCAAATCTGCATACAAAAACGGGGATAGCGTTCATTAAGTGCTGCCACTTCTTATTGATATATAAACTCGTCTCTTAGTTTAAATATGATGCATACGTAGATGCATAATGTGATAGGAGGTAAGATAAAAACCACTGTTGTGTGACCAGGATCATAATTAAGATACCAAAATAAAAATGGTAAAATGAAGGTAAAAAATAATCTAGCTTACAGGATCAGCCCGACTTCGTTTATTGCCTTGCGATTGATGTATACAAGTCTAATATGAATTGCAACATGCATATGCTTTTTTAACGTAACTGTATAAACGAATTTGCATTAAGTAACGTAGTCGTTTCTGATAATAAAAAAAACCTATACACTTATATTTTTTACTGTTATATGTTATCTGTACTACCGATTTTTTAAATTAACATGTTTTATTGTAAACCAATCTAGATTCAATATAAATTTATAGACTGTGTTCGCGCCATTTGCGTTTCTTGTTTAGAATGGAGCATGATTTGTAGCTTTAGCAATTTTCAGTGCTGTTATTGACAGCCTCAACATATGCTCATCTCTTAAACACACATGAAAAGGAATACACAAGGAAAACGTTGTAGGTCAAATGCGTTGGTACTTGGATCATAATGAAAATTGTCCTGGCCATTGAGGCTACATTCCTTGGTACGCCATTCCGATAATCTGATAATCATGTCGAGCTGAGAGTGCTTAATTCTGAGTATATTCTCATCTTCAATTTTCTTTATTTTCATAAGGTACCACCGCGGGCTAACAACGAAGGTATTGAGTTTTAATAACAACAGTGTGGAGGAAAAGTGAGGTGAGAGAAAGAGAGAGTGAATGAGAGGATGGAATTAAGGCTATTAGACGCGTGCTAATTACGAACGTGTTTACAAATTCTCATAATACCATATTTTTGGTAGGCGCGCGTAGTCTAACAAGGAATATTTATTAAGGACGACTGGGCGCCGATGATACAGGAAAAGAATAAACTTTATACAGTAATAGAGCAGCACAAAAGGTTTAATCTAGGTAATATCATCGATCAATGACTGACGTCATCCCATGTGAGTCTCCTATTTTTCTCTCGCGAACGTGTCGGATCGCAGTCGAAACAATATCGAGACGACTCAGATATATACAAAGTCTAATTCGCTAAGATTACGTTACTAGATAAAGATAAAGGATTAGGTCAAGGATAACATAAACGACCAGTTTATAAAAACTAACCTGAATACCTTCGTGTTAATGATTTGTATACATATACCAATTATACCATGTATATCTATGATCGATCGGAAAATATACTCCTTTGATTGTACGATTAAAAATACATTGCTTACGAAAGAGAACGAAACTTTCATGTAGAAGGAAGATGGAAGGATAATATAGATGCAGAAAAATACTCCTTATTACTTTTATCTCAAGAAGAATTTCGTTTCGACAATTGAACATCAGAGTATTTTAGTGATAAAAATATTCTTTTAGCGCGGAAGGTATGGGATCACCAAGTTAAACTCTAAAATAATTTTATCAGGTGAGGTTGACTATAAATTATTTTTATTTTTAGAAGGACTGGTCTCAAAAGTAGAATTTGTCAGTCGAAGGAAATTGGAAGAAATATTCTACGTTAATTTTAGCTCTAAAGGGATTAGCCTTAAGAGTTGTATTTTTAAAATATCTTTATGAGAGTCATAAGTGAATAAATAGAGTTCACATTGAATAAATCGTGTTTATTCCAGACTAGCAAAGAAACCTGCTTAGCGCTACGACTTCTGAGCGTCTGATTTACGCAGTGCAAAGTATTTTTCTAATTTAGATAATTAGAAGTAATATTATTTATTAATTGTACTATAGATGTTCTACGCTAAACATAGGATTATGACTTAATTAATAATATTTTATAAATATTGTTTCTAATAAAAATCCGAACGATACAGATAACCAAAAAAACCAAATTAATACGTTAATTGTATCAAATTAATTATTTCATGCATGGACTCAGATTTTATTGAAGAATAAGAACAAGGTAATACAAATTTTCTGCCATACTTATATATACTGACATTACGTTATAATATAGTACTATAACTATAGATAATTAGACATGTCGTATTTACCTGATGAGAACCTGTTGAAGGATATACAGAAGTCGTATTTGGATTACATCTATGATCCCATGAAGGTGATGTATGTACTATAGAATTAATATTGCTTTGTGGGGTAGGCCTAGACGGCTGGTTGTTCCATTGTTGACAACTGTTAACTGTCGAAGTGGAAGAGGCAGAAGAGTTGATAATTCCTTGTGTTTGTTGATGCTGTTGTTGTGATGATTGTGATGGTTGATTTGAATACTGCAGTCGAATACTGTTATATTGATTATTTCCTGTAGACCAGCCTAAATTAATTGAAAAATGATTAAAACATGCGAGGCAAGTTTCGATTAACTGACTTAATACGAAAAATTAATTAGGCATGAGAAGAATGAACTCATTGTTATAAACACGACAATACATATATGTAGATCGTGTTCTCGGAGATTAAAGGCTATATAGGCGTATGAACAGAAGACAAATAAAGAAAATTGGTCTTTAAGAATTCAGATTTAAGAATTATGAATTAAGAAAAGAGAAAATCAATCGTAAAAATCTTTAATCTTTTATTTTATTCCAATTCAAATTTTCAAATATATTAACAAGTACAATTTCGAATATATTCAGTTTTTGTTTCAAATCGAATATCATTCGCTCTTAAGTTTGATTAAAGTTATAAATAACATTCTAGGTTCATTTAAATTACTACAAAAATGTAAACATTTTTCCCACGATGCCGAATAGTATAAGGTAGTAAAAGTGTATATAATAAATAAATATTAGAAACAAGTAAATGCTAGAATAACTAAGCTATGAAAAAAAAATTTTAATCACAATATAAAAGTAACCACAAATAAAAAGTTTATAAGACTTTCTTCTCATCCTATATTCTTTTTTTTAGAAGTGTGCGTTCGTAAAGAATCAAATATTTAGTTTTGAATAAGAATATTGTCTACTTAAAAGTGTTAAACAATCCCTTTTCTAACTACTTTATCTAAACATTAAAATTATAAATTAAGATGATTTCTATACCATTGATTCTAATGTAAAATATTCTGTTTTTACCCTAATTGCAGTAATTGCTATCAATCAAATACTCTTGTAAAGAGAATCGCTAGTAATAAAATTTTTTGCAATTTCAGAGTAGTCTTTTCGGATATAGCTTACGTTTTTAATTTTTTGATCACAGAATGACATGAAATTGAAATTTATGCTTAAAAGTTGTAAATTTTTAATAATTTGTTAATATTTATAAACAAAGTCTAAAAAAGATTTTGTTTTGTAAAAAAAATGCATTTATGACGGAACTTTCAGACATATCCTGGATATATAAGATTTTTTGAGTCGCTGATTGAGAATCTGAACTCAGATTTTGAAAATTCAAAATAGCGGCTCCAAGATTGCGTCAAAAATTTTTTATTTTTACAAACACGTTTTTGAAAATGGGGATTGGTGAAATTTGTTCAACTCTTCACTTTGTTTCTATGTTTTTTATGAATGATACTTTAAGAAGCAATTTTTAACTAATTGTAAATATAATGGTACATTGCATGTGTTGCATAACCATTACTTCGTATAGGATTGTTTTTTAAACTGCAAAGTGCACATCGTCTACCACTATCAATGGGCATTGGCATATGAACAGACTGAGAGCGTCTCTTTTCAACAGGAACATTTAGTTTGTGGGGATTGGCAAGAAAAGGTTGACGCTTTCTTCCTTTTTTATCTATATATGAGAAACTAATTGTTCCACTAAAAGTAGTATGAACTTTTTCAATGTCTCATGATTATTAGTGTTTATTTTTCAAAATATAATAAATGAATTTGTTTAGCTTAGTTGCTAAGATTATGATGATAAGTGAATATAATTAATGGAAATAAGTCTCAACTTAAGTGCTGGAGTTCGTTCAAAGGTAATGCGATACGAGTGAGTAGGGTGTGGTACAGTACAAACAAGAACATAAATTGGTTAGAAGATAAGTATTTATTGCATATGCTATTCATCCGGCATAAAAAATCCCAGACCTGAGTGGGGGAAAAGCCTTCTAAATGCAATGCATTACATAGCAAATGATAATATCGGACAGTACATTAATAGCAACGAAGCCAGATAAAACAATTACAGCGCAACACGGTGAGGTTGATTAGGTTCGATTAACCTGTACAAATCTAGTTTTTCGGTGGGATAGAATGAACGAATGGAGTTACTCGCTTAGCAGCTTGACGCACGCAAGATACCACCGATAGGTAGATGAGAAGTGTCCCTGCCTTAATAGCGCGAATGTAGCTCAAACGGGGACAGCCCACGCTAGTGTTTCTAGCTGCGGTGATCCAAAAGAGAAAAGGCAGAAGACCCCTCAGAGGAAGCTGCGCTTCCTCTGCTATGGCAACAGGCACTCCTGTCCTTAGCTCAGCTCCAAAGGCGCTGTTGGTCGTTGCGACGAATTTAGTGCACGTTTGCACTAGTATACACGCAACACACACACACACACACACACAAATTCACGCAAGTCGCGATAGAAAAATAGGAAGCGCGTAAAAGAAGCGGACACAGTCGCACACGACACCTCACCATGGTCAAGAAAAGACTTTGTCGTGGAGACGAATCATCGACAGCAAGAGCCCGCAACGTACTTTCCCTACTCTTTGGACCACCGGTAATGGTCCAATCCGCGAACGCCAGGGTGTAGCCATTTAGGGTCCACCGTGCAACCCGTAATTGCCGTTTATGAGTACACGCAAAGAGCATGCCGGACATGTGGCGAGCACGTCCTTTACGAGATGGACATGTGATCGAGCCATTATTGCCGGACTCCTAATTGCTTGAGCTATAAATCGGCCCTATTCTATATAAGGAGCGCATGTGGCGCAAACGTAATTCATAATAGTCAAATCAATGAAATGCCAAAATAGTCTGTGCCACCACTTTTTGGACTTTCGATCTATTTTATATGTAGATAACAAACGATCAGCGTCATCGACAAAGCCCATGTATTTGTTGTAATTAGATCATATAAATAGACAATCCATTTGCACCCGTGAGCCATCTTTCTGTCCTCAAATTACTGTTGTCACTTCGGATTGATCATGTTAATTTGATAGGAAGCAAACACCTTTTTTATCCATCCATTTGATCCAACTAATACCAGTGTCAGATGTTCGAAAATCGTATTGTCCATATTTCATTTATTTGCCAAGCATTATAGATTTTGGTAACCCAGTACCATTAGAACGTACAGTTCCGCAAGCAAGTATTTTGTCTTCTTTTAGTGAAATCATTAGATCGACGCCGGTGAAAAAGTTATCAAAATATACATGGTGACTTTTACCAACAAGTTTACGCGTCAAATCCTTGACAATTCGTCCTCCCAACTGTTTCTCAGGACTTTCAGTTTTATCGATATAATCTTGAAATTCACATACGTAACTCGGTTCATCTGCGCGAACCCAACATTTATATCCTCGTTTTATCGATTTATCTGACAAGTACTGCTTCTAGCTACTTCGACCTTTGAATTTTATCATGGATTCATCAATAGATTGATATTTTCCTGGATTCCAGCAGGCTCCGAAAGTTTCTTAATTTCTATCTAATAACGGTCTCAACTTATATAATTTGTCCTAATTCGGCTAACCTTTTTTAGGTTCTTTGCTGTTATCGAAGATATGTAAATGATATTATATGAATCCAAAATGTACAACAAGCATCAATGAACTTATGAATTGATCTTTCAATTTTATGTCATTCGATCAATAATCATGATAGAAAGACAATTTTGTTATTCCCATCAGAATATTAATTCCTAAAAAATCAGTAACTCTTCTTTTGTCATTAATTGCTCTTCCTGCGATTTCTCTTAAATATGTATTTATTTATTTGCTGAATTAATAAATCCAACACATCTTCAGGAAAAAGACAAAAAGATTTCTGATGACGATTATACGTTATCGGGGATACTTGGCCCAAAATCAACAGTGAATGGATTATCATCTGTTTGTATTTCGGTTTTATTCCATATTTTATCGCCAAAACATTCTCATCGTTCTTCACCTTCTATTTTCATATTCATGTTATCCTCGTCTTGATATGAATCAGCAAGTCCATCGACAGACTCCATATCACTACGAATATCAGCGATTTCCATTTTGGGTAACACAGGTTATGATAATTTATAAATATTGAAAAAATTCTCTGTTCGATGAATTTTTTTATTACAGGCTCCATATGAATTCCCTGTATTTTTTTATATGATAATATTCGAAATATTTGCCGTGTGGAAGTCAGTTTCAAGATCAGCTACCCCAAAAATTCCTGTATATTAATTTTCAGAAATATATTCAAAGAAATTTTAAATCTTGGCCGCCATCTCGGAACCGCCATTTTGAATTATCAGAATTTGAGTTCAAATTCGTAATCAGGGACGCTAAAAACTCCTGGATACCAATTTTTAAAAGCAAATTCTAATAATTTAAAAGTTTCGTCGCCATCTTGGAGCCGCCATTTTGAATTTTCAAAATCTGAGTTCAGATTTGTGATCAGCCACCCTAAAAATCCCTATATGCCAATTATTACGAAAATTCATTCCCCTGAAAAATCTGTGTCGCGAAGGGTTCAGGAATCACAAATGGATTGAAACGTATGCGTTTCCCATTGGATTCAATCAAATTATTGTAATGATTTATATTTTTTTAGTCTTAAGTTTATGATATGATTACGTAGAATGTCCTTTGCATGTTTATTGTAATGATTTTCTTATTTTGTCCTTTAACAGAATGTGGTAATTTCTTCGTTGACTACAAATAAGTAGGTCCTTATTAATTAGCTTATTGGGAATAAACCATGGTGCTTCCATTATATTTCTTAAGACTTTCGACTGAAATCTTTCCAAAATTTCTATAGTCGTGTTGGAAACTGTTCCACATAATTGGATACCATATTTTTATACTGACTTATTATTTAGGTTTATTTTGTAGGTTTCGGCATGATTTTCTTTCTATTAGCCAATAGATTTTTCTTAATTTAGGATTAAGTTGTTTTCTTTTAGTCCAAATGTACTCTTTCCAGTTTAATCGACGATCAAGGCGAATTCCAAGACATTTCATGTGATTATTTTTGAGGTGTTATTTTCATTTAGAATTATTGGTGAACAAGTATGTTTCCATAACGTCATAACGTCACGTGGTCGCATGTTTCGTCATTCACTTTTATTCTTTAAGTTTTAAACTATTTACCTATTTTGTTTAAGTATTTTTATAGGTTGTATGGTCTTAATTTAACGATATGATGTCATGTTAGTAATGTTTTATCATCTTTATATGTGCCTATAGTGATATTTTTTATTGTTGGTACGTCAGATATGTAAATAATGTAGAGAATTGGACCCAAGACACTTCCTTGCAGCACTCCATATTTTGCTTTACGGTTGTTATATTTACTATCGGAATTATTTTCAGCAATCTAATTTGCGTCCCTTGATCCTATTCTATTGTTTTGACACGAAGGTACATATCGGTAAATTCCCCTTAATTCTTGCGGAAATTGTCCAAAGGGCACCAAACGACCAGCAGTGACTAAACTAGATCTGGACATGTTTCGAGTAGATCATTGAGTGAAACTTCCTCTGTTTTAGCAGCTGTATCGAGAACTAATCTGACTTTGTTTAACTTCTTCACTTTTTCAACGCCAAAATTCGATATGTACCAAATTGAGTCATTATCAATAAAGCGTTGCATTTTTATACATCGAACAGAGAATTGCGGTGTTTTATTGAGTTTTATTTTTTAAAACCGGAGTCGTTTAAGAACGGTTTCCACAGTAGGTCTATTTTCCAATCTTCATTCTCTTTTCGAAACATTGATTCTAATATTACTAAAATTTTTTTGTTTCTCTTGTCTCTCATGGCAGTTGCAACTACACTCAGAATTTTCAATCAAAATGTAAACTTGCGCGTTTTGGAAGGATGACAGCTTAGTATTCACATGTTCATTGATGCGCTGCGTGAACTCTACTAATAAAGACTAAAATGCCAACTATAATCTAGGAATAAGCATTGCATGCTTGATTTGTTGTTTACCAAAAGGACCATTGACCTGAAAATTGACTCTCTGAAAACTCAGATGCATCTGACAACCCTATAAGCCTCTCAATTTCATTTCTAGTCTTTGTTCTCGCAAACCTAATATACGTGAAAATTTAGAATCAAGTACAGCAATAATCGATCTCCTGTCCAGTAAAATGCAGATTATCATTGTTCCCATAAGCCTGTGTCGTTTATAATGCTAAGCTTAGAAAACCTGTTTTCGGCTAACCATTCTCTTTCCGACTACTTTATCAATGCAAATTCATTGTGACCTTCCCTCGCAAAGCGATAAAAGCGTAAAAGCTTTGAAGCTATATCATTAAAGGTCTGAGTCAAAGGAGTAAAGTATTACTATATTAACGATTTGTTTATTTTAAGAAAGACATAAATATCGTATCAGTGAAATTGATCGACTAATTTAGTCTTATGGATAATATCTTATATATTCTGAAGCTATGGGGAATACAATATAACGAACACTAGAGAGCGCATTATAATGAGTCATGAACTATAGGAAAGGGGAGAAATAAATATAAATTCCTAATTGATTGAGTCATTGCTAACAATTAATAGGATCGCCAAAAAATAAAGCATGTCCGAGACGTGAAAAGCTTCAACACTTAAGGTTATATTGACTACTGCTTAACGCAAAATGAGTTTTCTTTTCTTCTGCATATATACGAAGATAGTCAATATACCGTATAGGTTATAGTTGTTGTTCAAAAATAATATAAGTAGAATAATAATAATAGAAAACATGATGGGATATTTAAAAAAATGCTGTAAATCGTATACTGACTAAAAATTTGAACATGAAAAAGGTGGGTGCCGCTATTAGTCACAGTGGAACAAAATCAGTGTTGTAAGGATGTTTCAGTCGAGTGTTTAACAAAGTTTCACATTCACAAAGCAAACTATTTATATCGATTCATAACCACGAATGAAACGAAGGTTCATTACTTTAAACCTGCGACGCGAATAGCCCTATAGACTATTGAGGGAGGGAAACTTACCTTGTAGATGAAGGTCAATCACCTCCGGTCGCGTCGAAATTTAAATATTAACGGTCAACTATCGCAACTAAAACACGAAAATTAAGAAAAGGGGAAGGTAAGAGGCGCGCTTTCGGCCTAATATGCGCCAGGATGTAATGACCTTGAAAGGTCAAGGACAGGTGAGTTGGCAGGCGTTTAAATAATTGGACGCGCGAAATAATTTTGAGAAACGAAATTTATTAACGGCTATTGACAACGGAAATTCTATATTTTAAGGCGCAACAAAAGAAAATTTAACCATTGGTGACGGCGAATCGGCGACAAACCACGTAGCTAATTAAATAAATTAACGGCCGTCGTAAGGCTCCGGCTAATTAGCCAGGAGGTCCGAACGAGGCCCGGCGCACGCAAACAAAATAACACAAAAAAAAAGAAAAATGCACGGAGGGAGAGAGAGAGACAAAAGAGAACACTCACCGAATCCTGACCAGGTGCACTCACCAACAACCACACTTCACACCTCACAAACCAAAAAAAATGAAAGAAAATCTAATATCATCCAGCTCAGAGGCTAAAGGCCAACTGAGCTTCGGCGAGTGTCACTCATCTCTCTCTCTCTCTCTCTCTCTCTCTCTCACCTGCCGTACACGGCAAGCCGACTTTCCGAGGTTCATGACCTCGGAAAGTAAACAAACCCTACCGCTCACCTAATTTTAAATAGACGAGCTCCGGCCAACGGCCAGGAGCTCCGTCACAAACCTGAGACGACAGAATAGTTAAACCAATGGACTGGAAGAGGGAACCGGCTCCAAAGAATGCGAAGATAGTTTTATCTTCAGGCAATATTATGGTATTAGTGTTTTAGATCCAAGTGGTATAATTTTCATTGATTATATTCTGAACTTATAAAAAATAAACGACAAATGTTATGCAAATTTATTGAAATTTTGCATGATGAAATCAAGAAAAAACGGCCTCATTTAGTTAAACAAAAGTTTTATTTTACGAAAAAACTATGAAAAGGTAGTACAGAACACTAGTTTGCAAAACACACATTAAGCATTTCTTCAGCTCAGGAATTATATAAACAGGCTCAAAAAAACAGATGAGGAAGATCATCTCGAGTAACAGACGACCTCGACGGCTCGAGAATGGTATACATCTTGCCCCCATATAGTTGAAGGGCTTTGAAGCCACGTTGTAGGTGACCTTCTGGAAAACGTACAGAGCTGCTTCTATTTAGGCAGAACACTACTCGATAATAACAAGGGATGAGGGTACATGTGATATCACCCATGCACAGTATACTGAGAACTGACCCTTAGCGACATGCTCAATTACATCCTAAATAGCAGACTGGTTATTCAAGTTTTATCTTCGAGCATGTCTTCTAAGTGTCTCCCTCCTAGCTGATCCCTAAGGAAGTGGGGAAGAAGTGCGTATATTGGGCCATGTAGGCTAAGCAAAATTGATATAATCCAGTTGAAAATTGATTTATAATATAATAGCAAAATAATAGTGAAAATTGTAAAAAATATGAAATAAATGACTTATTTATCAAATAGTTGATTATTTTAATTTAATTATCTTGAAATTTTATAGTCAATATTATTCAAATGGATGATCATTTAACATAAATTTGGTATCTTATATTTTATTATTACTCATTTGTTATGGATATATGTTAACTAGAAATTTTTTACTATACTTAGACTAGAAAATGGATCTACTGTAGAGCACGAATGTTCTAAAATTATATAAAATATTATAACATCTAATTTCAGTTAAATCGTCAATATATTCGTGTAAATAAACCTTTGGTTATAGTAATATCATTTTCTATTATAAAGTATATGGCCCGCCGTACTGATTTATAGAATCAAACTACATAGAAATATTTCGGGGTAGAGTTAACGCATCCGTCGACGCAGATCATCGACGTTGACGACATAGGTGGTTGAGCGATACAGGTAGCACCTTATTTACACGCTCATTACCGAAACTCTATTAAACATTGAAAACGTTTTATTACGGATTATTCGTTATGTGAATACAAAATTATTTACATAATCGATTGCAACTAAAATTTTTTAAATAAAGCTTATTATTCTTAAATCGCAAAAATTTACTTAAATATTTATAATTTTTTTTTCAACATATGTTTTGTTACTAAGTGTACATAGTCTCAAAACATAATCTTTTCCATTATATAAATGTTCAAGTTATAAAGTATAAAATATAGTTATAAAATATAGAAGACCTTAGTCCGATTTTACCAAAAAGTAATTCACTTTCTGTCACATATATGGCATAAAACTCTATAACTCAAGGATAGTATGATATAGAAAATCTTATATCATATATCTACGACGTAGACAGCATTTTGAAAAGTGAGTATGAAAACTACGTATTTTATAGTAAGAAATATTATTCATTATTTGAATATACAACTTTCTCAATATTATATAAATTGAACTGAAACCTTTCTAAGATGAAAGATAATAATCTAAGCTTCTAATTTTATTAATTGAAACTTTAATATATAACTTGTACAGATAAAATAAAAATGAAAATTTTTGAAGGGGTGCAGAATAGTTATCTTACTGTATAAAAGTAATGGGGCAGTCAGTAAACAGTACAGTTGTTGACTATTTCCTGCTAATTCGCATACGATTTGCAACAATTACTTTTGATAACATAGCTTTAACAGAAGGAGTAAGTTGACATGAAAAATGAGAGAAATCACATTAACAAAAAATATAATTGTAAGTCATTGAACATAAAGTAACATTTTTATGAAATCGTATCAGTCAATAAAAAATACTAGTGTGTAGACAACACCAAATCATGCGATTTTAGTTCCAATTACTATTGAATGTTATAGTATACCATCAAATATATATTCAACTCATATCATTGAATTTGTTGAATACAAACTTATTTTCATTTCATTGAGATTTTTGTAAACAAACAAGGTGATATCCAAGGTAAATACAAAATAATTTTACCTGCATAAGTTGGTCTTTGTTGATTGTAAGATGTATACTGTGGATCTTTTGTAAAGTCAGGGTGTCGACGTGGTTGTTGTGATGACGATGGAGGTGGTGGCATATTTTTACTATTTGTCCCTGGATAAAGTTGATTTCCGATCGTTGAACCATATGCATTCTGTATTTTAGAATGTTTTATTTATTAAAATAAAATTGAATCAATAATTAAATAGAGTAATATTAAAAATAATGATTATGCGAACTTTTTCTTTTTTAAAAATATTATATTTATACTTAGTAAAGCAGTTATTAACTTAATAATTTAATTGTAAGTTATACCACAATGATCGACATATTCTCTAATATAACAAACATTTTTAGGATTTCAAGTAAACATGTGACGTTTTAATAACATGGTAATATATTTAATTTATTCATACTTATATTAATTATATGATCTTCAAATATCTCTAAAAATTATATTAGGACTTTTTCAAGTGATGTTATTAAATGTCAACAAGATACCCTTCCAGACACAAATTCTAAACAACCTAACATTATTAAAATTTAAAAATATTATATCTCAGTTGAAAATCTACTTACAGATCTCATCAGGGGCTCATTTGAAAGATCATTTCAAATGCTTTGAACTCATGTATTAGGGTAGATCAATATTTATCCATAATTTCAACGAAGTCCCAATGTTTTCTCAAAAGTGTTTTTTTTTTTAATGAACTTATCGTGAAGTATTGAATCGAAAGTATAAAGTGTCCTTTGCAATCTAAATCAAACAATTATAATATTGCATCAGGTGTTTCAAGGATTCAAATGTAAAAAATATTTTCATGATGTCATCTAGAATGCATCCAATGACGGGAGGCGACGCAACGGTAAGAAAAACAGGTTCAAAGTTGAGTATCTACAAAAATATTTTAGAAAGATTTTATTCAGTCTGTAGGGTTGCTCTAGAAATATCAAGTATCTGATTCCCACCCTCTAAATTTAAGGAACCTAGACGTAAGAATTAAAAAATAGTAGACAGGTACCTCAGATTCCTCAACCGTGTTCTATATGAAAGTTCAGCAACCAAGTACTGTCTGCGTAAATCTTAAAAGGAAAGACATGACAACCCCTTCGCTCTTCAAAAGCTATACCTCACGCTTATATTATTCAGTCTCTAACAATCAATTCACCTGAGACATACTAATATAAGAACATACATTAATCTATGTGAGGCTGAATGAGAAACTCAACCAGCTTCTGGTAAGGAATCTCCACGGTATGTTTCTGAATAAAACGTAGTTTATACAAGATCTTATTGACGTATTCCAACATTGAAATCATGACATCTTACATATCAATCGATCCACATGGACCTCTGCCGAATTCTCTTTAGCATTTTCGATCTGAAAATATGAATATAACTGCAAAATATCTGTATAAAAAATATATTTCATACTTTCTCCGTCGAATACATACTGCAAGTTATTGAAAAGAGCCAATTGAAAAAATAAGACATTTTATCAATTTCATAATAAATTGAATGTTTGCCATTTATTTCTACTATAAAATATTATGAGATAGTTAAGAATTTTTTTATATATAATTGATAGACAGAGAAAATATGTCATGGCCGTAAGCAGAGTGATCGATACGTTAAAGAAGTAATTCCAGGAAAACAATTAAATTGTGGATAGAGTTTATTAGAGATGAAAAAGCAAGGAATGAAAATCAAGGAATCAACTTTTAGCAATATGCCATCATTTCTTTAAAGCTATTGATAACCTTGTAACTCTCTCTCTCTCAGTTTCGCTCGCTGTTATATCCTTGCTTCGTTTTAATGAAGTAATGTATACTTTTCTAACTCTCTTCAGCCAGTGATGGTTAAACTTACCTTTTGTACTTACTGCCTCAGTTACAAATGATAAGGAAAAATAAAAAAATAAAAATAGAAAACCCACCTTTACACACATACTGCTTCTCGTAAAATAAAAAGACAAATAAAAATTATTACATTAAAAAATAATACGATGTAAAATAATTGTTGATTTTGTTCATGATAGAATATTTTATTATACGTATAGTTTGTTCTAAGGTCAGGTTGGATAAATTATTTAGGAAAATATATTTATGAAGTCCCGAATTATGCTTCTTAACAGCAATATAGCACTCATTCAAATGCGAAAACTAAACTTTCACAAAACTAAAAGAATGTTGTCTCTTGTAAGAGGAAATAGATTTCTGCACCTTCGATTCCTGCAACAGCAATAAAATATGACTGAAAACTCTTATCAATACTGACACTTGATTGTGCTAGTTACCTCCCCCCTTTCTTCCTTAAGCATTCCCAACATCCAGTTAGAGCATTAGCAGTGTTGCTTGATTACTTTTTCAACTTCAACAATTTCTATTTAACGTATAAATTAACTGTATCTTTGATGCTTATAAAATCGACGATTAATAGTGATAGTGTAAGAACAAATACATAATATGTGATAATTCAAGAATTGAATACATCATGAAAGAGTTCTTAGCCAACGAAGCATGGCAAGAATATCTCTTACAATCAATAAATGTTCTTTAGAATACAATGAAAGAATCATACACAATAAATGTTTCTAAAACTTCAGATGATTTTTAGAAATTTTGATTTTATTTGTTAATAATATGCATTATTAATAAAAGAAATATTTTCAATAATATAACAAAATTATAATATAATGTAATAAACGTTTGTAAACTAAGAAAGTTTATATTGTATAAGCATTTTTTTCTATAGATACATATATTTCTAATTTTTGTTTGCCCTGGAAAATATCTAAACATAATTAAAATATATATAACACGAATCAATAATTTTTTTTCATTAAATTTAAAATATTATTTTAAAAGAGAATTTGTATTTATAATACAATTAAATATATATAAACAATATTTATAACATCTATAACATAAAGAAAGGGGGTGACTGTCTGGCGTTGGTAGAGAAATGCGCGAAGAGATCGAACGAGTTTGGTCCTTTCGTGATATCACCTGATGGAGAGGCCACCTAATGAAATCTATCTCGTACCTCACTGAATATAGGCTTGCGTCTGGTGGGGGGACGTACAACGAGATACACCTCATACTTTTCTTGATCTTGCCTTGCCGGGAAAGGGAACGCTTCATAAGATAAAATGAAATCTCTTGATTTCGCTTGATAGTCGGGGAAAGGGGGCGGGGGATACATAACGAATTCACTGTCTGAATGGATCTCACTTTATGTGTTTTAGGGGAATTTATAACTAATTCACTTCCAGACCGTTAGGATACCAGTGCGATACCATATCAGTGTCATTACATAATGAATTCGAACCTGTCTACTCTACATACTGCTGTCCATCTTCAGTCTGAACTGCTTTTAGGCTTTAAGATGGTAACCCTCTAACCTAGGCAGCGTACATAATCTTGTTACCGACATAAGAGTTTACTAACTAATCTACTATATTGACCTATTATCACTAGATTAGATTTTTGCTTCGTTTGACTAATTTTTTTACCTACAAATAAAGCAATTAATGCGATCATGTCATTTTGGTAGAAAAAAATCTATTTCCTGATCGTAAAAATTATCCTCCAAACAATGTGTCTTCTGTCAATCTATATGATGATTAGGTAATCTCAAGCAGTGAAGTCAACTGTCCATTAAGAGACGTACAGAAGGTGATTACACCTCTTATGGCAAAATATCACGTAGCTAAGACCACGTAGAAAAATATGATATCCTTTATGACGAAATAGCTAATAGGATTGAAATGAAACATCTATTGTTTTTACTTACAATTAAAGATGAAACATTCGCTTTTATACGACAGCAGTTTGATAAGACAGTGACTTTTTGAATAAAAGATTTTTTTTTCTGTAAATTAGCTTTTTCCAGTACAATCTCTTTTCACCTTGATATACTTTATCCGTATTTCCAATATTTGTATTTCTTTCAAATAATAAGTTTTTCATGGAATGACACATTCATTTTTTGTCAAAAGTGCTTCTCTTTTAAATTAATATCGAATCTGCCTCAGAGCTATGAATAATACTTGACGATTTTTGTTTTGGATCTATATGTCAAAGATCATAAAACGGCACGAACTCAGATTGCAACTGAATATTACCAAATACTCCATTGAAGTGATTGCAAGGTTACACTTATGGTCGAGTATGAGCAATCGCGATATCTATTGCACGGATAGCTTTTTCATGCTCAAAAAGTCACGTAAAATATAATGTATCCACTCAGTGGGGATGTTTTCATCCTTACCCATCTCAGTCACTACCATACTCCGATCATCCATTTATTATTCTATCGATTTTTTCAATGATTTTTAGCATGACGACCTATTTTGAGCAACCTGAATATTTATAGTCACTTGTGCTGGTATCGCCTTTTAATCATTAAAATGGATAGTGCAGGGACTCCATACCATTTATCAAGTCTTTTCTTAGTTTCAGTGATAGACTTTTGACTCAAAAATTAATGCTTAATTAGCAAATGAAAATAATTTTTGTAAGAAAGTGAGCTTACCTTAACGTAAATTCATCGAATCGTCATTTTTATATTATCTGAATCTGGCAGCAAACGTCCCTTTCGTGGGCGTACGTGAGGACGGACGACAAGATAAGCGGGTTATAATTAAATGATGCAACGTTTATTAGCTAGGCTGATATCTATTATTTCCATTATATTCGGTACATATTACAAAGAAGCAGCATAATAATATCACGGTTCTATTTACACGCTGCCGACGTGAACACGCCACGGCATCTCTTCGTGACATCACTCATACACATACACACTCGTAAACATACGCTTCTTATATGCCCGAGTCGACGTCGGCGTCTTCTTCGAGATGTTTGCTCATCGAACTGCGTCACGCGTAAGCTCTGAGCCGACTCGTAACACCTCATTTGGTGTTTACGCAACGATACAAAGGGAAGACTTACTTAGTTGAATCAGTAAGGTTTTGTCTTATCCACATATAGTAAAAAAGACTTCGACGACTTACTAAGTTGCAATATATTCTCCATGGAATATTCCGTCGTGTTCATCGACGTTATTTATGAAATCCATTGAGAAGCGATTTGCAATAATGAGTGTACTACCAGTCGGTTATGAAATGAAAAGACAATGAATCTTTTAGTAACTAAGACTATAAGAAATCAGTAGCACTGCATAGTACACATTGATTTTACTCCTCAAACAAAACCTAGGGCTGCGTCTGAACCAACTGAGAAAAACTAAATGTTCAGATCTCATCCAAATAAGCTAATTACACAGAAATATTGATTAATTAAAAACTTATAAAAAAAAATTAATTTTTTTTTAACTATTATAACTCGAAAACTATCAATCAGATCTGAATGATTTTTTTTCAAAATACATGGAAAAGATTGTATTTGGAGAATGTATCTATTTATATTTCATAATAATATATTTGTTAACAACAAAATTATAAACAATTAAAATAAATGTTTGCAATCTATTCCTTGAACAATTTCCTATAATAATCCATTATACAATTTTATTGGTTATTAATAGAAGCTTGGTAATAACCTTCCAGAGAACTCTTACGTGAAATGTTTAGCTGGAAGGTCGGACGGATAGAAGTATTGCACACCCCCGAAACTTTTCCAGGTAAAAGAAGTCTACAACATGTTTGAACAATACTGTGCTAAAAAGGACACAAGTTTCGCCTGGGGTTTACGTATTTTTGTATATTGCGAACTGATTAGCATATTTTAGTTAATGAATCTAAAGGTGTTCATATTGTTTGCATTTGTATTCACCACCAAAATCCAAAATTACCAATAGAAGAAGGCTATAGAATAATAACGAAGAATTTGAAGATCAAGTATGATAAAGAATATGCTTAAACTGAATCCTGCTTATTAATATATGCTAGAAATATTCTGGATTGGCAGATGATTTGCATTTGTTAGAAAATTATTTTAAAAGAAATGCAATAGATTGTATTCATTGTAAACAATGGAAAACTATGAACCAGAAATATAATCTTGTAAAGCATATGTACAATATTAAACATTAGCTTAACCATCTAGAGGTATAGTTTAGATTTTTGTTGCTGTTATATTGTTCCGTCATAAATTAATTATTATAATTTAGTAAATAAATAAGATTACTTAAAAAAAAGATACGAGAACAAGTTAAAAAAAGTTATTTATGTTTCTGATATAGCTTCATGCCAATATAAGATTAAATCAAATTTTTTAACTCTAATTTCTCATTATGGTACATACGGAATTGAAGATGAATGGCACTTTCTCGCAAGTTGCCATGGAAAAAGTGCGTGTGGTGAGCTTGACGGAACAGTGAAAAGACTATCCCGAAACGCCAATTTGCGAAATACAAATGTAAGCATTTCATCAGCCAAGGAATTATATCAATAGGAACAAAAACCCATACCTAGTTTAAAATTTAACGAATTTATCCCTCTAAATAAAATCCGCAAGGAATCGAATATGAAATGAATTTCATATTCGACAGGTTGCATTATTAGAAATCTACAAAATTAGTATAAATAAATATTTCAGTGTCATTTCGTATAACCTTTAATATTATAAAATATTATTATATGTTTATTAAATAATTTATTTTTAACTACAAAATTAAAAGTTTATTTCTAACTACATTTGGAAAATAGATTTCTCGTAAAGCACGAATATTTTCTAGAATAATATGAAATATTACACTCTACCTAATTTTTATTAAATTGTATATATTAGAGTAAATAAGATCTTGTTTATGCTGATATTTATTCCGATTACATAATATATAGCCCATGGTACTATCTTATAAAACTGAAATTGAACGACTTGAAAAAGTTTCGGAAAGTGCGACTTCTAATAAGCAAGATTCAGTTTAACAAAAAATCCCAACTGAACGTCATAGGTAGAGCTTTTTTTGAAGACCATTACTTAGCCTCTATTAAAAATCAATACTATTTTATATAGAATTCTTTTACAAAATTGTCCAAGGAATCGATTGCAATACAGATTGTTAAAATAAAATTCCCCCATTTTAACCAAAATTGCACAACTTTATTTTAATTGTTTATAATTTTGTTATTAACAACTATATTATTATGGCATAAATATATATGTATTCTCAAAATACAATTTTTCGAGTATTTAGAAAAAACAATCATGGAGATCCGATTGATAGTTTTCGAGTCATAACACTTAACATAAAATCACTTTATTTTTATTATTATAACTTTTCATTTAATTAATATTTTAGCGTCAAAGTTAGCACAAGTGATGACCTCCATATAGGCATTCGACGTGCGAAATATAAAAAAAAATCGACGACCTTGTTTCAAATGGCTTAAAACTAATGTTTTCTGTCTTATATTCGTTCAAAACCATTGGGTAAGTAGGGGGAGACATTTTCGAATAATACACATAAATACCTGATCTTGTCTGTAAAATTCCTGAGTACAAGAATACGTCGTCCCAGAAGTCGATTGGGATTGGGCAGTTTGCTGAGTGGTTGTAGACTGTTGTAAATTATTTGAATGTCCTTGCGATACAGGAGGATAAGTTCGTGATCCGGGAGATGCCTGATTAGAATAAGAACTAGCTTGTGAATTCCCACCATATCTACCATACAGTTCTTGGTTGCCAGAATTTGTTCCAACTAGATTATTTCCAGCATAATTTCTGAGGACATGCGATAATATTAATATAAAATCAAATGTATTTATTTTTCATTGTTACTGTAAAAGTTTACCTATCAGCATCACCAGCATAAGGAGGATAATGCGAACGACTACTATAAGACTGAAATTCATTGGCCTGCGTAACAGTATTACTTTGCCGCATATACTGATCTTGTGCATACGATTGAAACGGACCAGAATTCTGATAAGTTCCTTGTTGAACTCCAACTAATCAATCAAAATATTATTTTTAAATTGTTTTATTTGTCAACGCTTAAATTATATGAAGATTAGCTAAAGTTTATTAAACTACGATTATTCAATATTATGATAAATTCTTATCATTTTTCTTAAAATTATATTTAATTATATTCACATCCTTGATGTTATATAAAGTAACCTTAAATGGTACATCTGATCTTATTTAAAAAATAATCCTTGAAAGGATTCATTTTTTAAAAAACTGACAACGAAGATCTAGGTTATTACTTTTCTAAATCATGAATAAAAAATACAAAATAAAAGTGATTCAAATGTAATATAAATAGTCAGTATATCACAAAATTCTCTTAAAATAAGATACGAATATTCTTAAAAATAGAAATCGTTTTATTATCTTTATTACATTTTTTACTTTATCGAAGAGAAAGCTTTGTAACAATTAACATTTGTTTTTATACGTTTTCTACGTCGATGATTACAAAAATACTATTAATCGACTCTCAAAAAAAATATGTATGTGTAAAAGGGTGAACCAATAAGAAACCATGTTTTCAATGACAACACGAGTATTTTTCAAATACATTTTTCTTCTTCAACAAAATCTCCTTTTATGGGGACACACTTTTTAGTCAAACTGAAAATAAATTTTTATTTTAGCAATGACCCAGTTGTTTGAGCTGATTTTTTTCCGCTGAGTCATTTTTTAATGTTAGGGAAAAGAAAGAAGTTTCATGGATCTATTTTAACTGTTAAGCGTACGCTGATGAGAGGTTGTTGACCTCGGAAAAGTCATCGTGCGAATTGAATGGAGAGGGAAGGGAGGGGTAAGACGCGCTTAGCGGCTCAATCGAATTTTGTATTTTAGTGAGAAAAGTTTGTTAGTTGTGTTTGAGTGAATTAAATATCATCCGTGTGTTGGATTTCCTTTTAATTTTTGTATTTATTATTATCGCCTGAACCTCACCTTCTTTCTTCAGGTTGTACAATCATAGAATCGTAATGGCCGTTACGCAAACTCATCACCACGTTTAAATTGTATTTCTTTTTGTTTGTAGATTTAATTCTTTTCTTTCTCTTCGCGCATTTGCCAGGTTTCCTTCTTTTTGTAATTGACTTATTTTTCTTTTGGTTTTTTATTTTTGGTAAGTCGTTTTTTTTAACCGTCCAAATGCTTATTTTGCTACCTGACCAACTCACCTGTTCGTGACATTTCAAGGTCACAAATTCCTTTAGTGTTGCGCGATATCAAATTTTGCACTTGTTACCATCCCTTTTTTATTATATTTTCAAGGGAGCAAGTAGAACCTCCCATTCGTCGACAAGAAGGTAAGTGCAATCCCTTACATTCGCGTTGTACTCTGCATACATGAGAAACTTGACACATATTGTGTGGTTGACTTTAATTCTAAAAATTCGTATCATTAGGTAAGATTTCAAGTATTTAAATAAATTCACTGAGAAGTACCTCTTTATTTTAGTTATTAATCCTACTTGCTAGATTTAGTCCAATGGCTAGTAACATGTCAAGGAAAACAACAGTACAGAACTTTTTCGCTTTCATCACTTTTCTAATTTCAATAACTAGGCGGTTCATCTATTCAACTGTGTAGTGTTGACATATGAAAGACAGGTTTCTATCGTCTATCACTAAAATCATTCTTGCAAGAACAATTTTTGAAAGTATTAATAAACTGTTTATGAATCTACGAAGGTGTATCAAAAGTACCTTTATTTTTAATGAAGATGCAAATTTTTTTCAAAAACATTTTCTATTTTTCAACAGAATTTTCTTTTAAGCTGATACTCTTTTCCCAATGTTCTGGTCATTTTTAAACCCTCTTAGGAATATGATTTATCAGACTCGTATAAATAAAGTTCTGTTTCAACAATAACCCCCTCATTTGAGCTGCATTTTTTTTGCGAGACACGTTTTCATGATGGGAAAAAGGAAATGGCGTAAGGAGCCAGATTACGTAAATATGGCGTGTGCCATTGCAATTCGTAGCTTAAGTCATGCAATTTGGCCATGATAATTGCGAATGAGTGAGCATTTGTCATGAAATAGCGCTTTTTCTTTCATCAAATGAGGCCATATCTCTTTCTATTGCTCATTCCTTTTGTACTCCTCAAATTACCTCATAAAATATTGGTTTTCTCTTCCATATAACAGGCTTATGGTCTGTCCTACTTCACGCACTTTCATTTATCGATAAGACAGGATCAAATCATGGACCTATTCAATAATTTCCACAGTAACCACGTCTATCAAGCGGCCCAGACAGTCTTCATCGAAAACAGATATTACCACGTTTAATTTTGTTTCCTGATTTGTTCGTTTTGAGATATTTTTCAATGGTATGAAAAATGTTGTATACATCAATTTAAAGGTAATCGATCAATTCTTCATACTGTATTTGAAATAATTATTATTACAATTCTTAAAACGTTGACTTGCTTTTGCTGATAATGTAATTGAAAGATGATATCATATTGTATTGTAAATTGGATAAATGTGAATTTCGTATACTGATTAAATATTATTGTTTTAGTAAAAAATCCATCACTGAAACCAAGAAAAGGCTTGATAAATTGGTATGGAGCTTCTGTGCTATCAAATTCAATTGTTAAAAAACTGTTACCAGCACAAATGACAAAAAATATTCAGATCGCCTAAAAGAAGTTGTCATGCTAGAAATCATGACAATAATCCATGGAAGGGTAATAGACAATCGGAAAATGAAAGTGTGTGAGGTCGCTGAGCATGAAGTTATCTCCATTGTGTGGGTTTATTATATTTTACATAAATATTCAAGTCTGAGAAGATCATCACTGAAACAAACGCCTATTTTGAGGGTCTTTAAAAAACCTATCATTTAGAAGGAATAATATAAGATATTAGCTATTTATATCTTGCGTACCAAATTCAACGTTTATATTTAATTTTGATTATATTATTAAACTACAATTAGGGAATTAATATAAACCATCCAGTATAATAACAAGTGTTTAACATGCTTTTAAGTATTAAAGATGAACATCTGACTGCGTATAATGAGCTTTCATACATGTACTAATTATGAAATAAACCGGTCGCCGGTTATTATTCTGCATATCTGGTATGAAAATATGTTTTTTTCTTATCAATTACTTCTTTTCTTATATAAGGAATAATTTCAGAATACTTTGTTTTATTTTATTTCATTGATTATTAAATTTAGATTAAAATAATTGACATTTACGTAATTATTCCATTTTTATTACTAATTCTTTATCAACTCTATCAACTTTTGAATATGTTAATCAAACCTCTTACTGTATTTAGAACTAACAGCTTTATTATAGATACTTGTGTCTCTTATAAAGGCATAAAGAATAAAGAATGTTGTAGATATAATGAAGAAAATATTAGTCGATCTGAATAGTGCATGCTGGTTAATATTAGAGATCGACATTATGAAAAGTAAATAGAAATGGATTTGATTCGAACAATTCGTGCTTCTACACACTTTATAATCTTTGGAATATTTCAGATCCATGTATTATTAAAAATTGGATTCGAATAAGTGAATAATTCATGTTTTACCATGCTTATATATATTAGAATAATATAAATGTTAGAGCCTTTATGGATCATTTCGATAAGGCACGGTATATATCCGACGTCATTATTATGTACTTTTTGTAGTTTTTGATAAGGAATCGAAACGTAATCATTGTAAATATGCCAAATTTACAGTCGATATAACATAGGGTAATATTGCATGGAAAATCAACGATGTCATGATTTATTTTAGATTTTCGTTCATTACTCCAAAAGTGACTGAATTTTTATACTGTTTATGGTATATTTTTATTGTGATAAAACAAATGGAGTATGTTTTAAAATAACGTGGGACATGATTATCGTTATAGTTCTACGTATCTGCAAAAATTCGTTAGCATAGACGAAAAAGGTCACCAAGAGAGTCCATTTCATAAGTTTTTTTATGGGATCTAGAAGTGACTGAATTCTAATTTTATATTTTCCCACTTTTGCGAACGTATACTTCCTAAAAACAAGTTCAAATGTTCTCAGGTAGCTCGGTTCTATTATTCGGTACTATATACCATATAGTTTATAATACGCATTGGAATCAGTATAAACAGTATCTTATTTCTTCAAATATAAAAAATTTAACAGAAATTAGATGACGTGTATTATTTCACATTATTTTAGAAAATCATTGTGCTTTATTAGATCTCAATTACACAGGCCGACAAATTTCTCACCCAGAAACGGGACCTTTTGTGCCCGAAGTATTTTGATGCACTGAATCCGAATCCGATCCCAGAAATAACCCTATACGGCAGGTTTTTGAGATATCCTAACCTAAAAGTGCAAAAAATACGTTTTTTTGCTACATTCGTGGTTATGTACCATTATGAATAAGTTTTTTTTCTAAAAACCGATAGCACCTTCTTAAAGCAGCGCTCTTACCCTTCAAAACCGTGTCCCCAAATTTTAGATAACGTTTTTTTTCAGTGAGATATCGATGATTGAAATGAGTAACTTTTCCAATTTCAATACTGCATATGAATGTATCCAATTTTTCAAATAAACCGATATACAATATCTATGGTTTTTTAACGTTGTACCATCTAAATTATATGTGAAACTACTCTAGAATCTCAAATTTTCCTAACCTCAAAATGCAAATAAGGATTAAACTGGATCTTGACAAAAATTTGATTTGATTGAATTTGAACTAAAAAAGAAGAGTGTTTTACAATGAGTTTCAATTTCGTAATATAGGACTTCATCGATTTCTCAAATATATAAATAAGTAAAAATGTAAAGAAAATTTCCTTCAAATTAGATCAAATTCAAATGTTTGATCGGTCTGCCATATTGGAACAGCAACCCCATAAATTTTCGGATAGCATATTAAGGTTATGATCGAATTCTCATACTCATTGCATGACTGAAAGGGTTAATACATTTTGGATTCAGAGACTAAGAAATTTCTTCATATTCTCATATAAATAGATATTTGTGTCTTCAATAATTTTTCTCAAGATCCAGTTTAGTCCTTCTTTGCATTTTAAGGTTAGGAAAATTTGAGAATCTGGAGTAGTTTCACATATAATTTAGATGGTACAACGTCAAAAAACCATAGATATTGTATATCGGTTCATTTAAAAAATTGGATACATTCAAATGCAGTATTGAAATTGGAAAAGTTACTCATTTCAATCATCGATATCTCACTGAAAAAAAACGTTATCTAAAATTTGGGGACACGGTTTTGAAGGGTAAGAGCGCTGCTTTAAGAAGGTGCTATCGGTTTTTAGAAAAAAAACTTATTCATAATGGTACATAACCACGAATGTAGCAAAAAAACGTATTTTTTGCACTTTTAGGTTAGGATATCTCAAAAACCTGCCGTATAGGGTTATTTCTGGGATCGGATTCGGATTTAGAGCACCAAAATCCTATAATGTTCCGTTTCTGGGTGAGGACTTCCGTTAAATTTTGTCGGCTTGTGTTATCTATTTAAAATTATAGTAAAAGATATCCAATTAAATATATTCATGCAAAATTACACAGACTTACAAAAAATAGGGTTCTATATGTTCTATCTATGGATCATTGCCGAAGAAATTTTCTTCATAGAATTCGAATCGTCACTCAGAATTGCTCTACCAAGTCAGAATTTTGAGCAATCCTAACATAAAAGTGCACAAAATACTATTTTGCGATATTACGTGATTGGTTACATCGTGAATTAATTTTTTAACGGGTTATGCCACCTTAAAGTATCACTCTTACCCTTCTAACTCAATTTATCGGATGTATAACATGTTTTTTTTCATCGAGATGTTACTAATTGAAGTTTAGTATTTTAGAGGTATCGTTACAAACTTTAAGATAAGATCCATTTTTCAGGAAACATTTAATGTGTATCTCTATAGTTTTTGGCTCACTGATTTGTAATTCAATAATATAATTACTAAATAACCTCAATCTTTTGAAATTTCATAACATAGAAGATAACCCATTTTCATTACCCAACACATTCTGTAACCTGGAGTCTATAACCCTAGTCCCTGAAATCCCAATTTGACCTTATTTCAAGGCTTGCAATGAAATCTCTATAATACTAAACTCCAATTACCAATATATCGGTGAAAAAAAATTTAGAAAAATGGATTTTGAAGGGTAAGAGTGCTACTTAAAGATAACATAACCTGTTACAAAAATTTAATTCATGATGTAATGAATAAAGTAATATAAAAAAATAGTGTTTTTGCAATTTTAGATTAAGATTTCTCAAAATCATGACGTGATGGAGCATTTCTGAGGCCAGATTTGGATTCTACATAGAAAA
This sequence comes from Chouioia cunea, assembly GCA_030064505.1. Lineage (NCBI taxonomy): Eukaryota > Metazoa > Arthropoda > Insecta > Hymenoptera > Eulophidae > Chouioia > Chouioia cunea. The sequence continues at coordinate 20,692,003 of JAOPFQ010000002.1, forward strand.
TTACTTTGAGAATGACCTCTAGCAACTCTAAGACAAAACCTTGCAAGCCTATGTTATTAATGATGAGATGTAACATATCAAATTGATATTAAATGTTCATACATTTGATTATTATTTATGAGAAGATTTCAGGAACATTAAATTAAAATAATCAACTATTTCATAAATATGACATTTATTTTCCCAACTTAAAAATGTTCATAATTATATTACAATTATTTGAGCAATATGTCTATCAATTTTTAAAAATTATACAAATATTCAATTGATATTTATATAAACTTTTTAAAAATATTTGATAGTATATTCTGAAGACTACAATCTTCATTGTACATTTAATTCCTTTCTATTTTCTTTATTTATAGGAATAAATATGCTAACCAATGGTACCATCGATACACAATGATTTATTTAATACTGATGATAATTTTGTTTCAATTTCTTTATGCTGTACCAACGATAATAAAAAAATGTTATACCAGGTATGGCTATCTGAATTCATACATATAGTATCTGAACTGAAGAAATATTTACGTTTGTGTTTCATAAATTGCCCTTCCAAGCTAGTCTTTTCACTATTCCACGAAGTTCATCACGTGGTACTTTTTCTATGGTACCATGAAAAGGAGTGTCATTCCATTTTTATCCAGTGCGTAATATAATGATAAACCAAAATTATAAAAATTTTGAGTTATTATTAACTTAGAGCTCTATTAAAAATTACGTTTTTAACCATATTCTTATGTCTTTTATTTATATAATATATTGATTTGAAATAGAACGCTGTAACCGCAAGCACGCCATGTGTTGTACTTTCCGAAGTGATGATGAAACGCTTCTCTTCAGTTTCTTCCTTCCTTTTCAAGTAAATTGCAAATGAATGAATTGCTTCCCGTTCCAACAATTGCTTTTACCTGATCTTGATATACTGTTCCACAATTCTAAACAAAATCTCCTATGACCATGACTTCACATTAATTCTGACATAGATGTGATTTAACATAATCATTCGCTTTAATTTTTATCAAAAAACACATTCTAATAATTTATATTTGAACTTTACCTCTCGAAGATCAAGATAGTCTTTAACATAACCCAATTTCATAATACGATTGCTTTACAAGACTTTTGGTTCAGTTTCCCATTTTTTGAAATTAATATAACTTATAACATTTTTTTATATAATTTTGAAACAATTACAAAACACTTATTAATCTAAGATATAAGCTTTTTCATACATCATTTTGATTAAAATATCTTCTGATGTTTGTGGTAATTTTATAATATATATATATTATCATTTGCCACTATATTGCAAACTTTGCGTAGTCGAAGGCGAAGCCTGGCCCGGTTGCACAGATTTGTCATTTACAGGGTGCTCTTGAATCAGGGGAAGGCGGCGTGGGGTGAAAAATACTTTAGCGCCAAGACACAACTGAAAGGCCGGTCATAAAAATGTACGAGAGGGAAGAACTTAGCAAGGTTGATTAGGTTACAGAAAAAATAAACGAAAAGCGCGGATTAAACAAACAGGACGTTTAATTAGCAAAGAAAAAGATAGTGCAAAGAAAATCATGCATGTAAGATCGCACGAGATCGAGAGAGATAGTAAATCTGCACGGTACTTACAGATGCGGATCCGTAACGCGATGACAGTTCGATGTCTACGGGGATTGCTTTCGGCCTCAGTGTCGCTCAGGTCGTAGTTGGTGTACTTATCGGCACGCACGCACTTCCAACCGCACGGAAAACAAACTGTATCACGTAGGAGTCGGCAATTGATTTCGCAAAAAGGTATAAATAATAGAGATAATGTGGTGACATCCCTACTGACTCGCGGCTGCGGCGGTACTATCGCGAGCCCGCGTGTATAGCATAGCCATAGACGCGGGGAGTCTATAGAGGATAGGACAGATTCATATTTAACACTTAGTATCGTTAGCAGGTGCGGCGCGTCTCCCTTCGCTTTCTCTCTCTCTCTCTCTCTCTCTCTCTTTTCTTGTTTCACGCTTACGAAAGTCTTGTAAAAGACTATCGGGCACGCTAATATACATATACAGGACATGATATACTATGACAAATACTTAACATACGTAATATATATATATAATAATAATTGATAAAAATGGAAGACAGTGAATATCTCAAGCGCTACAGTACTAAAGGAAAAGAACATTTAATCTCTCGTTCTATTTCATAGGCAGTAATAGACAATGGAATCCTAGTTAATATATGTATTCTTTCTGAATTGGTTGTTATACTTTCATATGCTTCTTTCACTTCTTTATTAAATTCACTTTTTTTTATAAGATTAACTCGATTAATTTCTAAACAACGATACTTTCTGACAAGTAAAATTTTTAAATTATTTGATAATAAATCAATTTTTCTTTCAACAATATGACGTATTTCAATATTTATATAATTTAACTTTTCGATTTCAAGAATACTATTTCTCTACGTTCATTTTATTAGATAAGTCATTCTTCATCACATTGTATGCAATTAATCTCTTAATCATTATTATCAAACTGTGCCCGCAGAATTATGTCTTCACTTGCGTTGAAACTAGTTTTATTATCTTTGTTACAGTAGTATTTCTGCAGCAACATAAACCAAAGATTTACGACCTCGTTAGTATTAGCGTAATTTGAATAAATTAGGAGATTATGATTATGTCATAATTATATAATTTTCATTAAAGCTAAAATGTAAAAGGTAATTGCCTATGATCTTTTATAAAAGATATTGAATGGTGAGGAATTTTACTTTGATGGTTAAAATGTGATTAATACGACTGTATCAAAAGATTCTTTTATTTCTATGGTTTACGAAGCATACGAAATTTCAAAAAATTTAGTATAACATATAGTCTAATGAACTAGATTATTTTTTAACCAGTAAAAGAAAATTTGAGTATCTGTAACTGAATACAATAATTATTGATCGGATTAGATTATTTAAGTGCAAACAAATCGTCGTAAATTCTTTTTGTAAAAAAAGATATTCCCTGATATATTTTAACAAAAAAAAAGAATTTTTACCTTATAAATCTACGGATTTATAAAACAAAATTATCTACGAACATTTCGGAACCTAGTCGGCTTTTTTAACGGTTGCGTCATTTGGCAATTTTATTACGGATTATTATGTAACATTCTCCAAAAAATAAATTGCAACTAAAATTTTGCAAGTAAAACTGACCCTTTTCGATGTTTATATTTGTTTATAATTCTTTTATCAACAAATGTATTATTATGGCATATATATTATAAAAATGTAATTTTCGTACGTATTAAAAAAAATCACGCAGATGCGAATTAATAGTTTTTGAATTCTGGCGTTTAAAATTCAGATTTTTTTCAATTGTCCATAAATTTTTAATTAATTAATATTTTAGCGTAAAACTTGATACACATGATGCTCTTTACATAAACTTTTGATACGCTAAATATAACATGAATCTAAAACTATGCTCCAGTTTTACCTAATTTGTCGTCTGTCTTGTATTCAGAATTTTGAGTCAGTAGCTTGGTTACTATTTGATTGACAGTATTTTAATATTAACGATTTTCGAGTTTTCATGAAAATAGAGAAATCAGAAAAGTGTACTTTAATCAAACGCTTTTATTTGACAGTTTTAATACCTAATGAAATTAAGCAGGAAACAAATAATACACTTAAAGACTTTGTTATTTGATATTCAACGGAGAAAAGATGATTTGCAGAATTCAAAATGACACGAACAAGCACGAATGATTTTGTCCAGACGGTTCGGGGAAATGTCTATCACTGATATGGTTAAAAATTCTACAAATCGGATTAGAAGACCTGAAAATTAATGTTGTTTGAAGTAGCAGAGACTATTACAATATCAAAACAACGTGAAGGTAATATTTACAAAAATATTTTGATTTTTTTGCAATGTTTTGTGAATAATGAAGTGAAAAACCAATCGTTTTTATTGATTATTTTGAAAAGAGTAAAAATAGTACCGATAGGTACGATACAAATTTATTGTAACATTTGAGCAATGAAATTAAGAGAAAATTACAAAATCTAAAGAACAATTGTAATGGAAAAACACTTTATTCATTACCTTTTTCTCCAGATTTAATACTCAGCGACTACTACGTATTCTGTAACCTCGTGAAACACGTGAAGAGACAAAGATATAATAACGAAGAAGTTATTAATTTTGAAGAAATCGAAAAATGTCAATAGGTTATTTGAATAAAAGTTTTTAAATTAAGATAAATAATAAATAAACAATTTTTTTTAATAAATACAATCATTTTCAATTCTTCTTTTACATTACAAAAAAAATATGTCATTTCATTTTACGTGGAGTACGGTAACATGTGAAGCAATTGAGTGAGATCGGAGAAGGGGGAAACACTCCGAGATCGAGCGATATCGTTTAATTTAGTGTTGCAAAGTAGGGGAAGGCGTGATATGATCACTGCCAGATCTATGCAGTACCAAATCAATGGCATATCAATCCATGTGAACCCATGTCTCACCCTAATACTACTAAATAACGTTCAATGATAGATTAATCCAATATGAGAATATAGAAAAAGCACTATAGATTAAAAAGGGTGTCCTTGAATATTACGTTAACAAAGGTACCTATTAATAGCATTGTTTTTCTTAATGTAAAATATAATTAACAAAATCTGTATTATACATTATATTAATATGTATTTTTTTAGTTTTAATGGGATTCTGATTTTCAATCTGTACATTTTTCTGTTAATTGAAAAGAAATTCTGTTATTTGTAAAAGATGACCGTCAGTTTAAAAATAAGATATTATTAAAACATCACTTTTTATCAATAAATATTTTCTTGTTAATCATACCATCATGAAATTACTGTGAGATACGAGTATTTCATTCATTAGGTATGAGATGAATGCATTTCTGTGTTTTATAAATGAAAGTACTATTTTGTACTTGAATATGAACTTCGAAACTTACCGTTTAATATTTACAGTTAATTAAATTCATTAACTAAATTACAAATGAATCCTTACCTTGATGAGACGTTGTATTACCCTGATTTGGTGGACGTATTGGGGTAGAACTGAATTCAGCATTTGATCCAGTAACGGTATTGGTTGAATAAGAATTTTGATAGTTGCCGTAACTTTCGATTGATGAATTATTTGAAGTGCCTGGTGGAAAAGAATCTTGGGAATTTGAAGAACCTAAGATAAATGAGAAAAATGAAAAAGAGTGAAAAGAAGGCGTGCATAATGGAGGTTATATATTAATATTACAAAAATAAAATTTATACATACGACGGAAAACAAATTTGAAGTAGATCGGAGAATTTGTTTTATTTTTGGTACATTTACAATTAAAAAAATAAGAATTTTTTTTCAATTACATAATAAGAAACTATAAAAAAAGGTATAAACATTTAAAATAAATTGTAACAATTTTCGTCGAAAAAGGCAAGTATTATTTGAAAAAAAATTGGTTACAATCAATTCCTTATTTAGTTTCGGGTAATAATCCGTCATAAAACTTTTTCATAATTTTATAGGAAATAAATAATGAGTGCATAAATAAAGCCGTCATCGAAGCTTAGTCGGGTGATGCGACCGATAGAAACGTCGACTCTACCTCGAAATATTCCCAGGTAGTTCGTATATATAACTTAGTACTGCGAGTCCTATATTTTATAATAAAAATTTATATTATTATAAACAACGTCTTATTTGCTTGAATATAAACTATTTAACCAAAATTAGATGAAATATAATATTTCATATTATTTTACAACATATTCGTGCTTATTAAGAATTCCATTTTCTAGTTGTAATTGCAGTAAAAAATGTTTGGATAAAATATATAAGGTATATGAAAAATTATTAATAATGAGGGATAACAAGTTAAATTAATATTATATATTCGTCAATTCGATTATTATTGCTCAAAAAATTTCAGGAAAGTGAAATAAAAATAACCAAATATTTCATACTTATGAAATGTCGTTCGCATAATTTTACAATTTGCATAATTTTAATAAATATGTTCATAAGATTTTAATAGTTACACTCAGAAATTCATTAATATTTTTTCGCCTTAGTATTTTATTCATTTATAGAATGCGTGATAACTTAAGATACCATAGATACGCAAAGCTTTTTTTTACTACCAATGATATTTTAATCAATTTCTGTATACTTTGCCATTGCACAGTAAGTAAATCTTATACCAAGTATGCCTTTTTGAGACCATTCATATAGTTCCTCAACTGAAAAAACTGCTTGAATTTGCGTTTAGCAAACTAGCGTTCCAAGTTAGTCTTTACACTGTTCCATCAAGTCCACATATATTTTTCCCATTCAGCTTCAATGTCATGCGTATCATAATAAGAAATCAAAGATATAGTTTAATTTATTCTTATATATGTTTGAGACTCCATCAGATACATAAATAATTTGTTTAACCCTGATTTCGTATATATTATGAATATAATCAATAGCATTTTTCTAAATTATTTCTCAGACAAATGTCAAACACCTACCAATCCAGGATATTTCGCGCATTTATTATGAAAGCAAGTCTCATCAGGCTTTTCATACGTTATTTCAGTTACAATATCTTTAGCGGTTTATAATAACTCTTCATCATATATGTCTTTAAATTTTTTACTGTTATTTTACAGTCTTCCACTAATTTCCGATTCTAGTGATAAATACAAATATAAACATTGGAAATACTTTCAGATTAATTTTTTTAAATACATTAATCAAGTAGCAGTATAAAAAATACGTATGTTCAAGTTAAAATTTTAGTCAAATTTCTACAGTGTTTTTCAACCATGTCGTAAACTTCTTAACAAATAATTGAATCTGATTTTATTGTGGCTTTTACATACGTTTTTTTACTTCATTATTAAATTCACTTTTTTTTAAAGAAAATTAACTCGACTATTTTCTAGACAACGAACTTTTTCACAAGTACATTTTTCAAATTATAGAATCAATTTTTCTTTCACTTATATAAGTTTTTTTAATATTCCTTCAAATTAAAAACTTCAAATTTTTCTACGTTCGTTTTTTTCGATGAAATATTTGAGCATGTTACATCTAATTCGCAACGCGAAAACTAAATTATACCTTATACTAAAAGGGAAGTCTCTGCTGGTCGTAGTGAAATAGTAGAAAAAATAAAATCTATAAAAAGGGGAAGGTAGGAGGCGCAAAACGGCAAATTTATAATCCCCGGAGGGGGAGGGAGATTCCCGATGTCATTAACGCACCAACGAGCGGCTAATTGGCCAAAAATATGGCCGACGGGCTCCGGCCAAGGCCCAGGAGCTCCGACACAAATTGATCACTTTTTTACACTATATGAAAACACTTATTGTGCATTTTAACAGCAACACGGATCAGTTTCTCGACGACGTGTATTAACGTAATTTGAATAGATTAGGGCATTGTGACCATAGCATGATTATAACATTTTAATTAAAGTTCAAATAAAGATCTCTTAGAAAAACTATCGTATGATGAGAAATTTCACCGTGACATCTTATGAAGTCCGATCATTTTTCTTTTTCTTTTTCCTTTATATACAATCTGTCATAACTAATATTTTGAATTTCATAAATGTACAACCAATGTAGTTATTACTTCGTTATGGGCCATTGAATACATATTCTAAATTTATGGTAACAGGTGATCATTCAGTATCAGTTCTGATCCCCCTTATATCATTTTTAGAATTTGAGGAGAACATTGTTACGAACGAATTATATCCATATTTTTCTTCTTCTGAACAGATTTTTTCAGTTCTTTAATAAATTTATTATACTCTATTCTTTCAGCTTTTCAAAGATTATTTTTGAGATACACATATATTGAAATTATTACATATAATAATAGAGATAGGTCAAAGGTTATATCGAGGTTTGGTTGGTCTCGAAAGTATCTGGGATATGGTCCTCTTATTACTGCAAAGCCTTAGATCACGTAGTTTATTTAAATCAAATATTCAGTAAATCGAAGTGATTAGTGTTATAAGAATGTTGTGGGATTTTTAAAAGATTTCATATATGAACATTATATCAACGTTGTTATTTATAAAATAGTTTTTAGCTCAAGATTTTTTTTGCCAAACCGTTTTCATTCCAAATTATAATTTTTACTCTTCAAATAATTTATTAGATTTATAAGCGTAATATATATGCATTTAGTACGCCACTTACGAATATTGATGGTGATCTAGATAAAGATTTTATTATTTAGATTATCACCGTTGCAGATATTCGATGGTTGACTAGCGGCCATATTTGCTGAATTTTTAGAATATTAGAATGTATATTTCATTGATATGGCAGCTTGGTATACAATTGAAATTTACTTAAAAATTTTTTTCTTAACCATAATATGAGCAAAAAGACTCATTTTTTTCCTTGGCAATATTTTGTACAAGAATTTTTTTTCAAATCACTGTCGTCGCACGAAAATAACATCTTTATTCTTTAAGAATTCACAAAAATTTTTTGTTTCAAACCACTGAGGGGGCAGATTTTTTTCTTGAGTCCCTACTTTGACAGTCTCTACTTTTTTCAATTTTGAGGCTTTTTCATTGTTTTATTTTTTTATATGTTATAAATGTCAATGAAAAACTAATGGAAAAAACGATGGTGAAAATGTTTAGTTTTGTCTATTACGCCTGACAAAACACCTAAAATTCAGCTGCCTAGACTAGAATATCCATTTAATCCGGCTGTAATAATGATCCAAAAATTTGTCTAGAAGATCATTACCTTATAAAAAATATCTATATTAAGTTTCATGAAAATAGATTACCTATCCCTGTGGATTGTGTTGACTAGGACAGTGTTGTATTTGAAGTTACTGTACGGAAAATTAAAAAAGTCACTAACTTACCAAACTGTTCCGATAAATAATTAATATATTTACGGTTTTTAAAAAAACACATTGTTTAGAAAAACACTACAAACTCTATATGACAGAAAATAATTTTTTTTACGTTACGTTAAGAATACAGAATAAGAATGTAATTAAGTAGGGAAAAGGTGTCAAAAGTTCAGTATTGAAAAACACAATTACGGTCGACGACTACATTATTTGTACAGTTAGAGACAAAAAAAATCTCATTCACTACCTATGACAACAAACGTTTTTTATTATCTGCAATAACTGACACGTTTCCATGAAGTCATTATGGAATCCCACTGTTTGAAAGGTTTCGAATAGATATTTTGGGAATGCTTACCATTTAAATAAGTATACAATTCAATCTTGACAGCTCATTCTCTCGACGAAAAAGTTGACGGTAACAAATAGTAAACAATAACAGTCATCTTTCGATTACGCTTGGAGTCAACAATCATAATAACTTAAATCAAGAAAAAGAAAATTACTTGTGTTTGCGTTCGTTACTACAATTACAAAATGTTATTGAAACACTATTTTTAAATTTAAAGTAAGTATAAATATTCAGTACTTTCATTTTTTTTGGTAACAGCGCTTTGAATTTCTTGGTTTGCATTCAAAATAGATCTTACAACATCATTTCAGGCGATGAATTTAAACACACCAATAATGTGATTGAATTAGAAAATAAAAGCAACTAATCTAAAATTCTTTGAAACATTACAGCGAGAAGGTTCTATTTGAAGTGAACGATGAGTTCGAGCTGTTTCTACCAACGATGGTGTCGATTGTATTGATTGAAAATGACCAATTAATGAGCAATATATTGAAAAGCACTAACAAGAAACAATTATTATAAACCTGCGAAGGTATCATCTGTATTCAATTCAGTACTGCATAATATATTAATCGAAATATTAAATGGTTTTATTTACATAACTTCAATAATGTATTTCTTGCCACATAATTCTATATGCTTTGTTTTTGTATAGGTTACTTGCGTGATATTAGGTTATTTTGCTATGACTATCAAAACTACTACTTTTGAATACTTGTTATCATCGACAATAATGTAATTCTTTTCGAGATTAATCATAGAATTACCAAGAGTAAAATATCTACTTTTTTCTTTGCCCACGCCATATATCCAGTCAAAGAGATTAGTGTTTTTTATGCAATGCGACAATATATTCATTAGTCGAATTTTCACGACTCATTACATTATTGTTAATTGCTACAGATAGCCTTTCATAATTTCGTGTATTATTGTATTATTAGTAGTATTATAAGCATCTTTATCGGTAGATTGTATAGTTTCATATTTGTTGCTACTATTAGTAGCATCATCTGGCATATAACTAGTTTCAGAACGTGTTTCCTCATCTCCAAATTTTGATTTTTTAATCGACTTCCGACTTAATTATCTTCTTGTTCGCCTTTTCCGATAAATTTTCAGATGGCGCAACTTTGCTCCTAGATTTTTTAAGCTTAAATCTCTGAAAAAAGATCTCAAAGTCTAAAATACTTTGCTTTCATTGATTACTAAAAATTCAGTAGATTACTGGTTTGAAAGTCTCGTTTAAGACTTTATCAGCATTTAACTCCATTGGGATGTGTAATAAACGCTAGAAGACTATTAGTTTTGCCGCAGTTTGATAGACAGCATAAGATAGCTTGAATACTATTAAGAATTAAATCCCCATGACGCTTTGGATAGTAATCTCCATGCAAAATTACATCAAACTTTTCTATAGGAAGTATTATAATTTACTCTTTTAAATCCATGCTCATGTAGAAAAGTTCATATGATAATGGATCAACAGTGTATCTATGCCTAGTTTTTGTAACATTAAATTATAGTTGCATGATAAATTTTGGAGAGTGATCATTGCATGCAAGAAGTGATCGAAAAATCTCCGAAAACTTCAAAAGCGATAATGATCTGAATTGATTAACAACATCATTAGTACATTTTTATTTAAAATTCATATTCCAGGCTGTCAATATTGTAGTCTGGGTACAAAGTTGATTAAATGTCTAGCTCGAGATGATAGAGGCGTTAATCCATTCAACACAGCTTCCAAAGAGCACAATAGAACATACACGAAAAATACCATCATAAATCTGAAGACTGAGACATAGTGTACAATGTCACTAAAATTCATTAAAGATCGATCTATAATGTAGTTTCTATGATTTCACAATGATCTTTGATGATATGCGATCGTTGTAATGTCTCGGTAGAATAGAATAAAGTTAGAAATGACAGTTGAAGTATCAAGTAAATCACCAGAAAATATCTAGAAGCTTAAATAGGCGAAAAAGCCACACAAACATACGATTTTAATGTATTCTTAGGTCATTGCACCGCGTTTAAAAATCTAAAAAAATATTGAAAATGTTCATAATTCAATGGGTCTACATGATATCATTAATGAAAAAGAAAAAATTATTTAAAATGACTTGGAAATCCCTTCTTTAATTTCATCTTGACTTATTTTTAACCATACACTCTTGGTAAGTCTTACGCAAAATTGTTACTAGGGTTTTATGATATATTTAAAATCACGCAATAAATTAATTTCCGCCACGCGTGCTTTTTATTGCGTCTGTAGCATAAAGGCTTATTAGACAAAAATTCATAAATGATTCAACAGCATAACGTTGTTGCCATAGTGCAACGCTGAAATATTGGATGCATTACTGATATATCAGTCTATTGCTATGTCGTAACTATCATATTACATTGTATACTTTGTGACGGAGCTTCTAGCCTTGACCGAAGCTCGTTAGCCATCATATCGGCTAACTGGCCGTACGCTAATGAGAGGTCGGCGACCTCGGAAAATTCGTCGTGCGAGATGGATGAAGCGAGGAGAGAAAAGTAAGGTGCGCTCACCGAGTCAATTGAATTTAGATTTTGGAAGAGATAAATATGTTTGGGTCCAATTGTAAGTTTTATAGTGATTGTGGTTTCGGAGCTGAACTTTATTTTTTTTTCGTTTGGACAAGATTGTGCCTAAGCTGATGGGTGTTTTGCTTTATCTTTCCCTCTCCCTCACTCTCAGTACCTAAATTTTTATTGTTTTTTTCATTATTATTATTACCAGGGCTTCGCTTAGCTTCTCCAGGCTGTACAGTCGGAGCTTTGCGAAAATACTTTTCCGTTAACCGTCGTGTTCCAACTTGCTCCTCCGTGATCTTTCAAGGTCATCGAAGCTCTTTAGCGCTGCGTGAGGCCGAATTTCGCGCCTCTTATACTCTCTTTATATTAACTTATTAAAAGGGGCAAGTGAAGTCTTCCCCTTCATTAAAAAACAGGTAAGAGCATCCTCTTGCATAGTGTTGCAAATTTTATGAATTGTCAGTATTGATTTAAGAATTGATTTTGCTGCTATTTTTATTTGACAATATCCGTACCAATAAGTAAGTTATTAAATAAAAAAATACGAAATTATACTCTGGACAAACAGTAAAGCCTTACTAATATTCTTGCCATAATGGTTAACCCAAATAATATTATATAATTTAGCGGATAAAGATTCATATAATACTGTAACGACCGTTGTGAATATTTGTCAATTTCTTAAAATAATAATATAACAAGTCATATATAACACTTTCTCTATTTCACTGTCGAAATTTTCGAAACTTCGAAAAAAATGTTAAAAAAGTAATAAAAATTATTTTCTTAGGTTGCAATTGAGAATATGTAATATATTTAAAATTTAAAATTTACTTGAAGTCATATTTATAAATATCTAGTTAATAACACTCCCTATTTAAATTCTGTCCCTGCTTATTTTTTATTTCAATTAAATAAAACATATGTAACTCTCAACAGCGACATAAATTATTCCCACTGAAAACAATATTAATGAGACTTTCATCGCCAATGTTATTGTTTATCTCTGATGAAATAATTAAATTGTTTACAACTTAAAAGTAAAGACGTGCAGCCTAAACTCTGCATTATTATATGTGTATTTCAGCAGTCAGTCTAAATCAATATTTTAGTTGTCGTAGATAAAACGGGGAAACAGTTTTTACACCTAAAAACCAGACATCACTTGCCCAAAGGTATTTGGTGTGCAGAATTCACATCCGGAGTCAGAATTACTCCTATACCTCTCATTTCCTAAATATCCTAACCTGAAAATGCAAAAAACATATTTTTTTTTTGCTATATTTGAACTTATATCACAGAGTGACAAACATTTTTCCTAAAAAAGAATCATGCCATCTAAAACTACCACTCTTATCCTTCAAAACGCTTTTCATATTTGAAAAATCTTTATTATTCGCGGAGATATAAATAAATAAAGTTAGATACTTTAGTGATTTCATAACATAGATTTAACATTGAAAATAGTTCTTCAAAATGCGGAAGTAAAATATAGCACTCGCAGGATATTCTGCACTTAGATTAACCTGTTGTGGGTGTAGTATTTGTAAATGACGTACTTCTATGTTAAATGGTTCCATACGTTGATTTGGCACTTTTAGATTAGCAAATTTCAGACACCAAAATGATAGGATAATTTAGAGGTTAGATCGGGATTTGGTGTCTCAAAAAGCACAGAAATATATTACTTTCATTTTCTACAGAACTTTTTTCTATGTTATTCCTGATGTTATGATAACGCTTAAGTACCTAACTTTATTTAATGATATCTCCGCGAATAATGAAGATTATTCGTTAAATTTTGTTGCCCTGTGTAATCATTTAAGACGTAGTCATCGAGTTTAAGTACGAATCCAGTTTTTTTTTAATATACCTTACAACTTTTACTACAATAGAAGAAAAGATGTAGCAGTAAGTAGTTAGTTAATATATTCAGCCTAATACACTTCAAACTTTTTTCTCTTTTATATTCTAGTTCTAATTTTTGGTAGAATTATTTAGCTACACGTCTCAATACAGACTAGACGATTATAAAACCGAGTACTTTCTGTGCTTAAAATTCTTCGTATCTGTTCGACAGAGTCTCTCTGATATGCATATTTCCATAGAGTAGTAAAACAGAATATCCTTTTCATATACTTTTTCAACAACCCATCCTGAATACGGTTTTTAACATAATAAGAATTGACTGAATTTCAGGTTGTTAGAAATAACACTCTAACATCAAAATGTACTCTTACTTATATTTCATTTGTGATATTCTATGAAAATTATCATATTACTGTAGTTTTCATTCAGAAAAAAATTACTTTTACATTTAAGTTTATATTTATTTAAATAGAATCATTTCTAAAAAATATAATCCAAAGAATCATACTTTGATTAATTGTTGTAGTATGTAATAAAATAGCTATGAATTTTATATTTGAACAATGTTTCTTTCATGATTTTACTTTTATTTTTTTTCACTCAAAAGGCGAGAGGGCTACGGCCCTGGAACCTCCTTTTCCGCCCTATAATTACATATATTGGAAAATAATATACGTAATTTCTTCGCAAAATTTTGCTGAAGAATTTATACAAAATCTACTGTTATTAATATTAATAAAGCTTACCAGGAGATGGTACGGATGATGTTCCTTTGGTACCCTTTTTTTTTGAACCGGCTTCTACTTGATTTATTATTGGTTGTGGATCAACGCCACCACGATCAAAATGACATTCATATGCAAGTAAGTGCTTAGTATAATGTTTTCTCAAAGTATATGCTGCACTACTACTGGCACCAATACCTAGAAGACCAGCAATATCTTTCCAAGTTTTATTTTTAGTAACCTGAAATACAAAATTATTTTATAATACTACTAATAATCAAATAAAAAACTTCTGTTACTTATGATAGATATTAATAATATCTTCTATTGTTGTAATCATTTATCTAAATATGTACTAGAGTACATGGTAATAGATCATTATGAACGCATAATGACCTCATGTGTATTTACTATTATTATACTTTTCAATTGATATAGCACTAAATATTGTATTGCTCAATATGTTCAACAGTTATAGAACTAGAAGGTAAGTTGTACATATGTGTATAAACAGATCAAGCTGTAAATACTAATATATTGCAAAAGAGGCAAGTAAGGGATTCACGGCTGAAAGAACACTTAGTATCTTGCAATTAGCAAAGCTTGAGCTCCAATGGCAGAAAAACTTAAATAAAGCTATAATTAATAATAAAAAAATAGGAAGGATAATAAAAACGCTGATAAAGGCTGCACTTTTTTCGCATAATTAAATGGCGTAAAATATGAAAAGAATGAAAAGGTTTCGCAAATCAATAAATATATGGTTGTTGCAAGACAGTCTCCAAAAACTAAACTGAAAATTTAATTTAGACTAAGTTAATGAAAACTAATATTGTTTTATTAAGACAAATTAATAAAAAATTATAAGATAAAAATATTTTATTAAGAGAATTATTAAATAAAATAAAAGACAAATTAAAGAGAGCCAAAATTGTGCATAATTCTAATGTTAGCTGTGCGAATATAAATATATTAAGAGTTCTAAATCTAGTTTTAGATGATAATTCACAATCTTTTCCTAATCTCGAAAACCAAATTGATAGAATTAAAACTAAAATTTAGAAAACTGTAATGAGTAAACTTCTCGATGACATAATTTTACCTATCAAGAAACTGATAAAAACAAGATTTTGCTTTATTGTAATTAAATGTTTGAGTAATGAAGATGCATGTAAAGTTGATAGTCAACTTTGTGAAAAAATTGGAAAGGAATTTAATATTGTACAAGAAAACTTCAGTCAGTCAAGAATTAATATATTTAAGATTGGAAATAATATGTTAAAAAGAATTATGATGAATTAGAAAAAGATATGAAGGCTTGAAATTTGGAGGGTACTAATTATTTTTATACATTATTCCACACCAACAATAATGCCAGAAATAAAAACTCAAACTTATTGGGACAGATGTCGAATAATATGAATATATTTTCTTTATTTCTGAAGTACTTTTACAACCAGTTACACAAGATTTAATAAATGTTGTTATAACTATTAGCTTATTTATATGTTATTCCACGTAAGTACTTTTCAATTGTAGATTTCGAGAATAGTACATTAGAATAAGATGACTGGATGAAGAAACACCTCCTCTTTTCACGTATTAACTTCTTCTTCTAGTCTCATTAATTTCGACAAACCACTATAGTGCAGTTAAGGGGGCCAGAGAGGGGTAAACCTATAAATGTAAAAATGTTTAAAAATTGATTTTGGTGTAATTAAATATAGAAAGAGTATTATTTTAACAGTGAGGCATACAAAAATATCATTTAATCACTCATATATAACAAATTACCATCCGGAGAGCTGGTATGGTCCTGTAAGTCTTGAACAATCAAAAATACATCACCGTAGTTTTTATCAACATTTATTTGAGATGCATTAATTTTTATGAATGTCTTATCCTTCTATTTTGTCTACTTACACACTGAGCTGAACACGTTTCTAAAAAAAACGGTGATTGTGAAAAAGTTTACTTCCAAATATTTTGATCTAAAAAACTAATATTTCTTTTTCTACTCACTTTTGTCAAAATCTACATGGCTTAGACAATGACAGATATGTTGCGGAATATTTGTACTAAATTTAAAGTCAAGTCGTTAAAAACTCAATTCGAAATTCTATGACAAAGGTGTTAATTTTCCAAAAAATTAATCATGGAAAAAATTAAATTTAAAATTTACCAATACTATAATTTCTTTTATTTTGCTAATTTTAAACTTGATGATTACATACCTGTTTTATAATCAATACAAGTGGTTAGGCTATATATGTTTTAGCTCACCACCCGTACAAGCCACATCCGGCCAGTCTTTCACTCAGCCCTCGGGGCTCGTACGTTTCTTGTGGTGGCCCTCATCCTTCGAATATATGGAGTACTCCAGCCGGACACTATCCCTTTTATTGTATATTCTCTAGTACATACCCATTGAATACTGACCTTCCCCTCCCTCATATTGTCCAAGATGTACCACGTAGTGAGCGCAAGTCTGTAGTTAGTTACAAGTCTGTAATCAGTTTAGCTAGTGCAAAATATTTTGCTGAAAGGTCTTATAAGTTTTTTAAATAATACTGTGAAAAATAGACATCAGTAATGCTAGGTTACGTAACAAATAGAGGAAAAATAACATTAAAAAACATTTAAATAAAGTAACTATACGTTCAATAACATGATTTTAAACTTTATGCAAATCGCTAAATATATGGTTACATTATTTGAAATGATTAGCATATTTTCATGTACTCTATATATATTTAAATAAAGCCTCTGTAAGTATATATTTTCCGAGTTCATCTACATTTATACCAACATTTATTCTACTTCTTTAGGTAATCAAGGTAGTTCGTCAAAATAGCGAGATTGGTCAAGAATTTCAACTTAATGCTTACATAAATTTTTGATATAAATGATTTTTATAAGTTCATTAAACTTTATTATGTTTCTCTATTATACTAAAAAGTTAATTAAATCAATTTATATGGTCTACGAAGGTGTGATGCAACGGAGATAAAAAATATACAAATTAACACACGTCCACAATAATGACAGCCTTAACAACGGCTGTAACAACCATGACAGAATCAGAACAATCATAATAGCAAGATATACAACCGCTAACAAATCAAGTGATATTTATAATTTTCTTTTGTTATTTATTATAGTAATAAAATAATAAAAATATGATTTTTTCACAGAATAATCGTTCACTTGAAAGCTTATTTTTTTCTATCAATAGGAATACAATTCAACATCAACATAAAAAACAAGAGCAAATACAACTTACTAGAAGAAAGAATTTAAAGATAAAAAGAAACGGCTGATCAATAACAAAAATACATGAGTGTAGAATTTAATGAGGAAGGACAAAGCAAGATTAATGTATATTGATGCTGACAACCTATATAGTTGGACAATCCCCTAGTCACTACAATAAAGGTGATTTGAGTAGGTTATTAATAATGATGAGCCAGACTTTTCCATGTTTCGGATGACAATAACGTTAGATATATTTTAGAAGTAGATCTAGAGTATCCAAGAGGTCTTCATGATAAGAATAGGAGCTTCCCTATTTGTCTAGAATATATTATACCTCCTGAATTTACACAGAAAAACACTCTATAACAAGGAATATTATTTCATCCACTATAGAGCAGTGAATTAGGCACTTAGATAAAGACTTAAAATCAAAGAAATATACACAGAGTTAATATTCGATCAAAATCCTTCGCTTAAATCTTATCTATGTTTGAATTTGAAGAGATACTCCGAATTTAAATGCCGTAAGTCCAGATTGGTTTAAGTATTGGTTTAATAGCAATAGTAAATTATGATTTTCTTCTGATAAGCTAGTAAATTTACCTTAGTTTTACATACTCTCATACGTAGTCGCCATATCTTTTTTAGCTTATTTCCTATATGTTTGATTTTAATTGATATTGTAAATTTCATAGATCATACTATTACTAAGCCATTCTTATATCTCTATTATAAATAATATGACGGTTATTAAAATAGATAGGTTCTTTTGAAATTACGCGTTTTTTATCAACAAGTAGTGATGCCTAATTCCAGTTAATATTTTTGCGATTTTCAAATAACAGAAAATTTATTCCAGATTAATAAATCATTTAGTTACTCATCGATTTATGTAAATTTATTAGCAAAAAAATTGTAGCGAATTGAACAATGAAATTACTCGTCATTACGTGGTTTTGTCCGTTAAACTGTGATATATTAGATTTTAATAAATAATATTTCAATTTATAAAATGCTATTTATTTTTTATGAAACTAGTACATTTTTTCATTACAGAAATATACATGAATTTAATAGAAAATATTTATAGTATTTAAAACATTTGAATTGTTAATAAACAATTGAAAGTTACTTACAAAGCCAAATACCCTTGATATTTGTGTTGAGAAAATCAAAACACCTTAGAAATTAGTGTCAGAGTGATAGTGACGATCTGGAAAATGGATTACAACCGGCCAAGAAAATTAGGTATCCCAATGAATAAATTCCAAGTCTCCGTAATACACCTTCTGCATATAAACGTGTACTTTCTACGATACAATCAAGTGATTTTTTATAAACTAAAAATATTCCTTTATTTTTTTTATATCTATGTCTTTCAATAACAATTAATGTTTAATATGCATTTACTAATACTTCGTTTATAATTAATTCATATGCTTATTAGATGGTAGTTGTTTTCAAATGTTCAGAAGAATGTTTATACAAATTAGAATCGCATATAAACCTCTGTACTGTAAAAACCTCCTGTAATTCCGTTTATTTTTCTCTCTGCAGTAGCCAAATCATCCATTTTTGCACATTTGATACGTATAAAATTAAGTTGACAAAGACTATGAAACGCAGGTATTTTAACTTGAACTGTTCAAGAAGATCTAATATTTCTTAAAGATTTTATTTACAATCTGTAGATGTTACATTTGGTAAATGATGTAACATAATAATTTATGAATAACAAACATTTTGAGATGTATGCATTTTCCATTGGAAAGTCCAGTACCAAATTGGTAAGCGAGTTCAATTAAGTAGGGGTAATGGTTAGTGTTTTTTAAATTTTGAATTCATAATTTTATTATGCAGGATATTTTATGTGAGTTAGTTTGGACGATTTTCTATTCTTGTTTTGCACCTATTATAGTAGGTGGTTATTACTTCTTTGACTGTAAGGGTGTATAGATCCTTGTTAAGTAGATTGTTGAGAATAAATCAAGGTGCATTTACTATGTTTTTTAACATTTTTGACTGAAATTTTTCCTGAATTTCTATGCTTAAATTGGAAGCTATTCCGCATAGTTGTATACTGGTTTGAGAATTGTTTTTAAGTAAGGAGTTTATCTTTTAGATTCAATTAGGATTTACTTCCTATTAGCCAATAGATGTTTCTTAATTTTAAATTAAGCTATTTTCTCCAGATCTGCTGTTTGCAATCAAGTCTTCGTTCTAGGTCAATTCTAAAATATTTTACGTTGTTATTTTGGCGAACAGTTTTATCGTTTAGAGTAATTAATAGGAAGGTATCTTTCCTTAGTATGAAATTTAAGTGATTGGCTTTTTCTTAATTCGCTTTTATTCTCGAGACTTTAAACCAATTATCGACTTTGTATACGTGTTTTTGTAGGTTTTATGACGCTGATTTGGCGATAGATTGAAATATAAGTAATATGATGAGATATAAATATCCAAGATACTTCCTTACGGTACTCCAGCCTTAATTCGTCAATTGAAAAATTATTGGTGATTACTTAATCGATTTTAACGCAGAAGGATTTGTTCATCAAATACAATTGCAAAAGCTTTGATATTTTCATAAGAAAACAAATATTAATTTTGAATATAATTTTTGGTGACAACTTTTTCAAAGTCTTGCCTTATATCCAGAAATTCTGCAGAACAATACTTTTTATTTTCTAGAGCCTTTCTGATTTGAACAGCTGTATCATTTACCTGTTTTATGATAGTGTTTACTTTTACATCCAAATTCATGTCTTGAAAACATATTCATTTTTTCAATTACAGGATTTGGTTTTGCGAATACGATTTTTTCAAGAGTCTTTCAAACTATCGAAAGAAGGCATATAGGTCTATATGAAATAATTAATTCTGCTTTTTTTACCTGGTTTACGAATAAGTATAACTTGGACCGTTTTCTATTTTGCAGGAAAGTAAGATAGTTGTAGGCAAGCATCGAAAATGATATTAATGTAATGTCTCTTTTAGCTTTTGTAGGCAGTTCTCCATACATCCTGACTATAATATTATCTACAGTGAGTGCTTTATTATTTTTAATTTTTTCTGATGGTATTTACTACATTTGTAAATTTAGTTACTTGAATCGAATTATTGTTCTGGATTATATGATACTTTAATTATTCAATTTATTCCATTCAATTTTCTTCCTGTTCAGTGATGTCTCTAAAATTGGTCGTAAAGACGTTGTTGAGATGATTTGTAAAGGCCGTGCAGCTTTCTCCTTGTTAGTATGATATCAATTAGATCTGGAACTTTGTTTTGATCTGTTTGTTTTGACCAGTAAGTTGGTTTTCCTATCGATATTGGACAAAGGTAATTGTTTTTGATAGTCTCATAAATTTATTTCCTCTTGGTACCGGGATACTTGATTTTGAACCCCACCATGGATGTTTAGTGTTATAGTCACTACCGACAATATATCAGTCATCGAAAGTTTCGAAAAAAAGATAAATAGATTCTTGATTGACTCTGTGGTTTGGAGGGCAATGTACTGAAGAAAACTATTGTTAACATAATGAGTTATTTCTAATTCTATAATTATATCGATTCCTTCGTGAAATTTGTTTCCCAAATGACTAAGTAGGTATATTGAATAATTTAGAATTATAAGGTCATGCGTATTTGTAAAATGAGTTTCTGAAACTAGAATAACGTCAATATCGATTTGAATTAGAAAATTTTCGACTTTCAGTTGTCTTTGATTCAACCCATTTGTATTCCATATTAACTTTGAACTTCTATATCACTTTTCAACTCTTTAATATCTACCGAACGATGAACCCCAAGTAATACAACTTTGTATCCATTGTTTTCGTTGGAATATATAAAATTGTGTTTTCCTCTTTTTATTTCCTCGACTATCAGTAAGAAGTTTTCTGACAACCATAATTGTATTTTAATTTCATTATTACTTAAAAAGTTTAATCTATGTAAAAACTCTTTCAGTTTTTATTGATAATTGCATCTAAATACTTCTTTTAGCGATTGTATATTTCTTACTCCACTTACAAAGATTGGCGGTAATTTTACTTCGTTTTCTTCAGTTTTGCCTCAATTTTTTATGTTTGGATAATTGATAGAGAATCAAAATTATTACTTGTCTTTATTACACTGCTCAGACAGTTTCCCAGGGTGTTGAGTTGGTGATTTTTTATTCCTACGCTATTTTAGTTTGGGTTTCTAAGAATTATTTTCTTGCTTTTATCGGTGATACAACTCTAGTATTCTTTGTCATGCGTTGTAAATTCCACGGAAATTGTATCTACTGCTGCATTTTCGACAACAGTTTTTTTCTATTGGGATAGTAGCCTTATTGGTCACATCCATGTTATTAATGTTTTAATTTGATTGATTGGTCGATTAGTATACTGATCTTTAAGGTTAAACTAGTTATGTTTAACTTTATATAGTCTTAACACGACTAATCACTTTAGCTTGAGAGTGATTCAGCATGCGTCCACTCTACTCATGTAAATACGACTTGAGTAAATACACAGACAATTCCTGAAGACAATTGAATGTTGTAAGAGAATCCTCTTAGATCGTGTTGTGCATGAAACATTACGATACAATACCAGCGTTTGCGACTCTTCCATCGAGTATGTCTATAGAAAAAACGTATTGGGCAACGATTCATTCAGAACACTGTTGTATACACATGGCAGAGTTAATTGAAACAATCTGTTCCCCCTTTTGTTTTGCTGTGATTTAAAATAATATTGAGATTTGCACCTACAATTTCTATCGATTTAGAATAATAGGAAGCTAGAAGTATAATCTTTTTCTTTTTTGGAATGAATGAAAGTAACACCGTATTTTGCGAAAAGTAAAAGCTTGTATTCGGAACTTGTTTCGATGTTAAATTTATTGGTACTGGTACTTCTGCCTTGTTTCTACGAACTGTGCCTATTATTTTTAGATAATATGGATTTTTAACAAAGCGATCAACGGAAAAATCGTCGTAAATAAATTGTCATGAATTACTTTGTAAATTAATTGAATTGGTGAATTGGTTCAATAACTTATCTGAAAAAATATTCAGAATTCTTTTCTCTTTGAAGCATATTAGCTAGTTTTTTCTTAAGTAAGAAATAGCAAAGTTAATATACACATTTCAGCATCGTTTAGTAATCAATTTGATATCTTATTTATTGGAAACTCAAGAATTGTTCATCGATTGTTGTTCTTTACAGGCATTATAGCAATTAATGCAATTAGTGATTAAAATAGTTTAGAATTTTGACCCCTGGCGATCATTGAAGTGAAATGTGTTCGAATTGATTATTGGCATGTAACATTATTTTTTCAAAAATCTTGTCTGGCATTATACCCTCTTAAAATTCCTCCAATATATAAATTTCGCTGTTGGATCAACGGGATTCGCTATTATCAACTTCTGTTGCGGATAGACGATCTGAAAAAAATTTGCTAATTTAATGTACTTTCCGAAAAGTAAAAGTTCATGACTTAGTACTCCGAAATGATACCTAGTCTCTCTCTATTCCTCCGTTTCTCCTTATCTTTCGTTAATATTGCATGTCATACTTATTTAAATGCGCGTTGGGCTAGCTGGTTTCGCCATATAACAGATGCGCACGGCGAACATTTACCCGAGTTTCAATCGCTGATAGGGACAGGAAATTCACCGAAGAGTCTGTTGGGAATCATTTTATTATATTTTTATTTATTCTTTCCCCTAAATGTCATCGATGGTCTGTTATAGTCATAGCTGTTTCAAGATTCTCGGCGATTTTGTGCATCTAACAAACTCTGATCCAAGTTAGCATTCTCAAAGTAGCCTTCATTTATATCCATCATTTCCAAAGCACTATTCTTCTTCAGAGCTAAAACTTTGTTCTATTACATAGTTACCTTTATCTGTTATATTTTTGACGATGGCTAATGACTAATCAAGCATCGTGGCTAACGCCGGTAAGGCCCGACTCTGCAAGTTACACATCTAAAATATTGAATAAACGTTTGCAACGCGAAATCTCTAACTCCGCTAGAGGACGGGAAAACTTACCTTTCTATGAGGGGACAGCTTCCTCGATCGCACTGAAACCTATAAAGCGCGAACAATAATGCAAAAAAAAATAAAAAAGGGGAAGGTAAGAGGCGTAATTACGGCCTAACACGGTCAGGTAACTAATGACCTTGGAAGGTCAAGAACGGGCGAGTAGGCAGGCGTTAAATGATAAGACGAGCGATTCGGAGTAAACAAAAATGAATTTATTGGAGACTACATTAATAATAATTAAAAAGCGCGAATAAAATGAAATTCGCGCAATAGAAAATGTAATTCGCCAAGCTCCGGCTAATTAACCAGGAGATCCGAGCTAGGCCCAATGCACGCAAACAATATAAATAATTAAAAGAAAAATTGCACGGAGGAAAAGAGGGAGAGATGGTAATTAAAGGCATTCACCGTCTCAGCAATCAGGCACAAACAAATCTTTACACTTTGTGCATTCACTAACGTCACTTGTTCACCAAAACAAAATAAAAAATCTAAACAATCGAAAATCAATCACACGACTTTGTGGCTCAAGGCATACTGAGCCGGCGAGTGCCACTTACATCTCTCTCTCTTTTCTCCGCGCCGAAGATTTGCAATGAATTTTCTGAGGTCGCTGACCTCGGAAACATAAGCCCTAATCTCGGGCTATTTGTAACGACGAGCTCCGTCACACGTTCAAAAAACACGTCGAATTATAAAAAAAAATATTATAGTTTGTAATATAGTACTTATAATTTAAATATAAAAATTACTTCCTATAAGAGCAAAAAAAATCAGAGTTTAAAATATTTAAATGAATCACCGGAGGGCTTTTGATCTCACCCTTTACCCCGTTCGCTCATCTCAACACCTGTCGAAAATGTATGGAAAAGTAATTTAAAATAACAGTTAACGCTAGATGGAGCCATAACTCTGATTTGGAATAAGGCCTTAGAAATAGAGATTATTGAAAAAGAGCTAGGATTGTTATAACCTGATGTGACATTTAAGGGACACAGCTGAATAAATAAAGATAAATAGATACATTCGTTTTTCCATCGACATCATTACAATAAAAAAATTAATTATCAGCCGTCAATGCAAGTGTAAAAGACAAAATTGGCGCACAAAATAGGTCCTGTCAAATACGAATATACTTCTCAATTTCGAAATGTCCTATTTTTAAACTCCTAACAAAATTTTTTTTTTAATTATAGTAATAAACTTAACATATTAAACGCGATTTATTTGTAAGTGATTCTTTGAACTAAATTATTAATTTAAAAAGTAACTTCAAAATAATCTGAATGCATGGTTGATTAACCTTTAATTCCAGTGACTCAACTAGACGAAGTTGGATTAATCTTAGATCATAACAACTTACTTTATATTTTCATTAGTCACCTATATTCATTAATGTGATCAGGATTTTATACCTTTATTAAATTCGAAATTATATTTTAACTTATCAATTTTCTAACTGGCAAAGATGTATTTTGATGGTCGTTTGAGTTTTAGGTGGTAAACTCAAGAATGTCGGATACCGCAGATACTATGTTTATTCCGTTAAAACAAAAATCACCGATCAGAAAATAAATTTTAGCATATGTCTCGAAAAACTATCGACTAGTAAGAAATACTTTTTAGTGGAGAACTATCACTTTTGCTTCAACTGCTTAAGTAGACACCACCTGAGATAAGGCTGTGGACACATGTAATGTATCTCACGAGTTTACGCATGTTAAAACATGATTCGAACTAAATTAAATAACCTATGGAAATACAAAATAAATCACGATAATAAACAAATCCCATGTCAAAGGAACAATCAAGATAAATGATATAATTCCCTATACGATACGAGAGAAAGTTTGCACCAATCGTAACAATATCTTTAGTAACAAACAGACTGCAACACTCTCTATAATACTTAACCGTGAAGCTGTATTGTTATTAATTTTCCTTAAAATTAATTTTTTTAAAGATATCACAGGCGAGATGATGTTCTTTTATTTAAGATGAGGTTATATCGTTTTATTTACCATGCA
Organism: Chouioia cunea; assembly: GCA_030064505.1. NCBI lineage: Eukaryota > Metazoa > Arthropoda > Insecta > Hymenoptera > Eulophidae > Chouioia > Chouioia cunea. The sequence continues at coordinate 20,717,755 of JAOPFQ010000002.1, forward strand.
TGTTTAGCATGCAATTATTTCATTTTTTCATAGATATAATATTTGGTATAGAAGATGTTTCATATGATTTTTATGAGGAAATGCTACAACGGCTTATTAGATATTTTTAACTAAATTTCTATAATTGCAAAAATATCACTATTGATTTTAATACTAATTACACAGGTCGACAAATTTCTCACCCAGAATCGGAACATTGTGGACCCGAAGGATTTTGGTGCGCTGAATTTGAATCCAACCTCAGAATTAACCCTATACGTCAGATTTTCGAGATATCCTAACTTATAAGTACAAAAAACACGCTTGTTTGCTATATTCATGATTATGTACCATTGCGAATACATTTTGTTTCTAAAAATCGATAGCGCTCTCTTCAAGCAGTATTCTTACCCTTCAAAACCGTGTCCCCAAATTTTAAATATAATTTTTTTCAGTGAGATATCGATGATTGAAATGAGTCACATTTCCAATTTCAATACTGCATTTAAAAGTATCAAATTTTTCAAATGAACCTATATACAATATCTATGGTTTTTTTTAAGTTGTATCATCCAAATTAAATGTGAAACTACTCTAGAATCTCAAATTTTTCTAATCTCAAAATGCAAATAAGGACTAAACTGGATCTTGACAAAAATATCTGATTTGATTGAATTTGAACTAAAAAAGAAGAGAGTGCTTCACAATGAGTTTCAATTTCGTAAAATCTGACTTCATCGATTCCTCAAATATATAAATATGTAAATAAAATTTCCTTCAAATCAGATCAAATATCAAATGTTTAGTCGGTCTGCCATATTGGAACAGCGACGCCAACAATTTTCGGGTAGAATATTAAGGTTACGATCGAATTCACGTACGTCATTGTATGACTGACAGGGTTAATGGCTTTGGGATTCAGGGATCTGGGAATATACACTCGCCGGTTACAGGGTTCCGGGGCTAAGGAATTTCTTCATATTCTCATATACGTAGATATTTGTCTCTTCAAAAATTTTTCTCAAGATCTAGTTTAGTCCTTATTTGCATTTTGAGGTTAGGAAAATTTGAGATTCTGGAGTAGTTTCACATTTAATTTCGATGATACAACTTAAAAAAACAATAGATATTGTATATCGGTTCATTTGAAAAACTGGATACTTTTAAATACTATATTAAAATTGGAAATGTAACTCATTTCAATCACCGATATCTCACTGAGAAAAAATGATATTTACAATTTGGGGACACGGTTTTGAAGGGTAAAAGTACTGCTTGAAGAAGACGTTATCGGTTTTTAGAAACGAAATTTATTCGCAATAGTACATAACCATGAATATAGCAAAAAAGTGTGTTTTTTGTACTTGTAGGTTAGGATATCTCAAAAATCTGACGTATAGGGTTAATTTTGAGGTCGGATTCAGCGCACAAAAATCCTTCGGGTCCATAATGTCCCGTTTCTGGGCGAAGACTTTCGTTAAAATTTGCCTGTTATTCATATTGTCATGATTGGATATTTTTATAGTAATAATAGATTTCAAAAGAGTTGAATAGATGGATCTATTAATAAAGAATAGTGTAAATTATTGTGAATTATTGGTCAAGACGCAAATGACAAATGTTATTGAAAGTTACTGAGAAGTAGTGCGCAGTTGTCTTTTGCGTGCAAGTAATGAAACTTATGAATGTTGAGTCATTTCTCTCTAGAAAAAACCTTTATACTTAGTCAAAAATTCAAACAGGTTATGATGAATATACAATTACTAACATCTTACATTATCTAGAAATTTGAACTACTTCCATTATACTTGTTGAGTCTAAATTTAACTTTATTTTTCGATCCATACCGTAATTACTGAAAATAAATTAAGACAAAATGTGCTTAATTCGTTTTTTATTATAAATCGTTGGATATAGTTCAAGCTTACTAATTCTGATGCCTAGATTTGATTAAGTAAATTGGTTGTAAACTTGATCGAAAGCTAAAGTAAGTTTTTCATGTGACGATTTTCTTCACAATATATGGTAAATTAAAAAGGTATTAACCTCATGAATTCCTAATACCTCAATTATTAAAAGTGTTTTTAAGTGATTTAATGTTTTATCTTTCGATTCACTGTGCATGGCATAGCCTTAAAGACTTTAGACAAATTAGATATTAATTTATGAAACTTACAGCATGTAACGTAATTAAATTATTTGAAGATGTACTTGAAAAAAAAATTCTTTTGACATTTATTAATAAAATATTGATAAATAAATTAATTAGAAAACTACATAATTAAAAAATTTAAATTTTAGATACATCTGGTAAATTAAAAAGGTTAATACCGAAAATAAATGGAACATATAAATAAACATTATATTCAAATATTGTAGAAAATTTGTATAAGTTGTCAATATGGAATAAATTAAGTGAGACTAGCATTATTCCAAACAAACATATAATTAAGTAGACCAAGGTCTAAATGGAACTACACTGCACCTTGCATACCTCCATGAAGCCCCCTCTTTCCTTGACGTAGATATATAGTCTGAATAAATCTAAAGGATTTTTAGAAATTGTAGGACAACTTGTTATCGGCGTTCTCCTTTCTTCCATGAAACTAACAAGCTTATCAAGCCAAGATCTTCTTTCTACGGAATCATCCATTTCATAGAGTTTTGATAAACTATCGGATTTCTGGAAAAAAGGACAGAATAAAAGCATATCCAATGGTAGTTATTAAGAATTCTTGAAAACTTATATACCTTAGATCTATATGGATCGTGAGATAATTGACTGTTATAAACCTGTAATATAAAAAAATCTTAAATTATTTGAAAGCAACAGTATATTTAATTAAAAAGAATATCAAATTATCATCATGAATGTATTGCAGATGTTATGAGGATAGATAAATAATCCTGATATTATATTTTTAGTAATATCAATATATCTTTCATTCAGTAATAAAATTAACAAATAGTTTAAAACAAAAATTATTTGTCGTTTATTTATTAAAATCGCTTTAAAACCCTTTTGATATCTAATAGAGAATCGGCAATGAGCGTGCAAATAAAGCAATACCTACGGTGTTCAGCCGGTTAAGGCAAACAATAGAAGCATTGAGTCTGCCTTGAAATGGAATCCGAAAGGTAGACAAATAAATCATTGAAACGGGAAGCAGGTAATGACTTATCCATTGGCAATTTATTCAAAAGGAAAAGAGAAAGCTGCAGAAGACTATATAATTGTACCTGATTACATATTCACACATACAAATACAAAATCGGTAAGGAATTAATGTAAAAAGAACATCGTATTATTTAGAATATATTATTAAAAATCTAAAAAAATGAACTTAATATTTGAGAGAATATTCATTTAGTTTTTATAAGTTAAGAATACGTTCAGAAAATTGTAGTAAAATAATTATGACAATCGTGAAATTATAAACAGTTTGTCTAATTTAGGTCGAGTTCTAATATTTGGATGAATAAGACGTTTATATTAATATCAATTTCGATTACATAATATATGGCCTACATTACTGAGTTATAGAACTGAACTACCTAGGAACATTTCAGCACGAACTCAATACTTTTATCAGACCAGACTGAGTACCGCATGTAGAGCTATATTTGCACGCTCATTATGGAGCCCTTATTAAGTATTAAGAAAGTTTTATTAAGGATTACTATAGAAAATTATCAGAGTAATCTATTACAACAAAAATTTTTTAAATAAAAATTGCGCGTTTCAACGAAAATCGTAAAAACTAATATTTTAGTGTCAAACTTCGTACAACTGATGATCTTCACACAGGCATTCGATAAGACAAATATAAAAGAATTAAAGATCTTGCTCCAATATGACCCACAGCTAATTTGTTTTCTATCTTATAACATGTATAAGATATATGAATTTGAGTAAATGTTAGTTTCAATGACACACTCCACTTAAATGTCTTTAAATGACATTATCAGCACCTAGTGTCTTTTCAGCGTGGTAAGCTAGATATACCTCCAATATATGGAACTATAACCAATGCATCATACCTGTTTTGATTAATTTCTCGAAAACTTTTGACTTGATCCCTTACGATAATCTTATTCGTAAGCTCAAAGGTAAATGTAGCGAATAGTATTTTGAGAACTTTTTAGATAATTCTTTTAGTGTTTTTCATACGGCATGCATAAAGACTTACATTTCTTCAGACATTATCGAGGAAAATATTTTACTGATCGCAAAATTATTAATAGTTACAGACCCTTTTGTTACGTACGTTAAAGGGTTGCCATGCACGAATATTCCTTATCTTGTAGGTTTGTATTTTTAAGATACGCTAAGGATCTATTGGCCTTATTCTAAGAATGTACTGGCATAAATTAAACAGGTAAAATGATTTTGTGAATAAAAAAAAGAAATATAAAATATTCTTTGACTTCGAGATAGGCCTTTTAGATAAACTTGAGCTACTATGTCAAAGAAAAGAAGCACAAAAGCAAGTCGAATTGTCGAGCATAATGAACCGTCCTTGAAATATTCGTCAGTTTGTATTCAACTTTGTATCAATATAATCTTATAAATGCAACATATCATTATACGTATATAACATCTATTTATATATATATCAGTTAAAAATCATCTATTAATTAAACATAGTAAATTGTTTACCAACTCGGTTTATTCTTTTATTTTACAACAAAATCTATCAACGCCTCATTGATCAATCGAATAGAACAAAAATTAAAAAATAATAAATAAATAGAAAAAACCACATCTTCACGATTAAAGTTGCAGATATCGTGGGTTATAAAATAATTCACAAAAGAGTTTCTAATATAAAATTCTTGGATGTTGTCGGAGAGTCTATCGTTTGGATAAAATAGTTGTGAAAGTATGAAGCTGGTGAGAAAATGCATGCTAAATTTATTAGCAACAGATAGTTTAAATATAATCATTTCTCTAAATCTGGCGTGAAACGTTGTAAAATCAACAGCTAATATCGAGTAAAACCATTACATCTATGTATGACAGAAATAAAATTAGTTTTAGGGCAAATCGAAGCAAAGTATTTCATTTTTTTTATATTTGGCACATCGAATGCCGATATAGAATTAATCACGTGTACCAAGTTTGATGATAAAATATTAATTAATTAAAATGTTATATATATTTTTAAAAAATTTTTGAAATTTTTGTTAAAAAGGGCAACTTTTATTGAAAAAATATTAGTTGCAATCAATTCATGGGACAATTTTGTATAAGGATTAGTAATAAAACTATCATAATTTTCAATCGGGACTAGATAATGACTTTTCGAAAAAACGCTACCTGCGGCGCTCAGTTGGAAGATCGTACCGATAGAAGCGTTCCATTCCCCTGAAACAATTACAGGTAGTTCAGTTCTATAAAATACCAAATTTATTAGCTAAACATTCTTTATTTAAATAGCGATAACTAAGACAAACATTTTTGACAAAAATAATTGCCGAAAATATGTTGCACTTTAAGCAGATTAATGCGAGCATTAATTTTGTTAATAAGTTGGAAAATTTTAATTTTATTTAATTGTTTCTCCCAATATTTCAATATGTTAGGTCGTATTTTAAAATTAGATTTACTGACATTAGTTGTGCTTCGAAAATCATATAAATAAGGAATTTTTTGGCTCAGTCGGGTTATTTAAAGTTCAATAATCAAAGTGAACGGACATCAATGAACGACAAAGTGAAATTTCTTATTGTATGATAGATTTTGTAAAATTACTTCAATTAAGTTTAATGAAAATTATACAATCATGCCATTACCCAAGTGTTCAAATCCATTCGAAGTGAATAAACATGAACGTTGTCGAGAATCTTTACTTCAAGTTCCCACAGAAATTCAGGATAAGTGGTTTCCATTAGTGCAAGAAAACGATGGCTTACATGCAACATGTTTGAGATACTGCTATATCAAAGATCCAAATGGATCCAAATGGAGTTTCTAACTGCAGTGACAAACGTTCAGGACATATAAATGAAGAAAAAGGTATTTGTAAAGATTTCATTAATCAAAAAAATGAAGTCATTTTCGAATTTTATTTATTTAACTTATATATTAAATTTCTATAATTAATTCATGAATACGTTTATAAGATGTAGTAAAATAATTTTAATGATTGTTGCATTATAAAATATTATACATATATCATCTAATAATGGACTATTTTAATTTCATTTTTCTAATATCTATTGAGTAATGTAATATGTTATAACTAGACTGTTTATTTCTAACTATACTTGGAAAATAGATTTCTTGTAAATTACGAATATTTTCTAAAATAATATAAAATATTACACATCTAATTGTGATTAAATCGTTTATACTGACATAATTCCGATTACATAATACATAGCCTATGGTACTGACTTATAGTACTGAACTATTGGCAAATGTTTCGGGGAAGTGGGACGCTTATATCCATCCAATCTTCCAGCTGAGAGCCGCAGGTAGCGCTTTTTTGGAAGATTATTACCTAGCCCTATTAAAAATCATGGGTTTTATCATAAATTCTTATACAAAATTGTCCCATGAATCGATTGCAACTAATATTTTTCCAATAAAAATTGTCCTTTTTAACAAAAATTTCAAAAATTTATTTGAATTGTTTATAATTCTTTTATTAACAATTATATTATTATGACATATATATATATTCTCAAAATACAATGTTTTTCGGGTGTTTTGAAAAAAAATCAAATCTTTTAAAAATTGTTTACAACTTTTTAATTAATTAATATTTTAGCGTCAACGTTGGCAGAAGTGATATTTTTCATATAGGCATTTGATGTGATAAATATAACAAAAATCGAAGATCTTGCTCCGATTTGCCCTAAAACTAATTTTTTTCTGTTATATATGTCAACTCAAAAAGTAGATGAAATTTGGAAAAAATAAAAAATATTAAATAATATTCTGTTTACAGTATTTGATTTAATTTAAATAATTAGTTAATGAATAATTAGTTAATAAATACGCTGCTTTATAAACTAAAAAAAATATAGCTAACGACCGATAAAAAAATACTCACAGGACTTGCTGGTGTTCGGGGCCATCCTGGACTATTTATATCAGAATAATCTTCGTGAATAGAATTAATACTTCCAGCACCAGGGGATGGAATCGTACTTGGAGGAGTTGCGGGATGATTGTGATAACTCATTAAATCTTTACGAACTTTAGATGTAAATGCTGAATCTTCACCAGATGCTGTAAAAATTACATTACTATAAATATATAAAAAGCTATTTTTTATTTAACTATAGATTATGCATTAAAACCTTATCAACGTTCATTGACATGAATTTTTAAAATTAAAACTTTTAAAATTAATTTGTAATTTTGTTCATTTTGTAGTAAAATTATAAGCAAAAGGGTTATAATAAATAAATAAAAATGACTTCCTTTAACAAATAAAGGAAAATCATTCTATGAAGAAGGAGATCTGAATGATTGATATAGAGTAAGTGTCATAAGTTTTGTCGGTAGGTCACATGAGGAATTGACACCGCGAAAGGGATATTAACATAAATTGAAAGCATTTGAAGCCACCGCATTTATATTGTTTCTCTTTCTCTATTATTCTTACTCTCGGGACAGCAGCAAAGAATTTTGGCTAATTAACTTTGCTAATTGAAACTTATATATGACAGAAAAAAAAATTTTTAGGACAAATCGCTAATCAGAGTCACTTGTGCAAAATTTAACACTAAAATATTAATTAATTAAAAAGATATAAATAATTTTTAAAAAATGTGATTTTTTGTAACTGTTATATCTCAAAAACTAATAGTCGGATCTGTGTGATTTTTTCAACATACCCAGAAAATATTGTATTTTAAGAATGTATATGTATATATACATATGTCATAATAATATATTTGTTAATAAAAAAAATTATAAACAATTAAAATAAATTTTTGCAATATTTGTTAAAAAGGGCAATCTTTATTTGGCGAATTATTGTGGTAATCAATTCCTTAGACAATTTTATATAAAAATCAGAAATAAAACTGTTCAGCTCTATATGACAGTACCATGGGCTACATATGATAGTAAACGTCTGCCACTGTAGTCAGAAACTTTTAGATATTTGATATAGCAATAGCTCAAACATGTTGCACGTAAGCGATCATTTTCATTTACTTGTGACGGAGCTCCTGGCCGTTGGCCGGAGCTCGTCGGCGCTTGTGTCGGGAGATTTGTCACTCACTGTTCCGAGGTCAGCGTCCTCGGAAAATTCATTGCAAATCTTCGGCGTGGAGAAGAGAGAGAGAGAGAGAGAGAGAGGTAAGTGACACTCACCTACTCAGTAGGACTCGAGCCACTGATCAATTAAGTTGTTTTTTTTTGTTTGGAGTACTGTGGCCAGTGCAGTGAGTTTTCTTTTCTTGTTTTTCGAGGTGGCAGTTTGCTGAGCCGGTCAGTATCGAATAATTTTGCCTTTTTCCCGCCTTTGTGCATTCAATTAAATTTATTTTTATTATTTGTTTGTTTGCGTTTTGGGCCTCGCTTGGTTCTTCTGGCTGTATAGCCGGAGCCTGGCAACGGACATTCAAATTTAGTGTGTAACTTCCGTCAATAATTAAATTACGATTTTCCCTTTTTTTATGTATTAAATTTCCGTAGTGTTTCCTTTGTTCTTTTCTTTTTCTAATTGTGGTTGTCGTTATTTAACGCCCTGCCAACTCACCTTCCTTTGACCCTTTAAGGTCATTTGTCACCTGGCGCACGTTAGACGATATTGCGCCTCCTACCTTCCCCCTTTTTTTTTATTTATTTAACTGCAATGTTCGTTTCTTTTTTTATATTTCAACGCGGCTGAGGGAGCCTTTACTTATATTTAAGGTAAGTTTCCCGTCCCCCCAGCCTTTCATTAAGAATTCGTGTTGCATGGCATTCCTTATGGAGAAGCGGCGCGCGTAGGGTAGGTGAGTGAAGGTGGCATCATCGCGTTTTGTTTTTTTTTGTTTTATTGTTGCGTGATTAACATAGGGTTGGTGTTTGCGGGTGGTAATGGGTCCAAAGCGTGTGTGATTGGTGAGGGGCTCAGGATTTATGCAAGCGTGGCCGTTATTAGGGTATTTCCGAAGAAAATCTGCAAAAGTTGCGAAGCCAGCAGGCGTAGAACTACGCCGTTAGCCCTGAACGCATCCTCTTCGGACTCCGAAGAATCCTACTCGGCGAGTTTGTGAACGAGCTCGAGCGGCGAGTCTTCCAAAAGAAGACCACCGTCGTAGAGAAGTAGCAATGCAACCTCCGGAAACCGAGGTAAACACTCGAGGTATCGGAGGAGATACAGGCGTCCAAATAAGCAGGGAGTGGAGTACGACGGCGTCAGTGTCCTCTGAGCATTCCGCCTGCAGTTCACAGGGGAAGGTGGCTTCAACTCCGAAAGTTTTTTGGAGCGAGTCAGGAAATGTCAGGAATTTTACATTTCTGCCTCGAAGATGTTTACTACCTTATTCACGGTATTAAGTGGTGGAGCCGCCGCTTGGTTCGAGAATAATGAGCTAAGCTAGCGATTCATGAGCGATTTCATCGCTAATTTTCACTCCTACTTTTGTCGGCGATTCTCTAACGTCGATGTGGATCGAGAATTAATCCGTCAAACGCAAGGCGAGGGCGAGCGCCTTAGTGATTACATAACGTCCTGTAGATGTATTTTCAGGCGTTATAGAAGGCCGCCCTCGTGGAAAACGCAGGTAAAGAAGATAATCGCTAACCTGCACCCCAAGTACTGGAGGTTTTTAGATAGCAAATCCATACGAGATTTCGCTGACCTCGAGTACTATAGGGGAAAGTTCGAGCGCAGACGAGAAAAGGAGTTTGTATCTCCCACGCCCTAAGATCAAATGTTGGTGCCTGGTGCAGTTTATTTAGCTCCAAAGACTCAGGCAAAAAATATTTCAGCATTAGTTGCACTTGTTGCGAGGGAAAGGTCTCGTAAGGCCAAAAGGTCCTCTGGAAAGAAAACATCCAGAAGAAGTTGGAAGTTTGGATCTTCATCTGGTAGTAGTGGTGAGGCATCGGCTGCCGTTCCGAATGGCGGTAAAACGCTTCGAGCGGTAAATGCCGTTCAGCAGGGCAAACAAAGGGCTAAACAGCCCAATAATGACCCCAGGGCGACATTGATCAACCCTCCTAATGCTGCTCCGTCGGTTCTTCCACAAGTCCATCGTAGTATGGGGCAAGATTAGTCGGTAGTGCTATTTTCGAGCAGCTGCTTCACTTGTGGAGCACATGGCCATAGAGCATCCACGTGTCCAACGCGACAACGGGTAGTCACGTGCTTTACATGTAGACGAGCCGATGACTAAACAAACAACTACGTGGCTAGGCCTGACGCTCGGGTCAGGAAATGTCCGAAGTGTGGCACTCCGGACTGCTCGTTTTTGACCTACCTAAACTGTACCGATTTGATGGGCCAGTGGATAAAAGAGCGCGTGGAAGCGACAAACCGACCTAAAACCTCCGCTGCAGTAAATCCAATAGGGCTGAGAAAGTAACCTGAGATTGTGAATGTTTCTGTAATGGAAAATCGGCGCCTGTTGGTGGTATGCATTGGAAACAAACCATGAAATGGTCGATGAGTCGGCTGTGAAATCGGCATCCAGCACCTGAAACCGACCTTTCTCTCGACCCCGCTATGAGGGAGATCGAGAAGAAGAGCCGCTCGCTCAACATCACCGAGATTGTTCTGCTGAAGGTTGACAACGAACTGGCCCAGTGGAAGTTGATGGCCGTTACGAGTGAGACCCCTCCATCGCTCTAGAAGAGAGCGAGCTCTCTGCCTCGTCACCTACGCAGGCTGTTGAAGCCACCTGGGACGAGCCAACCGCTCGAGTGTAGCGGTCGGGCCGAAACCCGGCGGTCATTCGAACAAATGTCAACCGGGTGCTCCCGATATATGGTTTGGCGAGGAGAACGCAGATGGTGTGGGCGAGGTATGACGCCGAAGGCGTTAGGTATACCAACGCCTACAACATCCCGCTCACTTCTGGGCGGACTGAAATTTCTGCGGTGAAGTCACAGACCCCACCACCGTGTAACCCTCCAAATCCCTCGAAGGGTTACTCACGCGATGAGCGTTGGATGGCTCAGGAAGCTGCCGAAGCTAGGAAGCGGCGAGGCGCCAAGAAGGTTGGCGTGTCCGGATTGGCACCGCATCCGGAAGAAAGTGGCGCCGTGGCCGCCGTTAGCGCTATCTGGAGGCGGCTGACCGACCTCCAGCGCATGAGCCAGCGGCTCTGAGCTGGGAGGTTTGCCTCCTCCAGCAGCTATATTTTTTTCTATTTATTTCATTTTAATTTATTATTATCATTATTATTTTTATAATTATGGTAGAACGGTTTTGTTTTTTTATTTTGATTTTGGGTTTCTTTCCTGGCGACCGCGTAATGGGAGTTGCTACCTCTTTTCAAGAACGTGAGCTCTGAAGGGGGCTGTAAGGGAGCTCCTCGCCGTTGGCCGTAGCCCGTCGGCGCTCGTGTTAGGGGATTAGTCACCGCTGACTTCGGAAAATTCGTTGCGAATCTTCGGCACGTAGAGGAGAGGGAGAGGTAAGTGACACTCACCGGCTCAGGAAGACTCGAGCCAAGGAACGGTTAAGGTGTTTTTCTTTTTGGTTTTGATTAGAGTGTTGTGGCCAGTGCAGTGAGAGTTCTTTTCTTGTTTCTTTTTGTTTTAAGGTGGCTGTTTGCTGAGCTGGTAATATAAATAATTTTGCCTCTTTCTCTCCTCCGTGCATTATTGGTATATCGATTTTTTTTATTATTTATTTGTTTACTCGTGCACTTTGGGCCTCGCTCGGTTCTTTTGGCTGTGCATCCAGAGCCTGGCGAGAGTCATTCAAATTTTGCACGCAACTGTCACCGACAATTAAACTGCGATTTTTTTTTATTTATATTAATTTCGCTATGTTTCCATTATTTCTTTTTTTTTTAATTAACGATTGATGAATTTTGTTTTTTTTTTATTTGACGCTGTCGTTAATTATCGCCCTGTACTCACCTTCCATTGACTCTCAAGGTCATTTGTTACCTGACGCACGTTAGGCCGCATTGCGCCTTCTACCTTACCCATTTATCAATTATTTAACAAAAAAATTTTGTTGTGGTATTCATTTTTTTTTATATATTTCAACGCGGCTGAGGGAGCTTTCCTTTATTCTTAAGGTAAGTTCCCCTTCGTACCCCTATTAGCTAAGATAATCGCGTTTGAACCATCTCTCGACTGATTGTGTTATCTTTTATTCCACATTCATTCAAGTTTCTTCAATTAATGAAGTAAATGTTTTCGTTTACTGGCCTAAACCAGAAATGTCTTGTCTCGGAAAGTAATACGGAAATCATAAAAGTAAGGAAGCGTAATCGAGGCGATGCATTGTATTATCATGCGTTCATCCAGGTGCTGAGTCTAAATCTACCTATTAATCACGGTAGATAAATATCTAAGGCGTAGTCCTCTGGTCAAGGTCGTATTCAGGTTTTGTAATTTACGTTACTCTTTTATTACGGAGGAAAAGAGAGAAAGAAAGGAGAGAAATAGAAATCAAAACTAGACAGGAACTAAAAGTTCGTGTTTCAATAATTCGAATGAATGAGAGGACGTCCTTATAATGGCATGATTATACATATTTAATTAAAGCTAAAACAAAGGTCTGTTACAGCAACTATGGTGCGATGACAACTTTTACTTTTACATTCTTTGGAATCCCTTCACTTTCACCGTTGAAAAATTCGATCATACGAAAAAATTCCTTATTTAAATGGTTTATGAAGCATAGAAAATCTCAGGAAATGCACAATATAAAATACGGTACAAGAAACTGGGATATTGAGAGTAGCAATAAAGAAAATTTGAATACTTGTACCTCAATAAAAAATATATTTCTCTACTTAGTTATATTGTATGCAGGAAAACATTCGAATATTCATTTCACAGACAAAAAATTATTACTCAAAATTAGTCAAAAAAAGTTTTATTACTATTTTTATATAATTTATTATAATTTTGTAATCAATACATTTATTGTTATACTCAAAGTGTAATATTTTCCACTTATTTCGAAAAATATCATATGGATGAGAGTAATAGTTAACAGTTATAAAATAAAAAAATAAAATTGATACCTTTATTTAAAATTATTTAAACCTTTTTATTACTTAATAATTTAACGTCACATATGGTACAAGTTATGATGTTGACATAAACATTTATTGCACCATATATAATAAAATCCAAGATTTTGCTCAGATTTTACCTGAAAATAACTTGGTTTCTGTCCTATTAATCCGGTTAAGTTCGAACATCAAATGTAATCCATAACGAATTAGATTTTTTTAAATAAAAGTATAGCGATCTTCAATCACTCTTCTAGATTTCTGAATAAATTTCACTGGAACATTCGACAAAGCTTACAAGCTAAATTTAAATGGTTTGCGGTTATATATTTTCAGAACCTAATCGCAAAAAAAATTGTAGATATTCAAAAATTAGATAATTTTATGTTCTTATAAGATGATGAAAATCAAAATTTTTTCAATTAAAAATTATACTACTTATTGTAAATTTAAATACAGCGTTAAAATAAATTTTTTTTGGTATATTTTGAATAAACAAATAGTTATTATTTTTTTTTTGGAGTAAGAAAAATGATAAAAAGAATGTTCTAATTTTTTAAATTGTTTTCTTATTGATCGTAATATTTAAACTCTTTCTGTATACACTGTAACCAACTTCTTGCAAAATTAATGTAATATAACGTCGTGCAATTGGAAAAAATATATATATATATATATATTGTAAGTTTAAAAAAAATGATTTTTTACAGTTGTTCTGAATTGCCAAAATATCAACTGTATTAAATGTTCCACAACGAGAAAGCTGATAAAATTCTGCACATATTGGAAAAAAATTAGAATAGATGGATTTGGGCTAAAATTGTAAACATATGAAATAAATGTGTATTTTAAAAAATACAGAATAATTCCTTTACGATGTACACAGGGATAATATGAATAAAACATAACAGTCCTTAAAAAGTTTCAATGAATATGTAAATCATGCGATGTAACCACATGGCTTCAGAATGCTTAGAAAATATATGTCTCCTAAAATTCTATTTAAAATAACATCGCGAAGCTTCGTCTTTGTTTTACTGAATTCATATGACATAATCTTCATTATGTAATCTAAGGATAATAAAAAAGCTACATGTACGGATATGCAGACAAAATAATTAAAAAATATAGCATTTTTATCTAGTTTTTGGCAAAATAAATGAATATGAATATAATTTATTTACATAAGCGATTCAAATATGAAATATGAATATTATAATAGAGTTCAATTTACTGACCAGCTGAAGCATTAGACAGCGTGGATTGTTGGGAACCTTCATCTAAAGATGTTCCATCAGGGCCAGTCGTAATAACGGATGTAACTGTGCTATTTGAAGTTACCGATACTGCAGTTAAGGTCGAAGTTGTATTAGTTATATCATTGTGTGGTTCTACATTAGGTGATGCTTCTACAGCAGCATGAATACATAAGTTAGGACTGGAAGACGATGTACTTGGTGGAGGCATAGGAGTACTTTCAGATATTGAAGATGAGTTTGTGTGGATTAGTTGATTTACATGATTCTGTGATGCTGGTGGAGGTCCCATAGCAGGTGGTCCCATATTTCCACCGGCACTGTACACCTATGATGAGACCAAATTTTTAGTGAGTCCTGATGATATACTATTAAAATTCATTTTATGCTATAGTAATGAATGGAAATATTATATTATGAAACTGCAAATTGAATTCGTAATGAATAGAAAGCGGTTCTATTTTAGTATACTTATTCTTACAGAGTATGTAGCATATTGAGGTGAGATGTTAGATCTTCCAGTCTGATACTGATTATTCGTCATTGGCGGGAATTGTAGATGAGGACGCAAAGCAGGATAATTTGATTGAGGCCCATAACTGGTTCCCGGATTAGAAGCATTAGAGTAAACTGGTCCTCCGGATACAGAATTTGTATTACTCTGAGTGGAATTTCCTTGTACAGTGCTTTGCCCACTAGTATTTATCTTGTAAGAGTGCGGTTGAATCGAGGAACCTGAAGTTGTTTCACAACCTATGTATTAGATTTAGCTTTAACATGGTATACTAAATAAACAGAATTAACTGATATACAATTAATTTATATTTATATTTGATAATAATTCTGATCGTACTACTTGATTGCAATCCTTTAAATACTATGTAAAGTGCAAAATAGTATGTATTAGACGGGTATATTAAACAGAAAAACGATGAACTATCGGCAAAGTTAGGAATCGTAACTATATCACCCTTTCCTACATTAAGTACGGTACGTGTTCGATACCTCCTTGTATCTTATGGTCAGTGTAAATTTTTAATAACAAGATGTGAATTAATTTGTTAAATACTATTAAAATATATTATACATATGAAGGCTTTCTAAATTTAGGCATATATAAATCACTCTCTTTCTCTCTCCTTCTGTTTTTAATAATGATGATAAATTTTGTTCAATTTCTATATGTTCTGCGATGGTACAGTGAGCAAATGTTATACGAGCTGATAAAATTGATATAATTCCTTAGCTGAACAAATGTTTAGTTCGGAATTTTGCAAACTGTTCCACCAAGTCCATCACATGCGCATTTTCTATGGTAACTTGCAAAAAAGTGCCATTCAGCTTTAATTCCGTATGTCTCACAATGAAAAACAAGAGTTCAAAAATTTGATTTATTCTTAAATTGACTTGCGGCCCCATCAGATACATAAATCACTTTTTTAACCTTGTTCTCAAAATCTATTTTTTATATGATTAATTAATTTATGACGGCACAATATAACAGCATTTACGTCATATTTCGTACTTTGTGAAATGACAACAGTATATAAATTATATATGTTCTGGTTCATCATCCCCCGCCTGTCTCTACGGATTGTCCACCCACTCAACCCACTTAGGGAAAAAATTGAAGCTGTCTTCTTCAATTTTTTCCTTCTCTTTCATACGAATTGCAAATGGATGGATAGTTACTTATTTACTGTTCCAATGATCTTCTCATACCTGATCTTGATGTATAATTGAATAATTCTGAGCGAAATCTCCTATGACCATTCTTTCAGATTCATTCAAATTATGTCGACGAGTTTTTTTATAATCATTTTGACTTTTGGTAATACAGTCATGTTCTAATAATTTTTATTTAAATTGTGCTTCCAGATGGTTAAGATATTCTTGAATGTTG
Organism: Chouioia cunea; assembly: GCA_030064505.1. NCBI lineage: Eukaryota > Metazoa > Arthropoda > Insecta > Hymenoptera > Eulophidae > Chouioia > Chouioia cunea. The sequence continues at coordinate 20,734,048 of JAOPFQ010000002.1, forward strand.
TATGTATGCTTTACAAGATTACATTTTTAGTTTACAGTTTCAAGTTGTTTGCAATAGATGAAATCTATGGCATTTTTTTAAAATAATTCTCGAACATATCTAAAACACCTGGCAATGCAAGATATTAAAAAGCAAGCTTGACGAGGTCTTTCACACGTAATTATCATTAGAATATATTTGCTGATTAAGGTAACTCTTCATCATATTTGATTTTCAAATTCTTCGTTGTCATTTTATAACCTACTAGTAATTTTGGATTTTGATAGTGTATACAAATGCAAACATTGTGAACACTTTTAGATTCATTAATTAAATACAGTGATCTGATCGCAATGTACAAAAATATATAAATCCCAGGCGTAACGTGAGTCCAATTTCCGCACAGTGTTTCTCAAACATGCTGTAGACTTCTTTTAAATTGATTATAAGTAACGCCTTTCAATTTTAACTTTCTTTTCCGTATCATTTTGCACTATTTTTGTACCTTTAGCTCCTGGACACAATCGGCATATATCATCTTGTAAATAAAATGAGACTGCAGCATTTTTTATTTCTTCACTTATAAATAATCTGGTTTTTGAGATTAGATACGATAACAATCCTTCCTCATTATGAAATTTTATAGCTGTTTGTATACAATAAAACAAACAATTAATTTCTCTTTCTATTTCACAGACAGTTATAGACAGTGGAATCACACTTAATATATGTATGTTTTCTCAATTAGTATGTGCTTTTTCATACGCTGCTTTCAGGTATTTATTAAATATACCTTTTTGTATAAATTCATATCGCTTATTGTCTACATAGCTATATTTTCTCACATTTTATGTGGCAGATATCTTGATCTTCATTGGCATTTGAGACAAAAATGACTTCGTTGTTAGCACTATAGTCGAAACTAGCCTCATTGTTCTGATTAATAGAATCTTCACAACTACTATTTTCTTCATTTGTACGTCCTAAACGTGTGTCACCGTAGGCAAAAACTTCCTTTAGATCTTTCAGATAGCAGTATATTAAACATGTTGCACATAATCGATCGTTTTCTTTCACTAAAGGAAACCACTTATCCTGAATTTCTGTGGGAACTTGACGCAAAGATTCTCGTCGATGTCCATGTTTACGCACTTTGAATAGATTAGAGCACTCTGATAATGGCATGATTATATAATTTTCTTTAAAACTGAATTGAAGTAATTTTACAAAATCTATCGCACAATAAGAAATTCTACTGTAATGTTCGTTGAGGTCCGTTCGCATTAACCGTTGAACTTTAAATAACCCGACGGAGCAGACAATTGTATTTATACAATTTTCGAGGCACAACTAATTTCAGTATACCAAATTTTAAAATACTACTCAACAAACTAAAGTATTAGAAAAAACATTCAAAGAAAATGAACATTTTCGAACTACTTAACATAATTATTGCTCGTATTAATTTGCTTAAGGGCAGCCTATTTTTGTTAGTTATTATTGTCATAAATGTTAATCCTACGTACCACTATTTAAATAAAGAAAGTTTGGCTAATAAATATACTAACTTATAGAACTGAACTATCTGGAAAAGTTTCGGGGTAGTGGGATGCTTCTATCGGTCCGATGTTCCAACTGAGCGCCGCAGGTAGCGCTTTTTTAGGTCATTACCTAGCCCCTATTAAAATTCACGATAGTTTTATTATGGATTCTTAAACAAAATTGTCCAAGGAATCGATTGCAACAACAACTTTTCAAATAAAAGTTGCCTTTTTTAATAAAAATAGCAAAAATTTATTTTAATTGTTTATAATTTTGTTATTAAAAAATATATTATTATGACATATATATATTGTCAATATACAATATTTACGGGTATTTAAAAAAAAAATTATCCAGATCCGATAAATAGTTTTCCATTTATAGCAGCTAAAAAAGTAATTTTTTTAAATTGTTTGTAACATTTTAATTAATTAATATTTTGGCGTCATACTTGGCACAAATGATTACCTCTATATTGGCATTCGATGTGCCAAATATATAAAAAATCGAAGACCTTGCTCTGATTTTCCTTAAAACTAATTTGTTAACTGCCGTATATACCTAGGCTTTTGTAACTGAAACCCATATTTTAATTATCTCTGAATTATTCTAAATTAACTTATAGAGTTCTGATTTCTTCTGAACTGCTTTTTACTTCTTGATTTTTTCTAAGTTTGGTGTTATATTTAATAATAGTTTCTACGTTATCTTTTTAACCGTATTTAACTTCAGTCGTTACGGAGGTTTAATAAGAGTTTGATAATAAGCGTACAAAAAGGGCTTCTTGCGAAGCTCAGTCAGGTGAAGCGACTAATAAAATATTTAACTTCGCCCTAAAATGTTTGAAGGTTGTTTGATTTTATAACTCAGTATTATAGGACACATATTTTGTTATAGGTATTGGTATTAGAATAAAGAACGTTTTATTTATCCAAATCTTAACGATTTAACTGAAATTAGATGGAGAATAATATTTCATATTATAGAAACGTCCCAAAAGTTCGTTAAAAGCTTACTGAACGTAGAAAAGTTTTACTATTACTAGACAATGGTTCATATCATTATTTAGTTAAGAATTTGAATCTAGTAAATGAATTCGAACACGTAATGATTTTCTCTTCAAACATTACAGCATTAATTCAGCGGATGTGTAAAGTATACATTCATGCGTAGAAGGAATATTGCTGGCACCTATAATTTGTTCATCATGAAAAATAATTTTGTTTAGTTGATTGCAAGTGCATTTTTTAGATTGTTGCTATCATTGTTACATTCACTACCACTCATATTTAAGGTAGTAGTATCGTCTATCGACTGACCTACTAGAAACGAGGAAATTGAAAAATTATGTCAATATTTATTCAAAAATGATTTAGTTCAATTTGTGAATTCTACTGTTAGATAAAAAAGTTATTGATGCTTTCAATTTACATGTAGCTGTGTGGACTAATACGTTTGTCGCCTATTATATATCGTAATTTACAAGGACTACCAACAAGATTACAATGAACGTTAATACTTAAAAATGTACAACACAGGAGCAATTCCACTTCCACAAACATTTATTCGATGCACGTAAGAGTAACAATAATCAAATGAATAAAAATGTCGTTCTTTTTTTTACTTACAAGTACTGACTTTTGTAACGCTTTTAACGCTTTTGTCGCAGTTATACGTCTTAGAACAACTATTAAACTCTTTTACTCTTTTCAGTTACTCAAATTATTCAACTCTTACAAATTACACTTTTTCTTTTCCATTAAATACTTTTCTCTTTTGAACTTATCTTCATACTAGATTATAATCAAAATATAAGTAAATTGTTATAAAGCAGTCTGAGCAAACGAGCAATCAACTGTTTTTTAGCAGCAGTTATATATAAATACCGATATCAAATCTACACATTACGCCAATTAAATGAGATGAATGAGCTTATTCGACTAACTCTGCATCAATAATACGACCTAAAAATCAATAAAAAATTACAATGTATTTGGTTAGCAATGCATACATACAAGTAAAACGATTATAACATTCTTAGATGGACAGGTTAATACACATAAATTATTCTATGCTGTCATTAATGTTCTACAATGAAAAAAATTAATTGGAATAAGAAATATTATAATTTATCAATTAACATAATGCATGATTTTAATAAATCTGATTAAAGTGTCGTAGAGATAGAGGAATTGTTAAGTAATAAAATGATTCTTGATTTGAGTAGCAATCGATTGAGTTTTGCCTAATGTAAAAAAAATAATTAAAACCAAAGATAATACAAAATGAATACGAGAACGAAGTGCAGCTATGTCAACATTCGTGAGGATTGCTCGCGTTCTTGCGCGCTGTAGACTAAAAGTGTTTATCTGATATACCATATCTTCGATTCTAATTAGCATTTTTATAATTTTGAAAAATCCTTCCCGTTATATAAGAAATCGTGTTACTTCATACAGAGCCATGCAGTTTTTTAAAAGAAATGCGTTTCAAAAATAAAATAAAATTTCTATGCAGTTTATTAATTAACGTTTGAAATAATTTAACAGTATGTTTGCTTTATCTTTGGTTCTACATATTTCTTTCGCATCAGTCGAAAATCAATAAATTGTTTATGAAATCATTAACCATATCAATTCTTAACCATTCCATGACAAAAAAGATGACGGTAAATTAAACAGGCAGATTCATTGGAATTACGCATTACTATTATTGCTGAATTATAATAGCTCTTATTTTTATTAATATTTATGCGAATTTCAAAAAGCAATAGATTTCTTTCAAATTAACCAATCATTTAATTACTCGACGATTTATATAATTTTCTTAACAATATGCATTGATTTAAACAATAGAATATTCTTCCATCACGAATTTTTGTTAGTTTTAACATCCACGATATTTGGATTTAAGAAGCGAAAATACCCTTTAAGAACTTTGATGTTTTAAAGGGTAATAATAATCGGCTGCAGAAAGTCCCTAGTACATAAGTTTAAAAACAGTGAAGATAATTATGTTGCTTGTAGGAATAGCGGATATAGTACGGCACCGTTATACACATAGGTTACAACATCCAGCTATATACACGCATGCATAGTATGCGCGCTGTAGAAAGAGATCAACGATGATTCATCGGTTGTCTAGACATTTTGTGATCCCATGATCGAGCACGCGCGCACACACACACACACACACACACACACACACACACACACACACATAAATAGAGATACTTCGGAAGATCAATCACACTGAGTAAATTTAATTAAATTTATACCAATGAATACAATATGACGATATTGGTTTGAAGTATGGCTATAGTGAAACAGCGTATACGACTATGATTATTACTATTTTTATACTATATTGATTCACGATGGAAAATTGACAAAATTAAAAATGTTAAAAATCAATTTACAGACTCCTAACACTATTGACGCATGATTATGAGCTGATTTTTCTCTCCTGTTAACTTGAAATTCAAACCGGAATTAGAAAAAAGTACGGAGAAATTGATTTTAAAAAAATTGAAAAAATAGAATATTTTTTATTACATACAAGCATAGCCCCATAAGTATTCAACCTGAAGTGTAGATGACGATTGTTATTTAAAAAGAATGCCTATGTTCGGAAGTATCAAACAAATATTGATTCATAAAAAGCTTAAGTTTGAAGTATTACGGTTATACGTTTTTCAGTATTTTATTGATAGCCATCAATAGTGGTCGTATTTCGTAAATTCATGAAAGTAAAAAAATTCGATCATTCTTATGTGATAAAATACTTTTTAAAGATCTCGTTTGATAGGTCTTACTCTAGCAGATAACAAAGTAGATCTAGATTTCATTTTTGGTCATTCTGCTCCTTTGATTATAGTAGCAACATATTGGATGACATATTTTAAATAAGGACATATGAGCTGCTTAGACAAAGTAGTGGCAATCAAATAAAATGACAACGCTAGAAATGGTCCAAACCCACAAAATGATATTGGATGACTACCGACTAAAACTGCGCGAGCTAACATGCAAAAAGTGTTATGCATCGTATACTAACTTAAAATTTGAGCATGAAAAAGCTGTATGAAAGATAGATACTGTGATGCTGTGGATGGCTATTTTGAAGATCTTGATGATTCTCACTACAAGGAATGTGTGAAACCTATCAAACGTCGATGGGAATAATGTATCGAGCTAAAACAAGACTATGTAAAGAAAAAAAGATGTTTTGTTTCAAATATTTTGTGTTTTCATTGTTAGACCGAATTCATCTGGGATTTATTCCCTTATGTTTATTCCTTCAAAATAATGTTTTCTGAAAACCCTCAAAAAAGGCGTGTGTTTAGTGATGCTCTTTTCATTCGATCTACGTCTCTTACCACCCAGACATTTTTTTAGAATTTAAAACAGTAAATAGTGGCAGAGGCTTAAATGTGGAAAATATATTGAATGGGATAGATAGCAGTTAGTAGCCCAATTTATGGATTTTTAATATAGTGACTATACTTGTCGGTATTCGTGATTTGTCTTAATGGTACAACACTTTTTTCTTCGCTAAATGCGGTTGTTTTTACTTTGAATCAATGTCAAATCTATCCAAAAACTCTGAATGTTATTTGTCGATATACCTTTTTCAAGGTAAGTAATATAATTTATACGGCATGTATCTGGGGATAGACTGTGATGATTCTTTATTTCACCCATAGTTAGGAAAAGTCGCAAAAACTCGCTGGGATTGCTGCTGAACATCACTAAACAATTCTTTGAAATATCACACGGTTGCACTTATAGTTGAGTGTCAGATATTGATTCACATATTGCACGGATAGCTCGTTTATATCCAAATATACAGGTAAAATGTGATGTAACCGCTCAGTTTAGATACCACAGCGTTAGCCATCTCACACACTTTCGTTCTTCGATCATCCAACATCATTTCAGAATCCCTATAGTATTTATCAAGTCTCTCATTTGTTCCGCTAATGTTTTTACACAAAAATTAATACTTCATCAACACACAAAATTCATTTTTTTCCATTTTCGGTAAAATTTATGAGATTGTCTACTTTCAAAGACTGTCAATAACAAATTACAAAACTTAGGTTTTTAATATTGTACTCTAGCTTATAAGTTGATAGCAGTTGATAGAGACAGTATTGCATTTTAGTTGGGGAATTCAAAAAGTCACTGATTTATCAGACTGTCCTCGTACGTCGGTTAAAAAGTCAAAGAAAGAATACGTAAAAATACATTATGGGCCAGTATTAACAATATTAATTACGAGAAGGGCCGCTAGGCCCTTATTTTTGAATGATTATTCATTGTAAAATAAATCTTTGGTACAGATTTATTTTTAATGTATTATTATTAATTGTCTATTCTGTAAATAATAAATTCTATAAATAAGCTATGACTTTCGGATATACAATCGGCAAATTACAATAATTAAAACTTTATGTGAGGGTTATAAGTAGAATTACTAACCTTGATTTGTAAGAGGTGACAGACTTAGTCGAGTGGGATTACTACTATCTGACTGACTACTGGACGGCCTTGGAGGTATTTGTATACTCTGTTGCCCTGTTTTACAAAACATAAGCTAAAAATATCAATCTTGCGATTCACTAAATAATAATAATAAACATTTATAGAATTAATAAAATGACCACAGATTGGAATCCAACATAACTCATTTTACTCATAACTTCATAAAAAATGAATACATTATATATATGTTTTCCTAAATATTATTTAAGACTATTTCTATAAGGTTTACACCTTTAATGATAATTGGCATTGTTAAAAAGAGTTGATTACACAAATATTTTCTCAGCTTTATTGGTTAGCTATTTACGGAAGAATGTACTATCCGTCTCAATTTCCACATATTACTTGAATCACTGGAACACCACGTACTTTAATGACATTCAATATCAAATTGTATTATATCTAATTGATTAATGTTGAAAGACTAATCGAGTAATAATTTAAATTATTAAAAAAGAAATAGTATAGTTAATTTCTATAAATCAACAAATTAACTAGTAAAAACGTAAAAGCGCTAACTAGAACCATCTAAATATTTCATTGTGACTTGATTTTTTTTTATAAAATTGTAGATTTAATTATTTTGTGCTAATATTATTTATTATTGAATGAAATAGTCAAATTACTGTTTTAATTTCTATTGGTATAATTGTTAATGTTATTTTCTATGTAAGAGTAGTGAGGTACACATCTTTGACGAGAAAAACGAATTCATTAAAATACAAACAATTTATAGACAATGAAATTCACAGTAATATTCCATTAAAACTCGCATGTCACATAGAACAATGTAGAAAAAACTAACGAATTAAACAGAGAGGCGTATAATATAAATTAGTCTCCATGGCGTAAAAATAACAGTATTAGCCGAAATTCGTGAAAAGATAAAAAAATAAAATAACCTTGTTTGGTCCCGTAAGCTTTCTAGCAATACTATCAAAAATTTTAGAAAAAATAATACGCTCAAGAACTAACTTTACAATAAATGAAGAATCGTACTTCCCCAATGTTAATTCAGATTCAAGTCATATCTTACAATCAAACAGATCGGCCACAATTCAATTTTACGTAATAATCCTTTATGCCATTCTTTTTCTATCTCTATTCCCTGTCAATCAGGTCAAATCATGTCTCCCTTTCTCTGTCCTAGCGCTTCACTCACCAAACTTACCAGAGAGTAATACTCTATTACTGCTCCCCACCAAGCGATTTTGGACAAGGCTGAAAGTTTCGTTACAACTTCTAAAATTACATTTAACAAATAGAACTTTTAGAATGGAATTAATTGGTGTAATTACTATGAACTTTTCCATAAACAGTCAAGTATAATAGTGAAGTGACCTGAAACTAATACTAAACATACCGTATAGAGCTAATATAACAATTATGTGAAATATCTGTACAAGGTCATACGCAGTTAAACTAACACTTTGTAGATCTCATATGATTGCTGAAAGAGCATCAATTAACCTATGACATTTCTTAAATGAGATTCACAAATAGCTAAAAGCATGAAGAATAACAGTAAATGTATACGATTACAATCGAGTAATCTTTAGTCTTAGAAAGCGAATATGTCCACTAGTCATTCTAAATGAAAAGACTATCTCAAAAAGCAATCACAAACTAAAAAGATGTACTGACTAATAGGAAAAAAATGACAGTTATCACTTGAAAATGAACTACTTGTCTATATATTTATATATAAACCAGCGTGGATATACGACATACATATCTGCCACATTGTCGTAAATTTCAATAAATTAAAATTATGACGGATTTTTCGCTATATTAATTCTGCTAAATCTCTTTACAAGGGAATTCAGTAATCCAGATAATTGGATGTTTTCATCTTTATATTAAAAATGTTTGATTATCAGGAAATTGACCCTTTGACTTCCACTCATTAGCGTGATTATTCATGTATACATTGATTGGCCAGATTACTGGGTATACCAGTACATTTCCTTCTTTCAGCCTTGTTTAGAGGGTACATTGGTGAAGGCAACCAGTGACTATGGGTTAATATCGACGGTCGACATCCTTTGTATTGATCCTCGATTTTTATGGCGTTCTCGTCGTTAGGTATTATTTATATTTATTCACGCTTAAGAATTGATACCGTAAACGGGTTTTAGCTTCTATTATTCCAGAGAGTTTAACGAGGTCTCTGTTGTATTGGACCAAAAACACTGACTTGCTTTTATATTACTATCTATATTTTGAAAAAAACAAAAAAAAAACAAAAAACAAATATATATATATGTAGTTATTACACTGTTAAATCTCTTGTCTACTTATTTCTCTGAACTCGAATTATCCTTCAAAAAAAGTTAATAGTAGTTCGAGTGATTCACGGCTCAGTAATACAGTGAATGTCCCTAGTTTAGATCCAATAATATTTTTTAAAAAAATCTGGATATAGCAACAGAGAAAATTATATTTTACAAGATGTACAAAAAGCCAAAAATATATTTCATAAAATTACAAAAATTCAAGTCCATAAAATAATGTGAGCTGTCGCGGAACTTCTAGCAAATATGAGTTTCTGAATTATGTATAGGGCATTAAAAAATGGAAACTCCTGATGTTTTCTTGAGGTAAGTAAAATTTTGAAAACTTTTATATTTCTTTTGTAATTTTGTCTGTTCTTTCGATTGGTTTACTCAATTTTTGGGCCCAATACTAAAAATTATCCCTGATCCGGATCCAACTTGAAAATATTGGACCCCTATTCATTTTTATTGCAGAATTGAATTCTACGGGAAATTTTACATCCAAATATGACATTAATATTATGCTACAATACGGTCTATACAGACCGGATACAGTGGCCTAGATGAACTTTTGATCCCACTTTAAATAAAATATACATAAACACATAAAGTATTGAATGTAAAAAGACAAATTTTGATCGTGACAATATTTACCTATTTAAATTTTGTCTTTGTAAATAAACAAAAATATATATGCTGATTCATCCAAGCAAAAATGAAAGGCGGTCAAAATTGAGAAAACACGCCAACATACATTCAAAGTTCACAATTTCTACATGATATTATAAAACAAAAAAATTATATATTTTTTGTACCTATATAATACTATTACTATGCGTTTAGCTAAAATGTTATAATTCAAATCTAAACTTACCAACTGCTGGAGACATTGAGCGAGAGCCGGTAGAACCTGTTGGCGATGGAGTAGGTCTCATTCCTTGAGATGTAGGCGTAGCAGGTCCGGCTGGACCGTTTGAACTATCATTACTATTTTGACCAGACAATTCCTAAAATAATGTTAATTATCTGATAATAACTGATTGTATTATAAACTATTATAATATATTATAATACCCCACAAACAAAAATAAAATAGAGTATAGAAGATTGAATAAAGTATGGAAATAATTATTATATAAAAAACTAATGGCTTTAAAAATGCAATCAGTGTATTCAGGCTTTGATTAATTGAAGGAGAGTCACGTGAGATAATGATATAACAGGTATATCAACAATTTTAAATATTTTAAATTTAACAATATTATGATTTTGTGAAAAAATAAATAAAAGTATAATAAAGGGTTTAGCCGGATAAAATGGGCGAATCCGACTTCGACAATTTTGAAAAATTGGCTCAACTGTTACGTTTGGCATGTAATCAACTCCCTTTACCTAGATTTCTGACCCCAAGACCTCCATGGGGCAAGAAAGAACGTCACGATAGGTTTACTGTTTTTTTTTTAATATCACGATTACTTTTTAAGCTAGAAAACAAAAATTTTATGATTAAGCGCTCCAAAGTCAACGTGCCCAAAAACATTTTAAAGATAAATTCAAATTTTCAAAATGATTTAGAACTTTTTTTCCCTCTGGTAATCGATGTTACAAAACGTATGTCATTAAAAATTGCTTTTATGAAAAAATTATTAAATATCACTGTAATAGCATCTAATTATAGCACTACGAATGTTTCAGAAATCTGTAAGTTTTTACAAAATATCAGAATAGATGCTAATAAGGTTTCCAACAAAATTGGAGTTTATTCCTTACCTGAAGATCATCTTATCATGTTTACAGGTATGACGTGGGAAAATATTTTCACATTACATGAAATGATAATATCTCTGTGAAATTCATAAAATATTATTCAAAATATTGTTGTATTTCTATTCAAAATACAAACAGGCAATTTTCACAACCTAATTATTTCTATACTGAGCTTGGAAGATCCAACAAGTATCAGAACAAGTATCGTGATGAGAAGACAAACTTAGTAAAAAAGGGAATTAAAAAAGAGAAAACAAGCCCGAGATATAATTATCAACCAGGAGAAAGAGAGCAGTAGAGCGAGGACCGTACGTGCGAATACCTATCTACAGTGCAGCCAAGAAAAAACTAATCACTTCTGGTTAGTAGTAATAGCATCGACCAGCACCACCCGCCACCATTCATCCAACAAGTGGCACGTGATGGCTCAGTCCCAGCAAAATCCTCAAGTTCCAATGCAGAGAAGAAGCGTATACGCCGGCGTCTACTTATACACCAATGTAGTGACATCATTGCCAAGGGCGGCAACGACTTCACCATCAACCGTCAGTATAACGGTCTCTCTTTCTGTTTTGTATGCGATACATCGCAAATAGCAGTAAATAGAACTAACATTTTTGACAAAAATAATTAAAGAAAATATGCTGCACTTAGGCAAATTAATGCGAGCAATAATTCTGTTAATGAGTTCAAAAATGTTTATTTTCTTTCATGCTTTCTTACAATATTTCAGATTGTTAAGTCGTATTGTAAAATTAGATGTACTGATATTAAGTGCCCTTCAAAAATCATATAAATAAGAAATTTTATCAATCAGTAAGGTTAGATAAAGTTTAATAGTCAAAGTAGATGGACCTCAACATACGTCAAAGTGAAATTCTCATTATTCAAAAGATTGTGTAAAATTACTTCAATTCAGTTTCAATAAAAATGACAATCATATCATTACCAAAGTGTTACACTCCATTCAAAGTAGGTAAATACGGACGTCGTCGGCAATCTTTGCTACAGAAATCCAGAATAGCTGGTTTTCTTTAGTGAAAGAAATCGATCGATATGTGCAACCTATTTGAGATACTACTATATCAAAGATTCAAATTAAAGTGATAAAAGTTTACGCCATACAAATGAAGAAATTAATCATGTTGGTAGTTGTACAGATTCTATTAATCAGCATAATAAAGTCAGTTTCGACTCAAGTGATAACGAAGATAATCTTATCGAAAATAAAGATATCTGCTACGTCCAATGTGATGACGAATTTTTAATCGGCGAAGATGAACTTAGAAAGATAGTATTGGATCGTTTAAATCCATTGCTTGATTTTTTGGAATCCGAGAAATGAATTCAATAGATATTGAAATATTAGATTTAATAGAAAAAAATTGATTCGTTACCAAAAAATTTTACTTATGAGAAAATATAGCTATGTAGAGAGTCATCGATACGAATTTATATAAAAAAGTTAATTTTATAAAGACCTGAAAGCAGCGTATGAAACAACAACTACCAATTCGGCAAAGAAACATATATTAACTACGATTCCACTATTTATTAGTGTCTGTGAAATAGAAAGAACAATGAATTGTTCGTTTTATTCTATACAAACAGCTAAACAACATCCTGAACAGGAAGGCATATTAAAGGCATTTATTTATGTTTAATAACAAGAGAAGTCTATAGCATGTTTGAAAAACACTGTGCTGAAATTGAACTCAAGTTTCGCTGGGGGTTTAAATATTGTTGTACATTGCGACTAGATCAGTGTATTTTCGTTAATGAATCTAAAGGTGTTCACAATGTTAGCATTTGTATCCACTACCAAAATCCAAAATTACTAGTAGAAGGTTATAAAATGACAATAAATAATTTAAAAATCAAATATGATGAAGAGTTACCTTAATCAGCAAATATATTCTAATGAAAATTACGTATGAAAGACCTCGTGAAGCTTGCTTTTTAATATCTTGGATTGGCAAGTGTTTTAGATATGTTCGAGAATTATTTAAAAAAAATGCCATAGATTTCATCTATTGCAAAAAATTTGAAACTGTAAACCAAAAGTGTGATCTTGTAAAGCATATATACAACATTCAAGAATATCTTATCCATCTGGAGGTACAATTTAAATAAAAATTATTAGAACATGACTGTATTATCAAAAATCAAAATGATTATAACAAAACTCGTCGATATAATTTGAATGAATCTGAAAGAATGGTCATAGGAGATTTCGCTCAGAATGATCCAATTATACATCAAGATCAGGTATGAGAACATCATTGGAACAGTAAGTAAGTAACTATCCATCCATTAGCAATTCGTATGAAAGAGAAGGAAAAAACTGAAGACAGCTTTGTCGTCATTTCGAAAAATACGAAATATAAAGTGAATAATATTAGATTGTTCCTGAAATAATTAATTAATAATACAAAAAAGCGATACGAACAAGGTAAAAAAATGTATTCATGTTTCTGATGGAGCTGCAAGTCAATATAAGAATAAATCAAATTTTTTAACTCTGATTTCTTATTATGACGTATAGGGAATTGAAACTGAATGGAACTTTTTCGCAAGTTGTCATCAAAGAAGTGTACGTGATGAACTTGGCGGAATACTTAAAAGACTAGCCCGGAATGCTAGTTTACGAGATAGAAATGTAAGCATTTTATCAGCTGAAGAATTATATCAATGCGCTCAAGAGTCCATACCTGGTGTAAATTTTATTTAATGTACAATAGCAGAACAGAAACAAATGGAAAAAAATGTATAAATAAAAACAGCAAGGAATCAATTGTGAGAAGAGTATCATACTCTACGGAATACAGTATTAAAAATATTTAATACTATAGCTACAGTCTTATTTTCAAAATTCTTCTATAATTGAATGCTCTCCTTCAATGTACTCCCCTCTCCGCGTCTAACCGTTCCATTTTTTTCCATTGGTCAAAGCAAGGCTGGAAGTCTTCTTTTGTAAGAGTATTTAGGAGCTCCGTCGATTTTCGCTTCACCTCTTTCCTTGATTCGAACCAGGTTCTTTTTAAGGCAGACATGATCTCCGGAAAAAGGAAAGTCGCAGGGTGTTATCCCTTTGCTGTACAATGGTATCTCTCAGAAATCACCTATTTTCGTATAGTTTTTTTGCAATTTCAGAGTAGTTTTTTTAAATATAGCTTACGTTTTTTTTATAATTTCTTGATCACAGAATTATATACAATGATATGAAAATGAAATTTATGCTTAAAGGTTGTAAAATTTTGTTAACATTTATAAGCAAAGTCTAAAAGAAATCCTGTTTTGTAAAAAATAATGCATTTATAACAGAACTATCGGACATGTCTTTATGAAGATGGATATATAGGGGTTTTTGGGGTGGTTGATTATGAACCTGAATTCAGATTTTAACCATTCAAAATGGCGGCTCCAAGATGGTGACGAAAATGTTAATTTTTAAAATTTGTCTTTGAAAAGTGGTAATGGTGAAATTTGTTCAACTCTTCACTTTGTTTAATTTGATAGCAAATTGAAAATCGTATTGTCCATATTTCATTTATTTATCAAGCATTATAGATTTAGATAGCCCAGTACTATTAGAACGTACAGTTCCGCACTTTGTTTCTACATCTTTTATGAATGAAACTTTAAGAAGCAATTTTTACCTAATTGTAAATATAATAATGCATTGCATGTGTTGTATAACCATTTAGTTCGTATAGGATTGTTTTTTGTACTGCAAAGTGCGCATCGTGTACCACTATTAATGGGCATTGGCATATGAGCATGCTGACAGCGTCTCTTTTTAACAAGAAAATTTAGTCTGTGAAAATTGGCAAGGAAAGGTTGACGCTTTCTTCCTTTTTTAGTTGGAATTTTATGAGAAACTAATTGATCCACTAAAAGTAGTCTAAACTTTTTCAATGTCTCAGGATTATTAGTGTTTATTTTTGAAAATATAATAAATAAATTCATAATAGTAAAATTAATGAAATGCAAAAATAATCTATGTCAACACTTTTTGGACTTTCTATCTATTTTATCTGTATATAACGAAAGATCAGCGTTATCGATAAAGCCTATGTATTTTTTGTAATTAGAGCAAATAACTGGACAATATATTTGCACCCGTGTGCCATCTTTTTGCCTCCGAGTTACTGTTGTCACTTCAGATGGATCATGGTAATTTGATAGGAATCAAATACCTTTTTTATTCATCTAATTTGATCCAACTAATACCAGTATCAGATGTTCGAAAATC
Organism: Chouioia cunea; assembly: GCA_030064505.1. Taxonomy (NCBI): domain Eukaryota; kingdom Metazoa; phylum Arthropoda; class Insecta; order Hymenoptera; family Eulophidae; genus Chouioia; species Chouioia cunea. The sequence goes on from JAOPFQ010000002.1 coordinate 20,749,413, forward strand.
GTATTGTCCATATTTCATTTATTTGTCAAACATTATATATTTAGGTAACCCAATACCATTAGAACGTACAGTTTCGCAAGTAAGTCTTTGTCTTCTTTTAGTGAAATCATTAGATCGACGCCGGTGAAAAAGTTATCAAAATATACATGGTGATTTTTACCAACAAGTTTATACGTCAAATCCTTGACAACTCGTGCTCCCAACTGGAGGACTTTTAGTTTTACCGGTATAAAGTTGAAATTCACATACGTAATTCGATTCATCTGCGCGAACCCAACATTTATATGCAGGCTCCGAAACTTTCTTGAACTCTATCTAATAACGGTCTCAACTTATACAATTTGTCATAATTTGGCTCACCTTTTTTAGGTTCTGTGCTGTTATCGAAGATATGTAAATTATCTCATACGAATCCAAACCGTATAACAGGCATTAATGAACTTATGAACGGATCTTTCAATTTTATGTCGCTCGATGAATAATCACGACAGGAAGGCAATTTTTGTATTCCCATCAGAATATTAATTCTTAAATTGTGGTTAAAGTAACGCTTCACAGATAGTGCTTTATGGGCTGGTGCATTGTCCTGGTATAAGATTCACGGCTTGATTTTCCACAACTTCGGCTTTTTCTTACGAATTCGCACTCACAATGTTGTCAAAACTTTCAAATAGTAAGTTTGTTTTACAGTTTCACACTCTGGAACACATTCAGTCATTACGATGCCGTTGATGTAAAAAAAAAAACGATTAGCATGTCTCCAAATTTTGATTTTGACATCCTAGCTTTTATCATTTTTGGCGGTACAGGACTTTTTCAGTGTATCGATTGCCGCTTAGTTCCCACATTGTATTAGAATATCTAGGTATCATCGCACGTGATGATTTTTCCAGCAATTTGGATCTTCATCTAACCTCTCTGTTGACGGACGAGGTTCTGGTCAAGGGTAAAATTTTTGGGACCAACTTCGCACAGACTTTCCTCATATTCAATTCATCATATAAAATTTTTCTGACAGTTTTTTTATTGGGGTTTACAGTATCAGTAATCATCCAAATATTCATTCAACAATCTCTGTGTACAATTTCATTGATTTTGATCACTGTTTGCGAAGCTGAAAGAGAGACAGGTCGACCTGAACGTTGGTCATCTTCAGTGCTTTCTCGACCTTCAGAAAATCATTTATAGAGCAAGGTCTTCGATTTTTTTTATACTTGGCATATCGAATGCCTATATGGAGGTAATAATTTTGTGCCAAGTATAACGCTAAAATATTAATTAATTAAAAAGTTGTAAACAATTTTAAAAAATTTACTTTTTTTTACCTGCTATAAATCGAAAACTATTTATCGGATCTGGATAATTTTTTTTAAATACCCGTAAATAATTGCATTTTAAGAATATATATATATATATATATATATATATATATATATATATATATATATATTTGTTTATAAAAAAATTACAAACAATTCAAATGAATATTTTCCATTTTTATTAAAAAGAGCAACTTTTATTTAAAATTGTTGTTGCATTCATTCCTTGGGCAATTTTGTAAAAGAATCCGTAATAAAACGATCATGATTTTTAATAGGAGCTAGATAATGACCTTCCAAAAAAGCGCTACCTGCGACGCTCAGCTGGAAGATGCCATTCAGCTTCAATTCCGTATTACTCATAATAAGAAACAAGTATTATAAATTTGGATTTATTCTTATATTGGTTTGCAGCTCCATCAGAAACATAAATCACTTTTGTAACCTTGTTTTCGTATCTATTTTCTATATAATTAATTAATTTTTTACCAAACAATATCACAGCATTTACGTCATGTTTCGTACTTTCCGAAATTATGACGAAGCTGCCTTCTTCAGTTTTTCCTTCCCTTTCATATAAATTGCAAATGGATGAATAGTTGCCTGTTTGCCATGCCAATGATTTGTTCGCATCTGGTCTTGATATACAGACGTATATATCTGATCTAAATCTCCTATGACCATTATTTCAGATTCATTTAAATTATGCCGACGAGTTTTTATATGATGATTTTTGGCAATAAAGTCATGTTCTAATAATTTATATTTAAACTGTACCTCAAGGTGGTTAAGATAGTCTTTAATATTGTATGTATGCTTTACAAGATCACACTTTTGGTTTACAATTTACCATTGTTTACAATGAATGAAATCTGTAGCATTTTTGTTTAAATAATTCTCGAACATATTTAAAAACTTGCCAATCCATTGCAAAAAGATTCTGTATTTATACGATTTTCGAAGCACAACTAATTTTAAAATACTACTTAACAAATTAAAATATTAGAAAAAACATTCAAAGAAAATAAACATTTTTGAACTAGTCAGGAAAATTACTTGCATTAATTTACTTAAGTGCAGCATATTTTCGTCAATTATTACTGTCAAAATAATTAATACTACTAATAGTGATAAGTATATCATTATCTTAACATATAAAGTTTAGTTAAATATGTACTGATTTATAGAACTGAACTACCTGGGATAGTTTCAGATGAGCGGGATGCTTCTAACGGTCCGATCTTCCAGCTGAGCGCCGTAGGTAGCGCTTTTTTGGAAGGTCATTACCTAGCCTCTATTAAAAATCATGATCGTTTTATTACGGATTCTTTTACAAAATTGCCCAAGGAATGAATGCAACAACAATTTTAAATAAAAGTTGCTCTTTTTAATATAAATGGAAAATATTCATTTGAATTGTTTGTAATTTTTTTATAAATAAATATATTATTATGACATATATATATTCTTAAAATGCAATTATTTACGGGTATTTAAAAAAAACTATCCAGATCCGATAAATAGTTTTCGATTTATAGCAGTTAGAAGAAAAGTAATTTATTTTTTAATTGTTTATAACTTTTTAATTAATTAATATTTTGGCGTCAAACTTGGCACAAATGATTACCTCCATATAGGCATTCTTTGTGTTAAATAAAAAAAATTTTTAACTGTACTCCGATTTATCCCAAAACTAATTTAATGTCTTTCATATGTATTATAGAGGATTTATAAATACACTAACGTTGGAATAAGTTCAAAGGCCAATGATTCTGACATTGATTCGAGATTATTTTTGAAGATCATTTAAAAAGTAATGGTAATTTTTCTAAATAAAAATACTTATATAATGACATGCAATGTGAAATTTATTATTTAATTAATTTATATTTAACCTTCTAATATTGATATAAAAATACTGAAAGTATAAATTTCATGGATATTGATGGATATTCTCGTAGTAAAATTAAAAACAGAAGTAAGCATTTTTATTTAGAAAAATCACTGTGATCTTTCGATGATCCTTAAAATTGATCTCAAGGTGAGCTGAATGGTCTACGACAAGTTTACAAATTGTACAAAAAATATCTTGGATAATTTTTATAATTTTGACCTTGTTATAATCATCTGAAGATCATTTTAATGATCATTTCAGATGTAAAATTTCACGTTCATTGCAGAAAGATAGTCCTTATTGTCCTAAATAATGTTAGTCTACAATATTTTTTATATACCATTTACATTCGAATATTTAATAGTGGACCAATTAAAATTATTTGGCATGTTACAGTAATATATGATTATCTATTTTAGAATTACATATTCAAATACTGATTTTACGTCAAGCTGACGAAAATGACGCGTATGTCACTTCTTGTAGCCCCAGTCTAGAGGAAGAAGTTACGATTGTGGAAACTCACTATGGTGTATTTGTATACAATTTTTTGAATGGAGATGTGAGCCAACAAAGAGAACTTAGACAAAATTCAGCATATAAAAGGTTGAATGTTGAATATTTTTAACGATCCAGTTGTAGACTCATAGGAAAGTTACAGTTTATTTGAGTATACAACATTTTCAATTAAATTAAATTTAACGTCCAAATTTATCAAAGTAATTAATTTAAATTTAATACAAAAAATGCACAAAAGTAATGAATACAAAAAAATACATATGCATCATTTTCGCCTGTGTAAGGCGCAAAAATTTTCTCGAGATCCCTAAAGGATTCATGAGTAAGATGTACCTAGTACCTTATACTCGCGAGCACATTCTCCATCTATCTAACTCTTAGTTCTTAAATTGGTCGACAGCTCCCGCCGACCGTTCAAACATCTTTCACTTGGGCGTCTAGGAGAATGATAAACGAGGACAGCTCAAAAGAGCTACATTTCTCGTTATAATTTAACAAATATGTTCACGTAAATTATAAAAATTCATATAAATTCATTAATAACAACATGTTGAAGATTAAAACAAAAGATTACTATCAATTTTTTTGATAACATGTATTTAACGAGAGGTAATTAAAATATCTTGTATAATACATCTGTTAAAAATGTAAGAAAGTCATAACGAGTATTCATTCATTATAATCTTTTTATAGATCTCAGATAAATCATAATTATACAATGTACTTTCTATATAATCAACATGCTATTTTTATTAGATATTGATTTTTAATTTATTGAATGAAAATTAAAATTATATACTACTTACACCAGAATCAAGTCCTTGAGTGTTTGGAGTCGTTGATCGTTGCTGTAATCCATGGAAACCCTGAAAAAATGGAAAATATTGTCAAAAATTAAGTTTTGATTTCAAGCAGGTCGTATTTTAATTTAGGTGCCGATAAATTCAAATAGTTTTATTTTTAAACAAAGAATAAAATGTGGATAGGGGAAGTATTTGGTTGAATAAAGTGCACATATATACAGATAATTTAAAATAGAATTTTTTAGACCAATCTCATAATTAAGAAGTTGTAGTTTTTAATGTTCTATCATATTCCTTCATCGAGAAGGGTAATGTTCCTGAATTTATTTATAGACTTTGTTTTATACCATTCTAATAAATGCAGCCATCATGTACAATTCTTGCTATTTATAAAGATGGGGAGAGATAATAAAAGGAATTTGATGTGGTTTATATGTACTTGTATGACCTTACTTCCTGGATATAGCATCTATAAATTAAGCTGTAAATTTTAACTATCGCACTCTCTCTTCCTTACCTCTTTATAAGTAGAGACAATAATCGTTACAATCTTAGAGTTCATAATAAACTAGGACTATGTGATAAGCTAAAAGTTAATTTCATAAAATTAATTGCTGAATAAACTGCTGTCATAGAAGTATAACAGGGTTTTTGCGTATAAACAATTTTTTTCATAAAAATGGAAGAAGAAAATTATGAAATATACACATTTTACAAATCTTTAACAGTAACAAATATGTTAACTTTCAGAAGAGAAATAAGAATAGTTATTCTATAATTAATTAATAAGCTTAATTTTTCTTTTACATCATGTAATTTTATTCTGTCACTTATCGTCTGAGAGTCTCTAATAATTTTGCAGCACAACTTCGAATAAATATACGGGGTGAACCATCTTAATCATGTTAGTCGAATATCGGACTAAGGGTATGTAGTATCACAAAATGATATGTATGAAAGTTGTAGGAATCGGAGAGGGTTACATAATTATGATCTTCAAATTAAACTGGAACTTGATTTTCATGAGCATTTAAAGGTTAATGTTCGGATTCTAAAGGAAATCCCTATTGAATTTACTAAATATTTTGAATTTGTGTTTACTATCAGTTTAATCCCCCGTAGTACATGATGCTTAAACGTAAAATTTACACGACTTTTCGATCCAGGATAAACAGTAAGAGTTGCTATAAAAATTATGAAGTTAACCTCAAAATGACCATGAAAATGACCTTCCAGATTATAAATAAAATCGGTCGAAAATTTGTGTCTCAGAGTTCAATAACTTTCGGCTAAAACAGTTTTCTCTAAACCTTATCCTTGTCGGATCAATCGGTGAAAAGACTAAGAACAAAATACGATAACACCTCTACATGACCGGAGGGTTAACCGGGCGAATATATTATACGAATAATTCTATACTTATTTACACATTGGCAAAGTATATAGTACATTATTAATAATGATTTAATATATAGTATTATCGAAAATGTTCTGTTTTCAAAAATACATCACATTATGAGCTAAGATCTATGCAAAAGATTTTAAGTAGATTATTCATTTTTCTTTGGATTTCAACAAAGTTTTCTTCAATATTTATAATTTTTGATGAATGGAACATTTCTTGTTATGTCTTTCTCTTTTCGAAATTCCCATATATACGGCAAAAAACAAATTAATTTTAGGTCAAACAATCGAAATACATTTTTGTACAATTGGGCAATTTTGTATAATAATCTGTAAGTGAACTTTTTGGAGTTTTAATAGGAACTCGGTAATCAACGTCGACTATGACCATATGTTGTATAATCAAAATTGATATCGTATTAACAACGTCTTATGTATCAAAATATTAACAATTTCACCGAAATTAGATGGAGTGTAATAATTCATATTATTCTATAAAATATTCGTGCTTTACAAGTAATTCATTTTCTAGTTCCAGATAGAATAAAAAAACTGCCTAATTGTAGAATATCTAACTGCTAAACAGATGTTAGAAAAATGAAATTAAAATACTGAACTATTTAATAAATATGTAATTTCATTTCATAATTTCACATAAAGAATTATTTTACTGGAATATTTATTAAATTTTATTTGTAGATGTTTAATAGTATATTCTGAAGAATACGATGTTCTTTTTACAATTAATTGGTTGCCGTTTTTTATTTATAGGAATTAATACGTGGTAAATTGAGGTATCACCGATTTGCAACGCTTGGTTTGATACTGATGACATTTTTTCAATTCTATTTGCTCTGATATCGCATTGTGAGAAAATTATATACGAGGTATAGATTTTTGTAACCATCCATATAATTTCTCAGCTAATGAAATACTTACATTTGGATTTCAAGAACTGCTATTTTGAAGTGACTCTTCATAATATTTGTTCATCAAATTGTTTGCTGTTATTTTATAGTCTTCAACTAATAATTTTGGATATTGGTGGTGAATGCTAATGCAAATATGATAAATGCTTTTAGATTCGTATACTAGAATATATTAATCAGGTTACAGTATGCAACAATGTGTAAATCCAAGTCGAAATTTGAGTCCAATTTCAGTAGTATTTTTAAAACATACCGTTTACTTTTCTTGAATTAAACTACTTTAGATGTTTCACTTTCTTTTCATTATCTTTTTTCTCTATCTTAGTCTCATTAGCACCTGGACACAATCGACTTCTATCGTTTTACAAGAAAAATGACATTCGATCTCGACAAAATTTTCGTCATCACTTTGTACATGATAAATCTCTTGATCATCATTGTACAACTGTGCCTGAAAAATTATGCCTTCGTTTAAGTTATAAGTAGTTTTATTCTTCTGGTTAATACAATCTGCACAAGAATCAAAATGGTTAAGTTTTTTTATCTGTATTTTGTAAATATTTGTCACTGTAGTCAGAAATATTTGAATCTTTGACATAGCAATATTTCAAGTATGTTGTACATAATTATTTTCTTTTACTAAAGAAAACCATTTATACTGAATGTCTGCGCAACATGTATAAATGATTTTCGACGAAATCCTTGTTTATGTAATTTAAATAGATTAAAATACTCTTACATGATTATGCAATTTTTATTAAAGTTAAATGAAAAGATTTTATAAAACCTATTGTATGGTGAGAAATGTCACTTTGATATTAGCTCAAATCCATTCACTTTGATGTTTGGACTTTAACTAAGGCGACTTAGTGAAAAGATTCTGTATTTATGATTTTTTAAGCATAGTAAATATCAGTAAATCTACTATAAAAAAAACCTGAACTAATTAGAATATTGAGAGAAACAATAAATACCAATTAAAACATTAGTAACTCAATAAAAAAATTATACTTTGTATTAATCTATTTGAGTACAGCATAATTTTCGTCAAATCTTTTCGTAATGATAAAATCATTCCCATCTACAGCAATTTTAATAAATAAACAAAGTTTAGCCCATAAATTTACTCAGTTATTTGGAAGCTTTTCAGAATAGAGTAGACACTTTCATCGATCGTGATACTCAACTAAGCCGCAGGTAGTGTTTTGTTTGCGCGCTCATGACCGAGGTTCTATCCGGAACATAAAAAATGTCATGACGAATTATTGGACCAAATCGTCCAAGGAATAGATTGCAGCTAACATTTTTAAAATAAATCTTTCTCTTTTTAACGCAAAAATGCATTTTAGTTGTTTATAATTTTTGGACCAATAAACCTATTGTTACATGTACATATTCTCAAAATACATGCAGATCCGATTTATATTTTTCTAATTATAGCATTTATAAGAAAGTTCATATGTTATTATAATTGTTTATAATTTTTTATTTAATTAATATTTTAGTGTAATAATCGGTGCAAGTGATAACCTTCATAAAGAAATTTGATATATCAAAAATAAAAAAAATTCGACTTCTTACTTCGATCTGAACTAAAACTAATTTGTTTTCTGTCATATACAGGCTGAACGATTTTACTCGATCCATTCCCAAATCTTTGAAAATTAACGGTGTACAACAAAATTGTGACAACAATACGGTTATTTATTAAAAGAATTCATAGTAGACATCATAGTCGTCAACGTAGATGCCACAAGTGCAACGAAATCGATCATAGTGATGTGACAGTTACAGCTGCTCTTAATTTGATCCTTATATAAATAGTAATCTAATCGAAAGAGAAATCGGTATTCCGCAAATAATGGCTTAACGAATTTTGTGTGATCATGAATATCGTGCATATCATATAACATTAGTTCAGGAATGAAGGCCAGTCACGTTCAAATGCGTATTAAGTTTTACAAATAGTCTTTTTAAATGGTACAAAATAATCCTACATTTATTAAATTTATGATGTTCTCTGAAGAACCTAAATTCTATAATGCATTCAACTTAATAGGCACAATCGCCACTATTAGTCCAATGAAAAATCCCCACTGGCATACAAGAAGATAAGTTTAACCCTATGATATAGTCGATTAAATAAAGGTACCTTCAGAAGAGATTCAATGCACAATGACAAATAAGCGAGTTTTTCACAAACAAAAAGATATTTTGGACACCGAAACCTTGAATATCTATCATTTGATCAGTTTTGAAAGGTACCAAAGAAAATGCGTAAAAGACGGAGGAAAGCGACAGATAAATATTTCGCAGATTTTGCTTATCTCAAAAACAGTTGACGAAACTCTCCCACTCTTAATTTCATTGTTATCCTGTTTAAGTGATGTTGGATCTTTTTGTGAAAGAGATACTGTAATAGCGAAATCAATAAATCGCATTGAAAATGAGTTGAAAGAAGCTCATAAACATAACAAAGTAATGAAAAAAATTGTTCTAGATAAAGGTCTTTACTGGGAAGCCGAATGGTAAAGGTTATGGTCTTCATCTTTAACCTACCACCGCAAGTGGAACTAATACGGATATTCGAAACTACGCTCAAAAATTAAAAATTAGCCATTCTCCAGAGATTTTCATGCATAATCCTTTATCGGCTGACGGATCACAATATTAAGAATCAGCTGTTATGAATTTAGATGGTAAAAATGGTCCAAATATTCATTGGGTAGCCTACAAAAATAAAAGTGATAAGACACTTTGATAGTTTTGGAGATCATTAATCAGCTATAGATTTTTTACTTTATCTCAAAATCAATAGAATTAACTCAGATATCAAAATTTCAATGCTTACATTTGCTGGCATCTTTGTTTCAAATTTTGATCGAATCAATTATGAAGTGTATATAATCGAGGAATAACAGGAATTTATTATTAAATTGTCATGGAGAATACTCTAACGCTAAGTCTGTTCAACACATCATCATTATTTAAGGCGCATTATTTTCGTCTAAATGAACTGATACCAAACAATAAGTATGTCTTTGGGTTAGTAGAGTTATTATCATTTGATTCAACCCCAAACATTGGAGTGCCGTTTAACATCATCTATTTTCCAGTTGCAGCTAGAAGCATTGATCATCTACGCATCGTTGATCAAGACAAGAACATTCCGATGAGAAGGCATTAAAGTGCAAGTGGAAGTCAATATTGTAATGAGTATTGTATACAACGTCAAATTTAGTAGAGTTTGTATTAATAGTTCAAAATATTGACAAATGATCAGTCAACAACGAGCTAACACAGCGTTCACACATCAGAACATTAAGTTTTTAAAAAGTCTAAAACTAACAATCATAGTAAGTCATTCTTTACGTGGAAAAAAATACTCCATATTAGTTTATTCCCTATAAAAAAGATTTAGAAGTATCTAAGTGTTCTTTATTTTCAATCAAGCTTACTAAAAGAGAGTGACATTGTTTATTTGACACAGTAAATTTGAAATTTTGAACAGAATGTGAAAATTCAATAATTGCAACTATAAGGAAAAGATGACCGAAGGTAATTGAAATCTAGTATATTTTTGTCGCCGGCAATACATACCTGTTCGTATCTATTTAAAAAAAAAGAGAAAGAGACCCTCTCTCCATCTACGCCGAGCATAAAACAAAGTTCCTCTTCCTATCTACCTAGCCCTCAAAAATAAACTTATATAGTTGAGCACTCACAAACCACGTGATCTGTTAGCCTTAAATATATACGTTTACCACATATAAGAGAGCTGAAACGTATATATATATATATATATATATATATATATATATAAATCATGATTAAACTCTTCTTCATCACTACTGTTATCGGATATAGAATTTTTGGAATTACTATTCCTTGTTAACAATTGCATACAACAAAATTGAAAAGCTTAAAAAATATAAAGTTTGGCACTTGAAATATAAATAATACACCTATGATCGAGAGATCAAAGAGAATGACTAGAAAACATTCTTAGCTGGCTAGGTGGGACGCAGATAGGGAAGAAACATTGATTTTCCGTGAATTGACATAGAGCGGGAAATTGCCAGTTCGACTAGGGTAGAAAGAAAAGATGATGTTTCAAATTGAAGTTATTAAAACTCCACTTCAACTGAAAAATTGAAACAAAATACATGAACACGATTTAGCCATGATTCATTTATGTTAAAGTAATCATAGGATTGTTAAAAACATAGTGTGCTTACATTACTAAAGGCATATATTATATACATTTTTCCAAAGTCAAAAAAATTGGTAAAATGATCCTCGACCCCTATATATATATCTAGGAATAACAGGAATTTATTATTAAATTGTCATGGAGAATATTCTAACACTAGTGGAAAAAACGTAGAACAGTAGTGATATATATTCATATATATATATATATATATATGAATATATATCTATATATCGTTAACTAAAGCCATTTTTCAGCATTCAAGCTCAGAATGTCCATATACCTTGCAAATGTCACCCCATTAAAATAAACTTCTAAATTCTTATATACTTGAAAGAAAATTCACCTACTAGTATCCCTACTATTATATTTCTTCACGCTGTAGGGCACGTATGGAATATACATACAATCGATTATTAACACTTGCACATATTTATCTTAATATCTATGAATTCCATCACGAATTATCAACAAATTTACTCTAGCACGGAACATAATTAATAATCACCTGGACAAATAGATACTGGTAAAATAAATTAAATATAATTTCCCAAATACAGACACTATTCATATTTTACCATTTGGACCACAGAAATGCCAGGTGGCATATTTAATGATTTTATTTCTTTTTTTTAAACGGCAATTAGCATCTTCTTCATTTAATTAATAAAAAAGTTAAATTAAACAACATTTGCAAACCAGTCAAGAGGTCAAAATCAATATCTGGAACTTACATCTTATCTGTTAAGGCTCTTGATAGAGTAGATGCCCCTCCCCCCGCCCCTCTATTCGATAAAAATTATTCGATGATGTCGTGCTATGTCAATCGTATTACTATTGTCATTGTACGAGTAGAACGTACCTGAGATTGTACTGAAGTTTGTGGTTGTGGAGATGCAGCAGTGGGAGGAGCAGGCGACTGAGACAAGGCTCGCTGAGGAGATTGATTTGAAGTATTGGTTTGATTTGTTATTGTCGGAATTGTAGAGTTAGAAGTCTGACTCCAGTTACGTTGTTCCGGATATAAATTTGAAGTGTGACCTGAAGATATACCGTATGAAGTCAACTGAAAAATAATAAAACAATTGATATAGGACTTCTATTGACTGGTATACAATATTTATTGTCAAAAATAAATCATACTTTTGTATGAAAGAAAGTAATATTTATAAGCTAAGTAAATTATTATTCATCTCTTGAAATAGATTAAAAGGTACCTGATATTGATTATAGGTTTATGAGTGCAAGATAAGGTAAATTAATTGAAGTCAGAATGTTTTATGTTTTTGTTCCCGGCACGCGGAAAGTTTGTTTTTACATACGCGTTTCCATTTGGAAAGTGCCCTATAACAGCACAGTAAAGCTATTTTTCAAGGGTGTATTGTGACTACAGATTTTTTGTTCAAAAAGCAGGTAAAGTATACAAATTTATAGAATACTTCAAAATTATGTTTATTTCAACTATTCATTTGAATTTTCAAATAAATTATAGCATTAATTTTTATAAATAAATATATTAAATAATGTAATTTACATATTAATAGAAAATCTGTATTCATTTAAAATTATAAAATAAAATATATTCACTTTTGTCAATTTGAATTATCATTCACTATTTATTGAATATTTTATTAATAACATTGCAATTCGCGATAATAAAAAAAATGTTTTATCTTATCCGAGTATATTTGATAGATTTCCCAATTGACCTTAAATTGTCATTCCAATTAATATTAATAATAGGCTCATTACGATTTTCTAATGACATTGGTTACGGCGATGGCGAATATTTTTTTATTCGACGAACAGAATGTGCCTAAAGTATGTTAAAGTTTTTGGCGCTTACATGACTTTTTTATAGTAATGACAGAAGATGATACTTCCTCTTCTAGTATTTCATACTGTGTTTAAACGTTCGATAGAATTAACATTTTTGATAGTGATAATTGACGAAAATATATTGCACTTAAGTAAATTAATGCAAGCAATTTTCCTGACGAGTTCAAAAATATTTATTTTCTTTCTTCGTTTCTCCTAATATTTAAGTTGTATTTTAAAATTAAATTTATTGACATTAGCTGTACTTCGAAAACCATATAAATAAGAAATCTTTTCGCTCTATCGGGATGGTTACATTTCAATGATAGATGTGAATAGACCTCAACGAACGTCACAGTGAAATTTCTTATTGTACGATAGATTTTGTAAACTTACTTCAATTCAGTTTTAATAAAAATTATATAATCATGCCATTACGAGTGTTTCAATACATTCAAAGTACGTAAACGTGAACGTCGCTGAAGATCTTTGCTTTAATTTGCTACAGAAATTGAGGATAAGTGATTTCCTTCAGTGAAAAAAAAACGATCACTTACGTGCAATATGTTTCAGCTATTGCTATATCAATGATCTAAACGTTTTTGACCACAGTGGCAAACCTTTACGATATACAAATGAAAAAAATGGTGGTTCTGTAGATTCTATTAATCAGAAAAATGAAGATCAAGATATTTGTCACGTACAATGTGATGACGAATTTTTTATCGACGAATATGCACATAGAATAATAGTATTGGATCGCTTAAATCCAATTCAATAGATATTGATTTAATAAAATAAAAATCGATTAATTATCAAATAATTTAAAAAGTTTACTTGTAAGAAAATATACCTATGTACACAGCAATCGAGATGAATCTATACAAAAAAAGTGTATTTTTATAAGACCTAAAAGCAGCATATGAAAAAGTAACTACCAATTCAGAAAAGAAACATATATTAACTACGATTTCACTTTCTATTATAGCATCTGTGAAATAGAAAGAGAAATTAATTGTTCGTTTTATTATATACAAACAGCTAAATAATTTCATGGACAGGAAGGAATATTGTCATCCCCGTTCGAAAAATCCAGAAGATCTATAATAATTGAAGAAATAAAAAGTGATTATATATAAAAATATATAATAACTTCTTATTACTTCACTTCGTGTCATTTTATTTACATGATTATATATAAAAAATACTGAAAAGAAAATGAAACTTCAAAGGCGTTTACTTATGATTAATTTATAAGAAGTCTACAACATGTTTGATAAACATTGTTCCAAATTTGACTCAAATTTCGACTGGATTTTACATATCTTTGTACATTTTAGCGGTAGCATTGCAAAACAGGTAGCGCTTTTTTGGAAGGCTATTACATAGCCCTTATTAAAAATTATGATAGTTTTATTAATAATTCTGGTACAAAATTGTCCCAGGAATCGATTGTAACAAACATTTTTACAATAAAAGTTGCCCTTTTTAACAAAAATAGCAAACATTTATTTTAATTGTTTACAATTTTTTTTATTAACAATCATATTATGACATATATATATTATCAAAATACTATCTCTTTCAGGTATTTTGAAAAAAAAATCCACATTTTTTAAAATTATTTATAACTTTTTAATGAATTAATATTCAATCGTCAAACCAAGCACAATTGATTACCTCCATAGAAGCATTCGATGTGCCAAATATAAAAAAAATCGAAGACCTTGCTCCGATTTGCCCTAAAACTATTTTCTTTTCTGTTATAAACATTATATATGTAACTCCGTCGCTGTTAAGCACGTGGTCGAAAAATAGTTTAGATTTTTATGAGGTCACGGATCACTATCCATTATGGCTACTTTCTGACGTCATCTACTTACATTGTTAAACTGAACCACTTCATTATGAAAAGCCTCACAGATAAATCATACCATTCGATAAAAGTTATTTTTCTCTGAAAAACAATAAACGGACCCTCTTGATGATACGCCATGGCCCAGTGCTAACGAAATTTTTTGGCTACAGCCAAAATCACGCAAGGCATATTGATGTAAGATACCCGCTAAACATTAATATATAAAGCAACAACATTAATAAGACAGATCCAGTTTAGTCCTTATTTGCATTTTGAGGTTAGGAAAATTTGAGATTCTGGAGTACTTTCACATTTAATTTGGATGGTACAACTTAAAAAAAAACCATAGATATTGTATATCGGTTCATTTGAAAAATTGGATACATTCGAATGCAGTATTGAAATTGGAAAAGTAACTCATTTCAATTATCGATATGTCACTGAAAAAAAATGATATTTAAAATTTGGGGACACGGTTTTGAAGGTTAATAGTGCTGGTTCAAGAAGGCGCTATCAGTTTTTAGAAAAAATTCTTTAGTTATTTATTCGCAATGGTACATAACCATGAATATAGCAAAAGAGCGGGTTTCTTGCACTTGTAGGTTAGGATATCTTGATAACCTGCCGTATAGGGTTAATTCTGAGATCGGATTCACATTCAGCGCACCAAAATCCTTCGGGCGCAAAATGTCCCGCTTCTGGGTGGCAAATCTGTCGGCCTATGTAATTGTAACCGCCGTTATTTATTGGTTATCGATGCTAATTGTATGCTAGCCCTTAAAATTGTAATAGCCAAAATTTGTTTTCTAAAATGTATAGTCGTAAACAAGTAAGCTTGCCTAAACAAAAATTAATATTTATCATAACACCGATAATATTATAATATTAAGTCTCTAAATTATAAACAATTAGATATCTCTCTCTCTCTCTTGTCGATTTCACCCGCTAAAACTATTCAATTAATTAGTTAAACAATTAATTTCGATTAATATTTTCACAAAACGATACTACGTATCACATGTCTTAAAAGAAAAATGTTACATTTTTCTATCCGCCCATACTAAGGTTCCTCCAATTAGGTTAACGAAGGAAACCTCCTCTTCCCTCATTGCCCTAAACGGAAATGGACCCGCCTCAAAGAGAATCCGGAAAACTCCAAGAGTAGGGAAGCACGACGGGGGTTATAAAATGGCCCGCGCGTAGTTGTACAGACAGTTCGAATTCAGCTCTAAAATTTAAATTCAGCTCTGACTTGAAGAGAGAGAGAGAGAGAGAGAGAGAAATCATCTAAAACAGTAAGTCAACCAATAAATATTTTAACTTTGAACTTAGTATCCTTTCCATCTATCGCTATATATATTTAGACTTTTCCATCGAATATAGATCGGGTGCTTGTAAACCCAAGTACTATCTATTTTTAAATTATTCCTTTGATACAAATCCTAACTAAAGTCTCTTTAACGTGCACCCATTATAGAGCTGTACGACAGGATCCCTTACCACTTCCTTCTCTCCACGATCCATCCTGAGTAGGATAATTCTTAAAAAATAAACAGATTGATTTCCCGGTTATTAGAAGTAAAACTCTATGACCAAAAGCACGCTCTTAATTTAATTAGCTCTGTAATATCTGCCGGATGTCACATTAATAAAGTTTTGAACATTTATTTGATTAATACAATGACAAGATATATTTTACATGTAAAATGTTAGCAAAAATCACGTATAAATATAATAACCTTACATTGATTACTAAATAGTCATTCTCTAGAGCTTCATCAATGAATCTTCGAACTTCCACTATTGTAAAATCATTAGCCATTTTGGATTCGTGTTTAACATTCAATTTTTTAAATAAGCAATCATGATAAAGATGCATTGAGATCTTTGCTGAACTCGGAAAAATGTGCTAAGGAATCTACGTCCGTATGTAAAGTCGTATTTTTCACTTTGCATCATTCATTAATGGTATGTCTATGTATATCTTCTTTTAGATATATGGAGTAATAAACCCCAAGTCACATATTTCGCCAGTTCCAAAAGTTGATTTTGTACTTTATCATGAACCTCGATGTTTAAATTTTCGCTAAAGCTACTATCAAAACTCAATGTGAAATATAAGCTAACCAACATCATTTTAACTTAACAAAAAAACTGTTACTTGTTCAGGCAACAAATGAAAATGATATATTTTAAATAGATTGACCTCCAGTAACTGTTACCTATTGGTTAAAGTAAAATCAAACTGCGTAACTTATGAAAAAATATAGCATATACTCCAAGTGCCTAAAGTAGGAGTTCAATCTATCATTATTATTATTATTATTATTATTATTATTATTATCAATTTAATAGTAATAATTAAATTATCTCAATTCAATAAATCATTCGATCACTAAACTATTACCCTTTCTGGAACAATGTTATTCATACATGAATAAATTATTAATTTTAACAAATAGAATATACATAAAAATTATTTAGCTTTTTCCTACACAAATTGAATTATAAATTTAATGGACAGATGTAATAAAGATACAAGTACTTTAAGTCGATCTCTATTTAAAAATAACAAAGCTCCTAATAGATGTCCTTACACTGTAATGTTGTCTATATGAATGAACCACCTTCTCTTATGGGCTCTCATACTTATAAGCATTGTAAGAAAGCATGTTTGTCCTTATCATTTCCGCTTCTAATGTCTTATCAAATCTTGGGAACCCATCAAGTTCTGGAAACGCACAGTATTAATATTAACAACATTCAGTTATGTTTACACGAGCGTTAGTTTACCCGACAATCAGGAAATGCGTATGTTCTTATCTTTTATTTGAGACAACTATCGTACTAAACAATGTTTACTTACGTATGTAGACGTATGTATGTCAATATATTTACACAGAAACGACTATACTATCTTAGTTGACAAGATTTAAATGCTATAAAAAATTATGAAAAAAAGACCAGTGAAACCTTATTGATGATTTATAAGATTTATTAAGATTAATGGTTTTTATACAATTAAGGTGATATTTAATTTATTTTTATTGATAAAAATGTATATCTTATCCTGTAAAATCAAGCTTACAGGTAACTATAAAATTATCGAAACTAATTGAACGTTATTAACAAATTAAAGGCTGTATTAAAAACAGTAACAGAGTTAAATGGAATTTTCAGACAAATCGCAGCCAATTTTGGGTATGAATAAGACCGCTCTGCCCCTTAAAAATCAGACGGTCAGAAGCCATAACAGAGAGCGGATCTTTATAAGTTTAAAATAAATTCCACTTATTCCAAATGACTGATTATTTAAATCCAAACATACACTTCTGATTTTCCTGGAATATCTTCAAATTTAATTCCTGACACCTATTCCTCTTGAGCAACAAGTAACTTATAATATTTTTCTTTTTATACTTGCTTTTCGTTAGTCTCACAGCTATTTATATTACATAATTCTAAACATAAACTAAAATATAAAATTAAAAATATTCTTAAACCGTAATTAATTATCTAAGAAGGTCAAACTCTGCATTTCTTTTAGAATTCTATCTAGTAATTTTATAGTTTTTATTAAAATTGGAGTTATGATAAATCTAATAATATTACAAGGTCATTTAGAATTATTTATATCCAGCTAGTCTATCTTCCTTGGCAAACAAGATATATAATAAATAGCTTTGTATTTGTGAATCATTTATAACTATTCCTTTATTTATTCTCAGCTGTTTCATTGTCATAACTAGTTTTTCCTTTTGTACTAGAATTTATTAGACTTTTCATGCTCATAATTATATTCTGGAATGATATTCATAGTCTATTGTGTATCAATTTTCATAAAAGGAAAAGTTAGTAAAATAATTTTATTTCACCAAATGTATTCTAAAATAAATATTTTAATTATTCGCTTATCATTTCATAAACTAATTATATGTAACGGTGTTCGGATAATTCTAATTATATAGTGCAATTGATTTAAATAATCCATTGTCATGTTATTAGAGAAATTATTATGCTATCAAAAAATTATCGGAATTTTGCTACATAATGGACCAAACGGAAAAGTTACGATTAAAAGTTAGTTCATAGAAAAAAAATTATGAATTATTTTCATGAGGTGATTTTATTTCATTGTTGATTGCGAGGTTATTCCATGGTTATCCGAAGTGAGAACCAGTATTAACCCATTAAAACCCATGCCAAAACTGAGTAAGATAGCGCCAAACTAACTATGCCAATGATTGATAAATCCAATAAAAATACTCGTGTTTTTTTTTCGCCATCTTCAATCGTTTATAAAAAAAAATAGCGGCAATAGTTTCTAAGGGAAAAAATATGACAGTAATGTACATAACATTTTTTTTTCAGACTTCACTTTATCTATCGCAAGTGGCTTTAAAATATTCAGTGTCTGAAACTTTTATACTGACGGTTACCTGACTGATGATTAGATGGATGCATTTTAAAAATGTATTTTCTATTATAAAAGTTTGAAACTTGTGTTAGTGATCACATTTGAGTGGTGGACTAGTGGTTGGGTACCAAACTTATAGTTTTTGTGTATTTGAAATTACGGAGCTCTAGGTTTTGGAGCTTCAATATGACTTACGAAGAAAAAGTTGTATTATTTTATAAAATATATTTATCTGAAACCATGTTTCAGACTTCAATTTGTCTATGGAAAATAACTATAAAACATTGTAAATCACAAGGGGTCATTGTCTACACGGAAGCTTTCTTGAAAGAGTTTGGCGTATTTTTTCGTCTTCTTTTAGAATGATGCACTTCTCCCAATGTTCTGGATATCTTTTTAAAATCTCTAAAAAAATATGATTTGCCAAATTCCTCAAAGAAAGCTTTTGTATCGACGAGGACTCTTTGTTTGAACTGAATTTTTATTCCGCGAAATACAGCCCTTTAAGAAGGCCACCAGACAGCCTCGCAAGCAACTACTAATCCCGGGAGGTTACTTCTAGCAACGAACACCACTCAAGAAGCTCAATCAATCTGATCATGTCTCACTTAACCCTTTGTATTATCTCCTTCAATAGTCTTTCTAAATTGTTTTAAATTATATTAATAAACCCTTAGTCGATACAACCATAAAGGGGTATAATTAGATCCACCTCCCTGATAATAAAGTGAGTCCGCTCTGATTAGTTAAACTGAATCTCTGATCGAATCTCTATACACAAATACAATAAACATGTCAATTAATGAACCTCATGTCTCTCGCTAACTATTCAAACCTCGCGCGTTCTGGAGCCTAAACACAACCATAATGCCTATTATCCTTCGCAATGACTCCTATATTCAAACGTGGGTACTTATTTGACCAACCCTCCTATGTCTGTCATGAACTAGTTCTATCATAGACTATTCTAAATAACAATTTCTCCGACTTCAAAATGTTTTGTTATGTAATCTAACGTTCAAACTATGAGTTTCATCTATAGAATAATAATTTACTCTATATCCGATCGATCCTAGTTCTAAACTGTTTTCTACTTGAATTTTATTTATCCACCCTTTCATTAATAAATCTTTAGTTTTTTTATCTATGTTGTTTTTAACATATTCGCATGGTTTAAATATGTTCTACGTTCATGTATTCCCTAATTAAATCTAATAGCGTGGATTGATGAAATACAGGGGTAACTTCAACGTTTCTACAATGGTTCAGATTGTTACTTACATTCTTATTTTTTAATTTATAATTCAAAATTTTGCCAAAGTTTATACCCAATAGTCTACCATCTGCTATGTCCACGCTGCCCTATACAATGTGAAATTTTAATTAATAATACCGTAGATATGTGACTGACCATCTGAGATATAGCTACCAACAGCTGAATTCACTTCTTTATCGTTGAAAAATTTTTTACATCGAGACATTTTTTTAAGTTTGGTAACAGAAAATAATCTGAAGAGGCCAAATCTGGTGAATAGGGTACGTGAGGAAGTGACTTGAATTGTAAATCTTTCATTATGGTCATCGTAATAACGTATGTGTAAATCGATGCATTATCTGGATAAAACGAAAATTCCTTTTTCACTAAATGAAGTCATTTTTTCTTAATTTCGTCACTAAAACGGTGCAATAAGTTTTTATAATACTCGGGGTTCATCGTTTTTCCTTTCCGAAGATAATCAATGAACATTATCCCACGCACATTCAAAAAAACTGACGCCATGACCTTGCCTATAAATGAAACTGTCTTCCCTTTCTTTGGAGCCAATTTCCCTTTTTCAGTCCATTGTTTTGACTGTTTGTTCATCTCAGTTGTAAAGTGATGATTGTTACTTTCATCTCCAGTGGTGAATCGACGTAAAAATTCTGCTTTATTGCAGTAAAACTTCATCAATCACTGAAACTTCTGCATGGCGCTGTTTTTGTTCCATTTGTGACGGAGCTCCTGGCTGTTGGCCGGAGCTCGTCGTTACTAATAGCCCATGATTAGGGCTTGCTTATGTTTCCAAGGTCACTGACCTCGGAAAATTCATTACTAATATTCGGTGCGACGAGGAGAGAGAGAGAGAGATAGGTGACACTAGCCGGATCAGTATGCCTCGAGCCACAGAGTCGAGCAATTGATTTTGGGTTTTTGTTTTGGTTTTTAGAGATTTGTTTTGATGAACAAGTGACGTTCGCGAGTGCACAAGGTGCAAAGATTGGTCTGTGCCTGATTGCTGAGCCGGTGAATCCCCTTGATTATTATCTCTCTCTCCCTCCGTGCAATTCTTATTTTAATTTTTTTATTGTTTGCGTGCCTTGGATCTCGCTCGGATCTCCTGGCTAATTAGCTGGAGCTTGGCGACGGTAGTTATATTTAAGATTGCGCGGATTGTAACTGTCGCCGATCATCGTACTTGTTTTCGCTTTTGTTCGCGCCTTGTTCTTTTTTTATCTACGTAACTACCAATAAATGTTCTTTTCTTTTAACGCGTGTCTTATTATTTAACGCCTGCCTACTCATCTGTCCTTCCAAGGTCATCAGTTACCTGATGCGTATTAGGCCGTAATTGCGCCTCTTACCTTCCCCTTTTCGTTTTATTTTTGTTATTATTGTTCGCGGTTTTACGCACAACTTTTTATGTCGAACTTTTCAATATACTATGTACAATACTTTTTTCAATGCCTATTATGTCTCTTAGCTAGCACACTATAATCACATTTTTCTCATCAACGTTGATACTGAAAACGTGTTGATAAATGATACCAAGTGCATCGTGTAATGTATCTTGTAACTTCATATGATTTTATATATTTAAAAAACTCATATCAGTCATGTACTTATAATGAGTTTTAAAGTTTGAACTCCTTACATGCGTTATAAATTAATCTTATATGTATGTTCTGTACAATCCTTTAGTCATTTGTAGTTTAAGTAAGTGTAAAGCGATGACGGTAGAAAATTTAGGAATGGATGAAAGACTCTCTGTGTTGCCTTTAGTTCTCGAAGAGATGGGCGTCAAGAGTTGAACTTCAGAGAATCTTGGAAGGAAAGATTCATGTGACTTTTATCTTGAGAAGAGTGGGCTCCCAAATTGTATTCTAGAAAATTTTCGATGAGAATCAAGTGTAGCAGAGTCAAAAATATGTATTAGAACAATGTCTATTTATTCGAAACAAGACAAGAGATCCAATTTGTACCACGACTTCTGAACATCTAATTTTTGTAGTACAAAACAGGTCTATTTATACTAAGATTTAGGCTAGAACATTCGAGAAGGACTATTCTCCTCTCGTTCTATTAAATTGGAAAGCTACGTGAAAACCTTACAATTTACATTAACTCCTCATAGAGGATTCAAATTTTTTACAAAGTCGCAATTTTTCATTAATATACAATTAAGGTTTTACTATGATATTCTTTAAATATTTTCAGAATCCATAATTCCTTGATAAAAGTTGATATCTATTGACAACTGGTTTTAAGGAGATTAAAAACCAATTGTCCTATTACCAAAAAAATATTTAAAAAATTTATTGGTATGGTCAGGTAGATCAAGTCAAGTAGTCAAGTATAAGATTTACGTGATGCAAGTGATAAACTAATTTTAAATCGCTAAAATTTTCTCATATCTCCTTAGTTTGTTATTTTATTTTAAATTTAATGAGGGCCTTATTAATAGCTTGCTTTTTCATGTATAAACAATAAAATTTTTATAACCAAAATTATTTGTTTATAACATTAACTAATAAATTATTTAAATAAAAACATTTTTAATCGTATAAACCAAAAACGTGAAAATCTATGCTACGCACTACCAATACAAAATTTGACATTTAAATTATTAATAATCACTAAATTTATAAACAAAGGTTTGAATTAAAATTTCTCAAGAAAAGTAAGCGTAAACATATGACGAAATTACATTCAAATGATAGATAGCATTACAATCTAATTGTTTCTCTTATTTATTTTTTTTAGGATCTTTGAATCATCTAAAAATAATATAATTGTAATCCCTTTAAATGTTGACTATATCTATATATGACTATGAGGTAGCTTTCCAAATATGGTAATGAAAAATACGTTGTATGTTTTGTTTGTATAAATAAATAAGTGTGATTATGAATGTCTATGTTATTCTTTTGATTTGTGTTAGAAAGTGTACTGCAGGTTACATATGCGTAGGCGCAAATAAGAGAGGATCCTAACAATCTTTACCACTGAAAATCTCAACAAACCTATCAAAATTGTCCCACGCTACTTCTGTGCAAGATTCTATCGATATGTTAATGTTAATTGGACAAATGCTTCATCGTCGAAGTGTATGCTGCTTTCGTTTTCAACGATTCTTCGTCACTGTAATTACTGCAATGGCCGAATTTATTTAACACGTATACTACACGTCGACTATTTATTATATTCTTTATTCTTCAGTAATTTCTAAACTTATGTGCTTCGATGTTTCAATTTTACCCTGTAAAACGTTATGAGTAAAATCGTAACACATTAACTTTACCGTGCTGTCTATACTCACGTTTAGTATCGCTTTCGTTTTTGAATCAACATGAGAAGTAATCTACTGCGATAAATTTTCTAACTGTCGTGGAATAGCACACTCACCTTCACTTATTTCAGCGGTTATGCGTATCGCGGGGTAACGTACGATTGTTAACAAAAAATCTATCTTATAAATAATCCTATTTTCTGATTTTGTTTGTCTTCTATTCAACCAATTGTTTATTCGTTACACGAACTCTATCTATACTAACAATAATTTTTGTACGATCATCATCTCAATGTCATTTCCAAAATGATTAGATTTTTCAAGATTAACTCGATAACAGTATAACAATTAATATAATAAAAAAATTCCTCTATTTTTAACGTATTCTGAAACTTTTGAAATAATCTCTAAAAAACTTCTCTACGTATATCTCCGCCAATCACTCTTTTATTTAAGATCACGCTTAAGAGTTTTATTTTTACTCAACAGAATTAGACATATTCTATGGAAATGTATATTACTCAATAGTGTTTTGTCTAAATAGGAATCTTTATTTCACCCCAGATTCAGATATAGTGGGAAAATTAACGTTATAATATACTATTTGATGCTTTTGATAAACACGACAACTATCGAGCGTGGTGCAGTTATAAAAGACTCAGAAAATTATACACGTAAAACAGTTCCTAGAGGATTGAAAGATAGAATTATATTTGAATTAAAAATTTTTTTTGTAAACTTATGAAATAATATAAATAATTATTTTTTATAGGGCCTTTCGTCAAGTCAACGATAATGGACATTTATATTTACATGGAGAAAAAGTCGTATCTTCAATAGATTTATTAGGATATTTGAAAAATGTTGCTAAAAAATGTAGAATGATTTCTCACAACTAAGTATTTGACGATCCCCGTTTACTTAGATTGGTAGTTCAATATAAATTACGTTCAGAATGTGAAAAAGTCATTGAACATTTTATTCATAAATTTTTTTTTCAAAAGTTGACATATGGTATCATAGCAAGTAATTAAAAAAATTTGGAAGAAATTATCAAAGCACCTGTGAGAAAATAAACTTCAAGAAGAAAATGAATCTTATATTATCTAAAGTTATAAGAAATGGATTGTGTGATGCTAGACATAATTATAAAACAGCATTGGATACTTACAACTGGGGAAAAAAAGAACCTATAATATTATCTAAAAGAAAACACAAGAATTATCAACATTTGATTAGTTTAGTACAAAAGTGAGTAATGATATTTCTTATTTTAATAAAATTTCATAATGTAATTATAAATGTATTAGGTAGGAAAACGTAAAGCAACTATTAATGTTGTACTAAATAAAAATTCATTTTTATAATAGAAGGTATTAAACAAATAATATTTGTTTAATGCACTTCATGCTTTTATCAATATATCTCCTTTAGAGTTTTCCACTTATATTATTATTTGCTAAAAATATATAAACTATTTTTATTTCGTTAATGCAAGTCTTGAAATATTGTTAAATGTATTAATAAAAATAATCATCATCAAAATATTTAACAATTTTTAATTTTCATGCCTTTTTATTAAATGTCGAAAGCAACATTGCCGTTTCATACGTCGCATAATGTTCTTTCTTATATAAATATAGATAAATTTATCATCTTCGAAAATTTGTAACTTTTTTATTGGATGGTCAATAAATATGTCATAAAGTTTTAAAGAGTAACCAAGTTTTTCATCTTTCAAATAATATATAAATTATCTACCTTTTATAATAGTAAAGTAATTTAAAAATGAAATTAAAACAATGCTTGATAAGATTCTTCTATCTCACATGTATTAGAATGACAAACTTTGAAATCAACTATTTCTAAAAATATATAGTAAAATGGGATTACATTTAGCAAGATAGTGTAATTAAGTAAATTACATATTGCCTTATCTTTTTGTAAAGTTATTATATATTTTAATTCAATAGACAATCTCTTTTTTTCTGTAATCTTCAGACAATATTTAGTAGATAATTAAAGAAACTTTATAGATTAAGATAGTTCCAAATGCAAAATAAATTTTGCCACTGCAAGAGTATTCCTGGTTATAATTTTTATAATAAATGATGAAAGACAAAAATAAAGTTTGTGTTGGATACTTTGAATATTTAAAAATGTATCAGAATTTTTATTGTTCAAATAAATTTGTTTCAAAATTTTATTTTAATTTTGCAGGAAATACTAAACTTATAAACATTTATTTTTGATAAAAATAAAAGAATTAGATGTATAATTTTTTCAATATAATGTATATTTTTTTGCAATTATCTTGCTTTTCAAAATTTCTTTAATTTCTATGTATCAATAAGATAGATCTTTATTGAATAGCAAATTCCAAAAATAGATTGGAATTAGTCATACTTTTATTTATTATAATTATTGGTTATTTAATCCATTTTTTGTATTATATCACATAAATATTTCTATATGTTTATATCTAGTAATATAGTCATAAAAATATAACATGATCCAAATAAATG
The DNA here is from genome assembly GCA_030064505.1 of Chouioia cunea. Taxonomy (NCBI): domain Eukaryota; kingdom Metazoa; phylum Arthropoda; class Insecta; order Hymenoptera; family Eulophidae; genus Chouioia; species Chouioia cunea. Next base: position 20,775,659 of record JAOPFQ010000002.1, read on the forward strand.
GTAGTAAATGGATGATGAAGGAATTATTTTACAGATAAGATTTATGGATTATCTATTAAACAGCATTATAGACAACAAAAACATTTTTTAAGTCCAATAAAAGCACATTGTATAAAAGATATTTATAATAGTTAAGTTTAATTCTAATTAAGATTTTTCTGCTTTCATCCATATCAGTTATTTAAGACAAATAAATTGTAAACTTAACAAATTATAAAAATCAGTCAATATAATAAATAGTATAACAACAAAAATGGCATAACAGGAAAAGAAATAGAATTAATTATTGTTATTATCATATTTATAAAAATATTAATTATCTAATTTTTTTAATCTCATATATACATATATATATATATATATATATCTTTCTCTTATTTAAATCTAATTATTCATATGTATATATGAATAAAAGAGTAGATCAGTGATATTTATTATTAGATTCAAAAAGATAATTACCTATTCATGAAAAAAATATAGCAATTGTAATATTTAAAAATAGATAAATGCAAATTATACTATATGTTATAGTCTAGATATTATACCATTTGTGATGATCTTTGAGTAGACTGAGAGTAGATTGGTGACATAACAGGTGACCGTTGAACTTGCCACGATTGTTGATACGATTCAGATCCGATTGGGGAATAATTGCTATGAAAGCGATGAACAGGACTGCTAGTTGCTTGTAGTAATTGATTCAGGGTAGGTGTTGGACCTGTTGGCTGGGTAATACTTTGTGATAGAAACCTAGATTGCCCTGTAATATAATGAATATCAATTTAAAAAATCCTATACAAATATAAAAATGATGAATCATAAGACCTCGTACTTGGATATTCTGTTGCTGAAATTTTAGGAACATATTCGTCAGGAAAATCTGAACGGATTTGGTTTGTAAAAGAGTGTGTTACATGAGCAGTTGTATCTTGAGTCTCTGTTTTCACTGATGCATCTAATTGAGGATTATTTTGATGAATTTCTCGCGGAGACTTTAATTCAGAGCCCGGATTGCCTCCAGCATCATCTGTACGATATTGACTCATACCTGTTGATAAAATCCTTCACATAATTGGAAACTTTTAAATGTCCCTAATTTTACCACTTGCACTATTGACGTAGCTTGCAATTCCGTTTTCAGTGAACTTATTTACTATAAGCTGCAATTAATTTTTTAATAGATCCTTAAAATTGTATGCTTTGAAAAATAAAACACTATTATCTTGGCTTCTTTCTTGAGAACGGCCATTCGGAATTCGATTCAATTCAATTTTTTTTTATTACAAAACAGACCTTAAGTTAGAGTTAAAAAAATCTATATTTTAGGATTTTCATCAAATTAAGAACACCAATAAAAAGTGCCTCTGAGTAATGAATAATTTATCGAAAAATTTTTCATTAATTAATTTATACCTAGTTATTTAAGACATTGGAAAGTTTTTAATTAATTTGGGCTATAAATAAACACCAACCAAATTTTTTATTTACCTAGATCTTAAAGGTAAAAATTTATTGATTAATTTCGAAATATACTATTCACTTAAGCATCTCATGCTCCAATAGCATTCATAAAAATGTACTAGCGATTTATAAGCTAATTAAAAATAAATACTAATAACTTCGATATTCCTGTTACTTCAATATTAATCCATGTGACTAGATATAAAAGCTGTAGAGACGGCCGTACTAACGAATATAGCCGCCTATAGAAAGCCAGTGCTGTGTATAGGAACTAGTAATTCCAGAAAATCCGTTAGATGTCGCATTAATGCAATGGCTCATGTCTGGCTAATTGTTGAATCGCTGAGATTACTTTTTCATAGCCGCTCGACCAAAAGAAAGGGCCTAAAAGTGAACGTTGTAAGTCATAATAATAAAAGTTGAAAGTTGTCAAAGTTGTTAGCTAGGACCTCTCAGCGATTTCTTATTTTCCTTGCTGACGGACTACCCAGACTGAACCATTTCGTGTACAAAATTGCAGCGGGACTTTTCGAATTTTAAAGATGATACACTGATTTGGTTGCAGTTTAAATTGCAAATAAAAATATTAATAAGATTTTTTATTTTTCATTTATAAATATCAAAATAAGCTTTAATATAAAAGCTACTCTTGCCGTGTGAATTTCTTACAGTGGTAGCTAAAATTTAGTCGTTTATTATTATTATGTATAATGTATATGAGTATGTGGTACTGACTCATACTAATTCCGTGCGGCACAGAGTATGCTGTGCGAGGAGTGGAGGGAGGTGGACTTCTGTGTCGATGCTGATTGTACGGTCAATGCAGAGGTCCAAGGGCACCAGCGCGATAGTTGTGGGGCACTGGACTTATCCTCGCCGACGGCAATATCACGGGCGTCGGGGGCGCGTGATCAGCAAGACCGTGTGTATAGCAAAAGTATATAGCCGTATAACCGGAGATACTCGCTGTGATGAGCTAGGCTGTTAATTTATGAGCGATTTCATCGCTGATTTTCTGTCCCACTTCTGTCGGCATTTCTCTGACGTCGACTTGGATCAAGAGTTGATCCGTCGCTCGCAAGGTGTTATAGGAGGCTGTCCTCTTAGAGAATGCAAGTGAAGAGGATAATCCCTATACTGCACCTCAAATACTGGAAGTTTTTAGACGTTGCAGGTGCCCTTCGGCTTGATGAATGTCCTGTTTAGACCAGAATTCAAGCCATACATTTTCAAATACCTTGATAACTTGATTATAGTCAGCTGTACGTTCTCTGACCACCTAATCTGGCTAGAGCTAGCATTAAAGAAGCTAGTAGAAAATGGCCTTGAGGTAAATGTGGAGAAGAGCGAATTCGGTTACTCTTCGATAACATTTCTTGGCAACCTCCTCGATGCTGAGTGTTTAAAACCTGACCCAGATTGAGTTAAACTAATCCTCGACTATCCGGTACCAAGGAACGTGAAACAACTCAGACGTTTCTTGGGCATGGTTGGGTGGTACGCTAGATTTATTGAGCATGAGAGCGACATCAAGGTGCCTCTCACAAAGTTTATAAAAAAGGATATGGATTGCCATTGGGGCCCGGAGTATTAGGAGGACTTCAAGGAGCTAAAAACTGCTTTAACTTAGGCGTGAGAGATTGATGAGAGATTTTATGCAGCGTTGTCAAGAGTGCCAGAGGTTTAAGGTTGAGCAAAAGGCTCTCTTAGGTCTAATGGGCAGACGTTTGGTGGAGCGACCGTGAGCGGTCGATGCGATTGATGTCGTAGAACTGCTACGAAGTAAAAATCGGTTTAAATACTTGGCGGTCTTCCAAGACTGTTTTATTAAGTAGGTGGAATTTAAGCCACTGGTGATGGCTGATGAAAGGGCACTCGCCAGGACTTTGGAGGAATTCGTTCTGTTCCGATGGGTAATCCCTGATTACCTAGTGACTAATAACGGGAAGAGTTACATGGGTAAGGTGTTTGAGGATACCCTTAAAGAATACCGAATAAAACACGTACTCACTCCTCCATACTACCAACAATCTGATTTCATAAAGCGCTCCATGAAGACGTTTAAAACGATAATCTCCATATTTTTGGATGGTGACCAACAGAAATGGGATAAGGAATAAGGACTTCCTGAACTTTGAGAGAAAAACCCAACAGACCAAGAGCTTACGCCGCGAGATTGAGAAGCGAGGTGCGGTTATGAAAATGAATCCTGAAATATGGAAAGACCGTCTGCTCAGGTTGAGCGTGCTTTAGGACCTGGTAATTTGTGATTTTAAGGCAGTGCAGGATCGTCAAAAACGGTATTATGACCAAGGCCGCCAGGATTTGTGTTTCGCCATTGGGGATTTGATCTGCTAATAGTGCATTCCCTATCGAATATAGCCACAGTCCGAAATACCAAACTTGATCCTATGTATGCAGGGCTGTATAAGATCATGCAGACATTCTTCCCAGAAGTCTATGTCCTCGAGGTCGAAAACGGCAAGGTTGGTAAACTCCCTGATTTTTGCAAGGATATGAAGCCCTGACACATTTCAACTCCATCAGTACCAACAGCCAAGGAATCTCTTCCCTCCCCGCAAAAATTCCAGGTGCGTAGAGTAGTGCAAGCGGGCCTTGCGCTGGCAGAGGGAGGAAGAAGCCACAAAGCATTACGAGGAGTCCGCGAGCGACTACGGGCCCTGTTGTAACGGTAGACGCAAAGACGCCGCCGCCACCTATGACAGAGGCCAAACAGGTGGAGAAGTGAGATCACTACACTTTTATGGATGGGGCCGTCTTCCGTATCCGGAGGGACGGGGCGCTTATCTCTACCAGAAGAGTTCGTAAAAGATGGATTCGCGTCATCCGCAGGCACGAAGATGAAGTGGCGGGTTCTGGTGGGGTCAGAACCCCCCTCCCCCCCTGCCAATGGTTCAGTCGCCGCGCTCACTGTTATAGCCCCTCACCACTGTGAGGCTCCACTATGAGGTCCAGGAGCGGTATTGAGCTCTGGACCAGGAGCAGCAGGAGTATTTCCTCCACTGCGTGCGATTTACTTATTATTATTTTTGTTTGTTTTATTGTTTGTTTGCTTGTGTGGATCTCATTCGGTCCCCTTGGCTATACAGCCGGAGCCTATCGACGGCCATTAAATTTTACGCAACTATCGCCGCTGTTCGCCTTTATTTTGCTTTTTCTTTTTTTCAATTTTAATTTCTTCCATTATCGGGGTTGTTTTATATTTCTTTAGTTTCTTTTTTTTTATTATTTTTTTTATAATAAATATTTATTTTATTTTAACCGTTGTTTTTATTTGAGGCCTTGCCGACTTATCTTCCCTTGACCTTTCAAGGTCATTTTGCGCCTCCTACCTTTCCCTTGAATAATTTTGTTGCGAGTATTTGTTTTTTTTTCATACAATTCAACGCGGCTCAAGGAGCCTTCCCTTGGAAATAAGGTAAGTTTCCTCTCTTCCCCCTATTATTGTAGTTTTCGTATTACACTTTTATCGTCTTCTATAGTCAACTTTACCAAGTTTTACCTCATGGCTGATAATTTTTGTTTGCCTGTTGTACATTTTGGATTCATATTAGGTAGTTTACCTATCTCCGATAACAGCACAAAACCTAAAAAAGGTGAGCCAAATTACGACAAATTGTATAAGTTGAGGCCGTTGTTAGATAGAGTTCAAGAAACTTTGGGAGCCTGCTGAAATCTAGGCAAATATTAATGTATTGATGAATCCATGCTAAAATTCGAAAGTCGAAATAGCTTGAAGTAATACTTGCCAGCTAAACCGATAAAACGAGGATATAAATGTTGGATTCGCACAGATAATCGAGTTACGTATGTGAATTTCAAGTTTATACTGGTAAAACTGAAAATTCTCCTGAGAAACAATTGGGAGCACGAGTTGTTAAGGATTTGGCGCATAAACTTATTAGTAAAAATCACTATATATTTTTTGATTAATTTTTCACCGGCGTCGATCTATTGATTTCACTAAAATTAGAAAAAATATTTGCTTGCAGAACTGTACGTTCTAATTTGACTGGGTTACCTACATTTATAATGCTTGACAAACAAATGAGACATGGATAATATGATTTTCAAACATCTCATACTGATATTAGTTGGATGAAATGGATGGATAAAAAAGATGTTTGCTTCTTATCAAATTACCATGAGGTGAATTAGTTTTTTATGAATCTACGATATTGGAGATGGCGTCAATGACGGGATTGTTTGTGATTGCGAAACAGCGTAGGATATAGTTGGAAGCTAATTTTTTTTGTCTGAGTTGTATTGGGTGTATGCATGATTCTGCGTAGTCGATTCTATTTGGAGTTTTATTTTTCAGTTCCACGGCTAATCTAATGGCACGTCTTTGTGCGATGTTGAGTTTGTCGAAGAATTTTGTGGAGTTGTTGGGGATACAAGGTAGTCCGTAGTAGATAATTGCCACAATGATTGCTTTGTAGATAAATGATTTTGGCGATGAGGTGTTGTAGATGTGTCGACCAGGATAGTTTGGTGTCTAGATTTAAACCCAGGAATTATGTTTGTGTGCTGACTGTAATAGTGCCGGTGTCGAGTGTTATATATTTTTTGGAGGTACCTTTATGTTTGTTGGAATGTAAAACAATGTTTGTTTTTGAAAATGACAACGAGAGTTCTATTTCTTGAGACAAACGTTTACGATTTGAGTGTTATGTTCGAGAATTTTAAGGGCTTTCGTGGGGTCTTTTGAGGAGGTAATGAAGGTGATATTGTTGGCGAGTTAGAGTGCTGCGTACTAGATAAGTAGTAGGAAAATTAATTCTCTGACGCTGATACTGTAAAGAATAGGGCTTGAGACGTAGTCTTAAGGCACTCCTTTTGTTGCAGTAAAGGGGCCTATTATTTTGTTGTTGTTGTTGAAGTAGATGGTTCTCTCGGTTGTAAGGTTATAGTAGAATTTGCAGAGAAATTTTGGAAGGCGAGGTCTCTTATCGCGTATACTAGTGTAGTCGGGTCTTTATCGTCAAAGATACTTTTGACATCTAGGTATGCAACTGCAGTGTAGATTCCTTTCGAGAAGTTGGTATAGATTTTAGAGGTAGGATGGTTAGATTGTCTGTGCAGGATTTTTTGAAGCCGTATTGGAAGATTGATGGCTTTAAGTTGTGTTTAAGCCATCAAGTAAGTCTAGTCAATATCATTTTCTAGAATATCTTTAGAGGGACTTGGGCTAGGGTGATCGGTCTGAATTTGTTGTCGCGTGACTTGGGAATGAAAACTACTAGAAATTCATTCCATGATTGGGGGAATATGCCTGTGCGATAGGTGATGTTAAAAGTGCCTAGTCTTTCTTGGATGGCGTTATTTGGTAGATTGTGTAACATGCGGTAGTCAATCTTGTCTAGTCTTCGATTGAGTCTTTTTATACAGGAATCTAGCGCGAATTTGATTTCTTGAAAGGTATAAGATTTGTTGAAGGATTGTGAGGTTGTTTCCGAGGCTGTAAAGGTGGATGGAAAATTGTATGGGGTACAAAAGGGTCAGTATATGGAGTCAATCATTGTTTCTTGGGCGGTAATGCTTTTGGTGTTGTTTTTGGCGCATTGAACTCCTGATGATTTGATTAATGGTTTTCTGTGTTAGAGATATCTTGTGGTATGTTCTTGAGATAATTGTAGAAGGGAAGCCAGTCTCTTGGGGATTTACACCTTTGTAAGTTGTACCTTAGATCTTGATGAGTAAAGATTTTGGTGTCGGGCGAGGGATACCTATGGTGCTCGATATGGGATAGTGATCACTGCCCGTATTATATTCGTTAATAGACCATTTGCTGAGAATATGTAGGTGGGATGAGAAAAAAGTGAGATCTAGGCACGTTGGATTGTGGGGATTGTTTTTGTTTATGTATGTAGGTGTACCATCATTAATGAGTGCTAAGTCAGTTTCTGTGAAGGAGGATAGTAAGTTGTCTCCGATATCGTCGGTGTTGAGGCTGCCACAAACTGTGTTGTGACAGCTGAAGTCTCTACCTACGAATACTGAGTTGAATTGGGAGAGCGAGTCAACTAGAGCTTTCCAATTGTTTATAGGGAAATTCCTATTAGGTGGTCGATTTATAGTGCCTACGGTGAGGTCAGAATTGTCTAGTTTGATGGTAACGATGAGAGTTCCTAGGATGTTTGGGATGTTTGGTATTCAGTTTTCAGTTGAGAAGTTTATGTTGTTTTTTATGGCTATAGCTATCCTCTGCCTTTGCTGTCGTCTCTATCTTGACGGAGGAGGATAAATTGGGTGAAGTTCACGTTGTATTTCTTAGCTTTTGTTTCTATTAAAATGAGGATGTTGTATTCAGATGTTATGTCTTGAAGAAGATCACGCCTTTGAAAAAAGAGTTGCAGTACCATTAGAGGATGCGTAGTGGTTTACTGTTATGAGTTGGGCCCATTTTGGGTGTTGGATTTTATGGTGAAGGAGTTGATGAGGTTTTGGATTTTTGCGGACTCTGGAAGGTTATATAATAGTGGTAAGATCATTTGAGTCATACTTAGGAAGAGTTGGAGTGCTCCGTTTACTTCTTTTGGAATAGGGATGAGTAAGTAGTTATTTTTTTAATCGATTTCAGCTGGCGATTCATTGGGATCGACGATGTAGTACGTCGCCACGCCTTTTGCGACTTCAGGGGGGGGGGGGTATTAGTTGGGCGGAGGTGGTGGGTGGTTTTGATCTAGTCTTAATTGGATATTTGTTGATGGGCATGAGGTGGACCTGATGGAGCGGCTCTGTGTGTTGTTATGTATGGTGCGAGGTGTTAGTGATGGATGAGAAAATGTGTAGTTAGAGAGTTTATGTTGTTGTTTGTGTGAAGAGGGATTTTTTTGAGTTGTTGTGGGTCGTGAGATGTGTCGTGAGGAGAGATTGGGTAGTTATGGGTGGGTAGAGAGATAGTTGGTGAAGGGGAAGGGTTTTTTTAGCATTATTATGTTTTTAGACACTTGCGTAAGATGTGGAGTAGTTGGGGATGTGGTTCAAGATGGTTTGGGGGAAGGGTTGGAGGAGGAGGAAAAGTGTTGGAAATAAATGTTGGGTACTTTGTCTCTACAGAAGGGGACATAAGAGGCGATTGGTTTTTTTTCTTGTGGATTTCAGACTCTCGAGCCAGTGGGTTGGTGGACAGTCTGTGTAGAATAGGCCGCCGAAAATAGGTTAGAGGTGTTTGATAGAATTTGTTGATTTTTGTATGTGGTGAATTAAATAATGGTAATAAGAATTAATAGGAATAAACAATAGTGTATGTTAGTGAGTGGATATGTAATAAAGAAAATGTAGAAGATTAGAAAAAGAGTGAAGAGGATATTGAATTCCCGCGATTGCGTTGTGTCCTCTCTATTAGCATCATTGGAACTCCAAAAATAAATAAAACCAATAATAATTATGAAGTTGATGTTTTTTTAACAAAGAGACGAAATCGTCAAAAGACATCTATAAAAGTAAGTAGTGACGGATTGGCTGGCTAATTACTTAAGCTTTCTGATTCACTGTAATAGTTTCAAACATTGTATCAACCAAAGAGTACGAAATCGCAAAAAATTATAAAGAGGTAACCCTTTGAGGGATGGTGTGGGTTAGACTATTAAACAAGAATCCGAGTCGTTCCGAATTTTTTACAATTTAGTTAAATTAAAAAAATTGATTAAAGAAAAAGGTAGAAATGTTTGATGTCTTCAAAATTGGGCAAATGAATAGCTATGAGTTGTAATTTTTCTTTTAATTTTGTATAAATTATGCTGGATGGTCGAGGTGGAGGAGTCAGAAATTGTTAGATTGGATCATAAATTACAATACTATTTCAGATCGGTCAAGCCATGTGGTTTATTAATGAGGGTCCCTCTACAAAGAAGCCCCGAAAGGTCAGTGGTTATTATTGTGATTTGTATTTGCTTTAGATATTAAACAAGTAAATCGTACATACTCGTTACTTAATCGACTACAATTTCACAAAATATACTGGTTTTTTGAACTCCAATTTGAGCTTCAATCATTTTCATATAAAATTCATATATTTAACTATTATACTTCAGAAATTGCTAGATACAAATTTTAATTTTATATATTAAAAAGAAAGCTTAAGGAGATAACGATCGGGACGGATTTTAAAGCTTGAACGTAGAAAATAACTGAGCCCTTACCGAAAATAACTGGCCGTAAAACGTATGCTTTTAATATAAATAAATTTTTATTTTTAATAATTTTCTTACACGAGAAAGAATAAACCAAATTGTTTTATCTTTAAAATTAAAAAAGTCCGGCTGCAACTTTGCACACGAATTTTTAACAGCATTTTCAATCTGGCTAGTCAGTCAGTATGGACAATAAGAAACCATTGAGTCCTCCTACCTAGCAACTCCCTCCCTTAGTATCTTGCTGATAACTTTGAATTTTAGGCATTTTTTCTTGGCTTAAGCAGCTACGGAAAAATCATTCGGCGACTCAACAGTCATCCAGACTTGAACCAGTGTATTGATACGACATCTAACGGATTTTTCAAAAGTACCAGTTCTTATACACTGCATTGGTCTTCTATAAGCATCTATGTTCGTTGCTACTACTAATGAATCATGCTTCATAGGTCTCACCCTGTCTTCAGCCTGTTATTGTGTGTACTATGTTTATTGATCTAATTACATAAATAATTCACTCATCAACAACAACAATTACATTTGTAGAAAATAAAACTTTCTTTATATAGTATCAAATGAGAAATTACCATACAATTTCATACAAGTAAAAATAAGATTTACAAATGGCTACCAGTTGTTGTGGAACAAAAAAACAAAAATTAAATAATTCCATTGTTTCGGCAGATATGGGTTTTTTTTGTTTTGATGCCCTGTATTGTCAATTGCATCAATTGGATCCTCCTAAGTCGCCAAATTTCAGTAATGAAGCTTAGTAAGTTATTTATGGTGATATTACAATGTATGTCAATAGTGACCTTCAAATCTATAGGTTTTACTTATGTTTAAGTTTGTAAATAATTTATATTCAGAAGCAAAATATAGACAACAAAAATGGCAAAAGAGTTGTTAAAAGATATTTTTGATTGATTTTAGTTATAATTAAAAGTAATTTATTAATCTTGATATTTCTTCAATATCAGTTAACATTATTTAAGTTACTTTATTTCAATTATACAATGTTTTTACTAATAGCAATTTAAATTAAACATATGTGTCATGTAAATATTACTTTTATACAATTTACTATAAAAAAATATTTTAATAACTTAAAATCATGTCAGATATGTTACTTATTGCTTAAATATTTCTAATTCCAAAGAACTTGATTAAATGATAAAGAACTTATATTTATCATGTTTTATAATTATAATAATATACATAATACAGAAAAATTATTATATTAAAATTGATTGATTTAAATAAAGTATAACAAGATTTTATAGAGGGTAGATAAATTCAAATATGTAATATTTATTTATAAAAATATATATGTATTATTCTATGTATTTATGTAGTATCTTACATTCAAAAAATTGTTTTTGCTTAAATATACTTTATCAATCAAAATACCTATTTTAATTTAATTTTATATTTTTAACAACTGATAAACTATATTTTTTAGAAATATAATTTAAGGAAATTTAATTATATAATTAATTTAGTGATTATTTCTGCGATGACTTAATTAATATAAGATTAATTTAATATGAAATCACTTTCAAAATTTGAATCCCAATAATTCAGTATCTTCAATATTTCAATTGTACCTGTTGTTTTAAAGAAGACATTTTAATATTAAAACAAAATCTTATTCCTCGAATTTCATTTGTTCATCCACTTCAAAAAATAAAATCTCATGTAGGATTCTGTATATGATATAGTATGGGATATTTTGTGGAAAGGACAACACAATATAACATGTCGAAATTGTCCTTGACAAAATTTTAAAACAGACTTATCAATTCATGTTGTTATCAAGTTACGCTATGATCTAAATCTGCAAACCCTTAGACATAATGAGAGGACATTAGGTCTATTGTTATTAGGATTATATTATTTATATTATTAGGATGTAATTTTATTTTTTGGTTTTTTGAATGTAGATGGTCAATTTTTTAATTAGACTTTTTTTTAATTTGTAGAGCTTTTTAATTATTATGAAAAAGTACAATATTAAACAGATTTTGTCCATAAAAATTCCAACTTGCATAGTAATTTGAATATTTTAATTTAATGCATATTATTTTTTTGGTTTATACCTATAACTTTAGAAGAATTTTGAGAAATTGCACATGCAGAAAAATGAGAGAAAAGGAGTAAAAAATATTTTAAAATCCCCTTTTTTTGGTGACTTTATGACTGCTACATGACTGGCAAATATTTTCTATATTCTATTTATAAAAAAGTAAGTTTCTAGAAACTTTTTCAAATATATATAAGCTGTTTGTAAGAAAAATTAAAAAATCAGAATTTCATTAATTCATGAATCTGTACTTCTATGAGGTTTTACAATTTCATAAAATATTAGTTTATTTATATCATCAAAGTTTTCTTTTGTTTGCACATTTTCCTTTATTTATAAGCATACATTAAAGCAATAGCACCATAAATATTATCTCAGAGGAAACATGCTGTTTAATCATTTTAATGAAAAAAGGATTGATTTTTGTACCACACTTAATGTTAGAATATTTATTTACATGAATAATTTTACAAAATCAGATAATATTTATCCGGGTGAAATAATTATTATTTCTGATATTCAAAGTATGTTTTATTATACATTAATAACTAATTATCACTGTTTTTGTTGATGACTACTATGAACTAGTCAATGACAAAAAGAGAACTTAAAATTTTGTCAATTTTTACTATTTTAGCAAGATATTTACCATATGAAATGTTTAAATTATATTATATATGTATTGCATGTGAATTACAGCCGAAACATGAGCATAATAACCTATTGTGCGATTCCTGGTAGTATACTTGTAGAAGTAATTCAAGATACCTTTACATCTGTCAGTAAATGGACGACAGTACCAGTTGTACGTCTTGCGACTTGTATCCGTCCAACTTGCACTTTCAGATTCTATTTTATTTTAAATAGTAAAACTTGTTATGAAGATTACCGTGCGACATCAAGCAAGTCCAGAGGCTCTCAACTTTATGTTTGTCGTTATAATATTTACAAGATTTTCATGTCAAGGAAGTACAATACATTCGTTTGTTATGGCGCCGACGAGTTATGCCGACTCGAAAGTAGAAGGAAGATTGTACACATATTAAGATTACTAAATAATACACTCTACAAGGCAAAGTAGATCTAAGTACCTGACTCTTACTAAATTAGTAAGTGTATTAATAAGTAAGTAATAGTATATTAGGACTTTTAAACTTTTACCTGTCGAAAATAAGAATGTCAGAAACTTGTACGATTGTCGCGAAAATCAAAAATCTTTTACGCATGGATAGAATTATAATCTTATAATAGATATAACACACTAAAACAGCAAACGGTTATGCCACGATTACATTACATTATAATTAATGATAAGTACTGACTAATGTTGTTTTTAACATATTTATGTCATTTCAATTCCAAGTTATAATCAATAATACGATGAACGTGTTACACGACATCAGTAATTCCAAAGAATTGAGCCCAAACGACTATATGATAATTATTTATTTTAAAAGAATTACGTTTCGATTAAACGTCTTAGCTAACTCGATAGGAAAATAATTTATGTACAATATATTTGTTGAAAAATAAATAGCAACGACTTTATTCCCTCGTGTAATTTATTCTCTCAAGATAAAAATAAATATAGAAACTAGGTTGTGCAAACTTTTTTTGTGTGAAAAATTGAACTTTTCTCGCTAAGACAGAGTACATACTAATGTCGACAAGTGTGCAGCACAGAATGAAACGGGAAAAGTTCACGTTCGTGATGACAGAATCAGAGATAATCAAAGGAAAGATTAACACGAGGTAATCCAGTGGTAGTTGAGGCCAACTGTAGATAATTTTCGAGCACAATGAGATTAGCTACCGAGTTTTCTTTTCTGGATTTATCTCCTCTTCTCTTCACGGAGTTCCCGATTTTTCTCCCGACTCACTCTCTAATAGATGTACGTTTCCGGGACAAGGTATCTACTTTTAGTTTAACGAGTAAAAAACTGATTTCCATGGCAATTAGTTACAGTAGAGTAATCTGATGAAGATTTTCATTTTGAAAAGTGGGTCTTAAAATTGCTAAGTTATTGCCTTGGTATATTGAATGTAAGCAAGCTAAAGGATTGGAATAACTGTATTGCATATTCAGCTACGTATACTTTTATTTTTAAATGTACATAATTTTAATCTCAATTGTATTAAATTATTTGTTATATCACCAATAGTCTACGATAGTTGTTTTACATATGGCATTTCGTATAAAAATTATTTCTTCAATCACCTTCTTCAAAACGTTTTCTATTTTATTTTGAACAAATAGCAATATCACATTGTTATAAAAAAATTGTTTTCTATCATAATTTGCTTCATTTTGACTAAATTATTGAACAAAGGTTCAATAATTCAAAACAAAGGTATTGTTTATTCTCTCAAAAAAAGTTTAAAAGTTCATACTATGATTGTCAATTAAATTAAGCTTCATTTTATCGCTTTTATTGATAAACTGTTCCTCTTTTTCATATTTTTGTAATTCTTTGATAATAGAATTTACTTAACCGTATAACTTAAGTTCAAATAATAAATTTAGTATTATTGTGGCAAATACCAATATCTACGCCATTCCTCTATAATTAGAAGTTCGTCTACGGAATTTAAAATAATTATATAAGTATTTAACTTGTTTAATTTTCTACCGTTTCCAATTGTATCCATTATTTGATATAAATGTTTAAAAAAAATTAAATTTATAATCCGCATCAACGTATAAATACTGTTTCTTATCAGTGAGTGTCATGCGAAAAGAGAATCATTCATTGGCTAACTAATGATAAGTATAACACTGTTATTCCTATACAATCTACTTTTCATTTCTGATGGATTGCGGTAAATATTATTGAAGTAATACATTTGGTAATTCAGACACAAAGGCCGTTCGAAGAACGTACAAAATTTGCGAAAATATTTGCGACCTGTAAACAAAAATGAGTACCATTCTAATGAACAATGAACAAAACAATGCTTCATTAGTGTTAATAGTTACTTTTTCATCAACAATTCCAAAAAAAGAGTTTATGTTTCGTTAGTTTAAGGCTGAATTAAATCGTTTGCTTTTGTAATTCTACTTGGTGTTGTCTAGAGGTGTATGTAAATTGTTTTAATAATCTGACGAGAGTTTATAAATAAATTTTTATTGAATAATTTCATCTATTTACGTAGATAGTTATTGATTTTTTGACTGGTATTGCAGGCTGAGGGATACATCTTTCAACTGCAGTCTGTAGATTCTGTTCTGTTCACTTCCAGGTGCGTTACTATCAGTACTACTTCTGCTTTTCCCTTTACTTGATTCACTATATGAATCATTTGTACAATTATCAGTGGAATAATCATTCTTAGTTAGTGTATTAATTTAACATATGATCTGTAACGATTTTTAAATCGATCAGAACTCGAATATTAATGGATACCATACTATTAATAAAGGCTTTCTGTAAATACATTTAACTTCGCATTTTTTGGCAATGTTATCCAACGTGTCATCGCAATAGTTGCAATAAACAGCGATTACAATTTTTTTTTCATCTAACCTTTATCGAGACGAATTTTTGCTGTTTTCATTGAAATGTTTCTTCTTTTTGAAAAGAACCACTTCTGTTCATCCTTTAATTAATATTAAAAATAACCAATATCCGAAGCACTGCTGCCATCTGTTTAACGAATGAGGGAGAGAAGGAATTGATCAACATTCCGTTTTAAAATTCAAGAACAGGCGCTATACTATTGCATCAATCCGTGTGCTAATATAATAATATTATACATGCACGATCTCCAGAACACGCCATCATCGCTCTTACGAATTTAACTTTGCCGACGATTCTCCGGTCCACGCGAACTCTGCTCGGCAACACTGACTTGATGTTCGGACCCTCAATGTCAGTGGGGTCCAGCGTACATGTTTTCTTCAGCCTTTCCCTGATTACGCGCCCAACGCGCGTGCAAAACATTATTTTCTCTCTCTCTCTTTCTCTCTCTCTCTGTGTCACGTATGAGTTACAAATAATTATTACATCATTATGTAATATAGAAATCAGAATTGAAAACATCAACAATAATTACACAGGGAAACAGTTTTTACACTCACAAGCCAGCATCACAATTGCTCCTATACCCCTCGTTTCCGAGATATGAGCTTATATTACAGAACGAAAAAAATTGTTTCCAAAAAATGAATCATGCACTCTAAAATTATAACTCTTACCCATGAAAACGCATTTTTATGTCGCCTTATAAATGTTAACGGAAATGGAAAAAAGTTAATTTTGTGTGCTGATAAACATTATTTTTTGCATAAAAAATCAATTGTTATCAAGAAAACACTAAAAAATACTATGGGGTTCTGCAACATCAATTTCAATGGTTAAAAAGCGGTTTACTGAGATCAGTTCTATTCGTTCCAACACAAGTTATGTCGGACGTTCAGGTCATCCAGAAACTACTTACGCATCTCTTAACGTATTTTTACATGCTGAATCCAAACCCTGCATTCATTGAATCCCGTCATGTCTAGTCCAAGAGCATTCGAAGGTATAATTCAGGAAAAAACATTGTTCAAGTGTAAAAAATATACAAAATGTGGCTTTTTCAAACTAAATTAATGTTTAATACATTTTTAATTTTCGTGTTTTCTTTTTATTATTGTTGGAAAATATTCGCTTTTAAGCGTATTTTTCAGTTTCTTTTAAACACTTTTAAGTGCATGAACTTCGACATTAGAAAAACATAGGATTTTTTTCGATTAATTTTACTTTTTAAACTTATGTAAAAACTAAAAAAAATATACATAATATATTTGTAAGATAAAACAACAAAAGAAATAAATTCAAATATATTGAGTACGAAATGAAAACCGCTTTTGCTATTATGAAAAAACACGGTAGAGCATACCTCCTTAAAAAACTATTCGAAAATATAACTAGAAATATTTCTTGTAGAAATATCTGTGAAACACGTGTCAAACAATTACATCTATAATAACGGTTGCGTAGGCAGCCTCATGTGCCGAAAACTAATCAAGCTTATCATGCTTACACTATGGAAGACCTCGAAGAAACTAAGGGGGGGGGCGACCTATGGGACGCAGTGATAATAGCTTGGAAAAAGACCTATCATGTCGATTTCATGCTCCGGAAGCTAGAAGCCGCGTTGGGAGTTTATTTCAAAAAGAAAAATGACCTGCGATTCAGCAATCTGGCACTTTTGCAAATTGATGGGTGTGATGATGCAAAACAACGCGAAGTCTATATAACCCCAGGTCCAGGGGAAGTATGATTCTGCTGTAGGTGGCGATGGGAGAAAAATTGTCTACAATCAGGCTGAGCACCTGAATGGCGAGTGGCTGTGCCGAGCGTCCTATTTCTGAGTAGGACAGTAGTGAAATGGTGGAATCTGAGTCTACAAGGATGGTCAAACCTGATTTTATGTTTCTATTTAGTAGGCGGTTCTCTACGAGCAAGTCGATGCCATGGGCTGTCTGGGTAGACAATAGTAGGGTTAGTTTTCTTGGAACGTGCAAGGCTAAATCCTAAAACGTCGATGATAATAGCAGTGACCATATTGTAATGCTAGCGAGGTTGTGTGTGTGCCTGAGACCCGGCTACGAAAACCATAGTTCTACCTCATTACGATCACTCAATAAATATTTCACCATTTTAAACTAAATATTTCAAAATTCACATGAGTCATTTAACACCTTACATAAAGTTGATTTAGTTGTCGACCGGTCATCTTAGTTGTTTAACAAGATTAGCAATGTGTATAAAAGAGCATCACTTGTGTTTTGAAAATTAAACAAAAGCAGACATGACTAATACTGAAATAATAAATATTGGTGATATAAATCATATCATCAAATCAGCAAGAACTTCGATAAATATTTCTGTGAAATATATGATACACTAGAAAAAGAAATTAAAAAATTGAAAAATTAAAAATTGGAATTTTTTATAAGATTACATAAACATATTTAGTTAAATTATACTAAATATGAAATATTTTTTTATCTCTTACTTTTATTTACACCCTATAATTATATATCTATAAATGTTTTATTATAGTTGAAGACAGAAAAGAACAAGCAACAAAAAAATAGAGAAAAAAATAAACCGTTCGAAACGCACAAGTTTACTATAGGCCTACTATGTCAAAGCATACGTCCAATAGTATCTATATATTGTTAATCTTCAGTGACTTATATGTTTCTGTTGAATGTCTTTTATTTCTTGATTGGGGTGGTTAAGCAGTCTGTTTTGGTACTTCTTGTAAGGTACTGTAATTTATTTGATTTTAAGTAGAGATATTGAAATCCTTGTTAATAATGTAGTTGGGCACGTACCAGGGAGCGTACACTATAAATCTGAAAACTTTTGATTAGATTTTTCCAGTATTTTTATGTTTAAATTCGAAACAGTACTCCAGAGGTGTACGCCATACGTCCACTCTGGTTTTAGTATAGTTTTGTAGATAATCAGTTTATTGTCAAGCGTTAATTCAGATTTTTTCCCTATTACCTAATGTGCTCTCTCCAATTCAGTCGACATTCAAAGTGGACTGCAAAGTATTTTGTATGGTAAAAATGTCTAATTACATCTATCGATGTTCTTATATCTTCAGAGTTTATTTATATGCTGCTCATGAATATTTGCAGTAGTTTTATTGCTTTTTGTACTTTAGATGGTTCTTTTGTTTCTTCTGGATTTGGGTAGTTGCTAATGACTCAAATCTGTTACTTTATACTATCTAAGATGCTATATTGCCATTTTTCTTGAGTGTACTCATCTGAATCAAGGTTAGTTATTGTTCACTTTTTATTCTTGTTGTTGTTGATACCACGCAACTTTTTTATTGCAATTGTTGCATTTTCTACAGAAGTTTTTTTGGTTTGTATAGTAGTTGTATTGTCCACTGCCATTAATACCTGAGATAAAGTTAATTGCAATAAGTTAACACATTAATAACACAGCGGTCTAATCAAAAGTCTTCTCTGCTCAGGGATGAACGTTCAATCTTTAATGGAATAAATAATTGCAGAAAAATGATAGCAACATTGCTTAACTTAGTAGTCTTTCGACACACCATAATATCTTATTAAAGAAATCAGAATGCTGCGAAGTCAGAGGGATTCGACTCCAGTTAATAACAAAAGTTGTTTTAATAAAGGATTACAGATGGTGGAAATCAAAATCTACTCCAACAATATGAAACAATAAATTGAAAGTAACATAGACCATAGATTATATTAGGACCAATGTTGTTTATATGTTGTATAAATGACTATTGGGATAACGGCATATTCATTTTTATTGCTGTAACCGTATCACTACTACTTTTATTAAATTATTACAAAAATATGTAAAACAATAAAATATTACTGTGATTCTTTGAGATTCATTGTTGAGAACTTTACTATAGATAAGTATGATGAATCCTTAGGATTCATCATTGAACTTTTCTACGAGATTTCTTGGCACATACCTATATATCTCAATAACATAGGCCGACGATTTTAAGAACCAGAGACCAAACATAGTGTACCGGAAGAATTTTGGTGCGTTCATCACAAATCTTTGCTTGGAATTGGTTTTCACTTCCCTTGGTTTTGGAAATATCCTAATTATGGTGACATTACGAAGTAACGTTTTTTTATGTATTGAACGATGCATAGCATTACTAATAATATTTTTATACAAAACTGACTAAAAGAGTACCTAAAAAAGCAACTCTTGACCTAAAAAATGTACTACTCAGTTTTTGAAAATCTATTTTGTCAGCGGAAATATAATTAATTGAAATATGTCAAATTTGAGTTTTCATGACGATTGTTCCTTATAAAAAGATATTTGTTTATTCAATAAATGTCGTAAAATTATATGTATGGGGGATTGTTTGTTTTAATCGTGATTGTGACTGGTTAAGGTATTGATCATTCATCTACCATTGGAAAAAAACAAACTGGGGAACGTGATTCTATGTGAAGTAAGGTTGATAAAATATGCAAATGCAATGTAACCTACTGGAATTCATTCTATGACCTTCATGTTTGTATTTCCTTAATTCCTGAGCCCACTACCACAAGAGGTTATAACCCCAATTTTTTTTAACTTCGACCTATATAACCTGCAAGTTCCATACTCTAGATTTCGAAACCCTTTTTTTAACCTCCGAACCTTGTTATCTTTATGATTATGTTTCATAAGGAACGTATTCTTAACTGCGCTAAATTTATGATTCGTAAACTGTATCTACGAATGTGAAGAAATTAGAAGCTATATTAAAAAAGAATTGTGTAAAAAACAAATTATTTTGTTCTACTTTTCCTCGAAAAAAAAATGAATATAAAAGTGACTTTCTACAGTTACATAGAAATATTCAAAGAGCTTTCTAAATATTCATATTGTTTACATTTGAATGTTGAAAAAAAACGTATTTTTTCGGATTATATGATATGGTACTGTTTTTCAATATCAAAAAATTTAATTTGAGTAATTCTATGGTTGATTTGAGACTTTTTATACCATATTTACAGAATTGAGAAAATATATTACCGTTTATTGTCTAATCATTTTCTGAACTTATGTTGCCTCTGTTATTTAGTCATACGGATTCATTATACGATCTCCAATTGTATGTTAACCCAGTCAATAGACCAAATAATACTAATATATAATTTCATACACTATAGTTTTAGAATAATTATTGTTAGCCTGATTTAGAACAATTTGAATGAAAACTGTTGGAATTAACACAAAACAAATTTGTTTTGGAATTAATCGAAGCAAGGTCTTCGATTTTTTTATATTTGGCACATCGAATATCTGTATGGAGTTAATCATTTGGCGCAACAATATTAATAAATTAAAAAGTTATAAACATTTTTTTTTGTCAATTTAATTTTGTTTCCAACTATTATAAATTGAAAATTACTTATCGGATCAGCATATATTTTTTGAAATACCTGAAAAAGATTTTATTTTGAGAATATATGTATGTCATAATGACATATTTGTTAATAAAAAAATTACAAACAATTAAAATAAATTTTTGTTAAAAAAGGCAAATTTTATTTAAAAAATTTTTGTTGCAATCGATTACTTGGATAATTTTGTATAAGAATCCGTAATAAAACTATCATGATTTTTTATAGAGGCTAGATAATGACTTTCCAAAAAAGCGCTACCTGCCACGCCAGCTGGTAGATCAGGCCGATAGAAGAGTCACACTCCCCCGAAACTTTTCCAGATACTTAAGTTCTATAAGTTAGTATTTTATTAGCCAAACTTTCTTTATTTACATAGTGGTACACAGGACTAACATTTATGGCAATTTTTAACGAAAATAGGCTGTTTTTTAAATAGAAATTAATTGTTCGTTTTATTTTATACAAACAGCTAAAATCTTCGTGAACAGGAAGGAATGTTATCTTCTATAATAAGTGAAGAAATAAAAAATCCTGCCGTCTCATTTTATTTACAAGATAATATAAACCGGCCGTGTCCAGGTGCTAACGATACAAAAATAGTGAGGAAGGATAATGAATAGAAAGTTAAAATTCAAAGGCATTTACTCATGTTCAATTTAAAAGAAGTCTACAGCATGTTTGAGAAACAGTGTGCTGAAATTGAACTCAAGTTTCGCCTGGGGTTTACATATTTAGATACATTGCGACCTGATCAGTGTATTTTAATGAATGAATTTAAAAGTGTTCACAAAGTTTGTATTTGCATTTACCACCAAAATCCAAAACTATTAGTAAAAGTCTGTAAAATGACAACAAAGAATTTGAAGATCAAGTATGATAGAATTATGATTACCTTAAGAGTTACCACTAACAGCAAAAGATATTCTAATTAAAATAACGAATAAAAGACCTGGTGTAGATTGTTTTTTAATAAATTCTCGAAATCTTCTGAATTGGTAAGTGTTTTAGATATATTCTAAAATTATTTTTAAAAATGCCATAGATTTCATTCATTGCAAACCATAGGAAAGTAAACCAAAAGTGCGATCTTTTAAATCATACGTACAATATCAAAGTCTATCTTAACCATCTGGAGGTACAGATTAAATAAAAATTATAAGAATATGCCTGTATTACCAAAAGTAAAAATGAATATAAAAAAACTTGTTGGCATAATTTGAATGAATTTGAAAGGATAGTCATAAGAAATTTTGCTCAGAATTATACGACTGTATATCAAGACCAGGTGCAAGCAAATCATTGGAACCGCGAACAGGCAACTATTCATCCATTTGCAATTTATACGAAAGGGAAGGAAAACACTGAAGAAGACAGCTTCGAAAATGCTGTGATATTGTTTGGCCAAAAATTAATTAATTATATAAAAAATAGATACGAGAACAAGGTTACAAACGTGATTTATATATCTGATGGAATTGCAAGCCAATATAAGAACAATTCAAATTTTGTAATTCTTGTTTCTCATTATGAGATATACGGATTTGAAGCTGAATGGCACTTTTTCGCAAGTTTTCATGGAAAAAGCGCATGTAATGCTATACTTTACCTAGTATAACATTTTATTACTGTAGCATCGCAAAATACATAGAAATTGAACAAAATTTATCATCATTATTAAAAACAACATTGTGTATCGATGGTACCTTAAGTTATCTCGCATTTATTCCTCCAAATAAAACTGCAAGGAAATGATAGTGAAAAAAACGTCCTATTTTACGGATTATAGTATTAAAAAACAGATTATAGTACAAAATAAATGTACTTGAATACTTTAGTATAATTTCTTATAAATTATAAAACTTTTATTTATTTAAATTTTATATCAAATTTGTATCATTAATTTATGAACACGTTTATAAGATGTAGTAAAATAATTTTAATGATTCTTACATTATGAAATATAGTATATATATTATTAAATAATTGAATAATGAAATAAATTATTGAGTAATGTAACATGTTACAACTCGACTGTTTATTTATAACTATACTTGGACAATGGATTTCTTTTTAACCTGAATATTTTCTAAAGTTATGTGAAATATTACACTCCATCTAATTGCGATTAAATTGTTTATATTTAAATAAATAAAATATTGTTTATGATATAATTTCAAATACATAATATATAGCCTATGGTACTGACAACTAAACTACCGTGAAAAGTTTCAGGGGAATGGAACGCTTCGATTGCCCTGATCTTCCAATTGTACGCCGCAGGTAGCGCTTTGTTGGAAGGTCATTACCTAGCTCCTATTAAAAAATGTTTATAACTTTTAAATTAATTAATATTTTAGCGTTAAACATGGCAAAAGTGATTACTTCCATTTAAAAATTCGATGTGGGAAATATTTAAAAAATCAAAGACATTGTTCCAATTTTCCCTAAAATTACTCAGACCAACAACGATAAAGCCCACGTATTTGTTGTAATCAGAGCACATAATTGGACAATCTATTTGCACCCGTATGCCGTCATTCTGCCTCCAAGTTACTGTTATCACTTCGGATGGATTATGATAATTTGATAAAAAGCAAACACCTTTTTTATCCATCCGTTGACCCAACTAATACTAGTATCAGATGTTCGAAAATCGTATTGTCTATGTTTCATTTGTTTGCCAAGCATTATAGATTTAGGTAACCCAGTACGATTAGAACGCACGGTTCCACAAGCAAATATTTTGTCTTCTTTTAATGCAATCAATAGATCGACGCCGGTGAAAAAGTTATAAAAATATAAGTGGTGATTTTTACCGACAAGTTTATGCATCGAATCCTTGGCAATTCGTGCTCCCAACTGTTTCTCAGAACTTTCAGTTTTACCGGTACAAAATTGAAATTCACATACGTAACTCGTCGATTCATCTGCGCGAACCCAATATTTATATCCTCGTTTTATCCATTTAACTGGCAAGTATTGCTTCAAGCTACTTCGACCTTTGAATTTTATCATAGATTCATCAATAGATTGATATTTGCCTGGATTCCAGCAAGCTCCAAAAGTTTCTTGAAGTCTATCTAATAACAATCTCAACTTATATAATTTGTCGTAATTTGGTTCAATTAGTCTAATTTTGAGTCGTAATTTGGCTCACCTTTTTTATGCTCTGTGCTGGTATTGGAAATATGTAAATTACCTAATATAAATCCAAAACGTACAACAGGTATCAATGAACTTATGAATGAATCTTTCATTTTTATGTAACTCGACCAATAATCGAGATAGGAAGGCAATTTTTTGTATTCCCATCAGAATATTAATTCTTAAAACATCAGTATCTCCTCTTGTGTCATGAATTGCTCTTCCTGTGATATCTCTTGTATGTATTTATTTGTTTGCTGAACTAATAAATCCAACATATCTTCAGGAAAAAGATGTAAAAAGATTTCTAGTGGCTATTGTACGTTATCAGTGATATTTGGCCCAAAATCAGCAGTGAATGGATTATCATCTCTGTTTTTCGTTTTCCTTCCATTCCTCACCGCCAGAAAATTCTCCTTCAACTTCTTCTGAATTATTGTCACTTTCATTCATTTCAAAATTCACCTTCTATTTCCACATTCATGTTATCCTTGTCTTGATCTGAATCAGCAAATCCATCGACAGACTACGTATCGCTAGGAAAGTCAGCGATTTCTATTTCGCGTAACACAGGTTATTATAATTTATAAATATTAAAAATTCTCTGTTCGATGAATTTTTTGATCACAGGCTTCACATGAATTACCTGTATTTTTTTACATATCAATATTCGAAATATTTGCCATATGAAATTCAGATTCAAGATCAGCGAGCCCAAAAACCCCTGTAAACCAATCTTCAGAAATATATTCAAAGACATTTAGATTTTGGCCGCCATCTTGTAGTCGCCATTTTGAATGTTCAAAATCTGAGTTCAGATTCGTGATGAGCAACCCTAAAAATTCCTGTATGCCAATTATCATTAAAATCCATTGCCTTGAAAAATTTATGGCGCAAACGGTTAATGCTGTTACGAAACTGCGAAAATACTTAACTTCAATCAATGATACAGTCACATAACCTCGTATATAGCAAAAAATTGTGGTTTTTGCACTTTTAGGTTAGGTTATCTCAAGAACCTATGGTGAACCAATTATGAAGCCAGAATCGGATTCAGCGCATCGAAATCCTTTGGAAATATATTGTCGCGTTTCTGGATTATTTCCATTTTGAAATTTTGTCGGACTGTGTAATTTGTTTTCAGTCAAATATAGAAAAATATTTGTTAATTATTATAGCTCCAATTATAGCTAAATGATTTTGTTGTTTTTCAGTCCTTTATTTGTGACGTGGAAAATTGGGAAAGATATGCGTCTCCGAGGTTGTATTGGTACATTCAACGCTATGCACTTACATACAGGTTTACGAGAATATGCTATTACCAGGTAAACAAAGTTTATAAAATAATACACTTTTTATTAGCAATTTAGATATATATAATTCACGAACGTAATAACGAAATGATTTAAATATTAGTTCTTTTCCTAAATTTGTACTTATAAATATTCGTTGTCCAAAACCGTAGATAGTAATTATTTCAATCATATACTAAATAGATCTTATCCTATCAATTATTCAGTAAATAATAATAATAATAATAAATTTTAAAACTATTTCTAACACGTAAATGAATTCCGGACCCTGATATCCCCACGCCATTGTCCTAAATGAAAAATATGAAAGCAAGAATATAATATAAAGGCTAGGAATGCTCTTTTTACTCGTTCTTACAACCAATTTGATCTAATTAGTCTATTGTCGGTAATCTCTATTCCTGTCACTTTTTCAGGTTAATCCTTTGATTTTTCGTAATACTTAGTTTTCATTTTGAGAAATTAAACAGTTTTAATTTCGTAAATAATTGTTATTTGACGCAGAAGAAATTATTAAATATTTTAAATAAAGAAAATTTCTTAATTAGACCTTGATTATATGACATAAAACAAATTAGTTTTAGGGCAAATGAGAGTAAGGTCTTCGATTTTTTTTTTATATTGGGCACATTGAATGCCTATATGGGGATAATTATTTATGCCAAGTTTGACCCTAAAATATCAATTAACTAAAAAGTTATAAACAATTTTTAAAAAAATGAATTTTTTTAACTGCTATAAATCGAAAACTATTTATCGGATCTGGATAATTTTTTTTTAAATACCCGTAAATAATTGTATTTTTAGAATATATATATATATATGTCATAATAATATATTTTTTAATAAAAAAATTATAAGCTATTAAAATAAATTTTTGCCATTTTTATTAAAAAAGGCAAATTTTATTTGAGAAATTGTTGCTGCAATCGGTTCCTTGGGCAATTTTGTTTAAGAATCCGTAATAAAACGATCATAATTTTTAATAGGGGCTAAGTAATGACCTTCCAAAAAAGCGCTACCTGCAGCGCTCAGAAGCAAGATCGGGCCGATAGAAGGGTACCAAACTTCTCCAGATACTTGAGTTCTATAAGTTAATATATTTATTAGCCAAACTTTCTTTATTTAAATAGTGGTACGCCGGACTAACATTTATGTCAATAATAACTAACGAAAATAGGCTGCCCTTAAGCAAATTAGTACGAGCAATAATTATGTTAAGGAGTTCAAAAATATTCATTTTCTTTGAATGTTTTTTCTAATACTTTAGTTTGTTAAGTAGTATTTTAAAATTTGGTATACTAAAATTAGTTGTGCCTCGAAAATTATATAAATACAATTGTCTGCTCAATCGGGCTATTTAAATTGCAATGGTCAAAGTGAACGGACCTCAATGAACATTACATTGGAATTTCTTATTGTGCGATAGATTTTGTAAAATTACTTTAATTCAGCTTTAAAGAAAATTATATAATTATTCCATTATCAGAGTATTCTAATCCATTGAAAGTGCGTAAACATGGACGTCGACGAGAATCTTTGGTTTAAGTTCCCACGGAAATTCAGGATTATGTGCAACATGTTTAAAATACTGCTGTATCGAAGATCCAAAGAAAGTTTCTGACTAAAGTGACAGACGTTTAAGACGTACAAATGAAGAAAATAGTAGTTGTGATGATTCTATTAATCAGAACAATGAGGCTAGTTTCGACTACAGTGCTAAAGAAGATCAAGATATCTGCCACGTAAAATGTGATGAAGAATTTTCGATCGACGAAAATGAACGTAAAAAAATAGTATTGGATCGCTTAAATCCATTGCTTGATTTTTGTTAAATCGGAGAAATAAATTCAATATATATTGAAATACCTGATTTAATAAAAGACAAAATCGATTCATTGACAACTACGATATTCTTCATTTGTACGTCCTAAACGTCTGTCACTTTAGTCAGAAACTTCCTTTGGATCTTTGATACAGCAGTATTTCAAACATGTTGCACATAATCGATGATTTTTTTTCACTAAAGGAAACGACTTATCCTGAATTTCCGTGGGAACTTAAACCAAAGATTCTCGTCGACGTCCATGTTTACGTACTTTCAATGGATTAGAATACTCTGATAATGGAATAATTATACAATTTTCTTTCAAACAATTTGAAAAGTTTACTTATGAGAAAATATCGCTGTATAGACAGTAATCGAAATGGATTTATACAAAAAAGTGTATTTTATAAAGACATGAAAGCAGCGTATCAAAAAGCAACTACTAATTCAGAAAAGATACATATATTAATTGCGATACCACTGTCTACAAGTGTCTGTGAAATAGAAAGAGAAATTAATTGTTCGTTTTATATTGCACAAACCACTAAAAAACTTCGTGTATATGAAGGAATGTCATCGTATCCACTCTCAAGAACCAGAATATATATAAGTGAAGAAATAAAAAATGCTGCCGTCTCATTTTATTTACAAGATAATATAAGCCGGCCGTGTCCAGGTGCTAACAATACAAAAATAGTGAGGAAGGATAATGAATAGAAAGTTAAAATTCAAAGGCATTAACTCATGTTCAATTTAAAAGAAGTCTACAGCATGTTTGAGAAACAGTGTGCTGAAATTGAACTCAAGTTTCGCCTGGGGTTTACATATTTAGATACATTGCGATCTGATCAGTGTATTTTAATGAATGAATTTAAAAGTGTTCACAAAGTTTGTATTTGCATTTACCACCAAAATCCAAAACTATTAGTAGAAGTCTGTAAAATGACAACGAAGAATTTAAAGATCAAGTATGATGAAGAGTTATCACAATCAACAAAAGATATTCTAATTAAAATGACGAATAAAAGACCTGGTATAGATTGTTTTTTTTTAATAAATTCTCGAAATCTCTTGAATTGGTAAGTGTTTTGGATATGTTCTAAAATTATTTGAATAAAAATACCATAGATTTCATTCATTGCAAACCATGGAAAACTGTAAACCAAATGTGCGATTTTTTAAATCATACGTACAATATCAAAGTCTATCTTAACCAGCTGAAGGTACAGTTTAAATATAAATTATTAGAACATGACTTTGTTGCCAAAAGTCAAAATGATTATACAAAAACTCGTCGGCATAATTTAAATGAATCTGAAATAATGGTCATAGGAGATTTCGCTCAGAATTATAGGACGGTATATCATGACCGGGTGCAAGCAAATCATTGGAACGGCGAACAGGTAACTATTCATCCATTTTCAATGTATATAAAAGGTAAGGAAAACACTAAAGAAGACAGCTTCGTCGTAATTTCGGAAAGTACAAAACATGACATAAATGCTGTGATATAGTTTGGCAAAAAATTAATGGATCATATAAAAAATATTTTTCGCAAGTTTTCATGGAAAAAGCGCATGTGATGGACTTGGCGGAACAGTAAAAAGATTAGCCTGGAACGCCAGTTTGCAAAATTCAGAAGTAAGCATTTCTTAAGCTGAAGAATGATATCAATGGGCACAAAAAGCTATACCTGGTTTAATAATTGCTTACTGTACGATCGCAGAACACATAGAAATTGAACAAAATTTATCAAAATTATTACATACAGCATTAGGTGTCGATGGTAAATTAAATTATCACGCATTTATTCCTCTAAATAAAAGCAGCAAGTAATTAATGGTGAAAAGAACTTTCTATTCTACAGATTATAACATTAAACGACCACAAAATAAACGTACTTGAATACTTCAGTGTAATTTGTTATAAACTATAACAATTTTATTTATTTAAATTTTATATCAAATTTGTATCATTAATTTATGAGCACCTTTATAAGACGTATAATAATTTTAATGATTCTTACATTATGAAATATAGTATATATATTATTAAATAATTGAATAATGAAATAAATTATTGAGTAATAAAACATGCTACAACTCGATTGTTTATTTATAACTATACTTGGAAAATGCATTTCTTTTTAACCTGAATATTTTCTAAAGTAATGTGAAATATTACACTCCATCTAATTGCAATTAAATTGTTTATATTTAAGTAAATAAAATATTGTTTATGATATAATTTCAAATACATAATATGTGAAATGTTAAAGTAATTAAAATATCTTTCACTGAAAACACATTAATTTTTTGTCAAGCATATTATGTTTTAAGTCATAGACTTTTACCTCTAATAACCGGAAAATATATCAATTTTTCTGTTAGTTATCCTACTCGGGATAAATTAGGAAGAGAAAAAGATGATAAAGCGATTCTCTTGTGCGACTATATAAAGTCGCATACTAAAGAGACCTTATCTAGGATTGGTATAAAAAGGAAATTTTGGTGTAGATGGTACTCGGCTATAACCAGACCTAATCAACATTTGGTGGGATTATTAAATCTTCAGAAGATAATATAGGAAAATAAATGAAAAGAATAGACTTTAGTATTAAATTAGATTATATTTCGTTCGATTTTAAGATCTGGATTCAAACTGGCTATATTTTTCATAGTTATCTACCAGAACTAGAAGATCTGGACTGACGATTTGAGTCGAGCCCTTTGCTGATTATACCAATAAAAGAAAAGGAGATTTCCTTCTTTAGCCTAATTGGAAGAAACTAAGCTTAGGTGGATAAGAAGATTTTCTCTTAAGAGAAAATCACACTATTTACATACGTTATATCGTACGTTATACTGTTTTCGATTTTATGAAACTGTTAGTTGTAATTTATTGTCTTGAAATAGATCAGTTCCATAGAGAGGGTTTTTTGGACTCAAGTTAACTTAATGAAGGTGTGATGCTATAGGGTAACGGGTTACTTGGGGGTTTGCACTCGAGATTCATCTATCGCAGGGGTTAAACTTGTAGAGCATAAGGTTTTTATGAATTTTCAAATGAGGTTATCCTGTCATGGATATGATACTATAACGTTACCGCACACTTGATATATTTGTCACTTGAGGTTAAGCATACGTCGATTACGACGCACTCTACTCGGCGTACTTAGGTTATCCGGTTGTTAGTAGAATGTCTTTCATGTATATCCTACATATGTTCATACCCTCAGTATAATCGTACATCACGATTTTTAACTTTTAGGTTAGGAAATCTTGATATTCTGAGATGTTGGATAAATATTAAAATCAGATTTCAATTCAGTAGCCCGAAAATTGTAAATGTAGAGTATTACAGATGTCCAGATAATTTAATTTTAACTATGATCGATATCATTAAAGTAGTAAACTTCAATTAAAAATATCTCTATGAAAAATAGACATTTCAAAAATTAAAAACCCATTTTTAAGTGTAAAAATTGATTCAACATGTTATCTAACTCTGAAAACAGCAAAAAAAACTTTTTTTGCACTTTTAAGTTAGAATATTTTGGAAACTTTAGGTGAAAAATCAATTTAGTAGCTGGATTTAGATACAGTACATAAAAATCCTTCAAATACACATTATCTACTTTCCACCTTTATCTTCCTTGTCGGCCTGTATAATCAATATATTTGTTTTTACGTTATGTCGGATCTAATTAGCTTTAACATTTTTTTTCGTTCCCAAGTAGCCATTATGCGATCTGAAACAGAGATGCTTGACAGTGACGATCGTTATAAATTTCTCTATGTTACAATTACATGTGTATAATTAGTGCATTTTTGTGCGTTCTCCAGTGTTGTACTCTGCACTGAGTATAACTAATTCATATAATTTTGGAAAGTTCAACTCGGTAATTATGTCACATGTTTGAATTTTGTTTCTAGAATGTGTTTTCGTATGACACATCTATGATAAACTTGAAATAATTCGATCAAATTATTAAATTAAACATATTGTGTCGTAGATATGTTTTTATGAAGAAAAGGGCATAATGATTTGACAACTTGTAATAAAAGTTATCGTAAGTGACTTATCTACTTTTAATCTACGCTAATACATTTATACGTGGTCACGATGAAATTTCATACTGATTTTGGTGATTACTTCATTTGCATTACCGTAAAAAATATCAGTTTAGAAAATTACAGTGTTTTTAGATATCAGCGAGCGCATAAAAAACGCAAATATACTTTAACAAAATTATTTCTTTTACAATTATATTTTTCTTTTTGTATATAGTGCTTTCAAAGATTCACGCTTCAATCCAATCACGAGAGATGAGTTTTCTAGACTACATGTAAGCGTATCCATATTAAGGCACTTTGAAGATGGAATAGATTATTTGGATTGGACAATTGGACTTCATGGAATAAGAATTGAGTTTCATAATGAAAAGGGCAATAGAAGAACAGCTACATATTTACCAGACGTTGCAACCGAACAAGGTATAATGTGTTGCTGATGTAATTTCATTTTTAAATCCTATGAGTTGCTAAATTGATTAATATAATTTTATACATATTTTATGTCAGAGATAAATTTATGAATAACATGCTTGAATCTCAGTTAAATCGCTTTCATATTCATTAAAGAAGACAGGATAATTCCAATATTTACGAAATCTTTTAACCTCGATAATGTTAATGTTTATATAACAATATTTAAATTACATCGTGGTGTTTTCCCGACGTGGTAAACGCATACAATAATTTTATTTAAGTTTTGGTATAATAAATAATGCATGGAGTGAATAGAATTTACTTGTGATGGAGAATAAAAAACCAACAAAATTATATATCGATGTACTTACGGATAAAATTTATTATGATGTATTGACCAATTTGGAAAAATCAAAATAGATTAAAAAATATCATAATTAGAAATTTAAATAAAGAAGTTTATATCTTGATGTATTGTTTATAAGCGATATTAAAAATTGCAACTAGTTCAAAATACGACTGTAGTCATTTTAAAATACTGTTTTTAAAAATTAGAATTTTCATAGAATGGAAAAAAATGTATTATTATAAGGTCGTTACATAGTAAAAATATGTAATAATAGAGTGATGAAACTCTAGACTATGCATATTAAAAACATTCTAACGCACACTAATACACAATATGATATAATGCTAAATATCAGAAAATGTGACGATAAATATACTAAATTTAACATGGGAATGCCGTGAAAACTGAAATTTGTTAATAAATGTATAGACAAATTTAGGGAAATCAATAGAAAAACATTTTTATAGAATAATCGTGCAAAATTTTAGTCTATGTTATAATATTTATTAATGCTCTATTATTGTAATAATGATTAATTAATATCAGACTAAATAATTTGTCGTCTATTTTATCAGCAGTGTGCTTTCTCGAAGGGATTATAATTTTTTAAAATAACGAATTGTATATTGAATTCTGAGACAAAATTTAAGTAAATGAAGATCACTGTAAATCAATAGTCATGGTTGTCAAAGTCGGGGTAGCTCCAATAAAAGCAAGTAATTATCGTATAATATAAAACTATAAGGAGTAAGCGCAATTCGATTCAAAGTAATTGTGCTTAAAATAATAGAAATAGCTATATAATGAAAAAAATCGAAAAAACCAATAATAACAAAAAATGAAAAAATTATTACATGTAGTCAGCAACGTTCTAACGTGAAGTCTCATTTGAATGACCTGTAATGGAACTTTTGGTTTTTAGCCAAGGGCGGCACTGCTCGGGGAGGAGTAGCGACAGGACAATGTTCTGTGGTAAGTTGGATGGACAAGAGAGGAGAATGTCTCGCTACGAGGGTGTGCGTGAGAAATAGAGAGAGAATATAGATGAATAAACTGCAATAATATTTCAATTTTTATCCACTTTTTCATAATTCTTGTCCGCTTAAGTGAATTCTCTTATGTTGTAGAGTCCTGTATACATTTTTAACTTAAGTGGTTGAAAACAGGACACTGTGTCAAAAATGTATAGTTTCTGAATTTTTGAAAAATAAGCAATACAAGAAAAGCACTTTAAATGTTATCTTCTGTTTTTCTAGTTTGATTTTTGAATAGAAATCTTATCCAAAACCTTACCTTTTGGCCATTAATTCATTATGAAAACTAATTTCTTAAGTATTTTCCTCGAATTAATTATAAGCATGGAGTTTATCTCGAAAAAATTGTTTTATTAATCATTTGATAAATAACCATGAAACTCAAGTATAATCAAATCTATTTATCTGTTAAAGCGGATTTGAAAAACTCGTGTGACTTGACATTTAGTCTGTCTTTCGCTTTACTTCCCTTTAAACAACTGTGACTTTTGCTAGTCTAACATAACCTGCCGCGGTTTGCATTGATGTGTGAATATGTAATTGGAAGAGAAAAAAAATTGAAATTGTTAATTAGACATTGGATAATGTAATGTTTCTTTGAATTTCACTTATAGTTCTTTTTTCTTGAGAAATTAATAAACTATTTCAAAGATTGAGATAAAGATGAAATTCAATAATACATTTAGTAAATAGTACATTATGTGCAACTTAGATTCGTGAAAATTTATGTTGCAGTTATGCGATGTGTGATATGTTGTTGATTATGTGTTTTTATATTTGATGCGAAGAATACTCCTTGCTGCTGTAAAATATAATGGATTCACAAAATCAGATTATCTATAATAGTGCTGGAGCTAATAAATCGTAACAAATATAATATATTTCTGTTTCTTGGATTTAACGTCAGAACTACTTCACAATCTCAAATTGTCAGGGTTTCCCAATCTAAATATGTAAAAAGCAATATTTTTGAGATCGAAGGGAAGTTTTCTATACAGAGACATTCACGTGAATATAAACAATAAGATGTTATCTCTGGGGCATATGTTCATCTATGAGCAGCGAATATCGGCCTCGGTAACTTGTTAAGCATTAATTTAGACTCGTAAAACCCAATGTCCTCAATCTCCAAGCCCGATAAACTGCGAGTCGTTGAATTTTGATTTAATGACCCAAACTACATTGAAATATAGTATATTTGCTTACTTCGAGAATTCGCTCTATTTTAAGGCTGTCACAGATTTGCTGAAACATTAAATTTCAATCAATATCCTCATGAACAAAATTTAATTAAAAAATTTTCAAAAAACATTTTGATGGGTAACAGTGCTGGTTTAAGTTGGCTTGATCCATTAAAAAGTATTATTAGTGATATCACTTTACTCCAAATTTAGCAGAAGATTAATAACCGAGCATTCTGAGGTAAAATCTTGATAAATACTTATTGTGGGATTGTTTACTGCACTAAGAAGTCCATTTCGATGCTTGAAATTCTTTTTACACCCTCGATTCTTTGATTTTTGGTACTGACATTACCTTTCTTTTTCTGCAGAAAAAAAGCGATGCTGCGGATTCTCATCATTTCAACTCTTGTGATAAAAAGTTACTTAACCCATTAACGTCCAAGCGTCTCGATTTTTAGCAAATTTTAAACGCGATTATTTTTTATGTTATCAGCGTTGAAAAAATGTTTTCTGATACTCCAACGTGTAATTTTATGTTTTTTCAGAATCCGGGCTCAACATTTTTATTAAACATAAATATATATATATATATATATGTATATATGGCTGATTTAAACAGGAAAAACGAACATTTAAAAAAAAAATGTCTCTACTGAATTATTTTTTGCAATTTTACCGCAAAGAATTTATACTGTAATCATAATCAAGGGTGATCGCGATAGTTAAATTTTAAAGAAAATTTGTATGTATTCACTGAACCATTTCTGTGTACAACATAGCGGCAAAAACGTAAATATTCGGCAAAATCCTTAGCTAATTTTTTTCTCGAAAATTATTAAGTTTAGCATGAATTATCTAAGAACAAAAATGTCAAATTTTTCCAAATGTTTAGAGATATTTGGTTTTCCAAAATAAAAAATTATTAAAATTTCCAAAATGTTTGTCTTTATTTTGAAAATATATAAGGGTATTCCTTAATCGATTCTGAGATATTTTATTCTATAAAATATTTTACTAGACTCAATAGTGTCCGAACAAAAATTATTTAAGTTTTAATCACATAAATGTTCGATATTCCTCATGAATCTGTAACTTTATTAGATTTATAATTAGAATTATTATTCTACAACTTTAATCTCAATGAAATCACTGGGTTAATTGAATAAAATTATAAAAATTCGTTATTGATTTTCTTTAGATAATTCATTGCAATCGGAATAAATAATTTATTTTATATTTTAATGTATGTTTAGACTTATATAATGTACATTTTTTATTATACATATTATGATAATATTTTTTAAGAAAAAGTAAAGCCCAAGTAACTTGGGCAAGAGAAATACCTTAAATTAATTTGATTCTAATATAATCAAAAGATATCCAAAGGAGTTGCATCAATTCTTTAATTTGATAGGTGGTACTGTCCGCTTGTGAACGTCTTCAGACATCCTGTATATGTATACATACAAAAAGTAAATTCGTTTTAGGTCAAATCGAAGGAAGGTCGTAGATTCTTTTATATTTGGTACATTGAATGTCAGTGTAAAGATCATCAGTTGTACCAAGTTATATACAATTAAAACAAAAATGAATATTTGTTGAAATGCTACAACTTGAAAATTATTAATTGGATCTACATAATATTTTTTCAAAAATATATGGAACAAATTTTATTTTGAGAATATATATACGTCGTAACAATAAATTTTTTTATAATTGATAAAGAAAAATTGTAGTTGCACGCGATTCCTTGTATAATTTTGTATAATAATCCGGAATAAAAATATTTGGATGACCAATAGGGGTTCGGTAATAAGCGCGCAAACAAAAGGCTACCTACCGCATACAACTGGGCGTTGCGACTGACGGAAACATCAACTATGCCCAGAAATTTTCTATCAGCTAAACTTTCAATAATTTCAATAATTTACTATTCTTTTTTTATTTAAATGGCTGTAAATTCAGTTACAAGTGTTCTAATTTTCATGTATTATTTTCCACAATATTTCAGTTATGCTAGATCATATTTTATAGTAGATTAGTGATATTTACTATGCTTAGGATTAATTAATCTTCAACCGACTAAGTCAACGGACCTCAACTAATGTCAAAGTGAAATATTTTATCATACGATAGATTTTGTAAGATATTTTCTTTTTGGCTTTAAAGAAAATTTATATAATCGTGGCATTGTCAGAGTATCCTAATTCATTCAAATTACGTAATCACAAACCTTGTCGACAATGTTCGATTCATGTTACTGCGGAAATTCGGAAGGAGTGGTTTATGTTAGAAAAAGTTAGCTGTAATCGTGTCGGTTGATAAGATGAGCTTATCTTAGTTTTCCTGTCAACACTGCACGAATCGTCACTGAACTGTCTCTAAACTGTCATTAAACAGTCGCTGCGACCACGTTCTGATGTCAGGTGGTTTTGATGATGATTCCATTGCGGTTCTACGGCGATTCTACCGTCTATTCCACCACATACTTCACTGTATAATACCGTTGTAATTCCACTAGGAGTTCGTTTGAGTGCTCCATTCATCGAGAAGACCTCATGCCAATTTTTGGCGCGAATATATCCCTTGTAGGTCATTACTCCTTTTGCGAGGTTACTCTACCGCGGTGCTACTTGGCGGAGTAATCTCGGCGGAGGAAATTCGACCAGTTTCATTGCATAACTGTCATTGCAACACTGAGTATAAAAATGACTATTTCCTTTCCACAAAGAAAACCAATACTATATAGTTTTATTTATATTTATATAATCACTTTTTGAAAATATATTTAACATTGAACATTGCCGCAACATGAATAAAATATGATTAGTTTCCTTTAGTGAAAGAAAATGATCGATTAATATCTAACATGCTTGAAATATCCCTATCAAAGATCCAAATCTAATATCTTACTACAGTGCCAAAAGTTTTCAATATACGAGTGAAAAAATTGAGGTTGTAGATGGTTATGCAGACTATTAACCAGACCTATAGAACAACTTTCAATTCAAACGAAGCCCTAATTTTACAGGCACAATTAGACAATGTTAATCAAGAGATTAGTCACGTATACCTCGATAAGAAATTCTTGATAGAAGAAAATAAAAGTAAAAAAAGAGTATTGGATGGCTTCATTCCATTACTTGATTTTTCTGAAATCGACAACCACCTAACTAGGATACCTAATTAATACTTAAACAGCACAAAATATTTTAATTAAAATGACCGATGATAAATCTGGTGAAGCTTTTTAATAAATGCACGAAATGTTCTGGATTAGGCAGGTGTTTTACATTTACTTGAAAATTATTATTAACACAATAGCATAGATTATATTCATTGTAAACAATGGGAAATTATCAACCAAATGTATTATATTAACTACTAGCTTGACGAGCTGGAGGTATGTTTTAAATATATAATATTATAACATAACTTTATTACCAAAAGCCAAAGTGATTATGTAAGAACTGGTCTTCATAATTTGAATGAATCAGAAGTCATGGTCATAGGAATTATAAAACCGTATACCAAGATTAGGTACAAGTAAATTATTGAACAAATGAATCCACTTGCAATTTATTTGAAAGAGAAAGAAAAAACTGAACAAGAGATCTTTCTTGTCATATTAGAAAGTAATAAACATGATGTGAACGCGGTTATAACGTTCCGTTATGAATTAATAGATTATATAAACAAACAATTTACTAAAATATAATAAAATATTACACTCCCTCGTTGTTTATGCTGATATAATTCCCATTACATAATACATGGTCCACAGTATTGAATTATAGAACCAAACTACTTGGAAACATTTCGAGGCAGACTCGACATTTCTTGCGATCTCGCCTACCTCATACGTCATACAGCCCATTTAAAACATTTAAAAAGTGTTATTCCAAATTATTATATAAAATTGTCCACAAAAACGATTGCGACTAAATTTTTACAAATAAAACTTGCTCTTTTGTACAAAAATTGCAAAAATGTATTTGAATGACTTATAATTTTTGTTATCAACGAAAGTATTCGTATGATACGTATATATTCTCAAAATACAATCTTTCCCACATATTTTGAATAAAAATTTTGCAGGTCCGATTAATAGTTATTTACAGCATTAAAAAAAGCGCACATTTTGATTTTACTTGTTGATTGATAGCTATTAAATTAATTCATACTTCAGCGTAAAACTTACTTCACGTGATGAACTTTACATAGACATTCGATATACCAAATATAAAAAAATCCGAAACCTTGCTATGATTTGACCTAAAATTAATTTGTTTTTTATTGTAATATATATATATATATATATATATATATATATATATATATATATTATTTTCGACTATATATTTCTTGCTATGTTCATTGGACATTATGTATATTTCTCCTTATAATTGATATATTATATTATATTATAAATTATAACAACAAACTTATATACGTGAACATCTTATTAGAGATAAAAAAGAATTTTTTTTCCTTTATAGAGGAAAGTGGTATTTTCACTCATGGTTTCGCCATGAATCCTTAGATAACAATTCACTTTATTTCGACGTATTAATTGTGTAATAATTGTGAATGATTTTTAAATCATTTGTTTATTTTTTAAACATGATAATAATTTTTTTTTCAGGCTGGGATCATACTCAAACTATCGATTCTCTTCTTCATAAAGGTGGATATAAAGGATTAATAACACCTGATGTTCGACGTAGTGTGAAATTGACCAGATATCAAAGTGAGCAAGTCACCGTTAGTTATCAAGATTACATGAGTAATCGGTGTAATCGCCGTTGCTAACACATAAATGCGGACTCTCAGCAGAGTCTATTGTTATTTTCAAATTCCACCCTTATTTTGTGTCAAATAATTTTAGCCACAGACTGAATGTAAATTTGTTTTATTCGATTGAGAATTAATAACTTTATTGTCGATATTCAATGTGTATGATATCAATTTTCTATAAGCCTTTAATCTTACTAAATTAATAAATACGCTAGAGAATTATAAACCATTACATAATTGTAATTTTAGGACCTGCAGCTAATAAATTTCAATAACTTATGAATATTAACACTTAATTGAAAATTTGTTCTTATCCATTTTTAATTAGTTCTGAAAAAATAAGTTACGATTCCTTTTCGGTTGATAATATGATAAATAAATGAAGCAATATAGTATTGGTTTTGTTTGTGGAAAGGAAATAGTCATTTTTATACTCATTTAGGACATATCTTAATTTAAATAATAAATTATTAGTCTTACTTGAAATGCAAACACATCTTCTTTACCATTTAGAACATACTATTTCAGCTATTTCTGAACCTTAGATATCTTAAAATCGTTCGAAGAATATACATATACAATGTTTAATTTGATACAGAAAAATATATTTTTTAAATGATATTAACAATACAAAATAAAACATTTTTACTAAATATTCAATTTCTGTAAAAGATCATTAATCCACTGAACATTAAAAATCATATTAAAACATTGATAAGGGAAGATTTAATACTTTGGTATAATTCATCAATGGCTTTTTTTAACTAATAGTTAATGACAAAATCTCGCAAAATTATGCACCATAGGATTTATTCGCTCTTTATAGGACTGTTTAACGAATATCTTATAAAATGAGTCAATTGAAATTAAGATGATTTGGAAAAAATTTGCTTGGTGTTAAGAAAAATTTATTATAATTGTATATACTTTATTAGCCTTAAGTGTCTTATACTTTTGTAATATATCTCTTGCTAGTTGGTTTGAATGATTTTTTAGTATGTTTTCGTATCCTATATAGAATCTTGTCAATTCTTCTTTATTGTTTGCATGTCTAGATACTTATCAACCATATAAATGGACCTGAGTCGGAGTATCCATTATATTGGTTCAATATTATGGTCTTAAAATCACTATCAACCTTACAGCAGTTTTTGTCAGCACTTGTTAACTACTCTGATAGCATGTTTCCATTTATATTTGTCATTTTTAACCAGTTTCTAATACCGTATTTTATGTAATCCTTTTTTCTTTCTATCTCCGGATTTACAGGTAGTCTCGTCATATTGACGTGATATTCGCATTCTACCAGTAAACTGGATGGTCGACGTGAGATTTATTCATGGCCATAAAGGCACTGCAGGCGCTATCAAGGCACGTGCTTGTTTCTTTTCTATTCTTTACACCATTGCTTCCCTCAATGAGTATTTACATGTTTCCCTGTCAAATATATTTGACGTACATTTCATGCCTCTAACATTTCTCGCTTTGTCGTAGCTGTTTCATCGGTCAGCAGATACGAAAACACTAGGACTTGATGGTCGCTGACCTGTAACTATCGCTAACTATTCAGTGATCCATTAGTTTGGAATCTAAACTTTTTCAAAACCAAATTAAATAGGGTTGTTGATTGTACACGTTTTTACACATATGATGCTCTTTACAAACCCAGATGGTTTTTATGCTGGTCCTAACCACAACCCAAAGATCCCGGTATTCCCTCATAGAAATAATGATGCCCGTTTTCTCCTATAATAACTCATGACAAAAGGACAAAATGTTACAATTATTTTTTGTACAGGTGTATTTTACTGACTGTCTTTAGCAAAAAACAATAAATAACTTTTTTTATTATCAATAGTTATGCCTATAATTGATTAATTTAAAGTAATGAACAAAAGAGAAGCGGAGATATAGTAACTTCAAGTTTTTAAATATGCATTGTTTTTATTTCAATATAATTACTTAATGAATTAACATTAACAATGTTAAAGAAAATCAATCATTTGGAATAATTAAAGTTCATTATCGCACAAATGATTAAAATAGTCGTATTTTAAAATAAATTGGTAGAATAATTATATAAATAATACTCAATAAAAAAATAATCATAACTAGAGTAATAATCCACACTGTCAAACGAGCATAAATAATTAAAACGTACGAAATAAAAACACTGCAACATACTGAAATAAGAGAACGACATGTACCGAAAATTAGCCTTAATTTATAAATTATATTCAATAAATGTATATCCATTCAAACAATAATTTTGAAATACAAAATAGAAATACAAAATAGAAGCAGATCTTTGTCAAAAATCTAGTAAATAATACACATTTTAACAGTAGTAATAACAATGATTTAAACTAAGACATTAGACACTGGTCATAATTATTCTGATTGTACTAGAAGTCTTGATTAGGATATCGCAAGATAATTGGATTAATTAATAAGCAAAGCAAGTGGAATCATAAAATTGCGTCATGTTTTAATAGTCATTTATAGCTTTAACTTATTGGTATTTAATTATACTGATAATGAAGTTCCTGTAATTTCTAAACATTTTTATAAAAAAAATTGAACAAATACATTAAAAAATATTGAAATTACTGTTTTTAATTACTAACAATCACGAAAAAAGTAACCATTTTTTTTAAATTTAATATATTTTAAGATAGGTGAGAAAAGTTTATTAAGTATATTTTTAATTATTCCATTTTTAACAACCGTAATTTTCAGTAACGATTTTTATTTCTGTTATCAAAAGACCATTAAATGCGAAAGCAGTTTGATAAGTCAGAGTTATTTAAAATTTCCCGCATAGTAACTTCAAATGCAACTCTGTTCCCATTAACTCCCGTTTACTCATAGGTTATGTCAAATGTTAAATAAACGACGTTACGTCATTTAGTTGTTGTTTGACAACTATTTAAAGTAGACAACCTCCTGAATTTTCATGAAAATGGAAACAAAAATCCATTTTGTTTGCTGATTAAGCATTACTTTTTGCGTAGAAAAGCCGTCACAGAAACCAAGGAAAAGCTTGACGAATATCATGGAGACGTTGCACCATTAATTTCACTGGTTGAAAAATGGTTTAATGAGTTCCGTTATGACCATACCAGTACAAGCGACGTCGAACGTTCAGATCGCCTAAAAGAAATCGTCACGTCCGAAATCGTCGATAAATCCATGGAATTATATTGGACGATTAAAGAATGAAAGTGCGCGAGTGTGAGGTGGTCGAGCCTATAGGTATCTAAACTGAGCGGATACATCACAGTTTAAATAAATATTTGGTAATCAAAACGTTATCTGAGTAAATGCTTCATAAGCAGGTTTTGAGATTTTCAGCCCTAATACGAAGCATCCACACAAAACGTAAATGAATAATTAAGACAATAGGTTTCTCCGAGTAAATGTATACTAAAAAAAGCGAAGATAGGTCTGGCGGCCAATAAGATCAAGACCATTTGACCTCATATGAAGACTAACCATTTTCCTAAAATAACACTAACATGCTTTAACAATTAATAACGTTTAAAATATCATGCGATGAAAGTTTTGTAATAACTAATAATCTTGTGAATATAATATTTAAATTATGTGAAATATAAATGTGAATGATGACTATAAGCGTAGAAATATTGCGAATTTGAATATGTAAAGGAAACTATAAAATATCTTAAATTTTTATGATATCGAGGATCAGAATGAGGTAATTAATGGAGAATTTAATGTTTTTGAAATATTTATAAATTTATCAAATACAGATAAAGAGGTAAATAAAAGTTTCATCTTTGACCCAGAAGGAGATGTATTAAACGAGACGCCAAACCTGTTACGCGCGAGTCAAGGAGTCCTGACCTTGCAAGGTCACGAGGAGGTGAATCGGTAAGGCGATTGAATGATCATCACGTATTAGCCTCAAAAACTATCTCGTTTTCGTGACTATGGTCTAGTACGTCAGTTTGAGCATTAACTCATACACATGTGCAGTTTCCAACGACAGTTTCAGTTGGATTCAGTAGAATCATAGGATTCGTTACTGCAACTGCTACGTCCGAGTTACAATACACCGTGCCTACGCCAGCTCCATCTGGAGGTCCAGTCGTGCCCTCCACTGCTTTCATTTCTTCCAAAGCTAACGGTGCATGTGCGACCGTCAAGCCTTCACACAGTCCGTCAGTGTAGGTACAGTATTGCATTGTTTAGGTCTATGCTGTTTAGCTCTTCTTATCAGAGTTCTTCACCTTTAGGGACTTTTCCACGTGGTATTTGAAGTCGACGAAATTTCTCGATCCAGGTCCACGTCAGAGAATTGCCGGCAGAAGTGGGAGCGGAAATCAATTATGAAATTGCTCATGAGCCGTCAACCTAGCTCGTTGATCTCGAACCAGGCTGCGGAGCCATCATTGGATGCCGTCGGTAAAGTGGCGAGCATTTCTTCGTCAGGAATGTCATAAAATCTCTGACATTTCCTTACTCGTTTCAGAAAACGTTCTGGACTGAAGCTACCCTCCCCTATAAATTGCAAGTGGAAAGCTCGGAGGGCACTGACGACCTCGAACTCAACTCCGTACATATTTCTGCGTGTCTCCCCGATGCTGCAAATGCTTGCTCCTGTATCCGGAGATATCATAGCTAGCTCCTCGTGAGGATGGCTTCCTCCTGGAGGATCCACTGTTTGAGCTCGTTCGCAAGTTTCCTGAGTAGAAATCCTCAAACTCTGAGGACGAGGAGTTTTGTGCCAACATCGTCGTTGTGCGCCAGTTGACTTCGTAATCCCCATATGTCTTTCGAGGACAGCCTGATTACAGTTAAGCTCGCGTGATTTTTGGGCTTCAACTTCCCGCAATCAAATCTCAAGGGGCCTCACTAACGGCTGTGACACCTTTCAATTCACGCGCGTCTATTTTTCGTCGTGGGTGTTGGTGCGCATGCGCCTCGTGTCTCATAAGTAGATACAACACCAGGCGAGGGTTTAAGGTATAGACCGGCGATACGGCCATATACCCCTGCGCGTTCAATCTTCGGAACATATCAGCACTTCCCTCGAAGAGCACCAGGAACAAGTCCAACTCGCTACGACATCGACGCGGAATTGAACCTCTCTCGATTCCTCACGCAGTATGCTCTGCGCTGCGCGGGATTGAAGGTAAGGCACCTTCCTAGCGACAAAATCGCTTGGAGCAATGGGCGGTTTAAGCTCTAGTCTATTTCTATAGACCATCACTCTTAAAAGCCTGTCCCTTAATTCCTTAGATGTACCTTCGGGTCTTACTCCCAAATGCTTTGCGAGATTTGCGCACCTCATCGAGATCAGCTACTGATAACTATTACACGAGAGCTTGGACACCTACATCCTTGCACATGCGATGCATCCTGAACTCTTGGTCGCACGATGATGATATCATCCACAACTCTTACAAAAACTCGTAAAAAAAATAATATAAATTAAAAAAAAATAATTAACTAAGATATATAAAAAAAAATCAAAATTAAATAAATGATAAAATAAAACAATACATCCCCCAAAAAACAAACAAATTAACACAATTAAGCTAACGCCCGTAATCAACGTTTTTTCGCGTATGCACATAACTGCGACAATGTCTACTCCGTTTACAACCCTAAAAAAATACAGAATGTTCAAGCGCACATAAACCGAGTTGTAAATAACAAGCCAGGAGCTAACCCTCTTCAATGGGGTCTTGATAGCACCAGTGACCATAATGACGTTTATTAACTACGTCAATGACCGTCTAAATACACAAACGGACCTTTAGCGGTC
Source organism: Chouioia cunea (assembly GCA_030064505.1). Lineage (NCBI taxonomy): Eukaryota > Metazoa > Arthropoda > Insecta > Hymenoptera > Eulophidae > Chouioia > Chouioia cunea. The sequence goes on from JAOPFQ010000002.1 coordinate 20,820,206, forward strand.
AACTAATGGGTATAAGGTCAAATTTATTCCTTGACGTCTCTCTCGAGGTCGGTGTCAGCCAAACTTAAGTCGATTCAGGTCTCGGCCCACTCTAATTCCTACTTTTAATTTGGTAAAGGCCAATCTTTCTATCGACGTCGGTGTCAGCCCTCCTTTAATTTACTAAGGTATCGGTGCTCCTTTACTGAGTTAGATTAGGCTCACTTTTACAACCAGGCCAGCTGATAAATACTACAGTCGGGCTAGTTAGCCACAATGCAGGCAGTTAAAATAGTTTTAATAAAAAATTATTCACAGTTTTTACTGAATAACAAAATCACGCATACTCAATATAGCTAATCGTATGCACACCTCTTCGTTGTAAGGTTGTTGGGAGCTGGCTGATTTCTTTGATTTTGAGAAAAGTATTACGAAATCATTTTAATGATTTATTAATTAGAACTACTATTTTTTATGAACGTATTGTGATTTATGTTCGAAATTTTTATGTAACATATTGGAACATTCTAATAACTATAACTTGAATAAATAGCTAGAATAATAAATAAATAATTCATATTTGATAGAAACGTTGAAGGTGGTTAAATTTCTGATTCTCAGTTTATCTGGTACATCATCCATACTAGAAATATATTACCTTCCCTCTTCTGAATATGACAAGAATTAACCTTACGTTCTTGGTTTAATAGAGATATTTTCATTTAATTCAATACCAAATATTCACGCTGGATACAATAAGATTAAAATTCGAGAAAAGGAAATTAAATTACCTACTGCTTGTTATGAAATCGTAGAAATTGAGCGATATTTACAAGAAAGTCTTGCTCTATAGATAAAAACTAGTATCAATAGTAAAAGCCATTAGGCAATATAAACCATGTGTTTGATATGCCTGGAGCCATTCTCCAAGTGAATGTCTTACTTGTTAAATATAGTATAACATCGGGAGCTTATATTAATGAATATAATAGATATAATATTCGTGAATTATTTCCTACTGTTTCACCAAGCTGTAAAATCTTTGAAGTTCTCAAAGAGACTATATATTTACCTTTGACTGTCAAAGCTATAGATCATCTACAATTACGTTTAGTTAATCAACAGGATAAATTAATTAGCTTTCGAAGTTTAGTTGTCACTATCCATTTACATATAAAAAGAGTATTCTAATAGGAATTGTTTGTAATCTTATAATTGATGGTAGCTATATAAGTGCTTAACCATGTCCTTAGAAACTTAGTTTTCGATAATCAAAAGACTAACACATCGAAAAATGCAATTCTTCAAGAATCTAGGTTTGATTGTAACCAGGAACACAGCTCGAACAATAAATCCGTTAAATCTTCAATGAATTTATCATCTATTATGAAGTCCATACACATTAACCTTATACTTCACAAACTTTTACAAATAGTTATGATATTCATATACCAAGATAACCAAGATCTATATTTTTTACCATCAAAAAATGTTCTATACATTGTTGGAAAACAAAGAAGAGAAGTCACTGCTGTAACTGACACAAAATTTGTAAATAATACTATATCTCATTTGTTTGAGGATATTCACTGTAACATCTTTGCCATTAAGATAGACATATGTAAAAATGTTGGACTGATGTTTAATATAAAATATTCAATGAAAACGTCGAATGGCTTAAATGAAGAAATTCACACATATTGTTCGCGCCATGTGCGTTCCTTATATAGAAGGGTGTCAATTTACAATCCTAGCCATTAGGAGTCCGGCAGTAATGACCCATTACATGTCCAGCTCGTGAAGGACTTGTGAACAAGGATGAACAAAAGGGCGAAACCGACAGGCCCCGACAAGTTCGTACCCGAATGAATACCTATATAAACGCTATCCTGAGGGTCTGTGTGGCACGTGTGGGGGAAACCCGACATGTGCTCGTCACATGTCCGGCATGCTCTTCACGTGTACCCATAAACGGCCATTACGAGTTGCACGATGATTGGGCCATTGCCGACGGTCCGAGTGGTAGGAAGAGTATATTGCGAGCTGCTGTTGTCGATCTGTCGTCTCCAGGACACAGTCTCTTCGTGGCCACGGTGAGGTGTTGTGTGCGGCTGCGTCCGCTACTTTTACGTGCTTCCTAATCTAACTATCGCGACTTGCGTGTGTTTGTGTGTGTGTGTGTGCGTGTTGCATGTGCGCTAGTGCAGACGTGCACTACGTCCGTTGCTCGCCCCACGTTGGGCGCCAAGGAGCAGAGCTAAGGACAGGAATGCCTGTTGCCTTAGCAGAGGAAGCACAGCGTCCTCTGGGGATCTTCTGCCTTTTCTCTTTTGGATCACCGCAGCTTGAGACGTTAGCGAGGGCTGTCCCCGTTTGAGCTAACGTTCACGCTATCAAGGCAGAGACACTTCTCACCGCTCCCCATACACCTATCCATCGGTGGTATCGGGCGTGCGTCCAGCTGGTAAGCGAGCAACTTAATCCTTCCATCCGCTCATTCTGTTCCAACGAGAACCTAGACTTGTACAGGTTAAGCGAACCTAACCGACCTCACCGTGTTGCGTTGTAACTGCGTTAACTAATTTCGGGTTGCGATTAATGTACCGTCTCTCCTAATCATTTATTCTGTAAGCATTGCATTCAGAAGGCTTTATCCCCACTCAGGTCTGGGGGTTTTTATGCCGGATGAATAGCATATGCAATAAATAATCATCTTCCAGCTAACTTGTGTTCTTGTTTGTACTGTATCGCCCTCCCCTCACTCGTATGGTATTATTTCAATCGAATTCTAATACTTAAGTTGAGACTTGATTTAATCATCCAATTCCCTTACCTCCACAACCTTAGCAACAAGCTAAACACATATGTTGAATGCAAATAACAACTTTAATTTATCACTTTCCATAATTTTAGACTTTGCTAAAGATTAAAGTAATTATTGTAAATATAAAACAGCTCATTGTAACACGATCAAGAAATTATATGAATGTATTTTTACAAAATATTGTCCATATTAATGATAAAGGTATATATAAGCTTTTCACACTAAAACTCATACGCATCGAATGATTAATTTCGAATAACCTTAACATAGTTATATAATTTTTTTAAAAAGATGTACCTGTTTCTACGAGTTTTTTTATACTGGAAGCATTACGAGTATCCATACTACCACAGGCATCAAAACATATTTGAACAATAAAAACAAATTAGTTAAAAAATCTAAAATTTATTATATTAGGTTTTCAAAATGTACGCAAGTCATATAAGACTAAAAATTCTAGCAATCTTGATTACCGTAAATAAAACCAATGATACTTTTTCTAAATTCAAAGCAATATTCTTATGAAAATTTAAATATATTATATTTATGCACAATTCTAATATGTCTATACCAACAGATTGTCTGCTCAGTACTGTTTTGGATAGAAAATAATTCAGTATTAATATACACCTTTACAATACACCGTTGATAGTGATAGATTGTTCAAAACAGAATGAGTTATTGAAATAATAATATTTCAGAAGGGATAGCAGCATATTGTTTGATTTTACATGATCGTATGGTCAATCGTAATCCTATTAGGGATAACGTTGTTCAGCATGTATAAATTAGTGATTTTTATGTAATAAGTATGACTAATGTCAAAAGTTGATTAAATTTTTTATGCTTCACCTTAAAATCATTATATAAGTAAAAATGATCGGATTAATTTATTTCTTTCAATAATGAGTTTTTTATCTAGTAAATCTCTTTAAATATGATAGAATACATGCAATAAAATAAGTATGATTTTTCAATTAAAGTATCAATTTAGATAGATGAGCGTATAATTTGTTTGGAAGAAATAGGTAAGGAGTAGATATTTGAATTAGTGTTATTCTATTTTACAAATAAGAACAAGAAAAAGAGGTAATTGAAAATGAAAAAGAGAGATCGCAAGTTTGGAATAATACTTGTCGTACGATTACTTATGACACACACGTGAATGTCCATTTAACCTATTAAGGGCCATCCCAAACCTGGGTCAGGCCAAATCACAAGAAATCTATGCACAATAGCGCCGAACTAACTATGCCAGTGATAGGCAAATCGAAAAAAAATACCCGTGTTTTTTCTTTTGCCATATGCAATTATTTATAATAAAATATTTAAATAAATTACCCAAAAAGTAGTAGTTTTTGAAAACTGATAGCGGCATTCGATTTTACGAGAAAAAATATGAAAGAAATGTATATAACATTTTTTTGTCAGACTTTAATTTGTCTATATAAAGATATTATACAAGTTTTCCAATATTATTTTCATAAATTTTCGAGTATACGTCCTGTCAGGCGAAAAAGGTTTAGTGATTGTTCAATACAAGAACACCAAATAAAACGAGGTAGAGACCACTCGGACAAGACCATCCTTACCTGGGTGGATATCGAGTATACGTCTAAGAGACCATTTAGAAGTTGGTAATCGGTTCACGCCACTTTCTTCTGCAGGTGTAGTACGTACTCGGTCGAACAACGATTCCAAAAACCATCGCGACTTCATCGAAGTAGCTGGAAGCGAATGAAATTCCGGGATAGCTCATCATTCTCTAGCACGGTTGATATATCCTGGTAGAAATTGGATGCAGCCTTGAAAATTGATCGAAGTCAGCATCTTCTTTTCTATAAATAGTCGCTTTGTTACTGAAAAGCTGCTTGCATATGCCTCTACAACTTATGAAACGTTGAAAAGCAGTGATGTACGTTGTTGTGGTCAAATCGATTACCAGTTCGAGGTAAATCGCTTTAGTGACAAAACATACAAAAACGACGATATAACCCTTGCTGATGCGTTGTCGACGTCTTTTTGAGGTATGTACTTGAATCGGGCTGGCGTAATGCAGACCTGTCTTCGTGGGCGCGTGGGCGCTCTAGAGTCACACGCGCAGCAGGGAAATCTCACATTAGTAACGCATCTACCTGTCGCACTTTCAACTAAGATTCGCAACCCTAATATCCAAACGAAGCGCAACAAGATACTTGTAGTGTGGGTTGGTCCACCATGTTATGCGCACATGCGGTAATGCACGCACAAATAATTAAGTGAGCGAAAAGTGTCTTGGCGGAATCGTTGGATGTTGACCGTGGCGTGGTAAATCAAAGTTATTGAAACGACCTACGTTATTGTCAATTTTATTATTGTAGATTCAGTAGACTCAGTAAATTATAACGTAAATATCGTTATAATTTATAAAATATCGTAGTTATCGAGGAAGGGTTTAAGTTTACACAGGGAGTTGTGTTTGGGTAAGGCCTTTCCTGATTGCAATAACTCAATTTCTCTCCTAAAGGCGTTCATGAATCTAAACAAATACATAAATCTAACGTTTATGCCATGAACATTAATACCATTTAGAGTGCATATGCCAAGAAAAATCAGCGTTGATGTATTTCAATATAAAATTAGTGGAACTGAAATTAACCGTAGCCCACCTGGCATAGGTTATAAAATTATTGAAAAAAAAATCATTATTACTTCAAAAGTAGACATATATCTAATGCGGGTACTACTACACATCTTCATAATACAATAAACTTAAAAAATGCAAGGAAAATTGTTTCAGTAGAATTTGAAAATACATTTCAGTCATTCGTTTATTATGAAACTAAAAATTTGAACAAAAATAACCGTTCAAATCCATACCAAAATTAAGAAGCTATAAAAGATTTTAAATCACCTTTACAATGTTGATACTATCAATGTATATGTATGATATTATGCTGTTATATGAATAATGCACATATTGTTTTCAATGCCCGTAACAATTTTCTACTCTTTCTTGCAATATCCATGTATCATACTTTGCAGACGAGGCCCCTGTTGATAATATTTTCTACCGCAGGGAGTCATCATACGTACCGACAGTAACCAGTATAGTAGTTACCGACTGACGATAACGTAGAAATAATTACTCGATGGATACGTAAGTCTGGACTCTCCTAGCTCCTACAACCCAACCATGTTGCTTGGTATCTTTAAAGAAATACGAGTATTTTCGAGCTATATATCGAAAGAGGAGAGGTAACTTATTAGATACCAGATAGAAAAAACTATTTTCAGTATGAAGTTTACAACTTATCGCCTGAATCTGATCGCCAGAAATAAAAATCTGATAACGTAAGACAACCTTGACGGTTATTCAACGTGGTCTGCTTTACCTATCCACTAAACTATAAATAGATTTTTCCGAAAATATTTAACGATAAAAGCGTAATGTAGTACCGCGCGATCTTGTACAACCATATTCCCACTCGTGTGAATAGATCGACATTTTTAAGTAAATATACTAGACAGTTATCCTCGAGTGAGGATGATGATCTCTAGATACTAATGAGGATTTACCGGAAAATAATAATTAGACTTATGTCGACTAAGTGCTCCAGTTCTTTAAAAAACATAACCTCATATTACGAAATAAAAAATAAATATTGTTAATTTGTTGTACTGCTCACTCATAAAATTTCAGCCTGAGGAAATGCTTTCTTCAAGTAGATTATTATTTTAATGTTAATGTTTAAGTAATAACACATTCTAGACTCAATAAAACATTGGACCTCAGTAAGCTATAGAAATAATTCTATTAGAGATTAATTATTATTATTAACATTTATAAAATACCTTGTATTCTGTAATTATATTTGCAATTATATTTTTAGTAATAATAAATATTGTATATTATAGGTATACAATAAACCTTTGTATGTTAGAAATAATTATAAATAATAATAAAAAAAAAGAAATTATCAGTCCAGTAAGAGATATCTCTTAGAAGAAATATATTTTTACGTCTTAGCAATAGTCCACACCCTCGCCTCAATTAGAATCTAATTTTCTATCACCTCTTAAAAAATTTCGGAACCTGAAAGAAGTGTCGAGCCATTTAAAATAAATTAAATATTCTGTTTTATATTTTTTGATTACATGAAAGTTACGAGATCGTGGTGTATCTATGAGCGGCTCTTTTATACGATTTTATAATGACATTGAATAATTTTATAGATGAATTGTAGAAATGTTGAAATTTTATTGTAGTCCGAATCAAAAGAAAATGTATGAATGATTGATTGATTTTTGTCAATGTACGTACCATTAGACAGGAATAAATTGAAAAGATATAATTATTTTAAATATTAATATTAAAAAAGTAAGTTGTATTATCTTGTGGTTGCTGCATTCGTATTAAAAAATAAACAAATCCTAATAACTTATCTATGCAGTATTTGACATCTAGTAGTGGATATCCAGTTAAAATGATATACTTCTTATGTCTCCGTACATTTTTTAGACATAATAAATTCTACTGTCACAATACAGGTCTTTATTCAAGCCTAATACTTTTGCCATTAAATTGACCTGAATCGGCAAGTTTATGTTTTTTTACAACTTTAGAAAATTTATAAAATCGTAGAATTAAAGGTGAAAATTTCCTAAATAGAAATATTTATTCTTAAATTAATGACAGGCGAAGAAATTTGAGAAAGAATATGATGGCTTACTTATATTTAAATAGCAATTTCTCATTTTTCAGTCATAATGGTCAATTATCTTAACAATACACAAACTGCAATTTATTTTTATTATATTCTTAGTAGTTTTGTAAAATTATTTTTTATATCTCCATCGATATCTACGAGAATATAAAACTCTGATGTCAAATAATAATGCAAGACTTTGGCTCCAAGAATAAACGTCATAAATTTGTTGTATGTAAATTAATAATTATACTGCATTTACACACTACATGAAATTATTTTTGAATTATTTTCTTGCTCAATATAACTGGCATCTAGTTTTGTAAGAAATTTGAGAACTTTTTCTGTTGCAGCGATTCCACAATTACTTATTTCATTCTGTAATAAAAATTATTTTATTGCAAAGTCAATTAAATAAAAAATATCACAATTAATTAAATACTTACCGATGCAGTGAGATTCATAAAATTAAAAAATTTTTGAAGGACAGCTATCATTCTTGAAAAATTCCCGTCGGGTAAGCTTAGTCTTACTAGCTCTTCGTAGACCTAAAAAATAATTTTTTTGAGTTTCACGCATTTAATTATTGTGACTTATTAATAATAAAATTGTGCTTATTAAGACATAAAATAAAATTTCATAATAATGACTTCTCGATATATTACTATAAAAAAATCATTAATATGATAAGAAGAAGTATAATAGAATGAACAACTTTATTCGAATAACATTATCTATATATTTACTTGAATACAAAAAATATAAAGAATTTACAAAGCATGTAGTTTTTAATCAGAATCTCATTTATCTATTTTAGTACATTTATTTTAATTTCAGTTTATAAAACATATGGCACTGCATTATTATTAACGGATGATTTGTTATATTCATGTACACAGAGAATGTGTTTTTTGTATCATGAATCATTTTTTATATTTTTGCTAGATTCATTTTTTCTTCATTGATTTTTTCACTCGTTTTTTAATAATTATTTAATTTTTTTAAATTATTCTTTTTGCAATGGTATACTATTCAAGCTTTCCCGTTGAGCAACAATTTCCCAAAGGATAATTGACATATCATTTTACCTAAATCTCATTCCTTTTTAGCACAACCATCTGGGATGGAATAATCGACTATACAAGTCGCCGTGCTGAATTCGAAGATAAAAAACAACGAGTTCTGTATATATGCATTTAAAAATAATACACGCTATGCTTTACTATTACTCTTTTTTAACAGGAAAAAGTGACAATGAGTAGGATGCCAGTGAAAAAAATTCTGTTCGATTAAGATAATGCACGAGTGTACACGGGTGTAGTTACAATAGAAAAAACCATGAATTGGGCTACTAATTGGAGAGAGCTACAATTACTGTACTTAAAATTTTTATTTGATATCTTTAATTTGAGAATTGGCCAGGGATCAAAGATAGACAAGAAATATAATTTTCAATGTTGAAGAATTATTGTTTGAAAAAAAATAGAAAAAATTTTATTGCATTCATGATTCATACTATTTAAAAGCTCTTGGAAAGAGATTGTTTGTTTTTTCTGAGGAGAGAACCTCTACTGTTATTAGAATATCGTTTTATTACTGCAACATCTATTAATCAAATAGTTTATTTAAATCAAAGTGTCAGTAGGTAAGTTCACCAACTGATGCTCTACCATCAGGGTGATTGGTGTTACAAATAGAGAATTGTTACTCTTAATTTGTAAGAAACTTCTATGTGTGAACTTACGAAAAGTAAATGAGCTAGGTGGTTGCTATCATCAAAACACGCGATATCATGGAATGATCCTGCTGTTGGAACTGCGTTAATACTAATAGAAATAAGATTGTGACCTACCAAGATTCTGATGATAACTCGGTACGTTCCATAAATTATGTTATTTTGTATTTTAGCAGTGGCTCAAGCATATATTCATATATTGAAATTTATTGATATGTGTTTTTAATCGAGTGTTAAGTCGAGTTATATAATTGTATTGTGTTAGATATAATAAGTTGTGTTATTCATAACTATTATTCATGTAATAATTTATTAGCGTTTCCATAGTCCTCACATCTATACTTTGTTCAGGGATAAATATTTGTCACATAAGTGTATGCTACTGAGAGCTCTGCGTGGTTGAGTTTAGAAAAAGTTATAGAGTATTTTAGGAAATCAGAAGAGTGCGGATTACGACACTACGGATGAAGATCTAGATGTGATATCAGATTGTTGCTAGACGCTTAAAAAGGTAAACGATCCAATAGTATACATAAGAAAAAGAAATCTAATACATAAATCATTTAAGAAGAAAAGGATTCGTTAAGAAGAAAAAAAAAAGTCATCTTACTTGTTTGCAATATCTTAAAATATTACATACATCTTTAAGTACCGCTAATTCTACGTCGGTATTGCATATCTGATTATGTAGATATGAGTTGCAGTATTTTTCCGTAAATCGTAAAAACATTGTCACATGTTGGTGACTAAATGTTAAATGTAATTTTTTACGATATAAAAGACTGTGGTTGTAATTCTGATGCCGGATTTAGATTCAGCAATCTCCAGAATATGTAAAAGTAATATTTTAATACATTTAAATCTGTTTTCACCAATTTAAATGTGAACTGACTTTGCTCATGGCCCCGTAGGGTCAAATGAACCTTGAATACAAATTCCATTATCCTCAAAACATATTAAAACATTATTCTAGTCCCAAGAACCCAAATTTTCATATTTTTGCAATCGTGATGTGAACTCTGTATTACAACATAGTAACCTTTAAATGGACTTTGGATCATTATAAAAACTATCTGAATCGGATTCGAATTCTGTAATGCAGGAAACTATAAGTGATGGCTATATCCGTTTAATATTGACTTCTTTTATGTCGATTTGATTTATAAACGACCTTAAACTAGACATGATTAATATAATGGATGCCTCAGATAAATATATATATATATATTCAGGTTGTATAAATACACAAGAATTAGTCAAGTTAAAATAGCCATTTAACTTAGCTATAATTCGCATAGAGCTAAAAATTAGTATAAACGTTAAATAAACCATAAAAAATGAAATGTCAAAAATCCCCTTCAATCCTACTTCTGCAAAAAATTTTATCCAAGGTCAAAGATAACAAATTCAAGTTTTTTCCATTTTTCTCCGAAATAGTAAGTATTATTGTAAAAATAGGTCAAATGAAAATTGTAGATCATACAATTGTATAAAAAATTGTTCAAATACATTTTTTTTACGAATTACCATTCGTGAGATATCGCGATTTCAAAATTGAAAAATTCATGTTCAATATAAGTCAAAATAAGAAACTATTGGTTTGTATTACTCACACACTATAGCCTGTACAAATTAAATAAGCATTTTAAAGTATCAGACTATACTGTCAGTCCCTAATTTTCTTTATCCGTAACCTTGAGCCACATTTGCCAGCTACGTCATTGTCTGAGTGTGCACTGTTGCATACTATACCTGCCTATTTTTGAAGGACGTAACTATATACTACTATTAGTTTTGAAAGTTTCTTTGCAATGAGTAGACATGCATATTGGTGATATTTTCAATTTTAATTTGTAAAATGTCAAATAATTTTGGTCAATAATTTTAACGAAATATCAAAAATTTGCTTCAGTTGTGATAAACTTTTGAATGAAAGTAATGTTGTTGCCACTCATCGTGGAATGAAGACTTTGATTGATGCAGGTGTTAAAAGAAATAATAAGTTTTTTAACACTTGAAAGACAAGCAATCTGCGACTGCCCATTTGCACTGTAATAAAGTATATACTTGAAAGAGTAGAATAATTGCGGCAGCTAAAAGAAAGCGTGAGACAAAACAAAATCGTGTATCCACGATACGTCCACTTTATGCTAGAATAACAGTAAGTGAGTCAGATTTAATCTATATTAAAATATATTGCTTATTCTTCGACGATGAAGCAAACGAAGGAGCTAAAAAGAAGAATTATCAATTCCTATTTTGAGTGCCCTGAGGAAATCTATTATAAAAGTATCAAATTAAAAAGTGATTATATTGAAAATAAAACGCATTGTTGTAAAAAAAATCTTTTATTAAAAAAGTCACTGACTTATCAAACTGCCCTCGTATTTGACATCCTTCTATTAAAAAAAAAGTTTCATACTGTTTCTTGTCCAACCATATAATATATAATAATTCTTCGAATTGATTAGAAGAAAATGAACATAATTAAGCAGTATATTTTTTGTATAATATTGTTTAGCAATATTACAGTTGTAGAATAACCTAAATTTTACGTATTAAAAATGATGAGCATTCTATAAAAATGCTGTATTTTATATTCTAACTAACGTATATTATTTGTAATATATGCAATAGTGATATACGATATAAAACTATCACAAATGGAGAATTATTATTTTCTATCATTATTTCGGGATCATCTTTGCCACAATATTTTCATATGATGAATCACAGATAACACAGTTACAATGTAAAAATAGAGAACTGATATATGGTAAGTATTAGTTTTCAGTTTTACAGAACAATTAATTATATTAATATAAGTATCGACATAAAAACAGGGAATAGAAAAGTTATTCTGATTACTCCTGAAAAATAAATGATTTCCAGAATTATTCTAATTACAAAATGAAATACAGTTCCGTGATCTGTAGTCCTATAAATCAATTTGAAATGTATAAAAATATGATAAAAATATGCCTCCATACAACTAATAATATACCACTTCATTTATGAATTTAATATTGCCCAAAAATTCTACGTGAAAATATATTACTTAATTGTGTTTATTTTCTTCTAATCAATGTTGTAAATTATTACATAATTTGAAAAAATGTAGGTAACTTAGTTTTTAAATAACACAATGTACAACGAATATAGAAAAAGTAAATAACAGATTTCTTTAACATTTTATTCGTAAGTGGGTATAAAAAGGGTCGGTGATAGACGATTCATTTGTTAAAACATGAATATTAAAATAAACGTGTTAAGTTTAAAGGCATACTGATTTATCTTGATAAAAATAGATATAAATATGTCTAAGTAGCGTGTTTGGCAAAAACAACTTTTGTTATTTCGCGTTTCTCTGTTATCTTAATTATAGAACAGTAAAAATAAGATAACAAATAATTTAACAATATAATTATCTGAAGCAACATATTTATCATGGCAGTTTTATTCTCCTAGTTCTACCGTTGGTACAATCATGGTCTTAAGAGACTGACAATAATTATCGTGATGCTACACAATAATACACTCAACGTATTTTTTAGGAGATATCTCAATCACACGATAATATAGAAATTAACTTAAACATTAATAAAAATAAAAACTTAGTATGGTTCATTATCAGTACTCATGAACGATTTAGTAATACGTGGAAGAATATGGTTCAAACAAGATAGCACAGCACCTTACCTTCCATGAATAATGTGTGAATTTCTAAATGATAAAGTTATTTTTTTATTATATTAAATTATATAAAATATTGTAAGTAAAATAATTATAGTATAATATATTATATAATATAATATAATAAATAAAATAAGTAAAATAAAAATTGATGTATTAGAATTATGCCAGTTGGATTGAATGAGGAGGTCCAGTTCATTAGTCTTCGTGTTCACTACATATGATATCTACAGATTTCTACTTATGGAGCTTGTAAAAAATGTTGTTTTTCATAAATAGCTGACAACCAGAGAAGACATGTTGAACCGTATATGTCGAACTCGTGAGATGATCCAAAGGGAAACATTATCAAGAACGGTACAGCAGTTTCGAAGATGTCTAAAATTATATTTTGTAGTTGATGAAGGATATTTTGGACATTTACTTCAATTGGTGAAAGATAAGTAGACTTATAGTAAATAAGCACTCCAACAGAAATAGATTTAAACGTTAAATTAGAGACAATGACAAGCATTTTTATTTAGAAAAATGATATTGAACTTTAAATGACCTTAAAAAATAATCTCGTCAAGGTAGTAAAAATCGAATCTATCCAAACGTTTATTTATTTATAGATTTGCTAAAGCTTATAAAAAACCGATTTTGGATAAACAGTTAACATTTCACCTTCTGGAGGTCATTTTAACTGATTAATAGACATTACTTTTACCGAAAATGTTTAACGTTTTTCAAATTAGGAATCAAAAGTAGGGGTTTAACCTTCGAACGACCTTGAAAATTGTTACATCATGGGAACTATTATTAAGCATTATTTTACAACGACATTCTTGCTTCACCAGGTCCATTTTTATATCAATTTTTAGGGCAGCATGTCAGATCGGTTATCCATGCCTCTGCCACTCTTTGCTAGTTATTCTAAATCATAGGCTATAGCTATTTTCTTGGGTTACCTTATTAATCTGCCGATCTCTTTCATATCGAATTGCTCTCTCCTCACCTAAAAGGTTCACGATTACCGCCAGCTCAATGTTCAATACTAATTGGTAAACACGAGTTATTATTAGCGCAAGCTAGCTGACATGTGTCTCTATAGCTCTCTTTATTTCTCAGGATACCGGCCCAGATTGGATCTTCGTAAAGAATTACGGACTCCTCGCCGAACAGGGTACCCGTTGCGATTCCGGTCTCCTTATATTGGGCACTATAGACGTTAATGCACAGGCTCTGTTGATTTAAGACCTGCATTCGTAAGATGCTTTTTGAACGATAATAGGTTATCACTGAGATACTTAAGTATCTGATAGTATCGCTTTACCGTGTCTCACTATTTTCTATCGTAAATGTGTTATACTGCCTCTTCTTCACATGAGTGATTATCCCTGTTTATACTATTTTTGCAGTCAAACCGAGTCTGTGGTTTTCCAGAGATAATTGTTCTATTATCTAGTTTTCTAAAAATTGCACATTCGGTCATCTTCATAAATATAACCGATGCAGCATTGTCAGAAATAAATACTGTATAGACTTCTTCTGGAACGGTTTGTCGTAGATCATTGTATAGTAGAGGTAACTGAACATTGTGGCACGTCTCCGAAAATATTTTAGAAGTGCATGCTGTCCTTGATATTATAAAAAAATGACGTCTTCATTTGTTCCAGGGTCTGCATAATGTCATCTCACTTGGCCGAGTTAAAGATATTCCTAATATTCAATGATACTTAGATTTTACCTTATTGATAATCGTTTTGTGCGGTCTATTTAAATAATAAAATTACACGCAGTCACGAGTTTTCGTTGGAATGTAATTTATTCGTTATAAAATTAGCAATCATTTTTTATTACTGAAGGATGCATAACTTTAATATGAATGAACATAATTTAAATTGTTAATTAATAATTGAAAGTAATTTTCTACAGACGAATACTTTCGAGATTCGGATTTTGAAGGCAAAATACACTTTAGAAACTATGTATTTTGGAGGACATCAATCGACAACGGTAAGCCTCCTATCCTTTAAACTACACCTAAAAGCGACGTACGCTTAGTATTGCTTTTAGGTATAGCAATGAGAGAGAAGTGCACCAACCAATACACAGCAATAGACTTTTTTGAGTACTTAAATTAAATAATTCATGTATTCTGAATTAACTTGACTGCAAATATTACCGCATCTCATCCGTCTTTTTGAATTTACAATACACGAGTTACTATGATCCTGCCCCACCGTCTATCTATTCGCATTCGTATCATTTTTATGCCCATAAACCTTCGCTCCGATGTTTCCCGAGCGCGAGTTTGTTCCGCTCTACAACCTCAGGGCGACGCTACAAAAAATCATAACACTCTCATATATAAGAGTTGGAAAAGTCTCTACTTATTTTGGATAATTGTTCACCAGTTAGTACTATGACTAACCATGGACCTTAATATGCGTCCGTTCTCTTCGACTCTCAACTTCAGTGTGCGGGATTCTACTGTATTGTGCATAGAAATAAACGTTTCACTGAAAGCATAGTTGCCAAATCACAAGTAAGGTTACCTGTAACTTGGCGATAATAACATGTTTCTTCTAGATATCAGTAATTTTTTTTCAAAAACATTTTTCGATAAACCTTACCTCCATGATTCAATTAAAATGCTATACCTTATTAACTTACTAAAATCTTTTCAAAAGTATCTCATTCAAAAAATAACAATGGTAATAGAATCTCTATAAAATACGCATAAAATCGCAAAGTCTAACATTTTAAAAGACGAATAATAATAACTTCATTTTTATAGTTATAAATTTATATGGTAAACGATTGTAAATACCTCAAAACCTGTTTTTAATGATCTTTTCTAGGTGTTCTTGACGTGTTTTTTACGAAATTCATTAACTCATTAATATCCAAGCCAAATCTAGCCGAGATAGCCTTAAAGTGAGTATTTTCATATTATTTTTGGTTCGTGCTTGCTTCGTAAAGTTTAAATGTTTAAAACTCTTTTACGATACTTAAATATTTTATGAAGAAGTGTTATAGAGATTTATGTGTAATTTTTTCCGTAGAATCGATTGCCGTTATTAGTTTTTCGAAATTTAATAGGGATTAGATGGTAGTTAGAAAATGAATGTCTGGCTAAGGTTACATCAATCACGAGAATCATACACCATGCCTTTCCTATCTACCCCCGTTTCCCAATATTTCGGGGGTGGTCCTGGAAAAATTATGTGCCTGCTGATCGTCGTAGGCCCGTCTAGTACGATTTCTCACATGAATTGGAACTACTGCAGAAGAGTTGCTTTCGTTACATCCAGTCGTGGGGCAATCATTCTTCCTCTCGGCTGAAAGTACCCGCGCGGAATCAGATGAAGGCGTAACTACCAAACAAGGGTGTGGTTGTGCGCGTGAGTGTGTGTGTCTTTATGTTTACGCGTCTACATTCATTCGTCCATTCTTCTCTCTAGCTCGCGTTCGTACCTGGATTCGGACTGAGGATTTTGTTTTCCTCGCTTTGCTTCCCTCTGATCCATCCAGACGCTACTTGTCTCATACTCATGGGAGTGTGCGCTTTTTGCAGAGGTTCCGACAGCGTTCGCTAAGATGGATTGCGCCTATCAAGATTATGCTTGAAGCGTAGTTAAAAAGGAAATCCCTATAACGCAACGCACGCTGGAAGAGACACAGGATAGGATAGATTAGAATGACAAGACAGTTTTGGCAGGTGTGATCCTTACTCGACATCTTCCTTAGCGCGAAGAGCTACCCTAGCGTATTCTACCAAGGTCGCGAAATATTCGGGAGAAGAGACAAGGGTTACCACCGCCTCTGGCCATCCAACACCATTAACATGTCTCTCCAGTCTTTCCCTCAATTCGGTGAATCTTGGGCAGTCTAGAAGAAAACGCTGCACGTTGTCAATGCCTCCACATTCACAGGTCTCACTCTCCGCGCGGTCAAAGGACATGAGTAACATACCTTAAGAGAGTCATCGTTACTCATGCTATTGGTAATGTGTTTAAATAATTTTTGATAAACAACTAGGAATGCAATAAGGCAAAAACACGGGTAATTTTCTTTAGCTACGACATAAATGCAATAGTTAGTTTGGAGTTACCTCGACTAGATTTTGTTTGGGTATTAATGAATTAATAAAATACAATTATCCCGCATTAGGCAATTAGTAGCAATATCACAAAGAAGCAGTCATTTCAAACTAGTACAAGATAGGTGTTGAAAAATTGTATTCGATAATGCAAGAAGTTATACATATTTTTTAAAGGAAATATAAAATAGACAAAGTCTTCTTTTTATATATAGTATTATAGTAAAAGTGCCGACGTCTAGTTGTATATATATACAACTAAATTATGTAAAAAATGCTATTTCATACGTTATATATGCATATTGCGTTGTTATATTATATATGTTAAATGCCTACATATGAATAATGTCCATTTTACTTACTCTATTGTCCATTATTAAATAGCCCAATAGCAGTACCACATAGGCTCCTAGAAAAGTGTGTTCCATATGCCGGCCAGCTTTCTGTAGTACTAAAATATAATATTTGAATTATAACACATATTATATATATCAATTTAGAAATATTCATAGACATAACGAATATTACACTTAGTAACAGTTTCTTCTATAAATTCTTCTTGGGTTTTAGAAGTAACCACAGTGACTTCAGTTTGTTCTGAATCTTTCTTTCCATCCAAAATATCATCTGTTTTTTGCTCTTCCGCTAAAGCTAATTCTTCTTGTGCATAGAAGAGATTTATCAATGCATCTATACTGCCTTTTTCTTATGGAAAAGTTTTGAAAATAGTAGTTATTTGAAACTATATAATAATATGCGGATCTAATCATAAATTATTCGGTTAAGTTACCTTTATTAATAGAATGCAAATTGGCATCAATAAGTAATTTTCTATTATCTTCATTATGTTCTATAAGATTTATTAAGAAAATTAATGCCAGCATCATGACATCAAATTGTTTGTCTTCTGATAGTGATGATGGTATTTGTAAAACGAGTTGCAAAGTATTAGCAATTACGTCCACTTGACTGCCAATAATTTTGTCACCACAAGCTGAAAATATTTCCATTTTTATGTACAAAAATTTTAATTGATTCTAATACCTAATTTTGTTTTTATTCTATTTATTAATGGTCCTGTCTTATATCTGTATTCCTATTTCATTTTCTTTTTATGATAAGCATAAGCCAACGAAGGATGTAAAATACAATGACTGTCTTTATTTTCGTGGTATATGAAATTTTTTTTATAATGTATATATTGGTTTTCATTCTTAAAAATTGAAATTCAATTGTTAAATTTCGACTAAGTTACTATAACTCTAGTTATATATATTATAGAAGCGGATACGCTGACATTCTTCTATTAACTTCATACGTTAATCTTTCATTTTTTATTTGATAAACAATATGTTTATAGACGAAATAAATTATACGTTTTAATGATTTCAAAAGTAATTTATTTCATTCCAAAGTGACCAATTCCCCTAAATATTGATAACTTTCGATCCATTTGGGTTAATATGGATTGCTACATTGTATTTTTCGGATTTTTTTCTGATATCTCGATCAATTATTAAATTTAGAGACATTTTATTCTAAATTAAAGATTTTAAAAATCCGACCAAGTTCTTATGGGATACAAAACTGTTATATGAAGTATTCATCCTGTAGTGAACATTAACGAATTAAAAAATTGAATGGAATACAAAAATCATAAGATTATAAATATATCTAGCATGTGCAACAATAACATAAAATTATCAATATCTCTTTATATAGTAGAAATAGAAATCAATCATAAAAATACAAGAAAACATTGAATTTTAATAATGAAATATGAGAATACTTAAAACGATTTTATCGATTTTTTATTTAAATAAAATGAATTTTTTTATAAATTTGAACATACGGAAAATTACTGACAAGATAATTGGGAAATAAAGAATGAGTTCAATATCCGATTAAGGTAACAAACTCCATAATAACACAGTAAAGTCTAATATCTCTTACGTTCAAACCGTAAGCCACATTTCGAATAAGTAAGAAAAACAAGGGCTAGATGCAATCACATACTAATTTACTTGCAACTTTCCTAAATAAGATAGCAGAATGAAAAATTTATTGAGAATTGTTATTTGGAACGTTAAAAATCTAAGTTGAAGACTATAAAAACTCTTTTTAATCCAAGAAGACATAGGTATAATGCTAAAATCAGACACTCATTGCACCAAAAAACATTATTTGAAAATACGAAATTACACAATACACTAGTCAAGCCATCCGCATAAATAAAGCATTACGTAAATAATGGATGTTGAGTTCTAAATCCTCGAGCTAATAGTATAACAATAACAAATTGTCCAGATCACACTATCTACAGTATACTGCTCTTTAAAGCACAGTATAAATAAAGAATCCTTTGCTCTTGTTTCCATGGATATTGAAACATCGTGACTTTAATATGAAGGCTATAAAAGTAGCCAAATTAACTTAACTAACCAATATTATAAAAAACAAATAATTTTAATGTCCTGATATTGACGATGCTATAGATAGGATGATCAAAGATTTTATCCACCAAGCGATAATACTCATTAGAATACTTTCTGTAGCAATGGAAAATGTTACAGATTATTTTAATACTAAAACTTAGCAAAAATGTGTATAGTTTCCTCATGTAGATCCTTGTGCCTTATGCCAATATTTTATATTGGAGAAATGCGCTAGTTGTCAAACTTGTATTCGTTAGAATGTAAGAATAATTACATG
Source organism: Chouioia cunea (assembly GCA_030064505.1). Classification (NCBI taxonomy): domain Eukaryota; kingdom Metazoa; phylum Arthropoda; class Insecta; order Hymenoptera; family Eulophidae; genus Chouioia; species Chouioia cunea. Next base: position 20,839,924 of record JAOPFQ010000002.1, read on the forward strand.
TAAGTTTTCCAATAAATGTAACGATAGTGATATTTAACATACCGAGGTTTCATTCAAATAAAACTACTAAATGAAAATACTATTGCCGATTTATGGACGCCTACTAAGTGTTTGATATCGTGGGTTCGGCCTGCTTTGGTACGTAACATAAGCAATACTACCATCTCACAAACAGCCTTCGCGCGTGTCGCCTGACTATGTGTTATTAAATGTAAAAAATAATAATAGAAATAATATAATGATGGCTACAGCTTAATGGAGTCCCAAGCAAAGGAGAATTAAATAATAAAATGTGGTGTGGAGAAATTAGTAAGAAATTGAATGCGTGATCATCAATCATTTGCAGTGACCATAAATGACAATATTCTGCTAATGATTCTGTCAACCACTTCTATGGTACTTCTGTTTTCAATACGACCTCACTGTACCTCAGATTCCTCCGTAAATCCCGCACAGCACATCAAGACAAATACCCCTAACCGATCACGACCACTTTTGATGAACACCTTTCTCTCAATCGACATTCTTCTTTTAAGAATTCTTCATGATGCAAGAATTAAATTACTTGACGTCCCTTCCAGACCCGCACCATCTTTTTCTGGCACATGTTCATATTCTCTCTTTCCTTTTCCTGCTGCTCATCAAGCACAATCATGTTCCTCTCTCTGCCTCACATTCGCCCAGCACCTCACACAAAATGAAAGTCCCGTCACAACTGATATAAATACTTTAAAAAATTATGCTCTCAAGAATCGACTCTGTAATAGCATAAAGAAAATTAACCCCTAATAACCAATTCATTTAAAGTTGTATGAAAAAATTCAGTTTAACAAAAAAAAAGTGATATTTTCACATTTATTTCTTTTTAAATTGAATTTTCAAGGTGTTTCCCGTCTGAAACGTATCTGGAATCTTACTAACTCGTGGCATAAATGTCTAAATTTTATGAAAGCATGGTTTGTAGATCGATTTTTTGCCTTAGTCTTTTCGAAATGGCGCTCGGAATGAGCAATTTTTTGGAAAAAATCACCAAGAATAAAAAGTTCTTAAAATTTCTTAAAGAATGCCGTAGAATTCAAAACGTTTCCAGTAATTTTGATAATTATACAAATTACTAATTTTGGCAAAAATGAAAATTTGTTCGAAAACAATTTAAACGATAATTCTAAGAACTTTTTATTTGTTGTAATTTTCTTGAAAAATTCCTAAATTCCGAGAAAAAAAATCTGAAATATCAAAGTAGTATTGTATCGTATAAAGGTCTACAATATTCTTGCACTGATCGATTTATGGGTTGGAAAAAAATCTAAAGGAAAAGTCTCGAAAAATCCACATCAGAGCTAGAGTAATTGGATCCGGTATTACATTATTATTATTATTACATTACGCTCATCGTCAAAATTTCTCTGTTGATAAAACAAATGGCTTTGTTCTTTCATTTAAAATGTTGATCCTTTCCTGTAGGTTAGAAGTCTATTCTAACATTTTTACTAATATACTTTCTAATGTATTAGAGTTTAATAAATAGCGAAACTAACAGTTTCAGAAAAAAATAGAAAATACTGATGTGAAATTTCCAAAGTCCATAGAATATAAAAGTTCAAAACAACCTTCTGAAAACAATAAATTAACAAATATTTACATTTTAGAGTTAATGCATATATATTTGAATGACTCACATAATACTGCTGATTGTTACGATCAAAAATATTCTTAAAATTTATTGATGATTATAGTAAATGAATTAAAATATATTTTATTTAAAATAAATCAGACAATGTAAATTATTTGGTCGATTATCTGAATCTTGTTGAAAATAAATTTATGAATAAGACTACAGAGATTGAAATGCAATAATGAAAAATAATATTAGTACAAAATACATAGGAACTCAATTATTACCATAGTCACTATACATTCATAAATTAAACGCCGTTGCCGAAAGATATAACAAATTTGTAAAAGACATTGCTATATGCTTATCAATAGAAGCAAAAATAAATAAACGATCAGAAGAAATGAATTCAGTTAGACATCCACAAACTAAAATAATTATAAATACAGTAGCAAATAAAGTCATTTTAAAATATCCTTCAGTAGAAAGTCTAATATAAAATATTTATCCATTTGTAGTTAGCCTGAAGTTTTGAGAAAAATTGTGATAAAAGCGGATTTGGAATATTAGAAGGCTATACTAATAATGGTTGTTAGTTTTGTTATATAATGGAACAATCCTTATCAATTTATTGTTAATTTTCTCAATTTTGATGTAAACGAACTCAAATCTCACAAAACCTACTTGTTAACGAAAAGCTTACAATGAACTTTTGCCAATAACAAAAACAGTTTAAATACCCCTATTTAGCAACGTTATAACCTACGGTGGAACAGTATTTTCGATTTCGTAACTCTAGTAAATAACAAATATTTTAGTATCATTTTGCAACGTATTATCATTAACATTACCAAGTAAGTCCTTAATAGATAAAAAAAATAAGAATGACACTTTTTGAAAAAAATGGATGCTGCTTATACGTTGCCCATGAATACAAGAAATTGATAATATTTAGCAAATAAGTTCATCTGAAGTTTGTATGAAATAATCAATATTTTTATTGAAAATACTATTACCTATAGACATAAAACTGATCCGAATTGAATCAACATTATGTCTAATGAGTAACGCATAAAATAATGAATATACTTACATTGTCCTTTGAATCTATGGGTTAAATTAATAAAAACTTTAACAATAGCAAGCAAACATTCTCCGACAATTGATCCAATTGAACCCTTGTTCACACACCCGTTAGTTGGGCATTTTACTACTTCTAGACAACATAATTTGTACATTTTAGCCATGGTAATCACGAGAATACTTCTATTATATTTGAGCAAGTACACTTGGTTTTCTTCATTCATGTGTGTTACCTAAATATAAAGAATTGCTTTTTAAATATTACAAGTTTAATTGGATTATGGATGCATTATTTAAAGTTATACACACATTTTCTAATACCCTTAAACATCTATCAACTTTACGTAACTGATCCAACAGTGATTCATTCCACCCGTTTAGTAAGATAGCATAAGAATCAATGATCCGGTAACAATCTGTAATTGTTTTTATTATATGTTCTAGTCCTCCAAGTTCTCTTAGCTCTTCTTTAAACCATTCCCCAGCTCGTTTTGATGTCAAACTTAATAATGTTTCCATTGCTAATTGTCCAACCTATAAAAAAACATGATAAGTTTCTCATATTCACTCTATCTGTTATTGTGAAATACGTGCGCAAATTCAGTGAAGGTTTCCTGATACATAAAACCATGATTTCTTTGATATCGAAGCCCATCAATAATGTTAAACGTAGAAATTATGTCACTAATTTAAAGGAATGCCTGATAAAAATGGACTTTTTAGTTAAAACCTAAACAAAACGATTAAAAATGTTGTGTGGAAGACAAATAAAGGAACGAACGCAAAAAAAACGAGAAAGAAAAATAGGAAAAACTAATTAGAAGTGAAAGAGCAATTAGATCAAATGAAAACAAACAAATTAAAGAAATTAGAAAAAAAAGAAAGAGGATAAAATGAAATAGATAAAGGAGAGAGTAAAGGAGGAGGAGGAGGCGGAATAAAATTCATGTGAACAGCATTGGAAGAGTAGATAAAAAAAGAGGAAAACTTCACAAACAAAGAGACAACGGTAAGAAATAAAGGAGAAAAGGTTAAATCTCTTGACTCATTAAATAATATTTGGTTAATCAATTTTATAATTAGGACTAAATCTTGATGTCTAAACGTAACTAAGGCCTTAACCGTATATATTAAGAAAGCCATTGTCAATATTGTAATTCGTACTTAATAGGTTTTTTATCATTAACTGTTAGAAAGTCAACAATACTTTTATAGCTTTAGACCCACTAACTCAAAATGGGACGCTACGTTGTATTTTTCTTTTTTTTAGACTTCTCCATTAACTTTTAAGTTAAAAAATTTATTTTTGTTTTATATTGAACGTTTTTCGAACAGAATCTTAAATCCAAAAATAAGTTTTAGATTTTTAAACTGACAGAATTATCCCAATAAATAAAAAAAATGGTGTTCGCTTCTGTTTTTTTTTATAGGACCTCTGATGAAAAAATAGTACCATAGTATTTATTATGCATGAAAAATCATATCAAAAACACTAATAAAACACAGTAACACATCATTCTTGTTGTAATAATACTGGATTGTCCTCAAATTTCACAGTAAGGTTTTCTTGAAATCTCAGATGTTGATTTATTAATTATGTTTCAAAAAAATTATCGTGCATAACAATATTCTTACAGTTGATATTATCTGCATAGAAGTGAGTGCGTAGTTATTCGGACAAAGCCCTCTGGTCATTTTTAATTGTATTTTTATCTCTCTGCGTATTTTCTGAGTTCTCGTTATCATTCTAAAATCAGTATTTAGTATGATTTTAATATCATACTAAATTATATTCAGTAGAATACTGGTGCATTATTTTTTTCACTAAACTAATTTTACGGTGCTAATGAAAGAATTCAGACATTACACCCAACTGAGACATAATTATTGTTCTCACATTGAGATAGATTTTGAAATATCTGAGAGTTCAATAAAATATTAGGGTAAAATTTAAGGGCAATCCAATATTATTTCCGAAATTGATATATGTTTCCAATACGATTTATCATTTAAAATACAAAGGTGCAGTTTATCCCATCAGATGACCAAAGTAAAAACTGTTTTCAGCGGTTTTTATTTGTTCATTTTTTGGGAATTGTACTACCTGTGGTTAAATCTAAAATAATTCACTCATATTACTGTTAAGACGCGGCACATTCCTAAATCTTTTAAAGTTGTAAGTAAAATCGAAAAAGTGACGCTAATTTGACATTTTAAAAGACTTACAAAATTTAAACTTGGTGCCAAAAGTATTTTTAGATCTAAAACCTTCATAAGGATTAAAAAATCAACAATTTCAAACAAACAAATATTTACATAAAAATTGTCTCAAAAATAGTTAAAAATTGACTGACAACGCAAAAAAACTAGAAAGATATAACGTGTGTCCCATTTCACCCTAAGTGGGTGTATGGGGTCTGAGAAGTTAAGTAAGTTCATAACTTTTGATGACGAAAAGGTATACCGAGTTTTAGTCACGATACTGTCATGGGAATAATTGACAAAATTGACTGATTGTATGTTTCGTCAATAATGAATATCGTATTTTTACTTTAACTATAAAATGGCTTATAGATTTTCTCCTCTTATATGTCAGACACGTCTTTCACGTCATGACGAAGATTAATGTATTACCGTGATTCAATTTATTAATACGAATTCTATGTTTACTTGTCAATTATATTTCTTGATTCAATTTTTGTTTTAAGTACATTTAAAATAATTACCCAATCATTTTAAAAGATGTCTAAAATGTCGTGGCAAAAATGTGAAAACTGAAGCTGCAGCCAACAAAATACTAAAACTAATTTCTACATAATTGAGTAGCAAGTCCTTGCAACACCCAATTTGCAACGACAAGACAATTTCTATAATTTGGCCAAGGAAATACGTGCCACTTCAATTTATGATCAATGGAAAAATAATTTTTCTCAAAAGTATAAATACCTACGTAGGATTTAAACCAAAAATATACACTCCATCATTAAGATATGGACCCAGGTCAAAATGCATTCATAATTTACTCGACATTAACTTGTGTATAATGCAGGAGAACCTTGACCAGCGTGTAGAAAACCGTTGTAAATGATTGTGGACTTAATACAGTTCCATGGTGCATCGATATTGGCAGCGTATCCAATAGAAAAATAATAAAACGAACGAAACAGTGGATAAGCATAGATGCAGATGAAGGTCATTTTCTAAATATGTGGTAAATGTACTATCAGTACACTTTATAAGAGTTTTAACAGTCGAAAGATAAGAGTTCTACAATCTGTAGCAAAATATAACAACCATAACAAGGATAGATATCCAACGAAAAGAAGGATATCCTGTGGAAAAATCCAAGATAGACTTTATTTAACAGGTGACAGAAGGAATAAAATGCATTAAGAACTAGGCGATGAATACAGGCGTGCATGCTGAAAATTAAGAAATGGACACTCCGATCACAAGACATACTGGAATACCGCTTATCGCAAGGACTCAAAGGTTAGAAGTGCATTGGTATATTTCTAATTAGGAGAGGACACATCTTCAAACAAGAAACATTAAACTACGAAAAGTTGAATAATGCTAAGCACACCTTTTTTGGCTGACTTACACACGAACCTAAGAGGAATGAATAATAAAGAACTTGATAATGGTTATGGATAGGTCAGAGGACAAATAGAAGAGAGTAACTTTTTACATCACAAAAAAATCAAAACCAAGGGTAAGAAGAAGAGAAAACAGACTGACTGACTAAAGAATACTAACATCACTATCGGTACCTATATGTTGAATAGATTATTATTGAGTGGGTCAATATATTACTATTGACTTTATCTATTTCCTAATTACTATTGAGTACTATAGCGTGCTTTGTCTGAATAAATATACTACGTGGTAAGGTACCTTCAAGGTTTCCTCTCTTCAACTAGTAATAAATACACTCACATTATCTATATGGATAAATATATATATATATATAAATATTACAACTTTTTTAACGAATTTATGCATTTTCTGAAACCATCATTTTCATAATCAAGGACAGCAAAAATGTTGAAAAACATAAAAATCACACAATCACAAAAATTTTCATTATTACAAAGAAAAATTGTTAGAAACAAAAATGTTTTCTTTGAAGATAAATAGTGCTTTAAATATTTTGTTTTAAGAAACGTATTTGCCATCTAATATTGCATCTCGAATAATTATGTTACAAATTATCGATATATTCCAGTTCTGCATCGTCATTGACCTATACAATATCATATACCATATTTTTAGATGTGCATAGTGTTGGAAATTTACAAAGTACATACGTATAAATACACCATATATATGTAAGAAAAATAAAGTGTCTAGTTATGTGCAAACGTCGTTAATAATTAAAGATATCAAGAAAGATGTAGCGACTGAGAGAAGAATTGCAAGAGAATGGAACGCATTCCAAAACGGTAAATAGACAATACACTTATTCAGTGAATTATAGAGTTAATACTGCAAGAGTACGACATAATGAACTGTTACCTGATGCAAGTACTCAATAGCCATGGGTGTTTTGAAAGATACTTGTTTAAAAAAGGGCATACTGCCGATGAGGAAAGATACCTTATTTGCTTGTTTCGCAAATCAATTCAATCAAAGAGAGCTTGTAGAAGAAATGTGACTGCCATCGATAGAAAACTTAGTGTTAAATATGCTTATATCACTAAATAGGATCGAATTGATTAACTAAGAACTACAAACAATCCTGAACTCCTAATCATTAATAAAAGAGATAAACTATTACGGAGGTTAAAGCAAAAGTTAAAGGATCATTTAAAAGCAGAACAGGCCTCATCCAAATAACACTGAAGAGTCACATTAGAAGACCAGTGATACATGGGCCACTCAGTTACCTGGCAGATAGCTAATTGACATTCGTTTATAAATCTAAGAAGATAGATAGATAGATAGATAAAGAGAGAGAGAGAGAGAGAGGGAGAGAATCACATACCCAAATTGACCTTTTTTCATTAGGCAGAGCGATCGTTTTAGATTCAGTAATATTATTACAGCTACATTATAATTTCTTGGAACTTTAACACTAATTTTAATAAAAATATGCCTGCTAGGGGAATTGTTTATAAATTAAAATCATTAGAACTATTTAGATTTGTTGGAACTTAGTCTATAAAAATACATTGTACCAATGGCAATTTTCAAAAATGAATAATTTGGGTAAAAAAATAGTAAATTTGTCCTTATTACTTACAGTTATATTATCTAAATTCAAATGTTTTGCATGTCCTTGGGCTTGAATGTGTGCGCAAAGCTGTCTTACTTTTTCTTTATTTTTTAGTAGCTCAGAATGACTTAGTCCACAATCGTCTAAAGCATTCTTATGACTGGCATCGCATTCAAGTAGGCTTAACATTAGTTCAAGGCAGTCTCTATCTAAATCCATTGCAAGTCTATCTTGACTGAGTACAAACATTACTGTAGCAGTACATAATGCCAAGCTCTAAAAATCAAAATATACAAAAGATCAAATTTATAAATCTGTTTTTAGTCAAATATTTCTGTTTACCTGATCACTTGTAGCATCATACAGTGCTTTAAAGAATTTTGCCACAGTTCCATGAGCACGAACATGCATTCGGAAAGCTGGTGTCATGCATTTACTTGCAAGTCGTATAGCTGATAAACAGCGAGTAGCATTGGGATTATTTTCTCTAAGAGTATCCAGAATGTATTCAATGTCGTCATTAAATTCTTGAAACTCGCCACTTTCTTGTATTTGATGTGCCTTTTTAACGTTTTTTACTACAGTATAAAACTAAAAATAAAATGAAATATATTTTCTTAATTAAGAGAAAGATGAAATTAACAATAGACATTATATATTAATTCAATATTAGTAAGAATTATTATAATATTGAATAAATTTACGTGGAATTCAACACATAGAACGTAGAATTCATTTTATGGTCTTTATCATATGTCGGCTTCAGTCAATGTGAACGAAATAATCAATGTAATAATATCAATTGATATTAAATTATTTCTGACTGAGATTAAAAAAGGTAGTATGTTCTCTAATTTCAGTAACTCAGCTTCAACAGCATTCTTTCACAATAAGACAAATTAGCCAAAAATGTGTTTATTGTAGATAGAGAAAAAAAATGCATACTTTAGTGAGAAACATTGAACTAATTGAGTTACAAACAATAATGTGACAAAAATACAATATATACTTGATTATTTCCTCTAACATAATTCATATGTCAGAAACTAATATGTTTACATAAAAATGCGATTGAATGAAATACATTCCCCATAAAATTGTCTATTCAGTAAAAGTATCCGTCATGTCAATTTGCAAGTATAGTTTTTCAATTAGCGAGAATATGAAAAATTTTAAAAACGATCTCTGACTTAATTTTTTCAACCATTTATTTTTAACAAATTTCAGTCTGTTTCATGAAAAAAAGTTAAAGTTTGTAACGGAGAAGACTTTTTTATTTTTTCACCACGTTATAATAAATAAATTATACCATGTTATAACGACGCTGGCTATTCTTTGCTCCATGGTCTCATTAGAATTTGTGTAGAGGCGTAAAAGTATAACTTTGCGCAATAACTGAAAGATCGGATTCTCGGGTAAAAAACGAGGTAAGCGCTATTAATAGAGAAATATTGTAGTACATTCATTATCACTTCAATATTATGAAATAAATACAGAGAAAGAACTTGTCGAACTTTGTGCTGGCGAACTAATATCTCATGCCAGGCATAACGCTATACACATGTAAATGTAAACGCTATCCATATTATGGGCGCTCTTACTCGTCACGTACCATTGTTGCTGCAGACAACAATGTCACCAGCGATCTCCCGTGATGTTCCAGGATGGATTTCCTTACTTAATACTAAATTATTCAATTTGAGTTACAAATTTTAAAATTTTCATAGAATAAGGATCATTTAATAATTTTCTCAATTGATTGATCATATCTGACGATAACAAAATTAAGTGTAACTCAATTTATTAATGATATAATCTATATGGCCAATTAATTTGTCACGCCAGTACGCTAAAAATTATTCATTTGAATAAACAATTAAGCGATTATTACAACGAAAGTCAAGAGAGGCAGATTCTGCACGGCACCTTACGCAAAGCGGACAAGTATAACGGATTCACTAAGAAGTAAGCAAAGAAATCAATGATTACACGTGGAATTGTTAGATATATTGTAAAGAAGAAAACGAGAACCTCGATTTTAACAAAGTTGAAAGATAGTCACCCATGACCCATGTGCGATTATATCTTTCTTTATGTAATAATAACGCACTATTATAATTGTATATTATGTTTATTGAAATATGTACTTAATAATCTATACGTTGACGGCCTAATTTTGGTTAAACCTATTAGTTTTATAGTACAATATATTATAGAAATAAAAAAGCAAGCATGCCAATTGAATATTATTGTATGCATAATAATAACACATCATAGATCGATCTATATACCTATAACATTTTCTAACTTACATAAAAAAATGTCAATATATTTATATATCTAAAACTAATATAAATATAGAAAAGTTTCGTAACAGTCCGACGGACAATTATATTTTAATTAGAAATTATGATGAATATGGCAATAGAACAAGTTTTAATGAAAAATATGAAAATATGAAGATTTTTTTAATGATGAAAGAGAGATCACAGGTGCAGTCATGCTTAGTTTATGTTAAAAATATTAGATCTTACCGAACAGTGAATTTATACAATTGTTCGCAAGGTATCTGTGGTAACATCAGAATACCATGTTGATTCAAGAAATTTCTGAATTCTACATATGACGTTATAAAATGCTGGAATTTTCTATTAACAGTGAATCATTTTACTAACAAAGAGAGGCTATACTCGAGGAGAAATCATATAACTTGGAATAAATTGGCCATGTTTTATAGTCAAAGAAAACACGTGTTCTTACGTTCTATCTCATAGGTCTTCTAAGTCGAGAAAAAAATCAATATTTTCAATTTATACGATTTTATTTTCGTAATATCTAATTATCTGTTCAATGCACTTTACACAAACATCCATATCTTTTGACGAAATGAATTTTTCTACGATTGACGACTCATGTTAAAGTTGATTTTCTGTACTTCAAACAAAACCCATCTATAATAAATTTGATGATATGTAGCCCGAACTATCGCACATTCAATTCAACAACTTTGATCAGCAAGTGAAAGTGTATACCTAACAACGGACTCATCAACGGATTTTTGAATAATCGAAATAAATTTTTCTCTATCTCCTGCTGGGTATATAGAAGCTTTAAAAAATAATGTGCTTGCAAAGTCTATTATGGCGCATTTCGTCGTCATCTCATTTAGATTCCTACTCTTACTCCAACACTGCGAATAATATTACTAGCTATATATAGCAACTGTTTCCTCAAAGAGCTTTGTTATTGATAAACAATATTTTGTATTTTTGATCTGTAATATAAATAAACTTAAATGAAAACAATAAAATATCTTATAAAAATAATATGTGTATCTACATTTTGATTATTTTAAAATTTAGTCTTTACAATGCAAAAAAATGTAGGTACAGCGAATTGAAGTCTCAAAATCCTAACCTATATGAATCGATCAATAAATATTTTATTTATGGTCTTATAAAAAAAAAGTGTGAAGTTAATTAGTACAATAATATCCTATACATATACTATAATGTATTCATCAATATTGATAAGCAAAATAAGAATTATTCCATTTCAGGAACCTCTGTTAGAATGAACTTACATATAGTGACTACGATAAGAATCTCGTTGATTGGCATATGAAAACAAAATAATTTTTAACCTATTTTAACATATACTAAACTATTATTCAAAAAGTTTCTTGTAATACTTACAGATTTTTAATTTCCATAACTTTAATGTAACGATATCATTTCGATGGATCACAAGAAATTAAATTTTCGTATTTTACTACGCGACATAACGCCAGATTTTTACCTTTTAAATATTTAAAAATAACATGTCTAATTAAATGACATGACGGTGATCAATAATTAAACGATAATTTTTTGAAAGCAGATGAATAATTCAAATAAAATTAAGTGAATTCTCTAGAGCCAGTGTTCAAGGTAAAAAAAAAAGAGTTGAAGTAGATATTGGAGATGTAAAAAAAGTGACGCATTCTTACATAGTACAGTATACCTTAACAACCTCAGGAAAATTACTTCCAAAAGTTTTTATATACCTGCTAAAACCAAATGAAAAGTATGGTTCAATTATTCAGAGATCCGATGATGGATTGAAACAGCAATATAGGAAAATATTTGTTACATGCTCAAAATCTAGCAAATTATCGTCAATTTGAACAATATTTTGATATTTTAAAATCATATGTAGAAGACAATAAATTCTTGTTGCTACTAAAGAGTTGGTCTGTATACAAAAATAAGTACACCCTTAAAATTATTTCACCTGGTTTTATACCAATAGTACAACCCTGTGATGTATATTTTTGTTACTATGCGAAATATTTCATAAAATGTTTGGAAAATTCAAAATATATACTCGATCAGTAAATCAGTATGAACTTCAGAAACGATTCCATCAGAAAGCATGCCTTAATACATAATTATTTGAGAGCTCCAGCTTTTGAAAACATGCTGCAATATCCCTGTTACATTTTGGAATTAATTACACAGAGAGAGAGAGAGAGAGAGAGAGAGAGAGAGAGAGAGGGAGAGAGGGAGAAAGAGAGAGAGAAATGTTGAACATATCAGTTTTTCGCCTAAAACAAGGAAAGAAAAATGTAGATGTGGATTAATGCCTTTTCTCAGATACTCTTGGAGCAAGAAGTATGACGACTTCAAATGTTATAATAAGATTATCGCCCATTGATTTGCCAAAAAGAACAAAGGATGAAATTAATAATCAAAGGATTGTAGATGTTATTTACACACTATTGATAGAAAACGAACTAGTTTTAGGGCAAATCGGAGCAAGGTCATAGATTTTTTTTACATTTAGCACATCAAATACCTATATGACGGTAATAACTTGTGTCAAGTTTAACGCTAAAGTGTTAATTAATTAATGAAATAGTTATAAACAATTTTTAAAAAAATTGGATTTTTTTTTCAATTTATACATCTAAAACTATTTATCGAATCTGTATAATTTTTTTGTTTAAATACCCGTTAATGATTGTATTTTGAGAAAATATATATATATCTCTTAATTTGTTAATTAAAAAATTATAAACAATTAAAACAAATTTTTCGTTTTTGTTTAAAAGGATAACTTTGATTTAACAAATATTTGCTGAAATCGAGTCCTGGGACAATTTTGTATACCAATCCGTGATAAAATTATCATGATTTTTATAGGGGTTAGGTAATGACCTAAAAAAGCGCTACCTGCGGCTCTCAACTGAAAGATCGGAACAATAGAAGAAGCGTCCCACTCCCCCAAAATGTTTCCAGGTAGTTCAGTTCTATAAATCAGGAATTTATTAGCTAAACTTCCTCTATTTAAATAGTGGTACGTAGGACTAACATTTATAATAATAATGATTAATGAAAATAGGCTGCCCTTAAACAAATAAGTGCAAGCAATAGTTTTGTTAAGGAGTTAAAAAATGTTTATTTTCTTTGAATGTTTATTCTAATATTTTAGTTTGTTAAGTAGTATTTTAAAATTTGGTATACTGAAATTAGTTGTGCTTCGAAAATCGTATAAATACAGAATCTTTTTGCTCAGTCGGGCTATTTAAAGTTTAATGGTCAAAGCGAAAGAACCTCAACGAACGTCAAAGTGAAATTTCTTATTGTACAATAGGTTTAGTGAAATTAGTCAATTCAATTTTATGAAAATTACATAATCATCCTATTCCTAGACTGTTCCAATCCATTCAAAATACGTAAACACAAACGAAGTCGAGAACCTTTGCTTCATGTTGCTACAGAAATTCAGAATAAGTGGTTTTCTTTAATGAAAGAAAATGATCGATTATGTGTAAAATATTTGAGATACAGCAGTATCCAAGATCCAAATAATGTTTCGGACTACAATGACAAACGTTTACCACATACAAATTAAGAAAATGGTGGTTGTAAAGATTCTCTTAATCAGAACAATGAGGTCAGTTTCAACTCAAGTTCTAATGAAGATAAAGATATCTGCCAAGTACAATATGATGAAGAATTATCGATCGACGAATAAGAACGTAGAAAAATACTATTGAATGACTGAAATCTATTGCTTGATTTTTTTTAAATACGAGAAATGAATTCAATAGATATTGAAATACCTGATTTAATAAAAAAGAAATCGATTCATTATCAAATAATTTGAAAAAATTACTTGTGAGAAAATATAGCTGTGTGGAGAGTAATCGAGATGAATTTTTACAAAAAAGTATATTTTTGAAGACCTAAAATCAGTGTATGAAAAAGCAGCTACTAATTCAGAAAATATACTTACATTAACTGCGATCCACTGTCTATAAGTGTCTGTGAAATAGAAACATAAATTAATTGTTCGTTTCATTTTGTACAAACAGCTGAAAAACTTCATGAACAGGAAGGAACGTCATCGTATCCACTCTCAAGAACCAGAACATCTATAATAAGTGAAGAAATAAAGTTTTGCCGTGTTATTGAATTATTGCTAAATGAAGCTAAATGGCACTTTTTTGCAAGTTGCAATGAAAAAAAGCATATATAATGGACTTGGCGGAACAGTGAAAAGATCAGCCCGAAACGCCAGTTTGCGAAATTCAGAAGTAAGCATTTATTTAGCTGAAGATTTATAAGAATAAGCATAAAAAGCTATACCTAGTATTACATTAGCTCACTGTGCCATCGCAGGACACATAGAAATTGAACAAAATTTATCATCATTATATAAATGTAGTTGAATATTGCAGTGTAATTTTCTATAAATTATAATTTTATTTCTTTAACTTTTATTTTAATTTTGTATAATTAATTCATGAACACGTTTATAAGATGTAGTAAAATAATTTTAATGATTATAACATTATGAAATATTATATATATTATTGAATAATTGAATAATGAAATATCATTTTTCTAATATCTATTAAGTAATTTAACATGTTACAACTAGACTGTTATATCCAACTATACTTGAAAAATAGATTTCTTGTAAATTGTTTTTATTTAAGTAAATAAAATATTTATATTGATATCATTCCGATCACGTAATATATAGTATATGGTACTGACTTATAGAACTGAACTACTTGAAAAAATTTAGGGTAAGTGGAACGCTTCTATCGATCCGATCTTCCAGCTGAGTACAGCTGGTAGGGCTTTTTCGGAAAGTCATTACCAAGCCCCTAATAAATATCAAAACAGTTTTATTATGGTTTATTATGCAAAATCGTACAAAGAATTAATTTCAACTAATACTTTTCAAATGAAACCATCCACTTTCGACAGAAATAAAAAAAAATTATTTCTTAATATATTTATAATAGTTTTATCAAAAACTTTATTTTCGTTAAATGTATTTATCTTAATCCGTCATGAGGTAATTATAAAAAAAATTTTTAATTTTTTAAATTAAATTTAAAAATTCTTTACTTTGAGAAACTTCATACATAATTCCCTCTGAGAACGAAAATGAACCGAACATTGTCTCTAAGTCCATTCGAATACGAGGAAATAGTGGCCAATGAAGCATTTTTAACGGCCAGCAAAATTTGATTTTCCATGTTATAAGTTCGATAACTTAAGCATTCAAAACCATTATAATTTTAAAATAAATGAAATAAAAGTTAAATAAATTCATATTCTATAATAAAAAAATCCGTCAACTATGATTCACGATTTCTTCAATGGCATTTTTGACACGTTAGTCGGCAGGGTTATTTTTGCTTGTCGTGCTTCTACTTTATATATAATAGTCCAGGTATTTAGGCAACTAAACAGTATGAAATTGGAAAAAATAGTAAGATGGTATAAGCTTTTGAGGGAAGGCGTGAGGTAGGCTACTAAACAAGAATCCGGGTCGAACCGGAAAAAATGTTGTTTATAAAATAACGAAACTCACTCTTTTTTGGCTCTAAAGAAACGTTCAAAATGATATCAAACGTAAAAATCAAACAAATAGTTTTAAATTCTTGCAAAAAAATTGTGGCCATACGCTTGCTCTCAGTTTACAACAGCTAGCAACTGTACTGACAGATGCAGACGCTAGAGGTACCACCATGTTGTTGCAGCGACAGCTGCTCTGACTCTATATATATATATATATATATTTCGGTAAAACGGTCACAATAGGACAATAGTCACAATACAAGAAATAAATATTAGTGTTTAGCACCCACAATGACTATTTAATTGCTTCGGGATAGTTGCAAAAACCATCTAAATCCATTATTTGTTAACTAATTAATATTTTCCGGAATTCGCAAAATAATGATTTCCAATAGTATAGAAAATGTATATTTTAATATTATAAAATTGCGTTTTTACTTAAAAAAAAAAATATTTTTTCCATTAAAACTATTGTTCAAAAATACGTTGTTTTGCAAATTAGTTTATTACCCTTGAGTGAATGGTAAAGATATCAACAATAGCTCATTCTTTTCCTTAAGAGTTGTAGCTTATTATAATTAGGGGAAATCCAGGCAAAAAAATATATATATGTACTTTTCACTTTCTGCCAAGAGAACGAGGAATAATTTAGAATGGAGAACGCTGAGGTGATGGTTGGCTGAACATTCATGTTTCAGTCCGTTAGGAATTTATGCTGACGTATCAAGAAGAGTTTCGCTTTAAAACTTGATTAGACGAGTCTGATTGTGATAAATTATTATTTTTAAGGTAAAGAACGAGCTGTTGATGATAGCTGTACCATTCTACCACGGTAAACCAAATAATTAGCAAGAACGCGTCCTTTTTTAATGACAATAGCTTTTCATTATTGTTTTTTTAAATAAAAAACGTAGCTTCGTCATATTAAAACGTACAATTTTATACGATTGGAAATCATTATTTTCGAAATTTGGCAAGATAATATTTAATTAACAAATAGATAATTTAAACGACTTTGTGAAAAAATTAAAAATCTATTTGTTTTATTTTGTCATTCGACATATTATTTTATAGTTTTCTTTTTGCGACGAAAAAGAATAAAAGATTCATTATTTCAAAAATAAAAATTCATTACAAAATTATATGAAAATTATTTTTGAACCTGTTTTTTGCAAATTGTTTACACGCGCAGACCTTTTTTCTGGGATGACCGGAGTGTTTCAGTAGCCCACCCCACATCTTTTCTTAAATGTTTATAATTTCTTACAATTTGTTCTATTTTATACTGTTCAATTACCAGAATGGATGGACTATAATTAGTACATGATGTTTGGCTCTGGAACTATTATAGTACGACTCGTCTTTATCGATTACATTTGTTAGAAATAAAGTATCTGTTACCCGCTTCCTAAATAAGAATTTCTATATGCAAAAATGAATGATTTTACTTACTCCTTTGGCATTTTTGTCGCAACGAATGCTGGTGATAGTATTTTCTAAACTATCTGGTGTACAAATTTCTGTTTTGGAATCAGATACAAGTCTTATTAAATGAGCATTATCAAATTCTTTCGTAGATACGATTGTACTTTTATCAATTCCAACATCGGATTTCGTTGTTACATTAGTATTATGGATAACTGAATTCGAACATTTTTGGTCTTTTTCGTTGTCACTCCACTTATGTTTATATAGCGCACGTCTCTTATTTCCGTTCATGGTACCTGCAGATCGAGTTTTAAAAATACTACCTTTTCTCATGCCTATAGGTTTATCCGATGTTTTACGAATATTATCCGGAGGTCTCTCAAACGTCAAATTGTGACAATGAGTTTCATTTTGAATTCCACTATTCAAATTAGTACTAGCATTTTCACTGTCATCATCACTTGAACCCCAATCTTGATCTAAAATTTTCGTAGAAATTTTACCATAATCTATTAATTTTGACAGATCAGATTTATCGGATGAGCTGCCTTTATCTAAATATTCATTATTTATATTGATATAAGCTAAACTTTCTTTTTCCTCAGATTTAGTTTCATTCTTGATATCTAAATCGACACAAGTTTTCTCTACTATCGGTATTCGTTCACTAAAACTCGAGCCTTTTACATCTTCTTCAATAGCTTTACTTCTGCCACCTTCAATATCTGTTAGTACGCTATTCGAGTTTTCAGTTGGTGTTATCGAGTCAAACTTTAATTGAGTTGAATTTAATGCTTTTCTGCAAGTAACTGTGTTATCAGTTCTTACAATATCATAATACGAAATATCTCTATCGCTAGAATCGGATAAAGACTTTCTCAAAGTCAACGATATGCCAGTATTCTGAGAAGTAACTGATAACAATGACTTGTTTCGCGGCACATCTAACCGTAAATTTTTAGCTTTGCTACGAGTAGTTCTCATATCAAGTGATTCTAATGATTGAGATGGTTGAGAAACCGTTGGTAACGTTAATAGTTCCTTGTGAGACGTACGATCTTTCTCGATATCGATTTTGATATTCTGTTCAATAGTACTTTCTTCAGAGTTCGATGCATTTTGTAAGGTACTTTTGGAAATTCGATACGTTCCAGAATCATTATCTTCTGAACAAACGAATTTAGCCGTACCTTTACATATCCTTAATACAATAGGTGGTTTACCTTCATCTTTGCAAGAGGATTCGGAAAGCGGTTTTAAAACTTTGTCGTTCTTTCGAAACTTTGAATTAAAATTTAAGCCACTAGAATGCTTCTCGTCATAAAACTGACCCCTTTCAGAGTTAGAAAAAGAACTACGTACTTCTACATTAAGTCGTGAATCATCCGAAAAAGCTAGAATATTTCTACTTTTGAAAAATTTTTTTGGTTTATACGATTCTGATTTTGATTCTTCTTTCTTAAGTAAAAGTATATTTTTCTCTTCAACATTTTGATTTCCATGATCAGATTTCATCCGTTTTACTCCATGGTTACTACGCCCATCGGTCGTACGTCTGCCTGAAAAGGAAATTTTGAATATTTAGTATGAAAGGGCGTTTCATGAATAAATAAAAAATTTTAAAATAATAGATTTTTCAATTTAAAACATGATCATTATTCGTATTAAGAGTAAATTAATTATATTTTTATATTCTGGTGGCATGCTCACCCTCCTTCGGTAACAACTCATAATATCACCGATAGAAGTAGGCGTTAGAGGCGTAGCGATAGTTGCTCTCTAACATTCTCTTTTGGCAAGATGACCGCATCGACAAGACGTACTTCACAGTACTCTTCACGAGTATTTGTGAAATTATTAATTTGAAATTGTATAAAACAAATAAATATTAGTGATACAATACGCATTCGGGTATTTTTATTACTCCCGCCCTTTTGGTAGACGCGGAAGTATCATTCATTAATAATAAGTATATTTAAGATTATAGAGAGCTGCGGTGCCACAGTGGGTAGAGCAATAGAGAAGCCGTTTGGATTTTACACGGACGAATTCACTTGTGTGGGCACCGCTAGCACTTTTTTCAAATGAATTTATATATTAAATTATATGTTGAGAAACAAGATATAAAATCTTCGTTTTAAAATAAAAATTAAAATTAAAGCAGGACTAGATTCCACATTGGGTAAGTCTGCTATTCATTGACAACAGTAAAAAAAAGGGGGGGGGGCAGCTATCCAAATGAGGTGACGGCGCTAGAAATGATGAAAAAATCCACTAAATGTTATGCAACAATCGCCGATTAAAAGTGTGTGAACTAGCATACATGGTAGACATTTCATAAAATGCTGTATATCATACAGGGCTGGTTGTTAAATAACGAGACTGCGCACGCAGAAGGTATTCTAGAGAAGTAGGGGGAAACAAATGTAGCGCTGGATAGCTGAAAGCGTTTACTATTCCAGTATGAAAACACGTTTTTGTAGCTGTAGTAGTATTTTTCTTTTTAGAGGGTAGAAACGAACTTATTTTTTTTTCGTGATGATAATAATGTGTGACAAAAAACACGAGCAACTTCGACTGAATGTTATAAGTTGTTAAAAAAAGGCCTATGGTGTGAATTCTCTATCTCGTGCGTGTGTTTTCCAATGGTATAAACGGTTTCTGTTTCAACGGCATTGTTATGACTGAATACGTTTCAGAGGATGAAACTGTAAACTTACTATTTGAAAGTTTTGACAACATTACGAGAGTGAGTTCGTAAGATCTGGATTTTGCGACCAGAACAATGCACCTGCCCATAACGCGCTGTCTGTGAAGCGTTATTTAACCGGTAGAGACAATTCAGTGCTCGAACACTCGTCGTACTTGCCTGATTTAGCACCCGACGACTTTTTCCTGTTTTCGAAGATCAAGTCTGCTTTAAAAAGAACCCGGTTCAAGTCGATGGGAGACGTGAAGCGAAAATCGGCGGAGCTTCTAAATGCTTTTACACAAGAAGACTGCATTGCTTTTCCCGCGTTAGGAACGTCATGCTTTCCAGATTACGCAAAAGTTAAATATCGGCACGCGATGGGTAATCAGCACGGTGAATAAAGGTAGAGCCCGTCCGTCATGTTGAAGAGATTATACTCTTGGAATCCTACAAAATTGTAGCCATGGTCAGAAGGGCGGGAAGGTTGATGGAATTCTCTTGACCTTCTTCACAGCAGACCCAGCTGGAAAGCCCTAATGTTTTTATTGTAGTTTGGTTTCTGGTATATAGTAATGGATTTAGATTTCATTAACGGTCACTATGCGACGCTAAAAGTTCTAGTTTTCAAGAAAAAAAATGCCGTACGTTTAGACCCCCAACTTATATTGTGAAATTCCAAAAGTTCAAACGGTTAAAAAGAATTTGCACAACGTTTGATAATTTTTTCCATTATAAAACCACTCGATAATGCCACTTTTTAAAAGAAATAATTATTCAAAAAAATAGCTACAAATCTTTTTTCTAGAATCGTAAGACAAAATTATAAATCTCGGTATAACACATGTCAAATAATGTTAACATTTAGGCTAAAAGAATGCTAAACAATAAAACATTGTATGTCCTATTTCCAACTATGACGAAATTTCTATATGGTTATAGATAATTTCCTATTCCGAAGTTATGTCATAATTTAAAATATGCGCAAAGTTGTAAGATTTCACACAAAAATTCCAGATGTTAAATTGTATCAGTAAATCCATTGTTACAAACAGAAAAGATTTGAGTTTTTAATTCTTTTGAGAGGTTGTGTTACAATCTTAATCTTTAAATAAATTAAAAGGAACAATACTCGTAGTCTCAAATTTTTATCGCGACTAAAATAATGTAGTAAAATCGTTTGAAATTTTAATTAATATTTTCAATTTGTACAATTATAAAAGAAATATCACCAATGTTTTTTTAGAGAAGTTTAAAATAATTCATTAATTTAAAACACATTTCCCATTTTTTAAATATTTCTTTTTGATAATTTTGTAATATTCATAAATTACTATTATTATATAATATTATAAATTATATAAAATTATCTAAATTAATACTCTTATTTAAAAAAATATAAAAATTTAAATTTCGAAAATATCCATCATTAAGTCATTTGAATACTGGATTTGATCCAAATCTTCTTTGGTTCACTCAAATCTTTCGTTCAAAAAACGTTTTTCATGCAAGATCATTATCTTCTATAATGGTAGCTTCTTCTAGAGTTAGATTACTAGAAGCAACGTCCTTTTCATTTGTTTCTGGTTCATCATAATCATCAGAACATGAACATGTGATTCTGAAACAGATAATCGCTTACATGCCAGAAAATTTTTATTTTAAGTAGTCTTTTATGAACTGGAATTAAGCTAAATTGATAAAGTTATCTTCTTTCTCCAAGATGAGTTTCTTTACAAGATTATTACTAAAAAGCCGCTTCATCTTGAAAATCACTAATTGTTTTAAATTTAACAATAAAAATTAGAATATAATTATTCAACTTAATAAAAAATGACCCTTGAGTTTTGTGTATTTATTCAAGCTCATATTAGCATATGTCATTGTTATAACTTTATAAATCTCTGTAGCTTTACACGAATCAAAGAATTAATAAGAATAAGTAATAAAATAAGAAGGAATAAAGCAAGAACAGGCATATCCAAGAACATAGATGAAGCCCAAATATTTCCTTCTGTGCAGAAAGTTCATATTCACAATCAATAAGAGATCATTTTTTCTATATGCCACAGAGATTGTTGACTTTGATTTATAAGAGTTTACTAAAACAATTTCCTATCTTTTTGATGAATTTCCAAATTGGTAATAAGAAAATATCTTCCTGATTCTCTCTGAGAACTCCAGTCAACAACTAAACGTCAAGTATGGCGACGGAATGACGTTTTTAAGTACTCACTTTTTAGCCTAAGACTTTTGTCTTCTTAACCGGCACGTATGTGCGTGACTTGTAGAAATTATACGACGAGTATTTACTTAATATTACCTTGTAGTTATGTAATTGTTACAAACTAAGAAATAGCAATAACTATGCTTCTTTCCCAAGATTCGTGCGGAAAGACGTTAAACTAAGAAAGTTAAGGCTAACTGAAACTGATTCCTAAGGGCAAATTCAGTAGCGTGGAATTAGAAAATAGATAAAGAGAAGGACACAGATTATAAGAAACTAGTTTACATAGGAATTATGATTTATTTTTTTATACTCGCTTATATTGGTATTATCTTGGCGCTTTGCACGAATTGAGCTTTCTATTCTTGATTTGTGATTTCCTTTTTTTTTCATTTGAATTTTTAATTTCTTCTCTTCCTTCTTGTTTCCTAATTGTTGACATTCTTGCTTAGTTTAGTTTCTGAATTTCTGACACTGTAGTACTGACTTCTGCTGTCTACATTGCCGCCCGTTATATCCATTGAGACGTAGATAAGTTACTAATTCCAAATTTTGTAATTACTTGAGGAAAGAGAAAATGGTATCAAAATTTTCTGTGACGCGATGAAAAAGTGTTCTTTCAGTAGTTGTAGATACTACCTTGTTAGATAAAAGGAAATATCTGGGCTTTACGTAATTTCTTGTAGATGACCGCATTCTTCATGTATTCTTGATTAATTAAGATGATTTAGTCTTCATATTGTATTAACTATTGTTTTTACTTTTCCGATTCGTACAAAGCTACCAAAATCTATAAAATTATAACAAAATCTATGTTAATATAAACTTAAATAATTAGACATAACGCGATAAACTTTGTTATTAAATTAGCTAATTATATTCTTATTATTATTATTAAATTTAAGGAAATTAAAAACAAAAAAAAATTAAAAACAAAAATGAACATATTTATCGAGTTATATTTAAATTAACTTTATCTAGGTATTTTGAAAAATGAATTGCTATTATTTTTTACCTTTATATACAATATCTCAGTAAATAACTTTTTCAGAAATAGAAAAAGTGTTTTAAATTAATGAACTAATTCAGAAATAAAGATCTATATTCCTGCAAAGTGGCATGGCAGAAAAATTAATACAAACAAGTATAAGGAAAAAATCATAACTACTCTATAAACTGCCTTCCGCTAGCCCGTGCGTCGTTCTCATTTTCTAATTCCACGCTACTGAATCTGTCCCAGGAAATCAATTTCAGTTAGCTTTAGCATTATTAATTTAATGACTTTCTGCATGAATATTAGGAAAAAAGCATAGTTATTGTTACTTCCTAGTTCGTAACAATTAAATAACTACGAGATAATATTAAAAAAAATAGCAGCGTATCAACATAGACAGAATACTACTACGTGTACGAAAAGTTTTTTATTCTTGCTTATTTTCTTACATGATTTTGAATGGATTGGGCTGCATTGAAATCTCGATGTAGAAGTTAACAAAGGGCGATTTTACTATTTAACGTGTCAATGAACATTGTGCGCGTTGTACCTCTCGGTTGTGTATGACAATCATGGTTTATAACAATCAAATTGCGATAATCAGCTCGGTTAAGATGACCATAATCTTAGTCATAAAATGTTTCTAGAACATTTTCAACATCGTTTTACACTTTGAAAAGGTTTTTTTCACAATACTGCAAAACGTCTTTTGGCAAACTTTTGTAAAATGTTTTGTGTTATTCGGGTTGCACTGATAGCATCAACCAATATTTTATGATATGTACTTTTTTATAGCATACTGTGTGATAACATAATAAAATTAATTCAAATAAAAATTTAAATAAAAAATATACAAATCGTGTTCTATTAAAGGCATTGTCACCTCATTATTTCAATTTACATTATAGGTAAATTATGGACTTATAAATGAAAAAAATGACAATAGTACTACAATAATTTCTTATATAGCTAGAAATTTGAATATTCACATGTCCAAGTGAAAGTGTTTTACCGAACAGCGTAGTTTGAATGCAGTAAGAGTCATACCAAGTAAGATATGTACGAGTATAGGTATATCTGTTCATAGATTCCTTAAAGAAATATTATTTTTAGAAGATACTCATTCAGTTAAAGGAAAGGAATCATAGCAATTGGTTTCACAATTACAATGACATTTTCAACTTTCAGTGAGTCAAATACTTGAATATATATATATTTATTTCATCAACGCAACTGATCATAGAAAAAGATTATAAAAACAAAGCAAAAGAATAATCTCCTATTGAAGAATTTTAAAAAAATTCACAAATTAAAATGTTATTAGAGTTAAGAATTTTAAAATCTTCTTCAAAATAACGAGGGCCTCCATTCAAATTTTTTTTTATTAAAAAAATTCTACAATTCTATTAAACATTTTTTACTTTTAAATTTCTGATATGTATGTACAAACAAATTTGCCCCTTTATATCACGTAACCTTAGCATAACTTCCGGCTATCTAACATCAGCGCTCTCTAGTGGGACTTGGATATACGAATTATAGAAGTAAATGATATTGCAATTTATTTTAATTTAAGATTATATAATTACTAATATATATATAATCAAACAAAATGTATACATACCATTAATATTTGTACTTCGAATAGAAGTAAAAGATGTGATTCCCCATTTCCCAACTGTGCCAGCAGATTTGGCTGCGGATGGACGATTGCTATTTTCCTTAAATAATTTGTCAAATTGAATATTCCCTGTTGCTACACTGCTATTTACTTTACGATGGCAAGATTTTGTACAGTTTTTAGATGTCATTTTTCACTTTTGAGTTTCATCCACAATTTCACCATTACATGAAATGAAATTATAGTAAAAACACATTAGAAAATTGACTTGTCATTTTCATATTCTGTTGGAAGCTGAAAATGTATAAACAATTACTTCACAAAAATTTTTTTAATACTATAACAAACAGGGATATTTTTATACAGACACAGATCCTACACAACTTTGATGAACATGAATATCATAATTTATTTTATTTAATATATTGTTTATTTAATTCAATCCAAAAATTAAAAATATAAAATTGTAATATGAATTTTTAATAAATATTTGTTTTCTATGTTCATTTAGACAACCACCATATTGAATAAAACAAGATAAAAATGTATGTTAAATCAGATAAAGTTGAATTAGTATCCATACAAAACAAAATCTGATTTACAATAGCATCATAATGAACTTTATTATGTGAATTTCAAAATACTTAGTATTTATAAAACCAACTTTGAATAGTCATAAAATGAAATTATTATATTACATTTAAAATTGTTGTGACCTACAGAAATAAAAATCTAAAGAAGACCATACAAAATAATTAATAAAATTTAAAACATAAATAAAAAAATTCTACAATTTTATAATAATTGATAATAAATTTAATTCATTTTATTCAATCATCTAGACATTTTTAAATATATTAAAAATTAATCCAAGAGAAATAAGTATCATTTAGTAGAATAATTAATATAATTTAATCTATAAATCATTGAAAAACTAAACATTAAAAAATAAATGCCTTTAAAGAGCTTGTAGAATAAAGTTACAGCCTACAAATATAAATATAATTATTAAAAATATTTTTATTTTAAATAATTTAAAATTGTTATCTCATTAATTGTAATGGAATATACTTAATGAATATTGGATATCAATAACATGTCTTACTTGTATATTTGTTCAATATATAAATCTAAATGATCTAAACAAGCATTATATTCAAAGCATTATATCGATTATGATAAATTCTTTAAAACTCTGAATTTAATCCAATTGAATTGAAAATAATAAAAACATTGTGTAAATGCAATTAAAGTAATAACTAAGAAGATTTGTAAAATTTTAGAAATTAAAAGTACATATTGCCAATTAACTTTCTATAATAACATAGGTATAGGTCAAATTTTATGTTGATAGAAAAAGCAGCAATTTAACAGTTTTCAGATAGTGTTGTACTCATTAAAAATTTGATTAAAACTTGGCTTTATTTCAGATGAATTAAAGAATGTGATGAAAAGTAATATTACTTTATTTTAATTCATAAAATTGTAATGGAAGACTTACAAAATTAATTAATGTTGCATTATTATGGTATTAGTTATTTATCTTGCAAAATGTTATGTTTATCTGTAATATGTTTGGAAATAGTAATAATAGTTTTTTCACAAATATTCTTTTTAAATTCGTACTAGATAAAATATTTACTTCAGTTCTGTAAAAAAGACCAATAATTTAAAAAATTGATACGGATTGTAGCATTGAATTATTTAGATATTTATACAGTCATACACACATATACATACATATATACAAGCATGAATTTGATTTCGTTCAATCAAAAATTCAGATTCCAAGTGTTATTATTATGATTGACAATCTGACAAAACGTTCACCGTTCACTGGTAAATATTATTTTCCTGCATTCTGAAACTCAGTAATACCAAGGTTCCAAGTAGAGACATAGAGTTATCTAGAGTATAAAACAAGTAGAATAGATTCAGTAGAGAAGAATAGGGAGACTACTAACGGTATACTTGGCCGTAAATTGAGTTCTATTATGGCGATCCTAGCGGTCATATTCGAAACTATGTCAATTAAGCGGATATAGCTGATCTTCGAGACAAGTTGACCCAGATTGTACTGAAGTAAAAGTAAAAGCGACAAGAATTTGATTAGATTGCACAATTTCCTATTGAGTAGATAAACGATTTTCTTTTTTTAAATAATTTAATACTTTCCAAGAATCATAGTTTTCATTTCATTATAACGAAGTCACTTATTGTAGATTGACACAGGGGAGCTATCTGGTTTAGAACGTGATCAAAATACATTGCCTTCCATTATGCATACAATGTTAAATTTACTAATTACACTTAGTAATATATCAAAATGAACAGTTTAATAACGGTATTTTGTAATGCAAATTTCAAATTCTGTAATGCACAGAAATTTGTGTGTACTAGTAATTTGTTTTAATCTCTCATCTATCTGTCGTTTTTCGATAAATATTTAGAATTTTTTTGAGCTAATTTTTTATAAAATTTGTCTGTTGTAGTTACTTAAATTCTGTTATAGTTAGAGAGCATATTATTATTAATACTGGTGAATCGTCAGTGATATAGAGTGTCCCATTGTAAACAATCCACTCGAGTAACTTTTCAATGTGACATTACCAGAAAAATTATTTCACACATTTTTTCATTTTATAGGAGACATCTAATGATGATGTTTAAATTGATACTGAAGTTTATTTAAATGTTTTTTTAAGGTCAACTTTATTCTTTTAAATGGAAATCTCTACTTTTTATACCACCATTCGTGAGAGCGGGAGATTCTACATTCAGGTAGGCATTTATACGATGATGTGATACTTTGCAGCCCTTATATATCTGCTAGCAGTAGATCTTGGGATACTCAAATCCCTTCCAACTTTGCGTAAATTTATGCGAGAATCTAAATAAACCATGGTAAGCATAGTAATAAATCGAGGATTATTTTCATTATCTTGCTTACTTAGAGAGAGAGACATAGTAGAGCAAAAAAAAGACAGAGCGCAAACGTAAATTTGCGCGTTGTTTACATACACTAACTGTTGTCAAGGACAAAGAATGAGATATTAGTCTGTTTGTCTCTCTCTCTCTTTCTCTCTATCTTGGCTTTCACACGGCCGCTGGCTGCGTTGTGGTTAACTGACCCAATTATAGTTTCCGCCGACTGGTCGAAGTATTAAGGCGGGCCTACACCGACATCAATGTAAAGGCGAGCCGACACTTGAGTAGCGTAAAGGTTGGTCTCCACCTAAATAGAGGTTGTGTACGGGTGGGCTGACACCGAGACCGATTTAAAGGTTGGCCTCTACAGAAGTTCAATAGGCGTTAGGGTGAGCCTGTACCTGAACCAAATTAAAAGTTAGTATACACAAACAAGAGGAACAGGGTCATGGTGAGAGCACCTGAGAGGATGTTCACTTAGCCTGTGGAAGCGCAGGTATTGGGAAACACAACACACGTGGTTAGTGACCGTTATTACGATCATTGACCTTTCCGTGACTCCCTTGAATTGGGTGTGTGTGACAGCGACCAGCGGAATTTTCCTGGGCCCTTCCATTTCGAGGGAGTTAGCGCGCAACAGTTTTATTGTTTTTATATACATATATATTATTATTTTTATTTTTTTTGGTGCAGTTAGTTGTTTAATTTGTTATTTAGTTTATTTATAAAATGAAATTTAATTTATTTTGTTAGTTATTATAATTAGTTTTTTTTCTTTTATTATTAATTTTATTTTTGATTGTTTAATTGTCTTGAGTTTTTCTTCTTTGTTTTATATTTATTTATTTATTTCTAATTAAAAAAAATTTTTATTTAATT
This sequence comes from Chouioia cunea, assembly GCA_030064505.1. NCBI lineage: Eukaryota > Metazoa > Arthropoda > Insecta > Hymenoptera > Eulophidae > Chouioia > Chouioia cunea. The sequence continues at coordinate 20,868,468 of JAOPFQ010000002.1, forward strand.
GTTAGACGGCTAGGTACGCAATCTCGCTATGTCCGTATCGTGCCATAGAGAGCTAAAAACGCGCCGCATATGTAAAGATACGGGTATCCAAGTTCTCGTGAGACAGTTGTAGGTGGCTGATTTCGACAAGATGCCTGATCTCGCAGAGCAATTAGGTGTGAGAGCCGAAGGCACCCCAGAAGAGATGGATTGGCTCTTAGGAGTGGTGGTCTGTAGAAATAGACCAGAGGTACCCTCAATTTCGTGCAGCGCAGAGTATGCTGCGCGAGGAGTCGAGGAATGTAGACTTTCGTATCGACGCTGATTGTGCAGTCGATGCGGAGGTCCAGGGACTTCAGCGCGATAGTTGTTGGGCGCTATATTTATCTCTAGCCGGACCGTGGAGTGTTATCACCAGATAGGAAACCCCACCTTAACCACGAGAGGGCATCATCGAGCAGTAAGATGATGCTTCAGCACGAGACTCTCGTAACAGAGTTCCACGACCAATGGGTGGCCAAAAAAGTGGCCCCCATCTTGATGTCGCCACCTGCACACCATTGCTTTGGTTTAGAGAAGACTTTGAGGAGATGGTGCTTTCTTCCCTGAAGAAAGAATGCACAGAAGTATATATCCGTATCATCAGTTTTATTTTATTTATTTTATTATTATTTGGTTTTGGGGTTGTTTTCTGGCGGCCGGGTGATGAGAGCTGCCGCGTTCTTCCGGGAGCGACAGATCTGGAGGGGGTTGTAACGAAGCTCTTGGCCGTTGGCCAGAACCCGTCGGCGCTCTTGTCGGGAGATCAGGCGCTCGCTATGCCGAGGTCGCTGATCTCAGAAAATTGGTTATGATTCTTCGGCACGAAGACAAGAGGAAAGGTAAATTATACATGCCGGCTCAATGGAACTCGAGCCAGGGAATAATTAAGGTGTGTTTTGTATTGTTTGGAGGGTCGTATCCAGTGTGGTGATTTTTTTTTGTGAAATGGTGGTTTCGCTCCGTGTATTATTCAATTTATTTTTTTTTATTGTTTATTTGCATGTGTCGAGCCTCGCTCAGTTCTCCTGGCTACAGCTGAAGCTGAGGCGACAGTTGATTAAATGTTGACTTTCCTTTTATTTTGTTGGTTATTATTTCGTTAACTTCGCCGATATTTGCCTTGTATTTTTTTTGTTTCTTTTTCTTTTTTTTTTATTAATAATTAATACATTTTGTTTTTTTCTAATTGCCGTCGTTGTTATTTGTCGCCATGCCAACTCACCTTCGCTTAATTTTTCAAGGTCATTCGTTTTCTGGCGTATATTAGGCCGTTTTTCGCCTCCTACCTTCCCCCTTTAGTAATTATTTGCGGCTGTTCGCGGATTTAGTTATAATTTAACACGACTGCGGGAGCCCTCTCTTAAAGATAAGGTAAGTACCCCCCTCCCCAGTCATTAGCTTAGACATCGCGTTGTAAAGTATTCTGGAGTGAAGGGAAATCCGATAACGTTATGCAAGCTTCGTGTGGTCGATGGCAAAGACTGCCCCAATTACACAAAATTACATCATCCGAGACTTTAGCGACCCTGGACCCTCGGAGGCGGCATACAGGATACGGCATACGTCAAAATTTAATAGATATATAAAAAACAAAGCTTCGACACGAAGGCACGAAAGGTACGCCGGTAATGTAAGCACACAAAGGGAGAAAAACATTATCGAGGTCAACTAGGTTAGGACAGAAGATAAAAAAAGAGAGATTAAATTAATACAAATTTAATAGGCAGAATATAATCAATGAATATAAAGAAAAGGCGTTAACCGCAAGAGAGAAATTTAGCTAGGCATCCTGCCTGGGTTGCTTAAATCGGTTACTTGGGTCACAACTGATGCACTTTTGGCCCTCGCGTATCAAGAAACGCACGCAACAGGACACGCAAAAAACATCTAAAAATTAGGGTAAAAGGCCACTGTAGGCGTAATGAAGCGGAAAGGTCCTTTCGTTAGTCGCGGACACACAATCATAAATATATAAATGTTTAGTAGGAAGGGAGACAGCGACAAAACGAGTGAAGGTCTTACTGGTTATAATACATATAGAAAACGATTCAGGAGAACCGTCTTTTCCAAAAGTTGGTTCTAGAGAAAATTGTTCTCAATCGATTGCCGCTTTCAAATAATTTTTATTTGCAATATTTTAAGAGAAAATAAATTTTACTAATTAATTATTTCGATCAATCAGATGGCGATATTGACCGTCAAGAAATTTTCTACTTGCTAGCTTTTCTTCCACCACTCGCTTATAGCTACATAGTAAGTTATATAAAAGAACAAATACATTAATTTTAATGCACATATCAAGATAAATCGATTACAGTGCTACACGGTGAGGTCGATAAGGTTCGCATAACCTGTACAAATATAGATTTTCGGGAGGAATAAATGAATGGCCATTCAATATAAAATAGAGCGGGTCATGAAATTCAAAATTGAATTTCATCTTCGTCGATTGAGCATCATTGGCACGAATCGAGGTTACGTATACAATTTTTGCTCGCTAGTTGTATGGTTCATACTTGAAGTTGGGACTGTCCTGATAGTTTTGAGCTGGTAATGCAACCAAATAATTTTTCTAAGCGAACATAAATATCGATGCAAAGTATTTAATAAACACATTACATTATCATTAAGATAAATACAAAAATCATGTAGCTTCATCAACTGAAACTGTCAGATTACGTATTCTCAATTATTTGGTGCTTAATATTTCATATATTGATATAAGTAATTTACATTGTGTTTTATATGTTTTCAGATCAGAATTCTGTATGTTAAGCATATGATTCTAATAAAATAACTGAATTTCTAGCAGCATTAAGAGAAAATAATATTTCAGTGAGTTGATACAGTCATGATCAATGTCTACATGAAAACTTTCCAATTAGAATATGTTATTAGAAACAAATTGTCTACTTCATCTTAAATCCTAAAAACAGTAAATTTTGTTTTGATAGAAAATTTGTTTCGAATAAGAGTTTGGCAATTTAATGGTTTTTTTCTATTGGATGAAAATGATCCAATAGGTGGTTAAGTTTATTATTTAGATATTGATCGTGACTGTATCAACTTATTGAATTATTATTTTTTGTTAATGCTACTAGAAACCCAGTTATTCTATTAGAATCATATGCTTAACATCCAGAATTCTGATCTAAAAATAATTAACACGCAATGTAAATGACTTTTATTGGTACAAGAACAATTAAGCAATAAATAATTTAGAATAAGTTATCTGACAATTTTAGTGATGAAGTTGCACGATTTTGGTATTTCGCGTAATTCTAATGTAATTTCTTTATTAAATACTTTGCATCAATATTTATGATTTCTTAGAAAAGTTTTTTAATTGCATTTCCAACTAAAAACCATCACGAAATTTCCAGCTTCAAGAACGAACTACAACTCTTCAGAAAAAATGGTAAACGTATGTATGTACAGCGCTCTACTTATCTTTCGACCTATCGATATAGGCTATTATTTAATATAATTTAACAATTAGTAAAAGAGAAAATAAATGTCATATTAATTATATAAATTAATTAAATAAATTCAAAATGAATTGATTATTTTTATATGCTAATTATTTAGATGCAATTTAAAAAACGGCTATGATATTATGCGTTAGATTAAGTTTGCGCATGTGCGGCCAAGTGATAATCCACATTAGATTAATAACAAATCATTTTTTAGCTATTTTTTCAGAAGTATAAATTTTTATCATTCTAATTGTGGCTTAATTAAAAGTAGCGAGGATTCATGTTTGTTTGATGAATAGATTTTCAGTAAACACGATATTTTCGTAGAAATAGATGATTTTGTATAGCATAAAACGCATAGGTACTTCATTTTTTTAAATAAAAACTACAAAGGTTCAATTAGAAAAAATAAGTTTTTAGTGATTTTCAATTAAGGATCTATTGATTGGCAATTTTTTTACTGCATATAAATAAAATCTGTAGGCTAGTGTAAGGTCGGTAGCCATAAGATTTAGCGAGAATGTGTAACAGAACAGATAACCTAAACAAATTTACTAGATATATCACAGATTTTAAATCTAGAAAATTACTCAGTTTAATGTTAATATGATTTTGTCAAATATTCTGTTAAAGCGATTGAAAAGCAAGTAAGTATTTTTTAATATTTTCAATAATAAAGAAGGTAGATAATAATGACTAATTTTTTGTCAACATTACATGGATGTGTACAGCCTTTTTTTTTGTGCACTGTATTTATGTATCCTATATAATTTTTTTGCCATTTGTTTTGTAGCAAGGGTGGTATTTCCAGTTGTTGCTATTTGCATGTTTATATTAATTTTTGCCTGTTGTATTAGAATTGTTTAATATTCATATACGTTAAATTTTAATTGAAATATTGATCACTGGAAATATTCCATTAATGTATTACATATGCTAATTAATTACATTAGTTTTTATTTTTTGCATGTCATTTATCATTGAACTATAATCAACAAATCAAATGTTATTTATTAATTTGAAGCTATTTTGATCTTTTGTCGAATTATATTAAAATTTGAATACGAGACACATTCGGTGATAAATATTTCTTAAAAATTAAAACCACCTATATGTCTTATATAGTAATTGTTTTAATATGCAAAAAAATAAGTAATTTATGACATTAAAAATTGGAGATTTACTATTTTAAGCATTAAGTTGATTTCCAAATTCGATGTTTGGTACTTTTCATACAAAATTTTAGGTTCACTACCTATCCTTTATTACATTAAGAGGCATTTTTTTGTGTTAGTAAGCAATACTTTTGTCTTTAAATTGAATAATTGACATTAATCATAGTATAATTTACAGAACCTGTATTTGCAGTAATAAATAAACAAATATAAAAAAAATAATTTACTTAATTTTGAATCAATTGATATATGATATTTAAGACAAACATAGTTCTTATAGTAACAGAGAATACTGTTAAAGCAATAATAATCTTTATTTTTAGTGAATAATTTAAATAAAATAATATATTTTATATCATATTAATTAACAGTGCACAAAGCTTTATTCAAAATAAAAATAAATATCTTCAAAATAAATCTTTCATTGACGCATATTAGGTTTGATTTAACAGGTTGACAGAAATGTAAAGAATTAATTTAAAATTATTTCCTTCCAGATGAGATAAAACATATAATTCATTTATCTATTCTAATTTTATAACCAATATAATAAAATAGTTTAGTATTTCAGCAAAAAGTTAATTGAATTTTTCTAAACCATGTTATAATAATTATATTTATTTTTATCATGCTAAATATATCAAATTTGATTTTTACATCATCATGTAACTGTAAAAATTTGTCTGTCAGGAAAGACAAACTTCATTAGCCAAATAATAGCAGTTGAATGCTGTAATAACTGTAGACATACAGCTATTTAATTTTACATAAATATATGAATTTTACTTTTGTTCATATCTCATACATTTTTCAAGTATTCTAAAAGTTTAATTTCACATTATTTTGGTGTTTGAAAGTCATTGTGAGAAAAGAGTGGTGGGTAGCTTAAGCTGGAAAGTATAGATAGATTGGGCATCAGTAACTCTAATGTCGATAATCCATGCAGCACAATCGATGGTACGTTTTTTAAACACAGACACACGTACCGCGTATCAGGACGATTTTATCTCTGACCAAACCCACAAGGACGTCATATTCTTTCAAGAAAGTGATGGCAGACATATTCAAGCCACTTTATTCTGATTTTGATAGACAGTGTTGAAAAAGTGTAAAGATTGAAAATGTGTTAATCTTTTATTTTTATCATGGATTATAAATGTGGGGTATGAGTGGAGAGGTATACATTGACAGATAACAAGAAGTGTTGATAAGGATGACTATTAATTTTATTTAAAATTTGGCTCGTGTTAGGCAAGTCTAGCTGCTTCCTCACTGTACCGAGGTATCTTTTCAACTGCTGGTTCTTTTCTTCTTGCTAATTCCTCTTGCTAGGCTAGTGCTTTGTTCTCTGGGTTTTTCCTGATTCCTGTTGAACTTCAAACAATTGTCCCTCATTAATGGTTAGCATGTGTTTTGTTTGAACCCAAACATGTTAAGACTTGCATCCTAACATGTTTGACTGTATATGACTTGACTGTATACTCCAGTCATAAATAGAACTTGTCAACTATTCATATCCTACATAAATTTCAATGGTTTTTAGTAATTTAAAAAGGTAAACATAATAATAATATAATCAATTTAAATCTTTAAAATTCAGTCGATTATTTTTATGATTATTCAGAGTGCGACAATAATATTTATATGGTTGACCTTTTATAGAATTTATCCTAATCTAAATAAGAATAACATATTTAATTTTGTACCGACATACATAATGATTATTATAAATTGATTTGAATTTTATTATATTTTAATGAATAAATATATATTAGACATTTTGTAGTTTACATGTTTATTGAACTTTATATGTTAACAGAAAAAATAATTTCTAGAAATTCACATCTATGACTTTCAATAAAATAAAGAAATGATGTGTTCGGGCGAACATCGCAATAGACCCCAATAACGGATATCTGCGACAAAAAAGAAAGTAATGTCTGATTAAGTAGTAAAAGTAAGGAAATTAAATAAAAGAAAAAGAACAATAACTTACAAACTTCTATCTCTCCGATTGCTCTTGTCTTGTAAAACAGTATAATTTACCCTCCTACTAATGTTTTTCGCCAGTAAACATTAATAGATTTACTTGAAATGAAATCTCAGCACCTTATATCGATCGTTGACCAGGAAGATTCAAATGAATTTTTCTATTGGTCAAAAACGGATCATCGAAAAACTCCAGAAAGGAGTAATTACATCAAGTTTGACTAAATTTGATAATATCAATGTAACGACAGTTCGAGACGCAAGCATTGAATCAACATCAAGCCGTTGTAAACTCAACATATTTTAAGGCTAGTAATAGTTAGTTTTATTGCTTCAAGACAATTTATAATATAAAGTAGTTATCCATGCAGGGTAAAAAATGGTCGTTAGATAACGAAGCTGCTGAACCATTTTTTAACAACTATGACGAGCACCCAGTGTATATTGCTGACGAGTCGGGGCTGAAGGTTAAGACGCTACCAGAAAAAAAACATTAGTAGGAGGGTACGAGGGTACAAGAGGGAAAAGTCCCAACTATGGAAACAAGAATTTCCCCATAGGAACCGAGTTATGGCCATCCAAAGATCGGGCGCCATAGTGATCGAGTAAACCAACGCCCGGAGCCCCGTCACAAATTATGTACATTTTTAAGTGTTGAGAAAGGAACGTAGTTGTTATTTCCTTCGAATTCATGACAATTAAATAGCTACGAGAAAATGCTAGGAGGATTCGCAGCGTAACATTTTCACAAATCTCTCGGTCGAGAAGACGAAAGTCTTAGACTAGAAAGTGTACACCTAAGAAAAGCATGTGCGTTCCAATGTCAGTAATCCCAAACTAAATTGAAATTAGGTATATCTAAAATTTATTCAACACGGGTTTATAAATTATGATTATACAAAAGCAGAAAAATTCCTGTAACGTCTTAGTAAATTAAATTCTAATGAACGATAGTAAGACAGCTTATATTTTGGTACAAATATGATTTATTTTTCAAAATGCCATGAAGGTACCATGTTTAAATTAACTATATTCAATGTACTTTTTTTGTAAGCCCAAATATATCAACTCAATGATCTTAATCGTATATTTGTTTACCTATTACAGAGATATACTAGTTTTGATGGAAAGTATAGCAAGCAAGCATAAAATATTGTGGGTGAGACAAAGATTAGCAGAAAAACTAGAATTTTTCAGGTTTGATCCTTATAGTAAGTATTCTTTCTATTGTTTCTACAAGACCAATTATTACTTACGTATAACTAGTTACGTATTTTTATCTTATCATTTCAGAGAAAGTAAGATTTTCATAGATCGAACCCTCCCTCATAATCAAATTTGAGAATATTTTATGGTAATTGCTTGCCCTAGCTAATAATATATTTTTCAGTCTAGGCAGACTTATTCGGCTTTTACGTGTAGAGCAGGCTCAATATACAAATGGTAGTCTTACGCGCAGGTAGCTCTTCTCAACTGTAATAGACTGGTCAGCAGTTTCTCCTCGAGTGTAATGGGTTTTCTTCGAATGTGATGTATTCAATAAACTAGAGGATGACTCACGTTCGGTCTAGTTTTAGTTTTGTAGGCGTGCACATGCTAGTATATATCAGCACGCATCATACATATCTTGTCAATACAACATCGTTATTTCGTTTTCAAGAAAATTTTGCGTTTCGTTTTTTCTTATTTTTCTAAAACATCAAATTTAGTTGGGATGATCATTAAATAATTAAATCTTTAACTCTAGGATAATATACATTATTAGAATGCTTGTGAGAGGACCCACAAGTGTCCTATGGGAAAGCTCTAAGAAGTCTGTACATAAATACGTATCACATGTTTTATATGAGTAAAATAATTTATTATATTGTTGTGAAATATCTCACGCGTTCTTGCCAAGACTTACAAATGTTTTAAGGATTATGATCGAATTGTGCGCGATTACGATCTTGAAGAATATTTACAACATGGGATATAAAGCTTCGGTGCTCGTTGCCTCGGTATTATATTATGCAATGCTGAAAACATCCTCCTCAAGCCTATTAGCGCTCCGTTCACTTAAAATACATAAATAAATATTTTATGGGAAAAGAAGGAATCATTTTTACCACTGAAAGCTGCGAAATTGGAGTTTTAAACATGTATGCCTTGTCAATTATTTATTGTAGAGACACCTAAGTGCGATTGAGAAGGATTCGCGTCATTTTACCTCTAGAATATTCCGATTACTTTCGTTATTTAAACTCAGCATTAATACTGATCATTTCAACAACTAACTTAACAGTAATCACCAAATATTCGGCGATAAGTCTGAGTAAGCTATCTCAAAGCCATCCTCAGTATTTCAATAACTACAAGTACATTTCAATGACATATATACAACATATAGACCATTGGAGGCACGAACTTGTTATCACTAAAGAATTTCTTCCACGCTGTTTCGTCAGGGGTAATTTACTTCAAAGCCGAAAAATTCTGAAAGTATTATAAACGCTGCAATCTCATTTCGTACAGTGCATCGTGATATTCTGTGTCCAGAGACTTCCCCTAGTATATCAATAGAGACTAGTACGTCAAATTAAAAATTATGTAGCTTATGGAATAAAGATATTTTGAGATCTGGTGATAGGAGGGCCAGAAATCGTGACACTATCTGTGGGATAATCGGCGTGTCAGTTTACACTTTGAAGGCTACATCTCTCGTACCCAGTTCTGTGAAAGCAATTTTTGATAACTTTCTCGGTAGCTGAAGTAAACAATTACTGATTGAAACAAAGTTTCCGAACCTTCATCAAGGTTCTGGTCTACGTTTATTGTCAAACACTACTATTAAAATGAACTGCATGGTAGCAAGAATAATGGAAATTAATTTAATAGGGGATTTAAGCAGTACAATTCCTCGTGATGAGAGGAAATGCTTTTGAATACTAAGGTTGCGGAGATAAATAATTACAGAGAGAGTGGTACTTGCTTGGCCTGTTGAACAACGTCACTTAGCCTGTTGCAACTTGCATACCCTCGAGTTGTGTGTCAGGGACAATTGAAGCTTTCCCAAACTATCTTGGATGGAAAGTCACAGAGACGAAGGAAATCACAACTCGCGCGGTCAGGGAGAGATAATTTTGTGTGATCTCACGCACAGTACATTGTTCTTGCTTCTCTCTTTTTCTCTAATTAAAAAAGACACCCAGCTCCAGGTATACCATCATTCTTCCTTTTCTAAATAAATAAATATACACACATACTCTCAATAATCATATGCTAGAAGCATAAATGATACAAAAGTACATTTGTCTGCAAAGTTAACCATTTTAGCGATTCGGTATGCTGGTTGATCGAGATCGCACAGATAACACTTTATGAAAAAATCTATTAGGTATCTTAGTTTGACTATTGTGTATATTACAGAAAACAAATTAGTTTTAGGGCAAATCGGAGCAAGGTCCTCGATTATTTTTATATTCGGCACAACGAATATCTATATGAAGGTAATCATTTGTGCCAAGTTTGACGCCAAAATATTAATTAATTAAAAAGTTATAAACAATTTAAAAAAATTTTGATTTTTTTTAACTGCTATAAATCGAAAACTATTTATCGGATCTGGATAATTTTTTTTTAAATACCCATAAATAATTGTATTTTAAAAATATAAATGTCATAATAATATATTTTATAATAACAAAATTATAAACAATTAAAATAAATTTTTATTAAAAAAGGTAACTTTTATTTTAAAAAATGTTGCAATCGATTCCTTGTACAATTTTGTTTAAGAATCCGGAATAAAACGATGATTTTTAATAGGGGCTAGGCAATGACCTTCCAAAAAAGCGCTACCTGCGGCGTTCAACTGGAAGATCGGACCGATAGAAGCATCCCACTACCCCGAAACTTTTCCAGGTAGTTCAATTCTATAAGTCAGTACCATAAACTATATATTATGTAATCGGGATGATATCAGTATAAACGATATTTTATTTACTTAAATATATACAGTTTAATCGTAATTAAATGGAGTGCAATATTTCATATTATTTTAGAAAATATTCGTAGTTTACAAGAAATCTATTTTCCAAGTATAGCTAGAAATTAACAGCCTAGCTATAACATGTTACATTACTCAATATATATTAAGAAAATTAAATTAAAATAGTGAATTATTTAATAATATTTCATAAGGTAACAACCACTAAAATTATGTTACTATATCTTGTAAAGGTGTTCATAAATTAATTATACAAATTTAATATAAAATTTAAATAAATAAAATTGTTATAGTTTATAACAAAATTACACTGAAGTATTCAAGTACGTTTATTTTGTGGTCTTTTAATGTTATAATCTGTAGAATGGGAAGTTCTTTTCACCATCAATTCCTTGCTGTTTTTATTTAGAGGAATACATGCATGATAACTTAAGGTACCATCGACACGTAATGCTGTTTTTAATAATTTTGATAAATTTTGTTCAATTTCTATGTGTTCTGTGATGGTACAGTAAGCAAATGTTATACTAGGATTAGCTTTTTGTGCTTATTGATATAATTCTTCAACTGAAGAAATGCTTACGTCTGAATTTCGCCACCTGGCGATCAGGGCTTAATCATTTCACTGTTTCGACAAGTCCATCACATACGTTTTTTCCATGACAACTTGCGAAAAAGTGCCATTTAGCTTCAATTTCGTATGTCTCATAATGAGAAACAAGAGTTAAAAAATCTGATTTATTCTTATATTGACTTGCAGCTCCATCAGATACATAAATTACTTTTTTAACCTTGTTTTGGTATCTATGTTTTATATAATGAATTAATTTTTGGCGAAACAATATCAGCATTCACGTCATGTTTCGTACTTTCCGAAATTACGACGAAGCTGTCTTCTTCAGTTTTTTCCTTCCCTTCTATATACATTGCAAATTGATAAATAGTTACCTGTTTGCCGTTTCAAGGATTTGCTTGTACCTGGTTTTGATATGCAGTCGTATAATTCTGAGTGAAATCTCCTATGACCTTTATTTCAGATTCATTTAAATTATGCCGACGAGTTTTTATATAATCTTTTTGACTTTTGGCAATAAAGTCATGCTCTAATAAATTATATTTAAACTATACTGTTAGATAATTAAGATAGTTTTTAATATTGTGCGTATGCTTTACAAAATCACACTTTTGGTTTACAGTTTCTCATTGTTTGCAATGAATGAAATCTATAGTATTTTTTTAAATAATTCTCGAACATATCTAAAACACTGGCCAATCCAGGACATTTCGAGCATTTATTAAAAAACAATCTTCACCAGGTCTTTCATGTCATTTTAATTAAAATATCTTTTGCTGTTTGAGGTAACTCTTCATCATACTTTATCATCAAACTCTTCATTGTCATTTTACAGCCTTCTACTAATAGTTTTGGATTTTGGCGGTGAATACAAATGCAAACATTGTGAACACCTTTAGGTTCATTAACTAAAATACACTGATCAGATCGCAACGTACAAAAATATGTAAACCCCAGGCGAAGCTTTAGTCCAATTTCGGCACAGTGTTTTTCAAACATGGTGTAGACTTCTTTTAAATTAGACATAAGTAAACGCCTTTGAATTTTAACTTTCTTTTCATTATCCTTTCTCGCTATTTTTGTGCGATTAGCACCTGGACACGGCCGGCTTATATTATCTTGTAAATAAAATGAGGCAGCAGCACTTTATTTTTTCACTTATTATAGATGTTTTGGTTCTTGAGAGTGGATAAGATAACATTCTTTCCTGTTCACGAAGGTTTTTAGCGGTTTGTGCAAAATAAAACGATCAATTAATTTCTCTTTCTATATCACAGACACTTGTAGACATTGGAATCGCAATTAATATATGTATCTTTTCTGAACTAGTAGTTGCTTTTTCATACGTCGCTTTCAGGTCTGTATAATATACACTTTTTTGTATAAATCCATCTCGATTGCTGTCCATACAGCGACATTTATTCACAAGTAAACTTTTCAAATTATTTAACAATGAATCGAATTTGTTTTCTATTAAATCAGGTATTTAAGCGATGCAATACTATTTTTCTACATTCATTTTCGTCGATCGAAAATTCTTCATCACATTTTACGTGGCAAATATCTTGATCTTCATTTGTATGTCCTAAACGTATGTCATTGTAGTCAGAAAACTTTCTTTGGATCTGTGATATAGCAGTATCTCAAACATGTTGCACATAATCTATCGTTTTCTTTCACTAAAGGAAACCACTTATCCTGAATTTCTGTGAGAACGTGAAGCAAAGATTCTCGTCGACGTCCATGTTTACGCGCTTTGAATGGATTAGAACACTCTGATAATGGCATGGTTATATAATTTTCTTTAAAACTGGATTGAAGTAATTTTACAAAATCTATCGCTCAATAAGAAATTTCACTGTAACGTTCATTGAGATCCTTTCGCTTTGACCATTGAACTTTAAATAGCCCGACTGAGCAAAAAGATTCTGTATTTATACGATTTTCGAAGTACAACTAATTTCAGTATACCAAATTTTAAAATACTACTTAACAAACTAAAGTATTAGAAAAAACATTCAAAGAAAATAACAATTTTTGAACTCCTTAACATAATTATTGCTCGTACTAATTAGCTTAAGGGCAGCCTATTTTCGTTAGTTATTATTGTCATAAATGTTAGTTTTACGCACCACTCTTTAAATAAAGAAAGTTTAGCTGGTAAATGTAGTGACTTATATAACTGAACTACCTGGAAAAGTTTCGGGGTAGTGGGACGCTTCTATCGGTCCGATCTTCCAGTTGAGCGCCGCAGGTAACGCTTTTTTGGAAGGTCATTGCCTAGTCCCTATTAAAAATCATTATCATTTTATTACGGATTCTTAAACAAAATTGTACAAGGAATCGATTGCAACATTTTTTAAAATAAAAGTTGCTTTTTTAAATAAAAATTTATTTTAATTGTTTATAATTTTGTTATTATAAAATATATTATTATGACATTTATATTTTTAAAACACAATTATTTATGGGTATTTAAAAAAAAATTATCCAGATCCGATAAATAGTTTTCGATTTATAGCAGTTAAAAAAATCAAAATTTTTTTTAATTGTTTATAACTTTTTAATTAATTAATATTTTGGCGTCAAACTTGGCACAAATGATTACCTTCATGTAGATATTCGATGTGCCGAATATAAAAAAAATCGAGGACCTTGCTCCGATTTGCTCTAAAACTAATTTGTTTTCTGTCATATATGTATAATACGTTGATGACATTGTCATTGATTTGTTTTAATTTCTGTTTAATTACGTTAATTGCTGCTTAATTCCTCTTTTAATTATTACTGATTAGTACTTATTACCTCCACGTAAATACTGACTCATTCATGCCAAGCAGTGAGCTTCTGCATGAAGCAACCAAAGTGAAAGAGGATATTAGCCTTAATAATTCATACAAGAATGTGACAAATTTCCGAATTTCACAATATGTTTAAACAATCATTTCTTCATAAATCGATTCTGTAGAAATGGATTCTATCTGGAGAATTACTAAAGAAATGACTGTTAATAATATTATTGTAATTTAAATATTTTTTTCGTTCATAATTTTTTAGGCACAATTGGAATATGAGAGTATCAACTCTTTTTGAATAATAATTCATACTATTTTTGAAAAGATTTATAAATTGATAAAATTACATATTTGGTTGAACGAGTAAGAATAACTATTTTAATGATGAGAGTTTGGGTAGAGTTATGTTAAAATTAAAAATCTATTTAATAACATGTTTCGTACTGATTTGGTGCCTATCTCAAGATCTACTGTTGAAAGAACCATTAAACATTTTGAAGCGACTGGCAGTGTCCACGATCTTCCTTATTTTGACTGACCAACTTTGGCAACGAATGTATAGAAATGATTAGACATAATAAGATTTGTATATTGAAGATTCGTATACCAATATCTGCAAACGTTTCGACAACACCAAATAAGTGTGACTACTGGGTATGAAATTCTTAATAAAAGTTAATTCCACCTATACAAAGCAAAACTTGTTCATGCGTTGAATGAAAATGATTTTTACCGTTGGAGAGAATTCTGCGAAGCAATGATCAATCTATTTAGACCATAATCTCCTTTTTAATATAGATTTTATAAGCGAAGCTAACATTCATATGAATGACCTTAATAGACAAAATTGGCGATTTTAGGATGACAGTGATTTTCACTGGATTTTTAAATATACGATTCAATACCCAGTAAATTAAGTGAATGATCAGGCATAGTCAGTCATCAGATTATAGGGTCATTTTTTATTGATGTTAACCTTACAGCTGCAATTTATAAAAATATGCTTTGAAATCAGGCAAGTTACTCATGAGAATCTTCAACGGACATAATTCCAGCAAGATGGAGCTGATCCTCACTACAGTGTCAATTACTTACCAATTACTTGAACAACGTATTCAAAAATCGGTGGATAACGCCGAGGTGCATTAGACTTACCAGCTAGATTACCTGTTTTAAATCTACTTGATTTTTTTTCTATGGGATCACTTAAAAATCCATGTCTATAAGAATAAGACATAAAATTAAAATTATTTGTCACACAGAATACTTGATGAAATTGCAATTATATCAGCTAATCACCTAGTAACCGAGAATTTTTATAATCTATTGTGATCAAGATCTTCAACAGTTTCCTGAATCAACAATATAACACACTCAGAGCGACTGAGTTAAAAAAGAAAGTAAATGAGGTCAATCAGTTAGAGCCATGACGGCTCGAAGTCAAATAGTCACTTTGAAAGATGTTTTACGCTTTCTGACCGAGTTAAATGGACCGCGAGTCTATAATAAATTTTTGCGTACGAGAATATCGACAACAATTTCAAAATTGTAGAAGAATTAAAAAATGTCCTCAAATGACGCTATTTCTCGTATAAAAAAATCCATCAGTTATGCAAATCTGTAAGGTTCTGTTATAGACTAGCTAAGAATCATTTCCAAAGTAATTTTTGGCGTAGAATTCAAAATAAAAAAGCGAAAAACACAATTTTATGCATCATTTTTGGTTATGTTAAATCGCGAATAATTTTTTTGTTTCCAAAAACACATCAAATATCTTAAAGCAGTACTCTTACGCTTTGAAATTCTTTTTAAATTATTAAAAATAATTTTTTTCATCAATATACTGTTGATTCAAATTTAGTGTTTGGCTATTTTGTGAAAGCCTTAAAATAGAACAGATTTTCCAAGTAGCAGATATACCGTATTTTCATGTCTTTTATTAAGTCAGGCTTGACTTAATTTATGTTAATTCAAACATGTTTGAAAGCGTTATTAAGTCAAGCTTTAGCGTCAGAACTATTCCCATACCTCAAATTGTGATTTCCTAAGCAAAAAGTGTGAAAGTAATTATAATTATTTTTTATACGTAAAGGAACTTTTAAAAAAAAAGGATTATTTGGCGTGAATCTTCCATTCTTGATGACTATTATTTCTGTTTATCAAAAACTGTTAGTTTAAGTTTTTAAATACTGTAAAAATACTAACAAAATAAAATACATAGACATTACAAATGTAACAAATTCAGATTTTAATAAATTTAATGATAGACTCAAATGCCTCCTCTTCTGAAGCAGAAAGTTGATCACGAAATAGTCGATGATAATTCTGATGAAGAAAAAGAATCCGATAATTAAGTTTCTGACTCACTTAATTCATTAATTAGAAATTTAAACTTACCCAAAGAGAAATCTGAACTACTAGGTTCATTGAAGGAATTCTTCTTATCCCTGAAACTACTTTTTTGTGATATAGATATCAAGAGAAGGATTTAATAAGTCTTTTTTCTGAAGAAGATGTTTATATTATTTGCAGTAATATAAATAACTTAATAAAACAATTAGGATTAATGTATAACCCTGTAGATTGGAGCTTTTTCTCGAAGAGAAGTTTGAGAGCAGTTCTGCTACATGTTTGAAGTACTTTCTAGATAAGTTCCACACTTTGAGTGACGCCAAAATGGAGAAAGCAATATTTATTGGATCAAAAATACGATAACTGATGAAAACCGTTGAAAAGAATGCTTGAAAAGTCCTACATACTGTAAAATCTTTTCGCTATGTATTCGGATGAAAAATCATTATAGATACTGATCATCAACCTATAGAGTGTCTTGAAACTGTTAATCAATACTTTAGTCCAAAAGTAGCGGTTTCAATTATCAGAATATGATTATGAAATAGTCTATCGCTCTAACAAAACTGTAACGTTGACACCCTCTCGAAATGCCATTCATTCTATTCCTATAAATGTATTAACCAGAAAATAAAAAATTCTAGCGAAATAACCTTCCCATACAATAATTTATTCTATCGGATAATGCTTATAACGCCCGAGCCATCCATGATATTATAATTGTATACAAAATTAAAGTCGAGAAAAAAATATTTAAGTAAAGAATGTAGAGAAAATTTAGCGACAAAGAAAGAAAAAGAGCTCGAACAGTGATTGAATTTCATATCACTTAGTTGTGATGGAAGCCTTTCTCTCGCTCTCTCTCTATTACGCTGGAGTTTGAAAATAAAGAGCTGGATTCTAACTCGAGTAGGATTATTAATTAATTCACATTAATTAAGTATTCACTACTATAAAATGTATATTGGTTACACAAGCCCAAAAAAAGTAGATTGAAATTCCGATGAGACAGGTTTAATCTTATGTATTTTTCAAAACTGAAGCCTTATTCGAAGAAAGGGGCTTAAAGTTTAATTTTATAAGAAATATCTAAAAAATCATGTTTTTTTTAGTTTCTTAGACTTTTCTAAAAGATTAAAAGTAATAGCGTTAACCTATCTTTGAATTCAATTTATTGTTGGTTGGTATATGTAGTGGAAAAATTTTAGTACAAAAAGTATTTACAAAATTACAATAAAAAATAGATTAATTCGTTGAAATGTAACGACGCAATTGAAATATGATATATCAATTTTATTATACCGTGGTTAAGTCTCTGATAACAACAAAAACTTCATTTCTTGAAGTAATGGAATTTTTTATAACTCGTTGGTAAGTAATAAGTTCATTCTATTATGATTCTTAAAATTCTTTTCAAGAGGAGTGAGTATTATACCAAATCTTCCACCTAGATGAAATTGTGGATCAACATTTTGCGTTTTTATAAAAAATCTTTTGATGTTTGTGATTCTAAACAGATCAAAATATACTAGTGGATATGCATGAATTTTGTCATTTAATAAACAATTCTATCAACTTTCTCAAACTTATAAATGATCATAGTACACCCTGTTATAAATGGCAAATGGCTTATTTTTTCACAACGGTTTTATTGCGACTCAGCGGTATAAACGAATTAAGTGATTCTTTTCGTTTAATTCAATGTCATCTACTATACCAGTAGCTTCATTGGCTAACCCATTATCTATACCAATGTTTCTTTAATGATGTAAGGCTTGCCTATAATAAAAGCAACGTGATAAGACGAACCATCTGTCTAGCTAGAATTTGTTGCATTTTATGTTTTAATTTTGATATCTACTAATTATTAGAGCATTTTAATAAAACTTCTTTTCGTGTAAACAAGCAAAAAACAAAAGTGATGAAGGCTCAGTTGATCATCAATCAAAATATAGTCATTGACTAAATTTATTAGCAAAGTAGCAAAAGCTAATTAATATATGACTAATAATGTAGGCTAGTTTCATGTATGACTTAAATGAGCTCTTAGAATTGTAATTCTTACCAAGGTGTAGGTGTAATAATAATAATTTTTATCTTCTTTATTTGAATTTAACTAAAATCGAAATTTGTCTCACTGATCGAAAATTCCTTAGATCTCTAAAAAGCATTGTTATGACAATATACCACTATTTCATATTCTATTACATTTTCAAAACATAAGAAACAGGTAATTTTCATTTCATGTGCTCACTATAGCTATAGTATATCATATAAAGCTGCATAACTATAAAGAAATAGAGAGAGAAAGAGAGAGAAAGAGAGTTTAAGGTTCAATTTTGTGTCTATCTCTACTGCTATCAAAAAGAGGCACTTGGAGAGAGAGAGAGCCAGAGAGAACAGTTTTAGAAAGACAATATATATAAAACGGTTTCTCTCAAAACTAATTAGAAATCGAAAAGTTAAAACTGACAGTTTTGAAATTTCGTGAACACAGATAATTGCTAAGTAATATAAAAATAAATATTGTATAAGATGTAGAAACGTAAACATCATTTTCTAGACATGGATTGAAGTCCATTTGAGAATACATTTTCAGAAATATTGAATTCCAGCATCAACACTGTATTGAGTGTAACCATTAAATAACACAGGCCGACAAATTTCTCACCCAGAAACGGGACCTTTTGTGCCCGAAGGATTTTGGTGCGCTGAATCCGAATTCGACCTCAGAATTAACCCTATATGTCAGGTTTTCGAGATATCCTAACCTGCAAGTGCAAAAAACACGCTTTTTGCTATATTCATGGTTATGTAACCATTGCAAATAAATTTTTTTTAACCGATAGCGCCTTCTTGAAGCAACATTCTTACCCTACAAAACCGTGTCCTCAAATTTTAAATATCATTTTTTTAGTGAGATATGGATGGTTGAAATGAGTTACTTTTCCAATTTCAATACTACATTTGAATGTATCCAATTGTTCAAATGAACCGATATACAATATCTATGGTTCTTTTAAATTGTATTATTCAAATTAAATGCGAAATTACTCCAGAATCACAAATTTTCCTAACCTAAAAATGCAAATAAGGACTAAACTGGATCTTGAGAAAAATTTTTGAAGAGACGTATAGGAGAATATGAAGAAATTCCTTAGCCCCTGAACCCTGTAACAAGCGAGTGTATATTCCCAGACCCTTGAATCCTAAAGGCATTAACCCTTTCAGTGACGCAATGAGTACGTGAATTCGATCGTAACCTTAATATGCTACCCGAAAATTCTTGGCGTCGCTGTTCGAATATGGCAGACCGTCCAAACGTTTGATATCTGATCTGATTTGAAGGAAATTTTTTTCCATTTTTACTTATTTATATATTTGAGGAATCGATGAAGTTAGATTTTACGAAATTAAAATTCATTGTGAAGTACTCTCTTCTTTTTTAGTTCAAATTCGATTAAATCAGACAGTTTCGTCAAGATCCAGTTTAATCCTTATTTGCATTTTTAGGTTAGGAAAATTTGAGATTCTGGAGTAGTTTCACATTTAATTTAGGTGATACAACTTTAAAAAACCATAGATATTGTATATCGGTTCATTTGAAAAATTGGATACATTCAAATGCAGTATTGAAATTGGAAAAGTAACTCATTTCAATCATCGATATCCCACTGAAAAAAAATGATATATAAAATTCGGGGACATGGTTTTGTAGGGTAAGAATGTTGCTTCAAGAAGGCACTATATCGGCTTTTAGAAAAAAAAATTTATTCGCAATGGTACATAACCATGAATATAGTAAAAAAGCGTGTTTTTTGCACTTCTAGGTTAGGATATCTTAAAAACCTAACGTATAGGGTTATTTATGGGGTCAGATTCGGATATAGCGCACCAAAATCCTTTGGGTCCATAATGTCCTGCTTTTGGGTGAAGACTTTCATTAAATTTTGTCGGCCTGTGTAATTAATGTGATTTTGTTGACTTGCTTTCTTTATTAGTTTCTTCTACATTTGACTAATATAGCATTAAATCATTTTACTTTCATTTTCTAGGTATTTTAATTGTAGTTATATCTGTTTTTATTGGCTTCCTTTTCATCCTCTTGTAGTTATTTGACAGAGTTACTTGAATAGAATAGAATAGAATAGAATAGAATAGGCTGTGATGGAGACATGTATGGATTTTTTAATATTTTTTTACATGAATAAAAATTTGAATTTCAAAAATGTTGTATCATTTTAAATAACAAAATTTAATTCTTTATTTACTTGAAAGATAACAGGAAATTCGTACTGTTTGACATTTCCTTCCCTTAGTATATTTGTTTGTCCTTCCATAAGCTCATAATTTGCTATTGTAATTAACCAATCAATATTTTTCATATTGATTTGATAACCTGTTCCTTTAAGAACAAGTTTCATTTTAACCATGTATGGTATAATACAGGGTGTTCCAAAACGTTCACACGCGGATAGTACCACCGCATTAAGCGACCAAAATTTGATTGAAATGTTTTACGACTCTACTGCTCATGATGCATAGATTAGCGCAAATTAACAATAATGGTTAACCAATTCAAGCTCGATAATTAGTAAGTAGTTAGTAAGTCCTATTTTTTTGGAAAATAATAGAAACGGTAGGAGTTTTGGAAGCATGTGGATTCAACGGACGGTTTTTCATTTTTGGCGTATAAGGTAGTATTGTTGCAAATCGAAGTTTTTGGATTAAATTCAACATTCTTAACTCTCTATACCCTTTTATAGAAAAACTTTTTTCACCATGTTACTTAGAGATCGATTAAGAGAGTGAAAAATATACAATTGTGTAATAATTAAAATTGTAGGTAAAAATTAAGATTATTTTGTTATCTTCTATTAATAAGTAGAAATGTCAAATTAATGATTTTCAATTACATTGATTTGACTCGTCATACCCACTAACTCATTGTATGATGGTACAAACAACTTATTATATTTTGATGAACCCATAAAAGAATGTGATTTAAAATTATTTTACAAACTTTTCCAAATTTAGATTAAATTTTAAAGCCTGCCAAAAGTGTTCCTTTTCAATTTATATTGGACAAATAAAAGTGAATACTTCTATTTAATAAACGATATTTTGATACATTTTAATAATTTATTTTAATTCAATAAATGATCATATTAATATGCCAAATGACATAATTATATTTTATATACTTTTTCAGTTCAAAGAAGTGCTTTATACAAAGAAAGGAAAAAGATAAAAAGTCTATAATACATTAAAAGTGACATTAATCATGAAAAACTAGGATTGGAAAAGAATATTAGAGTGGAAAGTAAGAACAGTGTAAATTTATAAATAAAGAGACGTTTTCACTTGTACAATTTGAATTATTTTACCCTCTTATAGACACAAATAAAGTAGATGTTAATTACACTTATAGCTTTTCCATTCAAGCTATAAATATCAAATATGTCTTTTTATTCTTAAATGAAAATCGTAGTTTTTATACGAAATGAAATAAAAATTTTCAACAGCGGTCTGCAGGTAAGTAAAAGAAATGGGACAAAACCGTCTCCTAGAGAAATCAATTGAAACAGCGGTAAAATAGTTCCAATTTTTATTTTTTCACTCCCTGAATAAAGGCTAATAAATTAAGCTTAATTTTAATAAATTTAATATCAGTATCTAGTAAAAATATTGAATCACAACAATTTGTTTAACATTATAGAAGTTCATGTTAAATAAATAAAATGATTTGATAACCTATTTTTTAATCTTTAGTGTCCTCAATACCCCTTTTATTACTTTAATTTAAAAACCCTTTTATACTCTCGCAATTCTTGCCCTCCTTCCTCGCTTACCCTTTTTTTCGTTTAATACGTATTAACGATTCGAATGACATTTATGTATGACACTACGATGATGAATCTGAACACTTATGAATACAAACTCCTTTCCCCCCTTTTTCTACCGTATCTTTCACAGCGAAATACTGAAAATGAACTCTATCTGAAAATCGAAGGGATGAACTTGTTTATATATTAACGACATAGATATGGAAGAAGCCATAAAACAGTAGTAGAAATTTCAGAAAGAAAGCAAAATAAAGAAGAGGTAGAAAAAGAAAGAAAGATTTATTACTTGACTTTTTTTTACTTCCTAGAGGCTGAGCCTTAAAATGAGGTTTCATCAGGTACTACTATATCTTTCTTGATTAATTTTCTTGGTTCAATGTTCGCAGAAATAGACTATTTATCCATTACGAATGCATTATTTTTTCTTGGTACCTATGGGTATATAACCTTCATCTACCTGCGATGATTTCTTGTCTCTGTATTATCAGGTACTAATTTGATGTAATAATCATCGAAAGATGGTGACTTTTCCTATAACGATTATATCTTTAGTTTAAAGCTTAAGTGAATATGTGACGATACGAATTGTCATAAGGGTTATTGAGAGTGACGTAAGCAACCAACCAACATTTGCTGTTTCTTGCACAAACTTTATACTTGACACTATAACTAACATCACGATATTAAATAGTAAGTACTTTCCCTGACTGATTTTCTTCTACTAGGGACTTTGTTGAAATAAAAATACATGTCAGACGATAGTCTGAGATTTTTCTCACCATTTGACTTACATTCGCATGTTACGAAACAATTATTGGCAGTGAGAGAGTAGAGCTAAGATGAAAGTAATGATTAGGTAGTAATCCGGCTACTTCGCGCTGCAGTGTTGTCGAAATTTAGAAAAAATGAAATATGGGGATAGCTTGTGAGGGGTATAATAGCGTCGCAATGACGACAAATGAAAAAGTGGTTATTCGTGAGCATTGTTAAATGTACACTTGAAATTCATAATTGTAATATAGTGATGCAATGGTTCTAATCGATTTGTCCAAGTCAAATTTTCGTTATAACCACTATCACCCTATGCTCTTTTTTATAAATAGTACAAATAGAAATATCTTTCGAGAATTTATATTTAACGATTACTATTATTGAAATAAAAATACTCGTATTACATTGCATTCCAGGTCGAGATGAGAAACTATTCATAATTGTAGCCTATTATTTAATGGAAATTAAGAGAGAAATGAAGAAAAGGTCAAGGCTTTGTACTTATTTTTAGTAATAAAGAACATGATAAAAATCACTCTGAAATAATCTTTAATTTTCTGATGTTTGACGGCATTGCATCGATGATTGTTTATTTTCCTCAATACAGCGTTTCATTCACCAGGCTATACGTTTGTTTATATGGCAGCATAGCAGCGTATTCAAGTAAGCAAAGAATAGACATAAGTTGAGAACGTTTTGAGTTAATAAAAGAAAATGTAAATGATCCAGAGATAAAAAAGGACATTGATCAATGTACAAGAATGTCAAAAATACGGGTATACGATAAATTACTGTTTTAAAGTTTCGGTACATATTAATTACACAAAGTTACCTAACAAAAGAATGCCTAATCAAGAAAAAAGGAAAAATATTATATGTGCTAATTATCCAAAAAATAATACTGTCAGTATTAAAAATTATTCAGTACGTAAAGAGTTACAGCAAAAATTACTTCCAGCATTATAGGTAAATATAGTAACACATTACAAACAAAGCAAACAACCTATCTTAATTACTAATCCAAACTTAATACTAATCAGTAAGAGTTATGTTAAATCTCATATTCGTTTTATAATACATCTATATATTTCTTATGGTCGATTGAATGTTCTGATTTATTCCCTAATGTGCATGCTATAATATAATATATAGCATTTATTTATTATTACGTATTATATGCCTTGAATAAGAACTTTTATAAGATTTTTAATTTTTGTATTTGATTTAGTTGAACTGTACTATACATAGTTTTAGTAGAACTGTAGGTATCTATTTTTTTGTTATATTTTATTGATATTTGAATTTTTAAGGTCAAAAAGCTTTTCAGCGCAGACATGACAACATACAATTGTTATTTCTAATTGTTTTTATTTTGTATCTTTAACACAAACAAAATTTACTGAAAATATCAATTATACAGATTATAAATAAAAAAAGGAGTTAAATAAAAAGAAATGTTTATTAGTTTTTATTTAACTCTTTTTTTTGTTTTGTATTAGTTTATTAATATCCAATACCCAACGAAACCAAAGATAAATATTTAGGGATATACCGGGGTTGTCTACTAACGTGGCTTAATCATATATAGGCCAATCGTAAGGAACATAATCTAAAAATACAAACATTCTACTGGCTTCTAGAAAATAAATCGAAACTTTCACTTAACAACAAAACATAAGTATAGGCATCAAATAGCTTTATTTTTTATTTCTAAGTTGTTACATATGCGGCGCTCCGAAATGCGTTTTACGAAGTCTCATTTATACCCTAAGAATTTTAGTTGTAGTCAAAAGCCTGGAGTGTCGGTAATATTTATTGGATACAGTTTTCTGTGTACATAAATATCAAAATGGAATTTTAAAATTTTTTTATATCATTTCAAACATAAACCTTTGCTAAGAGCTAAAAATTTATTACATTTTTTAGGTTTTGGTTGTGCCTCTTATTGCCTTTTGGCAGTACTTGCTAGGCTTATAGCTTGCACTATTTCCAATGCATCCCTTGCTATGGGTTAAAGTGCTCTAAATCCTGCAAAAACTGGCATGAATACTGGAAGAAAGCCTCCAATTTTTGAAATTAGAAGTATCCTTGCAAACGTATACTTCCTTTCTACTAGTACTTTTAATAGTTTAACGTGATGTACGCAAAGATCACAATTTTTTAATTATTACTGAGAGTATTAAGTATTTTGTTAGATTTAGACGTTTTTTTAGTGTTAAGGTCTTTTTACTTTACTTACTACTGTTTTATCTTTCTTTAAAATTGTATCTTTATTTGGTGAAAATACTTTAAAAACACATCAACAGAATCTACTCTTGTAATACAAGAATATTTCTTACATGGTGATTTATTATTTTAATTTAAAGAGTTATTACTCAATTTGGTTTATCATAATTGCATTCTAAATAATTTAAACTTGTTTCTTTATCTAACTATTAGATTGTTTTTTACCATCGAAATATATACCTAAACCTGCTTCTGCAAAATATCGTAAAGACATACATTTTTCTACAATATCTAAGGCTGCTAAAAGATTTTTCAAAATTATTCAAAACTAAAACTTCATACTTAATAATATATCCAGTTGCAACCGAGTCAGTTATGAATCTAATTTTTTTAAATATTATTTAACCCATTAAATTCTATACCTGTATTCAGTGCTTGATTCTTGTTTGATCTATTTTGTTTATATCCTGTAAGAATATAAGAGTTTATTTAACTCCTAGATACTTTTCTTCTATTTTGGTTATTACCTCTACCATGAACACGACCCCTACCTCTAATATAATTACTTTTATTACTTTTATTACTTGTATCTTCTTCTTTTCTACCATTTTTTTGTTAATTATAATTACAAAGTTGAACTATCGTTAAAAAAAATTAGTTGGATCAATTGGATTTGATGTAAATGTCATTTGAACTCCCACGGGCTTCTGTATGTTTATATTTTATTTAGATATCAAACAATGAAGTTTTAACCACATTTTCTTTGGGTAGACAAAAGAAAATTTAGCAGTACTATATTAAATAATCACTATGAGTAGTCATAAATAATTAAACATTGTCAACGCAAAATAATGAAAAATAATAATTAAGACCTGAATATTCTTACATAGCTGTATGGAGAATGATATGTAGAAAATTAATTTAAAATTAATTTTTTATTTCATAATGAATTTTTATTGTGAAATCATATATTTGAACGTTTTGAACGTTTGCTGATTGCGCATCTGTTAATAACACTGAATTAGGTCCTATATTTTTGCAAAAATCAATAAATTTATCTTGAGATATTTTAGTCAAATGAGTGTACAATAAATTAAAGTAAATATTTAGCCAAACTAAAGAATATAGATAAATGTAAAAATGATACTATAAGTGGGGTTGTTCGGCGCTGATGATTAACGAGTTATCATGTTGCAAGGAAGTGAACATTGATGACTCAACTTAGAAGACAGAAAGGTTTATAGATCACCGTGTTTGCCCTGACACCGAGTCAATGCAACCGTGAACATCTTTGAGTCTTGTCTGATCAAGCAGTTTCCCAAGCTTTTAAAATGAAAGCCCACTGCTTTCAATTATTTGTGCGAGAATTCGCGAGGGTCATTTATTAATGGAAAGAACATATTATTCTCTCTCTATCTCTCATTTTTACAAGTAGTAGTACTAATAACCGGAGAAACAGTAAGAGCAATGGATAGTATGAGAGTTCTAATTACCGCGTCGAGTAGAAGTTCGGAAGGTATACCAATGTGCGACAGAATGTGGTCGCAGCTAGTAAATATAGTCAGCACAGTTGGGCTGAAAGAAAAACTGATACTGTGTCAGTCTTTTAATTTTTCGCCCATTTCCCCTTCTTCCGGAAGGCACGCACGCCCAAGATTTAAGAAGTAAATGCTCCTTCAGACCCAATTAGCGCGTATATATACGAGTGCGTCACTGTACATAATATAGGTACAGAGCACTAAAATTAATAAATAGCCTACTACTGCTAACCCTTTAAGAACGGAAGGATTGCAAACGCTGTAAATTCGAACATCGAATACTAATTATTTTTTAAGGAAAAGTATAGATGAATTAACTAAATCCATGGAAAAGAAAGAGAGAGGAAAAAGAATGTATTTGTAAATCAAAATAAATGTTGCCGCGCTATAGGCTATCGTATATTATACAATTTACAATTAATAGAAAAAAGTGAAAATTTGACATATTTTTTGTAAGAACAGACACTAGATAGCGTCGAGGCCAAGGGTAGGATGTTGTTGTTGACGCGATTGAAGACTTCTTTTCAAATAAGGTTTCTCTTTTAGGGTTGTTTATGAGTCGAGACAGAAAATAGTAATGTGATGCTTCTTCTGGACGTAACTTCTTTTGAACCAGCTTTCTCTTACTCTAGAATTTGATCTTCCCTTGTAATTCTTGATAACTAACTATGGCTCTAAGTATGTGTGGCATAGAATTCAGCTCATGTTGACTAAGAATTACTTTTCTTGAATCACTGATTAATGAATCAGTGATGGAGATTTTCGTACTCCCTCTCTCCTTCTCTCTTTCTACAACGGTTGTGAAACTCTTCTCTCTCTTTTTCCTACTTTTCCGTAATATACCTCTGATAAGCTGTAATACACATATACCTCTATTAATTACTTAATCCTAAGTCTCTCTTCTCTTTGCTTACAATATCGTCAATCATCTATTGATCGACATAAACGCTAGCCAATGAAAAGCCTGCAATAAAATAAAAGCAAGCAATGAGAGCACTGTGTCACTACTGCTTAACGTTAGACTTGACTTTTGGCTAAGAACATGGAAAAAAGAGAGAGAGATTAGATTAGACTGCCTTTATTAAACCATGGTATGACTCCATGTGGTTAGATTAATCTTATGAGAGTTTTCATTTGTCTTGTAACACAACTAAAAATTATAAACAATAAGAAGTGTTTGAATATAAATTAACATTAGGTTTTTTCTCTTTCTCTCTCTCTCTCTCTCTCTCTCTCTCTCTCTCAACTAAGATAGGAGATACTCAAGCAGAAAACTTTCGTAAACATAATAATCAGCTTGTGCCTGTAGGCGGGTGTACGGAAAAAAAGAAAGCAGTGGTAACATTTATTTACGATTGCGAATGTGGAATTTTATAAGATTGTCATTGGATCTGTTGATGCGAAAACTACACTGTTATTGCTGTTATTGCTGAAAACATAATCTGACTATGGTTTTTGCCTGGGTAAACCATTATTAAACGAAATATCACATAAGTCTTCCTCAGAGAAAATCGGAATCAGGTCCAAAGTGTCTCGCAAATCTTTTGCGTTCTCATTAATAGATCAAAACATATTTAAGTTAAACTGGCCTAACATAAACGTCGATGGTAATCCGACTCGTAGAGCCAACCCAGCTATAAGGTTGCAAAATTCCAGGTAAAATAGTTTTCTTGATGTTTTCTTAGCAACAAAATAAAAATCGAATTGCACTTATAATGATAAAATGACCGAAGTAGAGCGCACAATGTGAACTATAAAATTAAGTAATGATATATTCAAACAACAAGAATATTACTCCCGAAATATAAAAGGGTTCTCCGTCTCATTTAATGCACGAAAACTGCAGATAGCTGTAACATGCTGCAACGGTGGCTTGGCGTTGAGGTGACAGCGTAAACTATAAAACGTTTAACATGGTCCTAAGAGGGTAACAAAAACTGACGAAGCAATGTAACGGCAAAAGATTTGGAGTTGAAGTACGTCTAAAGGTCAAATTAACGAAAAGTAATGATATATACTTACAGTGATTTGTAATTGCATAAGAAAATAAAACTTCTTTATCAGAAGCATAGAAGCCACTACTTGAAATCAAATCAACTCGAAAGAATTGAATAAATTGACGAATAAGTCAGTATTTCAATAGAGCGATTTAAAGTACGTCTAGAGACTTTCCGGAAGAGAGAAAAGGATACATGGAATAAGTTAGACCTTTGTTGCATTATTTATAAAATCTATATCATATTAACCTTTTTTATACATTATAAATTATACATCGAAGATAATTACTTACTATAAATATAGGGAATCAGTCAAGCAAATGAAGAAATGGCTCGACATGAACCAAAGAACCAAGTTAAAAAAATTAATGAACTGTTCGGGTTGTTATTAAAATTACGTATATTATTTATTTATCATACACATAAAATTACTTTACCAAAAATTGCAATAGAAAATTATAAAATATGGAAATAAAAATTAATTGATAAACCTACGAGACCAATTAACTATTAATTCATTGCCAGTGTTGTATAAAAAACAGCAGAGTGGAGCATTTAATAACGATTAAAAATAATGTATTAGAATAATCCAATAGAAATATACTTAATTAAAGTAGGATATGATGTGTCATACACAGTAAGTGGGAGACCGTGCAGATCAAGAAGGAAAACACTTCTACTTTAATCGGCACAAAGATTTCTACCTTAATCAAAATCGTCAAGAATATTGAATCAACTTATATACAACGTAAATGTAGTCGTGTAATTTATTTTAGAGTTACAATTGAACAATATTCAATTTTTACATTATATCTTTAAATAATATTTGTTATTGTTATTATGTTTATAAATTGTATTCTATAAAATGATATGAATTAAATAATTCATTGATCATTTATTTGATATATTTGTTTCTTTCTAGATACAACGTATCATTCTTTCATGATTTGCTTGGGTCCGTTTGCATCTCTTGATCCCACGCAAAAATAATTCTGAAGGTCAAGTTTTAATAAAGATGATAATTCAGTTATCATTTTCTGAAGGGAAAGGAAGGTCAAAAAAAGGGTAGTAAACATATGAGAATATGATCTTAATTGATTCCATTCATTGGATATTTTTTATTACAATAAAATAACTTAATTAACACAAAAATAACACTTTCACTCATTGAATGTATAGATGATATTTTCATGTTTTGGTGTATTATTGATTCACGTATATGATTATCAATGGTTTCTAGATTGTATTACATAATCTTACACCACACATTATCTTTAGATGCTAATGCAGTTATTCAAGAATAACTTTGATTTATGGCAACTTATAATCTGATTTACGATCTATGTATAAACAAATATATTATTTACTGTCAAGCTATCTGAGTTTTAATGATCAAATATGCTATGTAATTGATCATAATTTTTTCGAATTTTCTCTTTATCAAAGCTATAACTTTTTAACTTCCAAAACGATTTCCCTGGAAAAGATAAAAAGTTTACAATTAGAATAATAATATAAATGATATACACATTTTTAGATAGCTTTATTTTCTTATTTTTCTAACTTCTAATTTCTAACTTTTAAAAATATTATACTTCCTTCTAAGGGGGATAGTTTATATTTGGAATCGATCGAATTTTCGAAATTGAAGTACGATTTTAAAACTTTGCTTCAAATAACGTATTACTTTGAAGGAGGCTGTATTTGGCTGGCTTAATATGCTAATTTTTGAAAAATCAAATAAAATAAAGATTAGATAATAATTTAAGAAACATCATTACGATTCAATAATGTAAAACGTTATAATTAATAAAAACTAAAAATTAGATTAGATTTTTGTTGTTGACATCTTAAGGTACAGTTATAATTTCTACTCATAGCAATACACGCGTAATACATAATTATTAATAAAAATAGTAGTAAGTATAAGTTATACAACACTAGAGAATGTATTATTTGCTATAATTAATTATTGTACATATTTTTCGAAATAATTTTAAATTAGCATATTGGCAGAAATTCCCTTTGGTATACCAAGATATCATTGCAATTTCCATAGTATTGATACTAATTGAATAAAATAAAAAGTATTATATTACACCAGATTTGGTTTAATATCAGTATTCTTTCATCGAAAATAATTAAAAATAATACCAATAAGAGTGCTATGTATAAAAACTATATTTTAATTAACTCAGTTTACTTCGAATGCAAGGATAGCATAGCAAAGTAAATTTAAAGTTAAGTGTGTACCTATATGTAGTTTAAATAAAATTGAAAAGAATTGAGCCGAGCAACATCAATTGCAAGATGTGAAAAACAAAAATATCGACGTTTCTATCAAGATAAATATTTTTAATATTTTGAATTTAGCTGCGAATAAAAACGTATCTAACCATCAACTTTTCCGTTTTATTCAGTAACTCATTACACACCTTCGGCGTTTAGAAGATGTACCTTATGTCGAAAGAATAGCACAGATGGATACAAATTGTGAGAAGGTAGATTTTTTATCATCACCATGAGCTATATTCATTCAGTCTTTGATATGAGCAGTCATGTTTACACAGTTTGTACTTTTCCCATAGATATACAAAAATATAAATTTTTCAATTATGAAAGTGAAAGATAATCTTAATAATTTAATAAATGACAAATTTACAAACGACGGAAAATCTAACGAACTAATTACTGTCTAAAACCTGCGATAACCAGTATGTCAAGTGTGATAAATAGCAAGTATGAAATACTAAAATCTTTAAAAAAACAAGAACGGGTCTTCTCCCGAGACAGGTCGTCGATTGCAGCACGTGAGTGATTTTGTTAGACTGGCTCGGGTAGTAAGTATAATAAATGGTAGTATTGGAAAAAAGTACCACTTTTTATTAAGAAGATTATAATAAAAATACAGAAATAATTCGAGATTACTAATTGGCGCTGATTGCAAATAGTTACTCGTCTCAAGATTATAATTATAAATATGAAGATTCTATGAGAATATTTCCATGTCAGTTGCACGATCATACAGTTGGCCTTAGTACCGTAGACGTGAAAAGGAAAGTTCGAATCTATTTCGACTATGGCTACTCAATCCAATACTCATGGGTGGAGGTATCAATCAGAACGAGCGAGATTTTAATCTGTTGCAAATAAAGTGCATACAGTCAGTGACTTAGTAGACTTTAACCTCGTTATAAGATTGCGAATGCGCTGTCGAAGCTACAGGGTAATTAACACATAAAAATATCACCTGGAAAAAATATAGAATTACTCATAGTTGACGCTTAACATGCAACAGACTTCATAAATCAGCTACTGTAATTGAAATTAGTATTAAAAATTAAAAAACTACTATCTGAGCTATACCAAATTGCTCTACTTCAGGTATTACTCATAAAGATGATCAATTCATGTCTAACGTAATACTGGTAGTTCAAACAATTAGACAGAAGAACCCTGAAAAGAAATATCAGTTTATTACAATGAGTCATTTCTCTCACAGTTTTTGTTTGATTTGAGATGAAATAAAATCATACAAAGCAGTGAATGTCTTAAGGAAAACATTACGAAAAAAAAACAATCCTTTGCAGAGGTATCTCAGAGGAGTGACGCCGATAGTGGCAATAGATATTTATTATGGAAATCCTCAACAAAGTAAAAAAACACAGCTTAATGCACTCCATGTATTAGAAAGCGAAGTAAAAAATGAGTCAGAACTCCATTTTATGAAATAAATATTGTAATAATCTAAGATGTTATTAATAAAAACTGAAAATTAGATTCGATTTTTTTTGATCGATCAATCGAATTTTGAATAGAAAAAGCTCATACGTTTGCAAATCACTTATGTACATTTTTGAACCACATCCAAAAATAATTAATGAGCAAATACTAAACAAATAAAACAAAATAACTCATGCATTTAATAATACTACAGAACAAATTATTCTAAGAGTTACCTGCTTTAGAAATAAGATTCTTAATAATTGTTTTATGCCTTTTTTCGTCTATGCTCCTTTGCTATAGAATAGAAAGTAACAGAGACTATTTTAAAATCCAAACTTGGTAAAGAAGCAGAACTTCTAATTGCATACAAACCGATCAGCCTTCTACCAGTAATTTCAAAAGTTTATAAAAAACCATTATAGTTAGAATTAAGCCAATAATAGTTAATAGAAAATTTATCACTATATTGGATAAATATATATATATAATCATTCCACAATAGAAGAAGTGACGAGATAGTATCTGCTGCGAAAAAATTCCCTTGAAGAAAAATAATATTGAACTACTATACTCTTAGAGTTTCCCAACGCAGATCTATGAGCTACTTAAAGTGTTTTTACGCGATTAGTCCTTTCTAATAAAGAGAAACAATCATATAACAAAACTCTATCAGTTAAAGGGGGAGTACCACAAGGCAACGTTTTGGAGCCAACATTCCTCTTGTAAACGGAGAACCTGCCAATGTCAAGAAATATCATGATAGTAATTCACCCATATGTTACAGATTTTCTAATTACTTGACCATAATGTCAAACTGATTGAACTTATGGATAGTTAAAGTAAAGAAAAATAAATCCATTTATACTACATTCACACTAATAAACTCTAGTTCAATAAATAGTACAACTATTCCACAAAGCAATCACGTAAAATACCTTGATATACGATGTCTGGCTATTAATAAACGCGACTGCTTATGAAAAAGAATGTTATTTTAAAAATTCTACGATTAAATACTCCCCATCAATGTTGTCCCTTCCCCTAGCCACACACCGTTCCATTTGTTTTTCTATTAATCAAAGTAATGTTGGAAGTCTTTTTTTGTAAGAGCATTTAGGGGCTCCGCCAATTATTGCTTCATCTCTTTCATCGACTCAAACCAGGTTCCTTTCAAGGCAGATTTGATCTTCAGAAACAGGGAAAAGTCGCAGGATGCTAAATCAGGTAAGTACAGCGGGTGTTCGAACACTAGAGTGTCTCTAGCGGCTAACTAATATTTCAGCCAGTGCGTTATGGGGAGGTGTATTGTCCTGGTGCAAAATCCATAACTTGTTTCTCTACAACTCCGGGCATTTTTTACGAACTCGCTCTCGCAATGTTGTCAAAACTTTCAAATAGTAAGTTTGGTTTACAGTTTCATCCTCTGGAACTCATTCAGTCATTACGATGTCGTTGATGTTGAAAAAAACAATTTTTATTTTCGTTCTTCAGAAAACCGTTTGTACCATTCGAAAACAAGCGCACGAAATAGAGAATTCTCACCATAGGCCTCTTTTAACAACTCATGACACTCAGTTGGGGTTTTTTTTATTTAACGAGAAATTTCATATTGTTCCATTGCTCGTTTTTTCGTCACACATTGTTATCGATACGAAAAAAACGAGTTCGTTTCTACCTTTTATAGATAAAATACTACTATAGCGACAAAAACGTGTTTTCGTACTGTAATAGTAGACGCTTCCAGCTATTCAACGCGGCAGTCATTTCCTCCCCTCCTCCTCTAGGATACCTTCTACGCGTGCAGTCTCGTTATTTAATAGCCAGCTCTTGTATATCTAGACTCTATTTAACATGAAAAGAACACATATTAACTAAGTATAAGCAGTTAGAATTCAAAATTGAGAATAAAATACTGCTCTACAAAAATAAATTAATTTACAATTTGATGCTAAACATTGACATAACTAATAACAAGTTTTCTATAAAAAAGAATGAATCACATATCTATGTTATCTATTCCATCTATTCTCATAACTAATGATAATACGCTTCGCAGTGTAATTAAATTTAGTCACAAGATAGTTATCCAACCAATAGGTTCATTCGGACTACTTTTAGAATTCAAAAGTCAAGTGATGAAACCAAACCGATTTTATAATTCTAATCTTCCGTTATTATAAAATTTGATCAAGTTTATATAAATGATTGTCAATGCGCTCACGCGTAAAAATATTCAGTTTCTACAAATTCTAGGTCTAAATATTATAGAAGTCCCCTCGGTGCAAAATAAATTTCATATGAATCTACTACTTTCAGCACATTGGAAGGAATTCTAAGCATTCAACAAGATGTTCGATGAGTCCATCGTTCATTATAAAATTCACACACAACAACTTTTACTCATCATTATCTTTCAAGAATACTAATGAAATAAGGAATTCAATTCATCATCAAGATTTGAGGTTGGCACTCATGCCTTCTTCCATTTCAACAGCAAATCTCCTCAACCATGTGACAGATGGCGTTGATGACAAACTTAGTCTTTTTGACGGTAGATCCGTCTATTTTCGTCAATTTTCGACAGACATGAAATATGCTAAGCATACTAAGGATAACTAATTTCATGAAAAATTGGCTGTCAATCAACTTAAATTAAAGTTTAATTGTTGAAAATTATTGCCCATGTAAATACCTGGGTGTGTATAAGTATCATTAGTATACGATGAGGTAAATGATGAATATAACATGTATCATTATTAGAAGTCAAATATTGTTGAAATAATATTGATCAACTATTCAGATTGTTTATGTTTCCTTTATTTTAAGTTGTTGATGGATTTATGTAAAATTTTATTTGTACACATAACAATATAACATATATATATAACAATAGTGTATATATATATAACATCCGTCGTGATCGAATGCATACCCAGTTTTAAGAAAAGGTTATATTTCTAAAACTCATGGGTTGACTCTTCTCAACCATGGGAAATGATAAAACTAGAGTTCATTCGCCTTTAATTCTTACAAATAAGCTATGTACCTACCGATAAGTGAGTTGGTTTTTTCCGAAAACTTATAAAACGGACAATCTTGTTAATGCTTTTTCTCTTTTTATGCTAACAAAATTTTTAGATACGTAGTAATAAAATTTTAATGTTACGGCTATTATCACAACGCATATTATTGTTATAAATTTGTAATTATGTATATACATAATTAAGCTAATAATATTTTCTGTTTAAAATTATAGCAACTCATTCTTAAGCTATAAACAATATTATAAATAATTTATTATTTAATTCTAATTACAGTCAACTTTATTTTACTATATCTAGAACATGATCGTGGGATTTTTAAAATGTTATCTAATAAAACGAAAATAAATGCATGTAGAATTATATTCATATAAATATGATTTTGTATTATATTTTGTAATTTTGTATGTATCTTCGTTTTTAATATTTCAATTTTTAATATTTTAATAATTTTACAAATTAATTTTATAATTATAGTATGGTTTGTATTCATATGCGAGTATCACTTAAATATTTATATTCTATACGTTTACATATTTCGATGAAATGTAGCTATATCATAATAATTATTAAATGTGGACATGCACAGGCAACTCTCTTGTTTTCTAGTATTTGAAAAAGCTTTATTGTAGGTATAAGTTGAGTATCGTATAAAGAAGAGGGTGCTTATATTAAATTAGGATTTGAATTTTTAAGTCAGCATTTTTTCTAATATACAAAATAGAAAGTCGAGAAGACAAAAATAATAGAATTTGCATTCTTTAAATTAATAAGCATATTATTTTTAACTCTTATTGACGAAGATCTTTGTATTACATATTTTTTCGTTTTGCCAAAATGAATAAAAAATTTGTATAAATTTCTTACCTGAAATGATGTTTCTGTGATTTTATGTGAATCAGTTTCATTCGGTGAAATTCTATTGAAAGTTGCGTTCGAGCCAAATAATTGATTAGTATCCACGTTCGATGATATTCCTGACCACGAATCTGCAGTTTTTTCATGATTCAAAATCCAATCAATATTATCCGTATCTCCTCCCGGTCCTATCATTGAATAGTTCTTCCATGTTCTTTCCGTACCTATCGGACGCGGTTTTCGATCTTCTGTTTGCATTTGAGAAATTTCCCTAGACGATCCGGAAGGTAGTAAAGTCATAACAGGTGGTATAGAACAAACATTTTCAAGATTGAGCATATCCATATTTGGAGATGGAGATGTTATCCCAACATGTTCGGAATAATTAGGCTGACTAATTATTTGATCTTGATGAGTATAATTTGGTGATGCAACGAAAGACCAATGACTTTGATTACTGCTGATATTAGGTTGTCTTAGAAATGAAGTCTGATATTTATTGTAAGTAAAACCTTCAAGTGTTGTTGAATTGTTAGAATGAATAACACTTGTTGGTGGTTGAGCTGACATGATTGGAAAAATATTAGTGTGCCTTGGTGTACCAGTATTGAACATGGCCATCTGCTGTTTATTTTGTAAATGCAATGAACTAGCGAAATCTGGTGCACGTGGGTTCAAACGTGACATGCTTATAGTTGTTGTAACTATAGCTGAAGGTGAAACTGTTTGAGGATAGTTTTGGATATGTCGTTGAATAGATATCATAGATTGAGTATTTTTTTGACATTCTTTAGATACGGATTTCATTAAATTAGACCCACTACACTGACTTTCGAAATTAGAAGTATCGTCATTTAAATTGTACATATTAACGTCCAGATTAGGTTGTGATGGCATTAATGAAGTATCACTTGCTATTTGACTAGTGGATGTACTTTGAGGTGGTTTTATCTTCTCAGAATAAACCGACACTGTAAAAGGTGCTGTACTTTTCACATTTTCGTTGACATTATTCTGATTTGTATGAGGTCTCGTTACTACTAAATTAATCGGTGGTTTTGATATTCCACATATACCATGGTCATTTGTATAATCTGTTAATTGAATGTTCTCGGTTTGTATTGTATTTTTAATAGGTGAAGTAGGATCGTCGTTAGTCGAACTATTACATACGTTATTTAAATTACTAGATTTATTTGATGTAGGAGAACATGTAAGTGTTCCGCGATAGCCAGGTGCTTTGGATGCATCAACTTCTACTGGAGAACCATCTATGAATTTATTCGGTGGCACAACGACATTATTTACGGGGATTCTCGCTCCAGCAATAGTTGCAAAATTGATACTTTTTTGGAATTCATGTTCTTTACTGCCCCACATGGATTGTTGAGTTACTTTACTAAATGTATCGTTAAAAAGGGAATATTCTAGAGGAACATTACAGCGCGAAGTTTGACACTGATCTAAATTACTAGTAGGTATTGATGTTGAGTTTACACCGGCACTAGTTGTTTGTGGTAATTTTATTGATTGACTTGTCATGGTTGTTGAATTGGATAATGAAATGTAATTTACAGCTGAAACAACTGCACATGTTGTATTGACTATTGAACTAGTAGAGTTTAATGTCGATGAATTTGTAGCACTTGTTTGGGAATCAAATTTTTCAGAGTATTGAGAAGAACCCTTTGTAAAAACAGGAATCAAAGAAAGTATTGTATCAGACTGCAAAATGTTATTTGTAGATGAGTCATGAGAATACATCTGAGAATTCGTGGTAAGTGTCGACTGCACTGAAGAAATCGTTGAGGATAAATTGAGTTTACTTGCAGTATTATTTAGTACTTCGTGAGTTTGTGTAGAATTAGCATAATCAATTGTCGAAGGTACTGTATTAATTTCTGATAGTTTTGCAGCGAACGTTTGTGATACATTTGTTGTTACGACTTTTGTTGATCGACCAGCAGTCATAATAGCGCTAGTATAAGACATTGTCGTTTTAGTATTTGATGGAGTCATAGAGGGTAAAAAAACTTTTTTATCGCTAGCATTCGTAAAACGCGGGACTGATGATCGACTCATAGGTACTCCTATTAATTTTACACCAGCAGGTGATCGTGACGGTAGAACATAAGCTGTAGTTGCCGAGGAAAAAGCCGTAACCTGTCCTGGTTTAGTAAGATGTTCACTTGCCGTGGTAGTCGGAATCCCACTAGTAAGTTTTGTGGTTATTATTTTTAATTTTGGTACCTGTAAAAAACAGTACATCACGTTTAAAATTATTTATTTTTAAATGATATATTTATATAAACTATGGAATTACTATTCCTAAAAAAACTTATTTCGATAATGTTGTAGAGAAAATTATCTTAATTATTAAGGTAAAATATAAGTTTCTTTGTTAATGTAATAATTAATAAAGGGACTATCATAGTCAATAATGAACTAATATGAAATATAAAATCATATTATATTAAGGATTTTTAGTCCATTCATGTAATTTTTCATGGCAACTTGCAAAAGATGTTACTTAAAGAAAAGAACATCGTATTCTTCGAAATATACTATTAGATATCTACAAAAAAAGTAAATAAATATTTGAGTAGAAAATCATGTACTTTTAAAACAGTTAAAATTATGTTTATAAAATTGAATCGAAATAATTGAGACAATTGTGAAATTATAAAATTAATTACATATTTAAATAATTGAGTATTTTAACTTCATTTTCCTAACATCTCATGAGCAATTTCACATGGTATAACTAGATTATATTGATTGAATCAATAACTAGAAAATGGATTTCTTGCATAGCACAAATATTTTCTAATGTGATATGGAATATTACGCTCCATCTAATTTAGGTTAATTTGTAATATTTAGGTTAATAAGACTTTGCTTATATTAATATTAATAACGATTACATAATATACGGCTCACAGTATAGAGTTACAGAACAGAACTACCTGGAAATATTTTGGGATAAACTCAATGCTTCTAGTGGTTACGTTACCCGACTATGCGCCGCAGCTAGTATTTTAATTGTTTATAGTTTTTTAATCAACAAATCGATTTATATAACATGTGTATATTATCAAAATAATGACTTTCCCAGGTATTTTGTAAAAAAACTCATGCCATTTAAAAATAGATTCACATTTTTTGTATTGTTTATAACTTTCCGATTAATTAATATTAAAGCATCAAACTTAGTACAAGGCTAATACAGGTAGGCATTCGATATGCTAAATATAAAAATATCGAAGACCTTGCTCCAATTTTCTCAAAAAATAATTTGTTTTCTATAAATATATATAGATATATATATACATACATATATGACAGAAATAATAATCTTATTATTTTTAATTTTTATATTATTTTCATTTTATTTTTATTAATATTATTTTTTGTATTTTTAGAGTCATTCAGTAAGTACGATGTGAATGATTTGGAGGGCATCTCAGTCGTGAGTAGAGGTCTACGAGAACCGATGGTGGAAAATGGAAGGCCCAAAACCTACGTGAGTGTAGCTCCGACTGTGCCATCCCCCAAAAAAGGACACGGGTATTACGAGACCAACAGGCGCATCGCTCTTCGTCATCGGTGTCCAAGGACTCCTACATGTAGAGCTTTCAGATGAGCTCTAGCAGAAGCTCATCTAAGAGTAAGCCGCCTTAAACCCAGAGAGCTTTCTCGAGCGAGTCAGGAGATTTCAAGAATTTCATGACGTTCCTAACGAGGAGATGCTCGCAGTTTTAACAACAGCCTTTACAGGTGGAGCCGCAACATGGTGCAAAAATAACAAACTAAGTTGGCGGGTAATGAACGATTTTATTACCAATCTTCCCTCTTAATATTGCCACCGATTCTCAGACGTGGATTTGAATTGAGAATTGATCCGTCACAAGCGAAGTGAAGGTGAGCACTTCAGTGACTATATAACAGCCTGTAGGTGTATCTTCAGACTTTATTGAAGACTCCCCTCAGAGAGAACGCAGGTGAAGCGAATTATCGCTAACCTATACTTCTAGTACTGAAGGTTTATGGAATCCCATTAAGGATTTTGTTGATCTTAAATACTATAGAGAGAAATTCGAGCGCAGGCGTAAGATACTTGAGGTATGTGCCACCCTTTTTAAAGGATTCCTTAAGTAAACGGAGTAAGTTGAAGAGTTGAAATTCATCCCAGTTATTAGCTGAAAGTGGCGCTGAAGCGACGGCTATCATGTCGGCAGGCGGTAAATCACCCCCGACAATGAACGCCATTCAGCAAGACTAGCATCGGGCTAAACAATCCAATACCGCATCTAGGGTAAGCCTACCTAACACTCTTAATGCTGCTGCGTCGTTACTCTCACAGTTTCGCGAAGATGTAGGATAAAGATAATCGGGTGTCCTATTTTCGGGCAGCTATTTCGTTTACAGAACACTTGGCCATCAAGCATCAATAGGCAATATCTTGTTTTAAATATAGACGGGCTGGCCATTACTCTAAACTGTTTATTCTTGACCTCCCTAAATTACATCGATTTAGTGGATGAACGAGTAAAATAGCATGCGGAGACGACAAATCGCCCTACGATCTCGGCAGGTGTGAGCGCCATAGGACGGAGGAGATAAGAGAAATTCCAACTGAGTACCACGTATCGAGCGGTTAGTTTTACAACCAGGAGTGGGGGACTGAACGTTTCGATTCACTAGAGACCACAAATCCCACCTTAGAACTGAGTGAGGGCTTAATGTCTGCACAAGCATCGTCAGTGTTGAAAGAAGCGGAAGCCGTGAAGAACACGGCTAAACCTTTCAATGGAGCTAACGGAGGCACAGTTGATGATGGTTCGATGGAGTGATAGGAGAAAGGTTTGGTCATACCGTCCAAGAATAGTTGAGGTAGCGTATCTATATTCGTTTATAGACAAGACGAAGGCATCTTTGGCAAGCTCCAAGAATCCGTGTACAATTCAAAGATCAACGCTGGTAGTGCCTACTTTCAGATTGATATGACAAAGTCGAGCAAAAAGTTTACGGCTTTCCTTGTTCCTGGATATGAACTGCGGGTGTTCGAGAGAATGCCATTCGGCTTAATCAACGTGGACGCAATGTTCGTTCAATCTTTTGACTAGAATTCAAGCTGTGCATATTCAAGTACCCCGATAACTTGATCATAGTCAACCGTACGTTCGTTGACCATATAATCTGGTTAGGGTTGGCGTTAATGAGGCTAGTAGAGAATAGTCTTGAGATAAACGTAGGGAAAAGTGAATTTTATTGCACTTCAGTATAGTTTCTCGGCTATCTCCTCGACGCTAAGGGTCTAAGACAGGATCCAAATCGAGTTAAACCAATCCTCAACTACTTAGTACCAGAAAACGTGAAGCAACTCAGACATTTTTTACGCATGGTAGGTTGATACGCCAGATTTATTGAGCATGCGAGTGGTATTGAAGTCCCTCTTACAAAGCTCATTAAAAAGGATATGACTTGGAATTGGGGTTCAGAGTAAAGGAAAGAATTTGAGAGACTAAAAACAGACCTCACTCAAGCTCCTGTACTCGTGAGGCTAGATTTAACTAAAGGGTTTTTCGTCGCCTGTGATGTTTCTCCCTTTATACAAAGAGCTTGCTTAATATACAATGATGAAGATGGCTATGAACATCCTACATGCTATGCCAGCAGAATTTCCAATGAGCACGAGCGTAATTACACCGTATCGTAATGTCGGAAGTCCCTCTAAGGACTACTGGAAAGAGAAGAATGTCTGTTGTACTGTCCATACAATTTAAAAAAAATTTTATGTCATTTAGTTGTTTTAATTTGTTTTTTTTTGTGGACATGCCATTACGAGTTGAGGATGGCAACATTCAATGAAGAAGTTGAAATGACGGGTCGGCTGTATTACCAAAGAGACTGACTTTCTTCACCTAATCAATTCTTGTTCACAGTCATTCCTACACGCTATGTCCCGTTTTAAAATATATATTCTGTTCGTTACAGTAATAATTATATTCCCTTACGTATTTATTTTGCAACACAAAATACTTTCTATAACACAATGATACTTAGGATAACATATTTAGCTGAGAGGGATAACAGACATTTCGAAAATAGCTCAGGAAAGAAAGACTGATCATTTAAGAACAGGTTTCGTAAAAAGATTGTGCCCAATTATTCGTACCTTTCTAATAATTGTAATTTCGAAGAGACTGAATTCTTTCGAATCCGCGCATAGGTGATGTATGGCCACTGTGACGTACAGTCAGTCAGTGCGAATCCGCCCTCATGAATTTATTTAAAACGTGACAAACAATTATAATTTCAATGATAAAAGCTTTAATTGAGTTCTCTGAGCTTTGTTTTTATAGTGCCTGTATTCCTTTGTCTAGTTTTACATTATTTGAATTTTATTTTCCATAATTCTATACCACCTTATTTCAGATCATTACAATACATCTATTTCATCGGTATATCGACTAATATTTATGGCTCAAATGTTTGAACACTAATCTTGTTAGTCACGCGATGTACTAATTGTTATTCTCTGACAATTAACTTGAAAACAGATTATTAATTTGACGAAACAACAATGACTCGAACACCGAGTTCATAATCCAATTGGGATGCTATGATTTAAGTAATGTACAAATTAACTAATTGTTTACTTAGGTGCAATCTGTATAAATATAAATGTAACCATTTCCAAATTATTTTAATATACGGAAGACGACCACATATCTTGTTCATGCATGTATTTATAATCACATAATTCAAACGTGTATTTATAAGTTATTGCATAATGATAGATATAATATACAAAGTGATTCGAAAACATTACAAGGAATAGGTACCGTTAGATTGATCTTGAGAAATTATATAAGGTAGAATTGAAATATTTTTATTAATATATCAATAAAAATCAGGGGCTCGAAAGAGTAAAACATATAGTTTCGTACAGTAATAGAATAGTATAAAATCTTTATTTGTGTTTATTTTTAATAGTAAAATCGTACGACAAATATAAAATAAATAGAAGTCGACATGTTGACTAAAATGCTACCAGAAAATTGGACGTTTCATTTATTTCGTCTTGAAACTGTCTGACGACTAGGAGAGTCGCCAAAGTCTACGCAGAGGGGTCTTGGAATGAGCCTTTCTGGAGTTGCCGTTGGTGCAGATATTGATGATAGCAGAAAATCTTTGTAATGTTATAGTGAAGTGGAATAAATTGGGTAAAAAAGCGTAAGAGGCAATTTTCTAAAAATATGGATAGTTATAAAAAACGATAGATGCTAACATTACATCACGGATGAACCACAGCTGTATATACAAGCGACAGATTTG
This sequence comes from Chouioia cunea, assembly GCA_030064505.1. Taxonomy (NCBI): domain Eukaryota; kingdom Metazoa; phylum Arthropoda; class Insecta; order Hymenoptera; family Eulophidae; genus Chouioia; species Chouioia cunea. Next base: position 20,912,182 of record JAOPFQ010000002.1, read on the forward strand.
AACTCCAATAAGATTTAAAAGACAAATATTGCGATGTCAAAACAAAGAGGTTACCTTAAAAGTAACATCTTCACCGATTTGATAAGAATGTCAAAAATATTCGTTCACTTAAAAATTTTCTTAACAAAATAACCAAGGATAGTTACACCATAAAAATATGCAGTAAAAACAAATTAAAAATACAATATGAATTTCAATTTTGGGGCACATCTTTAAATTCAAACATAGATATATTACAAAGGCTCACGTCGAAAGTACATCGTATAAGCTTCCTGGTTTTTTAAATAAAATTATTCTAAATGACCTTCCAGTACTCACGGTAAAAGAAGAAATAGTAGTTTTGCACGAAAAATTCAATAGTATAATAATAAACTAAGAAAACTTCCAAACCACCTAATTAAAGTTTAAAAAAAATCTATAATAAATACCAGACTTAAAAATATAAAATTCTAAATACATAAATTTAAATTACAAAGATTCATGATTTTTTAAATTGTTTGTCCATATTAAAATTGAATTAGAATACTTAGTGTAGGCCGTCACATGTTTGCACTCATGTGATAAATTATAAGTACAAAAATATATTTGAAGAGATGTTCCAGAATTATAATTCTATTAGAATATTTACCGAAAGCAGTAAGCACGACGGTTCCAAAGTTATACATGTATACACCTCCCATTGGATTTAACAAATTAGAGGGGTATTATTATTAAAGTTTCTATCTTTTACGCTGAGTATATCTGATTTATCGCAGTTTATCAGTATCGGTACCAGTGTTCACTTTCTTTTCTGTCGACGTTTCTCTCCAGAAACTAAGGATACAATACTGGCAATTGTGCCTGTTAGGTTAACCATCACTATAGAATTTTTCCTAATAAGAGAATATCACATATCTACAAAATTCAGGATTATTGTGTATAATTCGTGATTCGAAAATGATGTGGCTTTGATTTCTAAACTACATTTATACAATATGCATGATATCTAAGATTATGTAAAATTCGTAAAGCCGTCCTCCACATAATACCGATTTCTCTTTTGAATCGACGTTTAAGATATCCACCACGAGCCATTTTTTTATGAAATTGTTTGTCCATAATTAGCTGATGAAACTTTGATATTATTCTTTTTAGGCCGTCACATGTTTGCACTCATGGATTAGTGTGAGCAATTGCAGCATCCATGGCGCAGATATCTTTTTTCCGTCCAAATATTCATTGCAAATGTATGTCAGATGTACCTGCTCAATTCAGATATATATATCTTCAGCCACCTCATGCACTTTCATTCCTGATCGTCCAATGTTATTCCATAGATTTTATGGATAATTTCGGGTGTAACGATATCTTTTGATCATTCATTAGATACTATTCCTTAATGTAACAAGTTTTGAGAATAGGGGTATAGGAAAAATTACTCTTTTAATGGTCCACTATTTGACAAATGCCTAGAAAATCACCTAACAAAAGAATTCTCAATCAAAGAAAAAGTAAAAGATGTAATATGTGTTAATTGCTGAAGAAATCACATTGAAAGTTTCAATGGTCGAATCTGTAAACAATTGCAGCATAAACTATATCCAATATTAAAAGAAAATACAGTAACACGATGCAATCAAAACAATCAAGCTATCTTAAGCACTAATCTAAATTTAATATTAAACAGTAACAAAGTCAAATCAAATATCTGGTAGGCAAAGCAATGCTAATACAAAGAAGTCATTGTAATGCGATAAAACCAAAAGAAACATTCACACTATTTGAATCAATACACAGTAATAATGTAAATAGTAATAAACTCGAAATTATTATGGAAAAATTAATGTCGAGGATAAACGTAATGTTTAACTTATTAACTGTATTTGTAAGTTATATGTAAAAATAATTGAGTTAAAAATCGTGATATGGAATACAAACGATCTAAAGTTGAGACACTCAGAATGATTAGTTCATGAAGACATAGATTCTATGAATTGGTGCTACTAAAATTTAACAGTGCAGTAAAAGTATTTAAAAAAATGTTAAATGATAAAAAATAATGAGATACAGATACTTTAGAGGATTGAATATGACAGAAGAAACGGACTATTAACTATGACAAGCTATGAGGTATTTAAAAAATCAACTAAAACTATTTCACCAATTAGAAAATCATGTGAATAATGGGCTACAACAGGCAAGGAAAAAGCTACTACGATTGCAATCCATTTATGTAAAGCCTTTAAACCTCACTCGAGAACAATTACTGAACAAGGAGTAAAACTGCTAATTGAAATTTTAGACATATATGACTATATACTAATTAGACCGACTAAAATTAAAGAAGCATTGGAAATAATGAATAGTATTGACAAAAAAGCTCCTGAAAATGATAAAATTACAGGAAAATTATCAAAGAGTTATCTTCAATAGCAAAAAGATTCATAACGATTATTTTTAATGCACTTTTCGACTATGCTACTTTTTTATAATGAAAATATTGTATTTCTAAAAATGTATTTTAATATATACCATAGATTCGTCATAACGTTATCAAGTACCCATCATCAACTGGCTGATTTCTGAAATAATCTGCAAATGAACAAAATAATAATTGTTAACGGGCTAGAACATGAAGAAGAATCGAAAAAGGAATACTTACGTTTTCTCCTCTTTAAAAAGACCTGGCTACTTATCCTACCTAACCTCTGTCAAGCATTTCAGCTACCTAGGTAACTCCCTTAAACAAAATCAAACCCGACTATCTTTCAGAAGAAGTGCAAATATTTACGAATGTTCACCACGCGGTAATCAGCAGTGTCATGCGGGAATGATCAGGGTGCATTCTGAGCTTGCATCACGATAGAAACATGTGGACATTCATACTTCCATAGTCGCATAATTGATACCCATGGGCACTGTAAAACTCGTAACAAACATTTTCGCCAACGAGCGGAATGTTTGTGCAGGAGAAATAACAGCTATTTTGGGGCCACTAATATACAATACGGCGGCACTCACGAATAAAGGACAATGTCGGTACAGACGGATAAGCGACAGAGATGCTTATTACCGACTAGATTCTAATACTTGTGCGAAAATTAATTAGTATATATACCGATCGTACATACTTTAATTCATAGAAAAATAAACAATAAAAAGATCAAATATAATTTTAAATTAATTGTAATAAACATATAATAGAGGAACAATAAGGATATACAGAAGTATTTATTGATTATTGAGCGAATTTAAACGAATAATGTAAAATGATTTGGCGAATAGTTACTTGTTATCTCGCACTCGGCTGAGTGAGATATTTTAGAAGAGTAATAAATAGTTTACAATGAAGATAAATAGGAAGATTTGTCAAAAAGAATAATTAAAATTTAGAGAATAGTAATAAATAAAGGATTAATTTAAAACAACCAAAGAAATCAAACAAACGATTGTCCCTGATAAGAAATCATCTTAGTATTATGTCTTTCTCCGCTCGTGACTGCCGATAATACTGCATGCGTTTTTCTCTCGTAAGTGAGTTAAGAATCCCCTTTCATATATTACGATTTTGAACCATATATGTTGATTAGGATCTGATCTGAAAATTAATTTACTTGAGGATCATCGTCACTAAGAGGAGAGCTCTTGAGCAGCTACCTTTTAGAACTCTGATCAGCGTCGCTATTTTACGGTTGTATTCAACATTAATATATCAAAAAAATTCCCTGGCCAAATCAATTGACCTAACGAGAATTCTTTCTGACCGCTAATTCTGACTACGAGACAATAAATAATTTCGTAAGAAATTAATAATTACTGAGTAGTCCTTTAGCTTACTTTATACCTGATCCTATTGCATAGAGCCTATTGATGCGTTTAAAATTGCTGATCATCGGATTTGTTTTACAATTCATCGCTTTATGGCACTGCGGGATTCAACTTTTCGAGGAATGATTAATTGTTAACACTTGTCTATTATCTCGATATTGTAACACAATAGTGGTGCTTAATCTTAATTTTATTCTATGATTTATGATCTTGTTACGAATTAGCGCCAGTGTTGACCTCATCTAACGGTCAAATTTATTCGCCCGCTATATTAAGATTTACGTCTTATTTACAACCGGCTCCTTAGCAAGATGTGCTTTCAATATAGCTACCGGTAACCAGTTCATTGGCGATGTCCTGTAGACTAATATCATTGGGTCACTCTCCGTAGATTATCATTTTCTCTTGGCCATTTGGGGTTATGAGGCAACGGGTAAATTAATATAGGATCACAAACTGGATTAAATCGATACGCTAAACGTCTCTGAGTCTATCGTCACAGCTTATTTAACCATTTTCGCAAAAGTAATTGTAAGATTTTTCGACTTCAGAACTGACAGTGCCAAAGGTATTATACATATTAAGGTCTAAGTTATAAATACTAAGAAACTTAAAATATAAAAAATAATAATTATAATAACTAGCTATCTTATTTAACAATAAGAAGATTTATACAAACATTTATATTCTATGGTCATTTTGGATTCCAATGTTCATATATAGATATTCATCTTAAATGTTATTTCAATCAATCATAGATTAAGCTAAACATTTCAATTATATACTAAGTATTTACAATGGGTTTTATTTGAAATTGTCGATCTAAACGTTAAGTTCTTTCAAAAGGAATCTCTAAATGAATAAGTTTTCGTCAGAAACTACCTTGAGTAAAGTCTGCCACCACCATTTGATACAAATTGTTCCTGATTGAATGCCAATAATTTGGTTCTGACTAAATAAAAAGTTTTCATTCAATCGATTCAACTGCAACGCGAAAGCTCAACTAATGAAAGGAAGAGAGTGAACTTATCTTATTTTTAAGGGAAGACTCCCTCAGCCGCATTGAGTTATGAGGAAAGAGCGAATAACCGCGAACAAAATTACTAAACAAAATTTAGTAAAGAAGAAGATAGGAAACGCAAAATGGCCTAACGTTTGCCAGGAAGCAATTACCTTGAAAATTTATGAAGAGATAAGTTGGCAAGGCATTAATGAAAGATAACGGCTAAAACAAATCTAAATTTATTAATGGCAAAGGAATAAAAATAACAAAATATATAACAAAATATAACGCAATTATAAAACAAACATAAAAAAAAGAAACTCAAAACTGTGACGCAGCTCCTGGTCGTTGGCCGGAGCCCTTCTATGCTCGTGTCAGGAGATTAGTTGCTCGCTATTCCCAGATCACTGACCTAGGAAAATTCGTTGCGAATCTTCGGCACGGAGAGGAGAGGAAGAGGTAGGTGACACTCACCGGCTTAGTAAGACTCGAGACAGGATATAGTGAAGGTGCTTTTCTTTTTGTTTTGGTTTGGAGTGATGGGACTTGTGTACTGGATTTGTCCTTTTTTTGTGAAGTAGCTGTTTGCTGAGCTGGTAAGTCACGTAATTTTGCCTCGTTCAAATTTTGCACGTAATTATCGTTCACTTGTAATTTTTTTTTATAATTCAACGCGGCTGAGGGAGCTTTCCCTTATTCTAAAGGTAAGTGTCTTCTCTTCCCCCCATTAGTAAAGAATTCGCTTTGCAAAACCAAATTAAATAACGCGGCGCAAGATTTAAATGGTCGTCGCCAAGCTCCAAACTAACTGCCAGGAGAATTGAGCGAGGCCCAAACACAATAAATAAATAAAAAAAATCAATATTCAGCGCACGAAGAATGAGGGAGAGAATATAAAATGACTCACCGGCTCAGGAACAGTGATCCACCAAACCAAAAAAAAAGAAAAGAACAACCACTTCACTCAGTCACAACACTCGTCCAAAATCAAAAACAAAGGGAAAATAAAACTAACTCACTCGTTGCATGAGTCTTACTGAGCCGGCGATTGTTCCTTACCTTTCCCTCCTCCCGCCGTGCTGAAAATTTGCAACGACTTTTCTGAGGTCAGCGACCTCGGAATAATGAGCGACTAATCTGCCGACAAGAGCGCCGACGGGCTCCGGCGAACTGCCAGGAACTGCGTCACACAACTTATAACTTCTTTTCATTCACTGTTAGAAAAATCAGAATTTTTTGAGTGAAACACATCATACATACAGAAATAAATAATTGTTATAATGCAAGTATAACTACAAGCTGATTTTATTACTGAAGCAGTAGTGATTTTGTAATGGCAAAATAGTAAATTATATTAGTTGCTAAATATTTAATATTTGTTGTAAAATCTCGTTCACTGTTGAAGCTATTTTAACTTAGTCTAATTGATGTGTTTATTACATTACATATTATATATATAACTTCTATACTTATATAAAATTGCTGTAAAATATATAGAGTTCAACTACATACAGATATGAACTGTTCATAAGAAATTCATGACAAAGAAAAGAAAACCAGATGGCACCGAATAGAATATCAAGCTCTGAAATATAATCAAATACAATATCTTTTGAGATATATATGATTATTACATTATTGCATAATAGATAAATGATATCTGTAAATATCAACAATTAACTACTATACTGTGTGTACATAATAATAAGTGTGGTTTGTGTAACAGATCGAAGTATAGTATACAAGATGGTTATTAAATAATGAGACTGTATATGAAAAAGAGTTATATTTTTAAAATTCTTCTACAATTGAATGCTTCCCTCCATACAGCGTTCAATTAGTTTTTTTTCCATTGGTCAAAGCAATGCTGAAAGTCTTCTTTTGTTAGAGCATTTAGGAGCTCCGCTAATTTTGCTTCACCTTTTCCATCGACTCGAACCAGGTTCCTTTCAAGGCAGACTTGATCTTCGGAAATTGGAAAAAGTCGCAGGGTACTAAATCAGGTAAGTACAACGCGTATTCGAACACTGGAGTATCTCTAGAGGCTAACTAATGTTTCACAGTCAGTACGTTATGAGGAGGAGTATTGTCCTGGTGCAAAATCAACAACTTGTTTCTCCACAATTCCGGCCGGTTTTTTAAGAACTCCCTTTCGCCGTATTGCCAAAACTTTCAAATAGTAAGTTTGGTGTACAGTTTCACCCTCTGGAACCCATTCAGTCATTACGATGCCGTTGATGTTGAAAAAAACGATTTTTATTTTCGTTCTTCAGAAAGCCGTTTATGCGATTCGAAAACAGGCGCACGAGATAGAAAATTCTCGCCATAGGCCTCTTTTAACAGAAATTTTAACACGCGTTTAATTAAATAAAAGATAATCATAGAAAATAGCATAACACCTTTTGAAAAATATTCATATACTTGCGTATCTATGAATATAATCTTAAAAATTTTCTCAAAAACATTCAATTATATCGAGAAGACATGCTACATAGAACTTTTTATTAGATACGTTCGAAATCGCTTATAAACCGTTTTATCCTAAAAGTAGAACGGTAGGCAAATGAAATGATATTTAGTAAAAAGATTACAAACTTGGGAAGATATAATGTATCAAAAGCAAATCATTTCATATTTAGGCTTTTACATGTATTTTGTTATACTAAATTTTAGCCAAAAGCCGAATTGGATTCATTGACCTTAATTTTTTTCAAATATAAGGTATGAAACGTGGAATATATTGTTTTCTGTAGTTCTTAAGAACTTGGAATGTAATAGAATAACACCCGTTTTTAATAGATTCTTCTGCATTTACAACATCAGTTTTTTGTGACAGAACATTTACATTTTTTTATAACTCAAAATTAGTTAAATAGTCACTTTTTGATAGCTTTTATTAGATATAAAAAATAAAATATTATCCATTTTCAATTTACAAATATTATTATTCATGATATGATTATACTTCCAATCATGTTTCGAACTTACCGTGATTGATGAAGCAGGTTTTTCCATTAAAATCGGATTGATATTACAAGATAATTTTGACTTCGATAATAATTGAACGACATCGACATCAGGATCCTTAATTAATGATAATATCAAAGCATGAGCTTGTTTAATTGCTTCGAAAGAGCCTCTGAAAAAGTTTTATGCCGTTACATTATAAAGTTTAAAAGACATTCAGTCGAAAGAAATTATTGAAATATTATACTCAATAACCACTGATTGTTCTGCTATAGAGATAATCTTAATAATTTTACTATATACAAATTATATATTTATTTGAATAGACCATTTCATTTCATATCAATCGGATAACTTCTTTGATCCAAACTTAAAGACTGAATAGACAAATTATTTGTGAGACCATGTCTTTTAATATATTTAGTAGCCTTCTTAAAAACGCAATACAAGTACAAAATCCACTACAATGATAGCAAAGATTGGATTTTGCACTAATATTGGAAAAAAGCTTATTTTTCCTACTTTTTTTACAATATGTGTAGTGTAAAATTAATTAAATATTATTATAGGTTATTGTATCTCTCTTAAACCATCCGTTGGAAGTAGAAAAGGCAAAAAAATCAAGAAGTAGCTTTTTCTAATTGAGCATCGACTGATATAAATATATAAACCTCTATCTAAGTGTATCAAGTTACTCAATTTCGAGGTATTCTCAAGTTTAATACTTTACATAATTGCAGTTCCCCTTATCTTAGATTTCTTTAAAATCTATTATAAAATATATACAATCGAAAAATGACAGTTATTTCATATGTAATCGTCATGAAAAATGCGTTAAAAGTAAGTCTTTTCAGCTTATCATCTGTACTTGGAGCGCATTATTTTCCTTTAATTGAACTGAACCCGAATAAAAAATACATCCACAGACTAGCAGACTTATCAAAATTTAACTCAGTATCAAGTACGACATCGACAACAGTAAATTTTATGTAAGTCAAACATTTTTAAATTATAGTAAAAAAATGATTTACCTTAATCATCAAGGATTTTTGTATGTCTATTCGTAATGATTGTGACGAGTCTTTAATGGTATGCTAATAGGGGAAAAACATATATTTATTTTCCATGATCAGAATGCGCATTTGCTTATAAAGAACTGCAGTACAGTATAAACTACAGTAAAAACCAAAAAGATGATCGGGAGGTTAAAGAACTCTGATTATCTCTTCAAAAAAAGCTTCATGTTGTATTAAATGTTTGTAACGACTTAATACGCTATTTAAGCATGAGGCTTCATCTCTCAAGTATGTCGATTTAGCCTACTAAAGTATTCTGAAAAAGAGAGAAGAAAATAATATGGTAGAGTACTAACATTTTACTCTCCACGGATTTTATCACATCTACTTGAATAAATTGTGTTACGTCGATAATAGTACCTTTAAGGAAAAGGTGACCTAGGGCAGTTGATGTTTAGTATATATTTGACATTAACGTGGATTTCATAAATATATATTGATTTTATAACACATTTATATACTAATATTTTTTTTATTGAGTGAGAATTGTAACTTATTCTCTAAAAGCCACTAGAATTTTCTTATTGTGTGATAACGTTACTTACATTGGATCTAGAGGTTGTTTCATTATGTTAATCCACGATTTAAGTTAGTCCTTATAAATTTAATTTTATTCTTTACGATGTTGGATAATTATTTTAATAAACTGGAGGTCAAGCTTTCTTTTTTCAGTTGTATGTGACTCAAATAAATTTCATTTAAGCAACAATTATTATCCAATTTTTAAATCATATAACTAAGCTATTATTTAATGAACTCTTTTCTATCCAACGAGACATACGCTGCATTTGGATGACAAGTTGTAATACCTGTATTGTCTGCATAATTGGCAATAGTTACACCTTCTATGGTTAGGAGATCATACATGTAAATTAAGTATAGTGTAGATTTCAAAATACTGTCAGAAGGATACTGGCTTTAATTGGATATAATTTTATCGGTTCGTCATTTATTTTTACTTTCAAAATTGTGCGAGGGTTGATCAATAAGTCCTTAGAAAATCAAAGAGATCGTGTGCAAGGCAACACTAATTAATTTCTATATAAATGGCCTTACACGGAAAGAAATAAAAGCTGAGTAGGTTGCAGTTCATGGTGTATCTGCATCTGTATTTGCACAGATGCAGATTATTTACAATCTGGTAAATGAGTTGAAACATGGACCTACATCTACAACAAACTTCTTAAACAATTCTCGTATAATTTAAATCTAAGTTAAAAGTATTGAATTGGTCAAAAAAAAGAAACGAAGAAATTAATATCAATAACAGACCTAGTAGAAAAAAATGAAAAGTTCAGCACAATTAGTAACCTTAACAAAAAAAAAATGGAAGTTAGCCTTCTACCTTCCCGTGGTTTCCGTCGAGTAATATCAGTAATTAATTAAACATCATTCATTGTTTTGAATAACTAAAAAATTCAGATTTATCATATTATTTTATTCATAAAAAACTGATATTAGCTGAGAGTAGGCATCCAATTTATATTTTTTTTATTTGGTTAGTTTTTAAATATAAATTTAAATAAATGCATATATTATATATAAATAAAGTTATAAATTCAAATTTATTTTGTATGATTTAAGGATTTCTTTAATAATGGAAAGACTACTTAAAAATGATTTGATTTTTTTTTCTTATATACAATTTATTATTCTTACGCGTGAGAGAATATATAAAATCATTTAATCAATCTTGAACATCAAAAAAGTCTGAGTGCAACTTTACGCATAAATTTTTGGAGGTATTTTGAGCCTGGATAGTCAATCAGCAAGAAAAATACAAAATAGCTGAGAGCTTTTAGCTAGCAATACTTTTCTCTACTTTGCCGGAAACGACTTTCATTCTTCAGTTTTTTCTTTAGGCTCGAGTGGCTATGGAAAAATCACTCATTCTCAATAACTAGCCAGCCTTGAGCTCGTGCTTCTACGGGACATCTAACAGATTTTCCGGAACTACCAGTGTTCATACATAGCACTGGTCTTCTCTAAGTTTATATTTGTTAGTTTCGTTATTGAATAACGAACTATTTTTAATGTTCATTACAATTTTTAAGTCATATGTCTAACTTTAATTTTTTCTTTAAAAAATACACGATGTGTAAGCAAAGGTAACCAGACTTTTGACAAAGGATTCACAAACAACAACAACTAGTTCTCTGAAATTGTTACCATTGACAGAATCATGAAGACAATCCTATCCACTTACCGTTTAAAGGATAATGAATATGAATCTTTCAAGAGAAAATGTCCTAATATTTATTTGATAGTAAAAAGTCGTGAGAAAACATGCTGATCATTATTATGTAAAGTAATAGAGATATTAAGAAACACATAATAGTACTATAACGAATGAGACCTACACTCATTATGTCACGTTCTCCCTTCACTAATATCTACATTTATTATACAACTATATTATTTGTACGTATATACATATTTATTCTTATGCCCGATAGTCTCTCGCGATACTTTCGCAAACACAAAAGAGAAAGAGAGAAAGCAACATTGAAGGGAGATGTACTGCACCCACCAATAGTATTAAGCGCTAAACATGAGCCTGTCCTACCCTCTAAAGACTCTCCGCGTCTATGGCGATGATATATTTGTGGGCTCTTATGTGGGGACCTCCATAAAAACTTACAACTCCGGTTTAATTTTTAAAACTTTACGCTATTTATATTATTTATGTGTCAATTACATTCTATTAAATATCACTTTGGTTATAAGTTTTATGTATTAAATGTGGATTTTAAAAAGTTATTGTATGAAACTATACATTAGTGAAATGGTTGTCAGTTTTTATGGACCTCCACACACAATGAGTGAGTCCATCTGCGATTTTACTTCATTTATCTGATATTTTTATGCGGCGTATCGCTATCCGTGTAGTTGAGAGTGAACGTATATTCTAATTTATCTGCTAGCAAGACATTTACTGACCGAGACAGAAAGCCCAAGAAAAATTTCTCTGTCGACGACAGTCCTACAATCGTCAAACAATATAAGTGCTTAAAAGGAGGCCACTCTTGCTCAATATGAGCTTAGCAATACCAAATGGTTAGTCAATGCAGTGCTATATACTAGACTGCTACCTAACAGCCAACGTGTTCGATACTTCTCTTATGGGCAATGCCCGTAAGGCGGGGACTACCTGGCTGACAAAATCCGAAACGTTCAAGTATATATTGTTTTATTATTGAATTCTTTTTTTTAATTAGTATTATTATATTAAAATACATTATATTAATAAATTAAATGAATATCATATAGTCAAAAGTAAAAAGATAAATAATACATTGAACAAAATATTTAACATTTTTTATTATTTATTTTGGAATTCTATACATTCTTTCTTTATAAGCAAAAGTACTGTAATTTCACTCAAATGACAAATTCTTATTTTAAAACGTTCTCTATCAGGAGCCGTTTGTATCTATTCTCCACGTCGATCAGATTGATGTACATATGTTCATGTTGACGTATGACTAACTTGAATTATTTCTTGATTCAACGTTGAATGACACATAATTAATTGAAATGTATTAAATAGTTTTTTAGTTAATTATGATTAAAGTTTCTTTTTCATTAGTAAAATCAATAATTTTACTTACTTAAATTTAAAATATCCATGAATTTAGTGTCTTAGTAATATCTAGTATTAGATATCTCATATTATTTTAAGGATCAATGCAATGTTTCTCTTTTGAATTTCTTCAACAGTATGCAATTTAAGTCTAATCATACGTTGTTCTGTTTTATGAATACGATGATTCTGTAAGCAATCGAAATAATGATCAAAGTCGATAGTATTTTTAAAGTCAGAAGTTTTTATACCTTTAATTGTTGTCATAACATCAATATCATTTTTACGGATTCGGTACATTTAACTTCTTAATTCATTAACGACCAAAAGGCCTGATTTGTGTTGATTTTCGACGCGATTTTTTCCGTAGTTATAGGCCTTAGAAAAATTACGATATTGTAATATAAAATAATAAAAATGTATAAAATAATATAAAATAATACGTAATGAAAACAATAACTATGGTTATCAATGCCTTTTATCGACTGATCGCATGGAATATCTCGACTTCAGACAGGGAAAACAGTCACTTCGATTCGACCGTAATTGTATGGTCACAAAATAACACGAGACTAGCAAGTAATAAAAATGAGCTTACATACAATTTTCTAAATTGACTTTTTGATATGTATTCTGTGTGAAAAATATTACACACTTCTGTGATCATGACATAAAACATTTTTTTCTCGAAAATTATTGACTAGAGAAAAAGTTTATAGAACAGAAATATTTTAGAATTGATCATAGAATCTCCTCAAATTTTTTCAGAATTTTTTTAGATAATTTTGGAAAATTGTATTTTCCAAGTATTCCAAAATCTCCAAAATTTTTGGAGGAAAACTTTGAGGATATTCTATGATCAATTTTAAGACATTTTTGTTCCATAAACTTTTTCTCTAAACTCAATAGTTTCCAAGAAAAAAAATGAGTTATGTTTTTTATGATCTTTTTTCGATTTGGCCGCCATTTTATTGGAAGGGGAGGTTCAAAAGTTCCACAAAAATTCTCTGAGATACTTTAATAGTCGTGATCACCCCTGATCATATTTATATTATGATTCCTTTACGGTAACATTGCTAAAAAAAATCGCAAATTTGATTTTTTGCACAAATTTTCAGGTTTTTTTTTGTTTAATAGGCTATAACTTTTTTATGACGCAGTCAATCATAATTTTGAGTCCAGATTCTGAAAGGGAATTAAATTTTATGTCGAAACACGTATTTGTAAGATTTTTCTAAATAACTACGGAAAAAATGGCATCGAAAATCAACAACAAAAATCAGGCCTTTTGGTCGTTAATGGGTTAAGCCAATGCATTCAGATAATGATACCATATCACTCATCCTTCATCAAACCAACAATCTATTTAGTTACTTGCAGTATATTGAATGCATTGCCGAGAAAATAATATGAGGTGTCGAAATAATTAATATTGGCTTCCGTATTATTATAAATATTATGACACAGTATTACACAAATAGAACTATCTGTGACAGCATAAAGAAGATAACTTCTACCATACATTTTACATATATAATGACAATGAAAACTATACTTCAAGGTCTTAGAAAAATCCAGTACTATAAGACCTACATAAATTAATTTATACAAATACACTTGAATTACAAATATAGCCTTCTATGAAAATTTTACTTTAATACAAGCGCTTCGATACCATATCGTCCATCCCTTTTTGTTAAATTTTTATATCAACATGTTTCCGGACATTTTCCATAGTTTTTCCATATATACTGCTATTCATAAGTTTGAAAAGGTTTTCTTTGATGTCATTTTGAGCGTTTGTTCTCATTAAACTGTTCAGATCAATGTATGGTTTTCACCATGCAAGTTGCTGAAATTTCAATACTTTATAAATTTTTGTGTGCTTAAATCCATCTTTGATCACTTACTTTAGAGTTCGATAATATATCACCTAATTCCTTTTATGCACGAATACATTTATATCTGCAAAAAGTTTTAATTTAACTTTTACCTACTTTAGCATTACATCTCACGAATAGCCTGGAGTTGTGTAATAATAGTATAATTGTGTAATAAATATTTTTCACGAAAACGTTAGCTAGCAAATGTACATCAGTTTCTATGTATAAATCATAATATTCGCTAAAAGTTTTTATGTTAAAAATTCTCCATACCTCGAGCAAATGGTTGTAATCAACGCCTGAAATTTCCAAATCAGTAAGACTATTGAAAAATTATATTTCTTCAAGTAATCGTATTTCTTTCCCAGCTATAAATATAGTCATACGAAAGTACTTTTTTCAAAGTCAACAAATTGATTATTTCATTTTCATTGTAAGTAAATTAAGAGTTTAAAACCTTATAATTTTCCAAGTAAAATGACTGATTATTAAGTGATGCAGTCATAAATTTAACAGAATCAATTAATCACAATTTAAATTCAGCCTCTTTGCAAGTTTAAAAAAAAAAGAAATTTTTCTTTTGCTATAACCAAAATTTCTGGATCACCAGAAAAATGATTAGATATATAATGAATGATGAAATCAGTGTCGTAGCCGCGGAGATTATAAAAAATTATTAGTATTATTCGCAAGTCTTAATAGTTTCGATGCAGCCTTGGTATGCTATACCTAATTTTTTTTTTTTTGGCAAATGGCAATGATCACGAATTTTTATCCCATCAATGGTAGGTTTTTCACAAATATTATATCTATATGATATATCAAAATCAGCTAATTCCGCTGGTGTATAATCATACATTAGTTTTGGATTATCTTATATATATATATATATTACAAAGAGATATTTTTTAACTCTTTAGCAAACCATTTCGAAACTCTGACGATCAATATAATCCATATATTGATAAAGATTCATCATAGCTATATTTAAAGTAGTATCTTGTACTAAATATTTAACATTTTTAAGTGTAATGGTATTTTTAGTTGTATCTTATTATCTGGGTAATGTTTTTTTCAATAGATACTTACAGTTACCATAAACAATAAATGATGAATTTAATTGGAATCCATGATATTTTAATTCGATCACGTCTTTGTATTGTTTCTGTACGATGCATATAAATTTACACGCCATTTTTTACATAAAGCTCATTCGCTTTGAAATAACATATATTAATGTAATTTAAGAATATATGACAAATATTGATTCTTCATAACACATGGCCCACAGACGCTCGACCACGTCGGCCACTCGAGCTCTTATTTTTGTGGTTTTTTCCAAAATGTGTCAATAACTACGTCGCAGTTTCTCTTTGAATAAAACAAAAGAAGTTGATGCTCAATGGGCGAGTTACAACTTGCCTTAGTTTTTTAGTTAGTCGACTGTAGAAGTCCGAACGAGCAACATGTCAGCTCTCAGAAATAAAGAATTATTTTTATCCGACACACTCGAAAAGTTATTTCACCTGTGACACCAATAACAACAATTCAAGGGAACACACGGAATCTATCTCTCGTGAATTAGTTTTCCGAGAGATGTATTAATATCAGTACAGTTTCCATATCTGTACGCTAAATTTATTTAACTGTTTACAATGTTTTTCATGTATACGAAGTTTTTATAAAGTAGGGAAGTAATGTAAATATCGATCACAAATGTTTTTTCTTTTTTTTGTATGATAAATTGATGCCAACTAATTTTGCAAGATATTTTATATCAATATAATAATGAAGATTTACTCTAAATAAATGTTGGTTATTTCGATTATAATAAAAATGATAGTTAATACATTTTAAACAAAAGAAATATTATCAATTAATTAAATACAGAAATTAGCTCTGTGTAAATTCACATGTAACGCACTACGTAAACTCAGCTACCGGACGTATATGGAAAATGTCATTAGTGTATACACAAAGTGTTGCCAAGAAGATTCTTTTTATGGGTTTTTGAGAAAATCCACTAACTTATTGGCGGGTACATACTTTGCCCATGGGAATTAAGAGTGAATGAATTTTTATATTTGTCTTTTCCAACTTTGAGAATAGATACATCTTACAAATGAATTCACACGATAATGGTTTGTACGCTTTAAAAATAGATTTTTTTTAAATTAAAGAAAATAATCAAGCATTTTATTACAGCGGATATTATAACGTTACACAACTTCGTTTACAGTACGTAGTACAGAACTTCGTTTTTTTTAACTTCTATTTTCAAAATAACGTCAGGCTTATTGATGTAATAATATTTGAATATGCATTTCAGACTGTATCATACGATATATATATAATTTTAAGGCTATATGATATGGTTTGAGAAATATCATAAACAACTTTATTAATTTTTAAAAATATAATATAAATGAGGAGATAAATTTGAGGCAATGATTTACGAAACTAATTACTTTTTTACATTGTGATAAGCAAAAAAATATACATATCTCTATTAAAATTAACAATAAAAAATGTGTTTAAGCTGTTTGGTTATCGTTGACAAATCCTACCTTATATACAGTATATAGCTTTTGAAAAACGTCACCAAACCTGAGTATTATTGGTTGATCAAAAAGTCACTAACGTAAAACGACAAGATGTTTGAAATTTATCGGCAGTTATTAAGCTGTATAAGTGAAACAGATAAAATAACTAGCCCAATTTCTCTGGAAGGAAACAATATCAAAACATTTATATTCAAAAACTAATGTTAAATGAATCATGACCATTATAGTACATTTCCATCTGAATAACAAATTGACAATGATTCACTCGAATTCAATCATATATGATCCACAAATAAGGACAATTTTTATATATCAACTTCTATTCAACAAGATATGTATACATTTCTAATTCCAAGCACAGAAAGCAATTTGGCAACTATTATTAACATGATTCAACGGTATGATTGGGATCTTTTAAATTAATATTTGGTCAACAAACTTGTAAGATAACTTGCTTGCTAATGCTATATTGAAAAGTGGATATGTTTCTGGTAAGTGATGAAGGTAGATTATATAATAATAGTTCATGAACCATAAAAAAACTTACTTTATCGTGATGATTCTTTCTCCTTGTGTTTTATTTTGTTTCTCTACTTCAATATGAGCTCCAGTTGCGGCACGGATAGAGTTAATATTGCTGCCTCCTCTACCGATGACTCTACTGATAGCATTTGGTGGTACAGAAACTTTTTTAGAACGGAATGGTGAATTCATACATTTTCCGGAATCATCTGTTTGGCCTCTAAACATGTAAATTGCTTTTATTAATAAAATTGGTTAATTACTAATTTAAAATAATCGTTAATATTTCATATTTATAATAATGTTTTCTTACTTTCGTACAACTTCTTTCCAACCTTCATCACGTTTCCCGTAATATTTAGGACTTGTACTATTGACTGATTTAGGAGAATCTGAAATTGTTACATCGATTTCTAACTGATTAGTATTTCGTTTTCCTTTCTGCGCTGCAAAGATCTCATTACCTGTAGCTTCAAAATCATCTCGATCTGCTGGATGCCTAGAATATATATATATATATATATATATATCTTATAACAGGAAAAATGGGGAGACAATTCAATCCTGTTTCTGTATACAAAAAGTAAGCGTGTCAAATAATTGTAAAAATTATTGTAGGGCTCACCGACATCCTAATCTGTTCAATCTAGCCGCTTTCACCTTGAACCTAATGTGCGTAACTCTTGCGAAAATGAGCTCTGGGTAGATGGGGTATAACAGAAATGAACAATAGGAGTGACTTTTAATTTTACTGAATTTTAAATACTTTCAAATCCAACAACAATTATTAATCCTTAAAGAGTTTAGAGTTAACATTCCTCATTCATTATTAAATACAGTGTTTGAAGTATTTCATGATGTTGTAACATAGTTTATAATTGTATAAAAAACGAATGAATACTAGTGAGAGTTAGAAAGTTACTTTTTATTATTTTTATTTTTGAAAGAATTGGCTTCAAGAGATGAATATCAGAGTAACTTAGAGAGGAAAAATATTCTAAGTATCTTTTAGTTAGGATGGTATTAACTCACCGGTATATACTTCAAAATAATTTTTAGGTAAAGTTGGCTGCAAATTACTTTTATCATTGAAGGGATTCGTTTCGAAAGTTAAATTTATCAGTTGAAGGAAATTGGAAAGAATATTTTAAGTTACGTTTTGCTCTAGAGGGTCTTAAGATCAGCCTTAAGAGTTTAACTTGAAGAATAACTCTATGAGAGCCAGAAGTATAACAATGTCAAAATAACCAGAGTCTATATCGAAGAAATCGTGTTGTGATGGGAATCTGGGCCTTCGCCTCACAAGTACTGAGTAGTAGTGTCGGGGTAATGGCCTTGAGCTTCGATATTAGAGAGAGAGAGAGAGAGAGAGAGAGAAGAAAGAAGTAAACAGGTGGGTATATTTTGAATATTCCCGGTTTGTGAATTCAGTATGAATAATTGCGTCTGGTTAGATCTTATTCATTTTTTTTATTTTCTGTTGTAGAAGGTAGCAAGACTTTAGTTGGAGCTGAATGTAGTGCATTGTGAAGTATGACCAGGATACCGACTTTACGGTAAGTCAGCACGTCTTTGTCTCTTTGCTCCTTCGTGCTACTCTCTCGTTATACAATGTTTGTATGATCCTAGTTTTTCAGCCGAAACAATTTGGTATAGCCCTGTTAAGCCGTAGTGAAAACCCGTTCACCATTGGCTCTTTTACGGTTCCTCACCTTACTAATTGTAGCGATTCACGTAGTTGAACTTCCTTTATGGAAAGTTGTGGTGGCTGATAATAAAGTTATGACATTGAAAATGAAACGGTCGTTATTCATTTGCCAGCCTTTCCCGATCGCATACTTTGATCCTCACTAAGTCAACCTGCTTACAGATATTGCAAAAGGTCATATCTTCTTGCCTTTTACCCACAGTAAAATTGTAATTTTATAAAGACATAGACCTGAGCTCAAGGCTATCGCCGTCATTGTTGACAGGTAGGTCTACTTTGTTGCAATGTTTATTCTATATTTCTAGAGACGTACATTGACTACGAGACCTACGCTGCAGCTCCTGAGCATCTAATTTTCACACTGCAAAGGGGATCTATTTATAACAAAAATTCGGCAAGAATGTTTCAGAAAGTCTATTCCCCTCTCTTTATTTAACATGTTTAATATCTATAAATTTAAATAATTCCCCGTAAGAGGCTCAAACTTTGACAAAAGTTATTTAAATGAAAACTACAATTACAGCAGCATCAATTTCATATATCATAGTCCTACATAATTGGTTTATTTAATTAATTATAATTAGTATTACTTTATAAATTTAATAACGCAATAATTGATAGCGCGATTGAAAATTGATTTTCATGATTACAAAGTTAATTAAATTGGCTATAGAACATTCATTTCTAATCAAGTTTATTTAACAATAAACTTTTTACAAGTGAATAATAAACTATTTTAATTTTCAAATATTTGCTTATAACTTATTTGTTAATGACATTAAATAGACTTAAATAATGTTGGTGGTCTTTAGATACTTGGCTTTATAAAGTGTAATAATGATTGTTTAAAAAAATTATTTTTTGTTTATGACTACATCTAACCGCTATATGATGTAAAGTTAATACAATGGTTTAGGTGAACAGGTGTATCAATTTTTCATTCAAGTCATTAAATATTAAACCAATAATTAAAATTATTTATGATATATTAATATTTTAAATAAATTAATTGAGGGTTTGAGTTAAATTTTTCTTAAAGAACTCACTTGAAACATTATATAAAATTACAGTCAATAGATGCAGATATACAATTCTTAAAAGATTTTCTAATTTGTTTCAGTTGTAACCACTTCTATTTATTAAAAACAATATTCTATTTTTATATTTAATTTCGATAGTATAGCTATATATATATGACGACGTAGTATTCCAAATAAAGCGATAAAGAAATGATTAGATGTTTTGTTTGCTTTAGTGTATCTGTGGGAATCTTCGTATTTATGTCAATATTTAGATTTGTGTTGAATCCTATATAAATTGTTGTTTATATGTAGACTCCGAAAAATTGAATGCGATCATCACAGGTTATTAAAATAACGAAACTGATCCTGTAAGAAATGTATTTTTATTTTATCTATATTCATGTATTATTATCTTCAATATACACCTTTCCTCTATACGAAAAACACTCCATAAAAATCTTCGATTGTTTTAAATAGTGTTCGAAATCTTTTTTATCTACCCATTTAGAACACATGCCATATTCTCTTTTAGAGCTTGAACGGACTCGCATATTATCCCCTTTAATGAACATTTAATATTAGGAAAAAGACAGAAGTCGCATATTTTGATGGTCTTAATTGAAACGCTGATCTTGATTGAAACGCGAGAGACCTCTTCATAGACAATGCCGAATAAATCAGCGCTTATTCTTGGTCGCGAATCCATAATTTGTCCTATAATTCGGACGTTTTTACACATTTTGGTACACAGTTTAGTCAAAATTTGAAGATAACAATGATAATTAATAGTTTGATTTTTAAAATCCAGTGAAGGTACACAATCTCATGAGTATTGAAAAAGAATCATCATTACTTTGAATTTTGATTTGTTCATTCCAGCTTTCTTAACTTTCAGGAAAAGATTTTCCGAAACGTCTATGTTTTGGAAAATCGTTTCGGTTTCGTTTCTGGAATATAACAAAAATCACATTTCGTCACGTGTTATTATTCTTTTCAATAAGTTTGGATTATTTTTAATAACATTTAAAGCGTAAGTATATTCGTTGCTCTTTTATTACATTTTTCCGCAGAATTAAAAAAAAGAACTTTATTACATCGCTTGTCGATTGTAATCGCACTTAGATATTGACCACTTGTTCTGTATCTCATTCCCTTTGTTTAATATCATAATCGAACTGGTGTCACGCTAGGTTATTAGTCTATGAATGTCTTCTCTTCTCCTTTTCCTAACATTTTTATCTTTATGATTTTGAAAATGAACTATTGGGCCTATTAGAAGGTAGCTTCGATTAACAGATATTTTTCTCGGTTTGCTGTTATTGTCTCGACTTGGAGCTAAATATAAATCAATCTTGATAATTAATTTTTTTTTTCAAGAACAAACTGTATTTTTTTACTGCATCAATTGTGGAGTTTAAATTGTCGCTATCGTCCCTCAATCCTGTAGCTACTGACACTATTTCAAAGAACCCACTTTCCAGACGGTCGATTCATCTTCATTGGTAGTGTCTGCCCTAGAAACGATAGGTGCGCCCTGTACGCCTGTGAGAACCTTTAAGGTATTAATATTTATACAGCTCTCTGTAGATACGAGGGCTGTTCAATAAGTCCCTAGAACAAAATATTTTTTTGTAGATTTTTTCATATTTTTTACCATAAAATCTATTTAGCTCCATACATTTTTCCAGATTTTTTAAGCCGTGCAAAATGTAAGATTTCGAAAGTTCTTCAGAATAGGCATTTGTTTGAGCAATGACCTCGTAGTTCGACGTAAAACATCATCCACCAAGCAATTTTTTGAAGTTTGGAAATAAGAAAAAATTAGTGGGGGACAAATCTAGTGAATAGGGTGAATGTTATAACCCAAAAGACCATGACCACCACTTTGTCCATTGATTTCAACGTCTTCGCCTTCTTTAAAGCCCGTTTACCTTTAAAAGTACACGGTTTTGACTGTTCCTTTGTGTCTGGAGTGTAGTAATGTATTTATGTTTCATCGACAGTTATGTATCGACGTAGAATTTCCTCAGAATTTCGATGGAAAATTGTCAAAATAGCCTAAGAGTCGACTACACGATTGTGTTAATTCTCTATTATAAGCAAACACCACATCAATCTTGCCGAGATTTTTTTCACATCCAATTTTTCACATAAAATTAAAGTGACTGACCTTGTGATATGCCTATCGCTTCATCTATTTCACGCACTTTGATTCGTCGATCACTTAAAATCATATCGTGGATTTTATCAATCATTTCAGAAATAGTCACTTCCACAAGGTATCCCGAACGATGCTCATCTGTTGTGGATGTAGGTCAACGTTTAAACTCATTTACCCGATTATAAACAGTTGCAAATACAGGTGCAGATAAACCATGAACTGAATCTAACTCAGATTTTATTTCTTTCCGAGTAAAGCCTTTTAAATAGAAACGTTTTATCACCGCTAGGGATTCATTTTTTTCCATTGTTAACGATAAGCAAAAGTTGTTCACTTTGATCGACGATCAAAACGGAACCACATGATAGATCTAGCTGAAACTTTTACAACTCTCTAGTTAGAAGCAAGGCTTGATGTGGCAATATAATTTATATTGTCTTGCACAACATCTTTTGAATTTTTTAAGGACTTATATGATTCCAAAATTAGTTGTATAGAAAAGGCTAGGGATCAAAATTGGTTTACGAAGTTGGCTATCACCTTCGTTATTGATTATGTTATAATATAACGCAAATTTTTGGACTTGAACATGTCTCTGCATTTGAGATTTGTGTTCTGCTTGAAATCGACTAACCATAAACAAGTTTCCGCATTATGGGTTATGTCTATCAATAGGCATACATATATTTACTATTATCATAATATAAACTTGTTTCGCAATTTTTGCTCGTGTGATTCTTTTCGTGTTACCGATTAACCAAATAATTGAAAAAAGGAAGGAAAAAACTAACTTGTAGATGACCTTCTTACCAAAATTATGCATGCACCCGAAGAGCTTCGTTTCGGCGTGTTTAACATTTCTTGTCATTTTATCATTCGCTTCTCTAACTTGCAATTTTCACTTCCGTTCAAATCGTTTTAGCTATCCGACATCACGACAATCCAGCATACCACTCCTCTTCACTACATCAACTACAATAATAACGAGGTTTACTACTATGGGTCGCTACTGTTATAAACAATAGCCGCAATAATGTCGTTACAGCTTCTAAAACAGTTTTTCATTTCTTTAGATACATACAAGTTACCACGACTAAAATAATTCAAAATGTGTTTGAATGTTCGTATTCCATCAACGCAAATAGTATTTCAGCTTATGTGCACTCTAATCCCCTGATAAGCCTACCAGTTCAACTCAGTGTCACTTAATTACAATTGATACATATTAAGATAGAGATGAAAATTATATCAGACAATAAGCGGATACAAGAAGTGTATGATCCATTTTTTCAAAGGTTGTCCAAATTTTTCAAGATTTTTGTTTCAAAAAATGCTTGTTTAGCATGAGAACTAGTGAATACTTTTATAAAAATAATTCGTATTTTCGTTACAACATACGTTTTAATAAATCTATGAAATCTCAAAAGTTTTTTTTGTTTAGGCTACCTTGACATAAACCACCTGTATGATTTTCTAACTCAGTAAAAGTTAATAGCTTATTAAAATCATTAATATAGTACTATATAACAATAGAAAGTTGGTAATATATTATAAATACTTTATTAATTTTAAAAGTTAGAAAGAAGAAAAAAGAAAACTGCATGCAGAAAATGTAATAAATCAAATTTTAAAAATATTATAAATTTACAGGTGTCGAAATTGCGTGTTGTACTACTAAGTAAGTTGTACTTTTTCTTTGATATTAGTTTTAAATACAATATCTTACCTAAACGTAGAATTTCTCACGTAGAATTCAAGTTTTATTTAAAACGTTTTTGTTGAAATCGATTCCTTGAACATTTTAGTATGAGAATCCGTAAAACATTATCTCGCAAAACTGGGAGATAGAGAAGCGAATAAGTAAATGATAAGGGATTTTAAACACATCAAATTTTTATTTTGTTATGCACAAATAACATAAATTAAAAAAAATGGAATTTCTTAAATCTTTTCTTCATGCATTGAAGAAGTAACAAACTGGATTCTATTTAGTAAAAATTAATTTGTTATGCTTTTATAAATTCGACTTTTCAATCTCGGAAACATTCATGAATTGTAATTTTTAGCATCGTTTAGTAAGACATTTATCACGTACACACAACTTTGTTTAACCCATTAATGACCAAAAGGCCTAATTTTTTTGTTTATTTTCGACGTGACTTTTTCCGTAGTTATAGGCTTTAGAAAAATTTTGCAAACACGTGTTTCGACATAAAATTTAATTCAATTTTTTTTTTTTTAGCAATGTTACGGTGAAGGAATCATAACATAAATATGATCAGGGGTGATCATGACTATCGAGATGATTTTGGAAAATTGTATTTTCCAAATTTTCCAAAAACTGAAAAATTTTCTCCAAAAATTCGGAAAAAATTTGAGAGTATTCTATGATCAATTTTAAGACATTTTTATGTCATAAACTTTTACTCTAAACTCAATATTTGGCAAGAAAAAAATGAGTTATGTTTTTTGATGATCTTTTTTCGATTTGGCCATCATTTTGTTGGAAGGAGTGGTTCAAAAGTTTCACCAAAATTCTCTGAGATACTTTGATAGTCGTGATCACCCCTGATCATATTTATATCATGATTCCTTTTTTTTGTTTAATTCGCTATAACTCTTTTATTACACAGTCAATCGAAATTTTGAGCCTAGATTCTGAAAGGGAATTAAATTTTATGTCGAAACACGTGTTTACAAAATTGTACTAAATAACTACGGAACAAATCACGTCGAAAATGAACAAAAAAAATCAGGCCTTTTGGTCGTTAATGGGTTAATACATGAAAATACCGACTAATTATTATACCTTTAAGTAATGCATGAAAATAGTAGATATAAGTAAATAAAACTATCATTTACTTACTTATTTGTATCGTATGTAGTGAAACATCCCTGAGAAGTTGTTGTACTAAATATATCAGGAGTTGATAAACTATCAAGATAAGATGTATTTTCTTCATTTAGAGTAGAATTTAAACTATCGCATATAAATTTTTTCTTTTTTTTTTCTTTTTTCTTTTCCCTAATTTTTGTATCATGTTCCGTAATATTATCATAGATATTATTATCTCTTTCTTCTTTACTTAGTGGTATATTTTTATTTGACACATTCATATGGTCGTTAAAATTATTACTTGCCCCTTCAATATTATGTTCAAAATCCTCTTTGTAAGTTTCACTTTCATCTATTCTTGTTTCTGTAATATCTTGATCTTTAAATGCTGTTTCATTTCTTATATTTTCTGCATGCAACTTTCTTTTTTCTTCCTTCTTTTCTAATTTTTTCTTCTTCTTACGTTCTCGTCTACGCGCTGCAGCAGCTTTTTTAGATTCTTCTCTTGTTTTTTCCATATCTAATTCTTCCAGTAAAATGGTAGCATTTTTATTCGCTTTCGCTGCTTGTGTTTCCTTTGCTGCTCTAATTATTCTAACACATTCTTGACATCTTTCCAGTAACTCTTTATCATTAATTGTTGCAATATATCTTGTCATCTCTTGGTCGCTGGGAAATTGTGTAACATGATTTACCATCCACTTTACAATTTTAATATGGCCTTTTCGAAAAGCTGCCATTAGACATGATACCTGAAACAAATTAAGGGTACAATAATTAATATATACATAAATATATTATACGTCCTCATCGAGGACGCTTTTTATGGATGAAGGAAAATTATCAAACAAAATCATTAGATAATAAATTTTAAAATAAAATGAATTATAATACAGCTGTCAAAAAATATATACATATATGTACATATATTGTAACGCAATAAATTATGTGATAGAAAATAAATTAGTTTTACGGCCAATCGTAGCAAGATCTTCTATTTTTTTTAAATTTGGCACATCGAATGTCTATATGGAGGTAATCATTTGTGGCAAGTTTTATACTAAAATGTTAATTATTGAAAAAATTATAAAAGATTTAAAAAGAAATATGAATTTTTTTTAAATACTATAAGTCGAAAATTATTAATGGTATCTGCATGTTTTTTGCAACATACGGCCTGTTGTCCGTTTTGGATTCATATTAGGTCATTTAAATATCTCCGATAATAGCACAGAACCTAAAAAAGGTGAGCCAAATTACGACAAGTTGTATAAGGTGAGACCGTTATTAGATAGACTTCAAGAAACTTTCGGAGCCTGCTGGAATCCAGGCAAATATCAATATATTGATAAATCCATAATAAAATTCAAAGGTAGAAGTAGCTTGAAGGAATACTTGCTAGCTAAACGGATAAAACGAGGACATAAATGTTGGGTTCGCGCAAATGAATCGAGTTACGCATGTGAATTTCAAGTTTATACCGGTAAAACTGAAAATCCTAAAAGCAATTGGGAGCACAAGTTATCAAGAATTTGACGCGTAAATCAACATGTATATTTTTATAACTTTTTCACCGGTGTCGACTATTGATTTCATTAAAAAAAGACAAAGTATTTGCTTGCGAAACTATACGTTCTAATCATACTGGGTTACCTAAATCTATAATGCTTGACAAACAAATGAAACATGGACAATACGATTTTCGAACATCTAATACTGGTATTAGTTGGATCAAATGAATGGATAAAAAAGGTATTTGCTTCCTATCAAATTACCATGATTCATCCAAAGTGACAACAATAATTCTGAGGCAGAAATATGGCACACGGGTGCAAATAGATCGTCCATTTATGTGCTCTGATTTCAAAAAATATATGGACTTTCTCGATAACGCTGATCGTTTGTTATCTACATATAAAATAGATCGAAAGTCGAAAAAGTAGTGGCACAGATTAATGTATTTTTTTACAAAACGGGCTCTTTTTTAAATTTTATTTGTAAATATTAACAAATTATTAAAAAATACAAATTTTAAGCATAAATTTCAATTTCGTATCATTCTGTGATCAAAAAATTATTAAAAAAACTACTTTGGATTAACTACAGCCCATGAATAATTGCTTATCCATCCAAGCTGATTTATTATTCACATATTTGACTGGTATTTTCTCCTTCTCATTCTTGGAAAAATACCGAGAATTCTCACACATACCGATAATCACGGGGGCTTGATATTTGGCTCTCGTACCCTCCTGCTAATGTTTTTTTTGGGAGCGACTTTAAATTCAGCCCCGATGTTTGTCATAGCTATTATCACGCAAAAACTGTTGCAGCGTAACTTTGAATTCTTTAGTAGCTACATTATCACACGACAATTTTTCACCCTGCATGGATAGCTATCCGATATTATAAATGTTTTTGAAGCGATCAAGTCAACCATTACTTGCCTTGAAAACTGTTGAGATTCCAATGGCTTAATGTAAGTCTAATGCCTTCGCTTTTAATATATCGCCTGATAATGGAGCTCCCAAAAAACGTTGCACGAACCACTCGTAAAGGGCTTTTTTCTCGAGTATTTTCGTTGATACATAATTTATTATTGCTTAAACTCTGATTATTTTCTTCTAGATTAATCTTTATTCTTCAAATTGTCGTTACATGAATATTATAAAATTCAGCTAAACTCGATGTAGTTGCTCCTTTCTCGAGTTTATCAATAATCTCTCGGTTTTACCCAATGGAAAGATTCACTTGAATCTTCCTGGTCAAAGATGGATCATCCGGCGCTAATATTTCACTTGAGGTTAATCTATTGATGGCTGTTATCGACACATTGTACTCTTTGGCAAATGAAGAAACTGTCTGGTTTTCAGACATTTTACACTTGATTTCAACAATTTAAATAGAGATTAAAGTCTACGACATCGTGATCAGAATTTAACACTTTCACAAAATTTAATACTTGTACAAAACTTTAAACTGTAAACGTGAAGGTGATACCTTGCGTTTAATTTACTAACTGGCTTGCTTCTCGTAGTATCTCTGTATGTATACATTTTTCCAGCCTAAGAATTCAAATTATTTAAAGCATTTCTTTAATGACCTTTTTCCAGCCTAACAGTTTAAATCAATCGGCTTTTTTAACGACCTCATTTCAGCCTAATCGTTGAAATCAGTCAAAGCATTTCTTTAGTAACCTTCTTCTAGTCTAATCATTCAAATCAGTCAAAGCATTTATTTCATAACAGCTCGTTAATAAAAGATCTAATCGAAGGTCAAAATTTATGACTGATGCAAAAGATGAGATAAGAGCAAAAACAATTAAAAAGTAAAACTTGATGAGAAAGTAACCGTAACTTATAGCTAAATATAGTATATTTAGTATAGTATAGTACAGTACGACACGATACAGTCCCGTAAGGGAAATCCGAGATAAGCAAGCGGCAACGTACGAACCTGCGCATAGTACAGTGGACGGGGTTAACCTGCGTGCAGTATGAGAGGGTGCAATGTACAGGATTCTACTCTATATACATTCTCAAAATACGATCTTTTCAGGATATTTAAACAAAAATTTATGCATATCCGATAGATACTTTTTGAGTTATAACAGTTTTAAAGAAATTCATATTTTTTAAAATTATTTATAACTTTTTAATTAATTAATATTTTAATGTCAAACTTGGCACAAGATATTATCTTCATATAGGCATTTGATATGCCAAATATAAAGAAATCTAAGCCTTTGCTCTGATTAGCCATAAAACTTTTTTGTTTTCTATCATGTAGACACGTCTATATATTTCTGCGGATGTATGCGTGTATGTTCGTTTTTGGATGTCGAACATTGGACGAATGATGGAGCTGAAGGTCATGTCGAGGAGATAAAGAAAGTATCGGAGCATCAGTCAGTCGCTTTGGGCCGGTGACTGTTGAAGCACCTGCAGCTTCGTGGCTAGGAAAAGTTAGTATGGCTACGGTCCATCTTCGGAAGTGCTATTTGAAAATTGCACGAGTTGAACGCTTCAAACTCTCAAAAGAAAGGAAGTTTATTATATACGATCGTCGAAAGGGGATTGCCGTATTGAGAACTCCTGGACAGGGGGCCATTCGCTTATATGAAGTAAGAATTTACAACTGAACAACGATTTATACTAAATATTACCGGTATGATATCTTCAAGCGCCTAATTCTATTTATATATACAATCTGCTTGTAACAATATAGATATATACATATGTGTGTGTGTGTGTTTTTTTTAAGTGAGGCGTTATCAGCCAAATCTATTTAACATTTACATAACCGCCGAACTCTCGTTTACTAATATCACCTCTATTTATTAGACTGAAAGTTTCTCCCCCCTTCTCGTGAAAATTATCGATGGATATTATGTCGATGGATGAGACAGTTATGCCTTATCTTAAATTATTAGATCAGCAATTATTGACATGAACATTGACTATGAAAATTTTCCTAAATTATCCTATATGTCGTCATCTGTTCGAAATTATTCATCACCTTAATTTATCGAATTCATTAACTGTGACTACAAGATTACTCAACCATTAATTCAATGTTTGTTTTTGACAATGTCTTTTTTCTATACTTGCTGAATCCAGCCTAGATAATGCCCTTTTGCGAAAAATTATTACTAACATACTTTCAGTATTACTCATTATGCGTTATTATTGCCGAAAATTTACGATTTTTTCAATTGGAAGTTAAAATGATCTTAAAGGCCATGATCATAATTACGCGTAGTTAGCTTGATTTGTTTGCCAATGTTTAGAGTATAGCTCAAATTAAATCAATTAACAGTAGGAGATACACTTAGAAATGCTAATAACACTATCCATGGCGAGATTGAGAAACATAACTGCTTTGGTCGAGCTAGAAAAATGAAATAAATAATTAATATATAATCGGCATCGGCAGTGAAAAAGAAGAATTAGAGTAGAACAAGCGCACACTTTATTGAGCGAAACTGCATTGATATGTATGAGGCACAAGCATAAAAGTGGAAATAGCTGTATTGTTTATCGAATAATTGGCATTTAGTACTCTAGCTTATGAGTAATCAAAATGTCGTAGATTAAATATATAAAGTTTACAGCATTATGAAGATGTCAGTACCGCAAGATAGAATTAACAGATTATCTTCTGGAATAAAAACGTTTTAAATTGCTCTACAGTTATGAAAAAACGAAATATGTAATTATTTATTCTTTATTTAAATAAAGCAAGCAATAAGCTATTTTTATAGCTTTGTCAAGTTTTTCTATCACTTTACAACATATAAACTACTTTTACAATATCGGAGTTATGGCTTCATTCACATCAACATTTCATTGTATACATTGAATATATGACTTCTTATCATATATATTTTATATAAATGAATAATTTAAGTTTCATCAATTATTATTACAAAGATAACATGATTGTAGTTTGAGAATCGTATGTTTGGAGCCAAAGATAACATTACTCAATACAGTCAGATCTTAGAAGGCGATAAGACACAATTAAAGGAAGCATCGACGGCAGAGATATCCTATAGGATAATGTTAGCATCCTCTAAATATTATATATATTAAAAGATCGGTTGTCTTGCAGTGGCAAACTTTTACAGTGGCGACTGTAAAAGTTACAAATACGAATATTTTTGCTACGAAATGAAAGAGATAACTATGGTATGTCTCATATACATTATATAAATAATGAAATGCTAGAAACAAAGTTTAGGATATTTTAAAAGTTAGAACTGAACTCCATAGATCAGTTGGAATCGTGAGAAAGGAACACCCGTAAGGCCATGAAGAGGAAACATAGAACCGGTCCGCCTAATATGTAAACAGGAATGAAAATAAGGACGATAGATATCATTTGAGAATTTACTGAACAATGGCCTTTAGAAGAACAAGAGAAATGGCAATAATAAGAAGAGAGCATATCTAATCCATTTTAAGGCATTCCAGTAAATACGATACTACACTATAGTGTTTCTAAAAGATAAAAGATTTCTTATCTTTGATCAGAAAAAAACATATATACAAATTTTCATCCCGAGAATTTGTAAAATATCGATCCCTTATCTTATCTTGAAAAAAAAGAAAATAATAAAATAAAAAAGAATAAATTAAAAATAAATATTATTTTTCAAAATTATTTGGTTTAATCCACATACTTTTCCATTTTTAAACGTAACTAACCTTTCGATTATCTTGAGAATCAATATCTGCCCCTGCGTGATAAAGTAAATCTACGACGTTCAAGTGACCACCATTTGCTGCAAGCCAAAGAGGACTATTTCCTTTTTTATTCTTTACTTCAACCTGAGTTCCCCTAAAAGAAATAATATAAAATTGAAATATTACAAAATCCATAAAATATTCTAATGTATAATTTAAAATTTTCTTTATTTTTGAGTGAATGTGATTTTTTAATTTTTTTAATAATTTCAAAAATTATTGATTTTTATATTAATTTATTATTTATAATGTCATAATCACTATTAATCATATACTATATTATGAATATGTCAATAATCGCACAGAAAAAGGCAAGAAATACTCATTAGCATTAAAAAGTCACCAAAACAACCAAACGGCGTAAATTTCAATGGGAAAACATATTGAACTACTATTTTCAATCTGGCTTTTGACGACGAATTCGCATACAATTCCTTTTTCTAAGGGTATGATACATACCTTCTGGTATGTCATGTAGTAACGATACACTAATGTGCTATGAGCGAGCTGAGAAATAAGATATGAGAGGCAAAATAAGTATAAATAAGTCCAATTTCCTCTTTGTTATTGCAATTTGGTATTTTTCTTTAATCCGACTGAGACTCATCTGGTAAAAAAATACTTTTCTGCTCTTACAAAAAGTTTGTGAAATCAGTCATAAATTGAGATTTGTAAGAATATGCGTTACTTAAGAATATGCGCGTTTTCCGTCACCAAGCAGTCCGTTCGGATCTTATTCTGATTGTCACGAAGGCAACCTGATAAGTGGACTGTAAATGGAAATGCTCTGACGAGGTGAGATAATTACTTTAGTTATTACGCATGGCTTTGATTAAAAGTCATTCGTGAATGAGCTTTCCTTCATTTACAAGTTTAGCAAGCTAGAGAGACTATAATAGAGTGAGTTGATACAAATAAACTGCCCGGTCAATTAAGTCTATGATGATTTGATAGTTAGATAAGATCTTAGTTAAATAACTATCGACTAGTCCTTTTCGTGCTGTTCATATAAATGTAAATTGTTATCGTTCCACTGTTCAATAAGTCCTCATAAAAACGCTTTGAAGAAGATCAATATGATATTGTAGATATAATGAAGAAACTTTTAAACAGATTAAATCTGATAATATGTATCGCTAGATGGTTTTAAATTTTAATAACATAATTTTGAGAATAAAGAAAGGGGTGATGTGAGTTGTAACGCGAAACCTACAACAGTGGGAGAAAAAGGAGAAATTTACCTTACTTTTAAGGGAAAACTCCCTCAGCCGCGTTGAGTTGTAAACAAAAAAAAAAAAAGAAACAAATAACCGTAACAGAAAATAATTTAAGGGAAAGTAGGAGGCGCAAAACGCCCTAACGTGCGCCAGGAAGCGATGACCTTGAAAAGTCACAAGGAGGTAAGTCAGTAAGGTGTCAAAGAATAATGACGGTAGTTACAAAACAATTCAAAATTTATTAATAGAAAAAAATTAAATAAATGCAATATAATGGCGACGCAATTAATGGAACAACAAAAAAAAGAAAATTAAAATTAAAATTTAATATCGCGGCGACAGTTACGCAGAAAATTCAAACGTCCGCCGCCAGGCTCTAGCTGTACAGCCAAGAGAACCAAACGAGACCCACACACAATAAATAAAATAATAATAAAAAAAAACAATTCAATCAGCGCACGGAGGATGAGGGTGAGAAGATAAAAGGGACTCACCGGCTTAGTAGAACAACAAACAAAAAACAAAACAAAACAAAACCAAGCACTCAGGCACTATCACACAAAAAACAAAAGCTAAGAGTAATCCTTACCCAATCCTCTTCTCTTCGTACCGAAGATTCACAACGAATTTTTCGAGGTCGCTGACCTCGGCATAACGAGCGACTAATCAGCCGATAAGAGCGCTGATGGGCTCCGGCGATGGCTTTGATAGTTTAATCACTCTCATTCAACCACCGATTAAACCGAACAAAATGGCGCCCCAAAAAGTGATGGTAACGAAAGCCACGATAAAGGCCCACCGAAAAGTTCCTATTATGAAAACAAGAATTCCCCCAATGGAACTGAGTTATGGCCATTCAAAGATTGGGCGCCATAATGACCGAGTAAATCGATGCTCGGAGCCCCGTCACAGAGTTTTTATCTGCGCAAAATTACACGAATGAAGACACTTGCAGTGTCCAATCATCTAATTAATAAGGCGTAGGGCTTATTATCTGTTAATTAAGCTTTAGTTTGCTGTAGTTTATTCCCTCAATATTTTTTGATTTTATTAATTCTATATCCTCTTTTGTTTCGGTTTATGAAAAATTAATTCTTAAGAGTGATTTTACCACAGATTAAAATTTTGATATTTCTTTAGAGGCAAGTACATTTCGTGAATCATTGTAAAAATAATAGCTATCTTCATCATAGTTGAAACAAATTACTTTTATCAATTTTAAATCTATTTTAAAACTTTACTAAATATTGGAAGCTTACTTAAAAGTTTATTAATAATTTTTTGTTGATTATTTGTATTACCTCGTAGTCTATTTACAATATATCACACATAAGCCTAGATTGGTTTAATTAAGTATAGCTTTATAAAGCAGCAATTTATTTCTAGTTGTAAGTTTTTCTGATTTCCTCTGATGAGCTAGTATATTATCAGCAATTTTAAGATTGATTGCATACACTTTGTGAATACATGTTCTCTCCACATTACCCGCCTATATAGGTATACACCTAAGTATTTTATATGGTTATTTTTTTAGATCTTTTCATAATGTAATGGTTGTATGAGTTTATTTTTTTCTATTTCATTTGATTGATCATGCATTGAACGATCTTTGAATTTTATTTAAATTATTTTATAGAATTATGGAAAAAGTCATTACATCATAATGTGATATTACGATAACTGTGTTATCATCAAATGTTACCGACATGATACTTGGAGACGTTGGTAGATTGGATTTGTATTAAGACTAACATACGACATATCACACTTTGTACATTATATTTGGTTTATTAATGATGTACCAAGACATGCTGCTGACTTCACGTATGAAATACGAATGTAATATAATGTTTTTTTATTTTTTCAAACAGTAATTCAACATTGAAAATTCTAAAATTTCTTGTATATCTTTGATCTCTCGACAATTCTCAAATAAAGAAATTGCTAAAAAATTTGAAGTATAGTATTTTATAGTTCTTCTCAAGTCTGATCCAAATCTTTCATTCAGAAATATTTTCGAGCGAGATCTACAACAAACAATCAGAATATTGCAACACAGTATAAAAGCCCTAATAATAACGACCTGAATCAAATAAACTATATACAAGACATAACTTGCACCAGTATATACAATACATTATATACATGTCATTACAATACATTATATACAATTTGACCTGTCACAAGAAAATTTCAATCTAGATAATGAATTCATTGATTCAACAGTATGATCATCTCATCCCTCAGACACGACACTGACTATACGCGTTAGTTCACCTTTTGGAAATACTTTCCCCGCTAACGTAAGCAGGGATAGGAAAGCTCTTAATTCAGTAATATGAACCTACAGCCGCCCCGTTGGCTGTGACTCTTCGCACAGCACCCAACTCAGGCAGAGAGAGGACAGCAACGGCCAGGAAAATTGCAAACCTTACTCTCGTATATGGTCAATACATAGCTATAGACAATCGCGTGGAACGTAACAATACTCAAGTAGAGTCAGTCGAGCTTATAAGTAAATATGCGTAACCCCTTCGGCGTGTCTGATAGAAACAAGGATAAAAAGTTTCATTAGTCAAGTTACGTCAAATTAAACTGTCCAGAGTATTTTAAGACCGACGAAATAAAAAACGAGTAGGGCAGAGAGTACAAGAGGTCACTACCGCTTTGCCTCAAGACATCGAGACTTTCGAGATAAATGGCATCGCAAGAGTAGCGCATGCAACGTCTGATACACAAGCCCGCTTTAAGCTACCTCTGACCAGCTTGGACATCAGACCAACGCATGAAGATGGAGTTATTGCAGATGGTGGCTAAACGTTCACGTTAGCTTTTTCATGTTTACAGCCTTTTATGATACAGGGGCTTTACGCATAGTCCTCGGTCGAATGGGCGTACAGATTCATCATAGTGACGAATCACCATAATCTCATATAGCTTAGAAATTTACAGCATCGAAACGGCAAACTGAGCAACTGGTCCTTAGGATTACAATCGTATAACGTCGATATTGTACACCGAAAAGATAGAGATAGTGTTGTGTTGTTCAAGTCCGACGAGGACGAGGAGACGACCATCGCCTACACGAATACCCGTGATCTTTGGTACCTGCGAATAGTACGATAAATTCTAGAAGACCGAAGAAACCACACATATTGGAAGGCTGTTTGAAGCCGACTCTACAAGTAACAATCCAACTCTGTGGTGGACAACCTGTTAGACATCGATGACGATGTCTGAAAGCTCGTAGTGCCGACCGAATAAAGTACACCAATCTTCGCTGAATGCCACGAGAAGCTGACCGCAGGTCACCTAGGCCACTATGAAACTCATGAGCGAGCCGCTCTTCGCTGTTATTGCCCTAATATCTACAAAGATATAGCGCGTTACGAACGTAATTGCCAAACCTGTCAGCAAACGAAGGTGGAACAGAAATTCCTAGCGGAGATGATGGGAAAACATGTTTTCTTACGTCTATGGGAGTTCGTAGCTGGCGGTCCATCCATAAGGTCAACTCAAGGATATATATATTTGCTGATCTTCGTAGATATTTTTACTTGGTAAATCGAGTTCATACCCGTGGAAAAGGCGAATGGAAAACCATGAAGCGTTGTCTCAACAAATGCGTGTTTTTATGGTTCGGCGTCCCCGATCGTTAATGGGAGTTCCTTTCTTGAATCCCAAGGGGTTTACATCATAGGTTAATGGTGAACTCTTATGGGTACAGTAAATTACTTTAGATCAACAGCCCTCGAAAGCTCCAAAGTAGCACAATCGATAACTGCGAAAATCAGCGCAAAATACGAGGAACCATTCACCGTAACAGCTAATATTCACCTTTTTCAAGAATAAGTATTATATTTGTCAATTATATACCTTTTTTTAAATATTTCCATACAGAGGAAAGGAAAACAATACCAAAGGAAATAACTAACCAACGCGATGAGAAAAACCCTAAGAAAGACGACCTAACACTGAATGTAGAAGTGATAAGGCCAACCGCCACCTGCTTCAAAAGAAGAGATCGGCCATTTGGTCCGAAGAGAACTCCGCCAGGGAACACCTCACTTCGATGCATACATCCCAAAGCAACCTACTGCGAGGATACATAATACTTCCTACAACACGCTTAATAACATACTTTCACGTTTATGCTAATACCCTTCAATTCGCTTAATTGTTTTTGCTTCGTTTCTGCTTTGCTTTACTCCATTTTTTTTATTTTTTATTTTATTTATCGCGATTCTTGCCTTCTACTTCCGAAATCATGTCACCTACTCCTGCGAGATCGTTTGTAATCTCGCAAAGATAGCTCCAAAAGATGCAAAAGAACATTGCGGAGCTGCTGAAGCTCCTAGTCTAACCGTAACTCCTGAGGCCTATAGCGATCCTGAAAGATATCAGCGAAGTGGAGAAGCAGAAGCAGGCTCCCACTGGGTTCTCAGCTACTCCAGAGCATCCGCAGGAGAAAACAGACCAGGAGTCTCCTGCGAAGAAACAGACGCCCTCAACGGTCACCTCCCTCGCCCAATTCTAAAAAGAGCACATGAACATCGACGTCCTCCCACAAAGGATCTACCTCACCATCGAGAAGAACCTGGAAGGTGAGCTAGAGATGGATTCCTTCACTTTATCAGACGAAGAGTTAAAGAACGTCACGCGGGCCGCTGGAGAAGCTGTTCCCCAACGACCCCGAAGACTGCGGTGCGCAGCGATGCTCCATAATCTAACTAGCTAAACTTCATTCTAAGGTCCCAACTCAGGTACCACCGACCGAATAGTCCAAGCTGGATGCTGGAGTAAAAAAGGGTAGCCGAGTGCGAATTGTGACCTCGAAAGCTGAAAACGACGAAAATCAGTGTGTCCAAACTTTCGCTGACTACCATGGCCGAGAAGGTTAAGGACACCGTGGAACACTGTTAATATCAGGAGAGGACTACCAATCAGTGGAAGCAGGACCGTGAGGCCCAAAGACGTGAGCAAGAGCGCCAACGGAAGCTTCAAGAAGAGTGACTGAAACGACAGGAGCTGTTTGTTATCCAAGTTCAGCTCGTCGAGCTAAAAAAGCAACAGGATTATCTTAAGAGGTCGGCCTTCATGAGGTACTGGTCAGATTATGCTCGAGAAGCTGTATCAGGCACCCGCTTCCCAGGATTCTATAGCAAGGTCAACGCCAAAGCGTCTAAGCCTTGCGATAAGTGGGCAGAACCACGAAGGGACCTGATGAACAGGCATTATTGTAGCGTCTGTTATTTCACTGGTGTCCCGAGGTTAACAGACACTATCCACTGAATGTGGATCGAAGGACTGGTGCCTAGATACTCTTATATGTAGGGCCGATTTATGTGCCTAGATTCTCCCTTCACAGCGAATCTGCCTGCTCCGTTCCCTTTTATATTTTCTATTTCTTATCCTTCTCTCTCTCTCTCTCTCACACACACACACACACACACACACACACACACACACACACACACACACACACACACACACACACGTATATCCAATCGGCGCAGACGCACTTTCTTATTTTAACTTTATCCAGATCAAACATGATTACGCTTTCGTAACTAGGGAAATTTGTAAAAAAAAGAGAGAAAGATGCTCTAAAACATCACTATCTTCTTTTTATGCTCTTTGTTTTATGTTATGTCGTTTCTTTTTTTTCTTATCCTTGTAATTTTCTTTTTGTTTCCAACTATACTAGTTTCCTTGTAATGAAATAAAATCATTAATTTTATATCTTTTGACTTTTTTTAACTAGAACTTTGGCCTAAGTTCCACGCCATACGCTCGGCTACCTGCGGCTGTGGGAGGGGCGTATAACGGGTGAGATCTTCTCATGTTATGCCTCTCTTGCCCTTCTTATTAAACATTTATGTATTTGTATGTTCACGTATCTATGTTTTATGCACATCTGTCTCCATGTCTGATGGTTTCTTATGAGACCTGCGCAAACGCGGGACAAAGAAAGAGAATGAGAGAGAGTGAGAAAACGAGGAAAGAATCCCAGTGTCGAGCATAGATCCGTACTATCCTCTGCAGATTCCCCGCGTATATGGCAATATTAAATACGTCAGCTCGCGATAGTAATATTCACATTGTCTCAAGAATAAGTATGCTATTGTTCAATTGTACACCTCCCTTTTTTAAATATTTGTTGCTTATTGAAATTTGAAATATGGTATTTTCCCGTTATTCACCATATTTTATTAGGTAATTATCTAAAAATACTGTGTTTTTTAAACTTTTTAGTTAAATTGATGGAGCTCATTATTGGTCACTCATAATAGCTATGAGCATCCTTTCATGTTATTATTTTTTTAATTTTGTTTCAATCCATGGCAACAAATAAAGATTTTAAATTATATTATTCTAGTTCTATTAGTGAAATATCTATAATTATATTTTTTTTAAATAATCATGTACTTTACTTGGATAATAGAAGTTCGACGAATCTACAGTGACCTTTATCTGCCGCAATAGTTAGAGCCGTATCTCTTGACGAAGGAACCGGTGTGGCATTAACATCAGCCCCTTTACTTAGAAGAACTCTTCCAACTTCCACATATCCACCACTTGCAGCCTCCATTAAAGGAGTTAGTCCTGTCTACAAAATAAATTAGTGGTTTACTAATGTAAAACTATGAGAAATTAAGTTGTATAATTAAAAATAATTTATCATAGCTACTTATCAATTAATTAAAATTTTTGCATAATTATTTACATTTCCATTGTTCAAAAAAGCTCATAACATGTTAGATATATTACAGAAAATATATAGTATATACATGAACATCTTTTCTTCCCGGTCACGCAACTCAAAATGACGGGTCTCGAGGTATACGAATAAGACCGACAGATTAATTTGGTTAGCAGAAATAATAAGATAACATATAAAGGTAATATTTTGTTTTCCCCAATTTATAATTGGTTTAATATATATATATATCCACAATGTATGAAAAAATATATATTACAATACTAAAATGATAAGATAAAGTTTATTTATAATAGTGCTAGATTGAACGCCGAAAGAGAAAACAAATAATCATCATAAATTTCTAGTTTCAAAAATAAAGAAAAGATAACTTTACGTATGGCGTGGAACTTAGGCCAAAATTCTACTTAAGAAAAGTCAAAAGATATAAAATTAATAATTTTATTTCATTACAAGGAAACTAGTATATCTCCATGTCAATGGCATGACTCCATAAAATTATTAACTTTGAAGGAGCAAATATCATAAACTAAAGATAAATTGATTAAATGTTGAATTTCTTTCTATTTTATTTTACACATTATTAAATTGTATAATTGAATCATTAATAAATAAAACTTGCAAAGGTCAAAACCAATAAAGCAGAAATACAGTTCCAAATATCCTAAACAACATTTATCTGACATTTTTTTTGTATACTGCTAACTTTCAGAGATTTCAGAAGGGATCGGTTAAAATAGTCCAGTCTGTATTATAAGTCATAACGGTTTATGCGGTAAACGCTCGATTTTATCTTTGGATTTTCTTAATCCTTTATAGTTTTGCAAAATATATTTCTCGCTTATTTCTTTGCATGGATTTTCGACACATTCCGGCTTCTCAGCATTTTTACTTTGTTTATTGCACAGATGTGAGCCTACTATTTTACTTTTTTTTGGTAATATCCCTATCTTACAAAATATTAGAATAAAGTATATTTCTAATATTAAAAAAAAACCGAAAGCGGTGGATCAATTCTACTGTCAGATTTGTATTTGGCAGTTAAAAATACATGTATGAATTATATTTTTAATTGAAGTGACACATGTAAATTTAACAAAATGTCTTTTTTATAATTTCTGATCGACTTCTTGATTAAAAAAAACTGGAGAGTAATCCAACGATTCCGGCACCAATTCATGTTCAATAAGTAAAAATACATAGGATTGCATATGTGTGGGGTATTGATATAGAGGTTAATAACTGATAACAAGTATTGGCAAAAACCATTTTTTATTTAAATTTGGCTCGTTATGCAATTCTAGCTGCTTCTTTACAGTACCGAGGGATCTTCTTGACTGGTCTGTTGTTTACTTCCTGATACACTAGTGCTTCATTTTGGA
The DNA here is from genome assembly GCA_030064505.1 of Chouioia cunea. NCBI lineage: Eukaryota > Metazoa > Arthropoda > Insecta > Hymenoptera > Eulophidae > Chouioia > Chouioia cunea. Next base: position 20,952,882 of record JAOPFQ010000002.1, read on the forward strand.
TTTTCCCCTATTGCTGATGATTTGCTAAGCATTGTCTCTCGTTAATGATTAGCATGTGGCTTGCCCGAACTCAACATTTCGCGACTTGTCTCCTATACATATGCTAGTTATGAATAGGGCTTGGTCTACTGTTTATATCCTACATATGTGTAATGCTTAGCTCAGAGACTATTGTTTTTACTGGCGGCTGATATTATTGACGTTTTATATAATTAATAAATATTACAAAAATAGCTTTGTATGCCCTTTCGAATCAATTTTTTACTATACAATATAATTGCTACATATTTAGAGAATTTAATATATAAAATGTCCGGCTCAATTCCATAAGATATGATTTGCTTTGCTATATTTACGTTAATAGTCGTAAAAATATATAAACATTAAGAATTCGTTTTATATTGCATTATATAATGACTTAATGTTGCAGCTAATATTTCTTTTATAATCATTAAGTCGCATACAACTTTTAAACAATTAAACGCGAATCCTTAACTGAAAGGGGAAAGAGGGAAAATTTACTTCAAATATAAGGGGAAGCTCTTCAGCCGCGTTGAAATCTTACAAAAAAACCGCTATAACATACGAAAAGAGGAAGGTGGGAGGCGCAATATGGCCTAACGTACGCCAGGTAGCTGATGACCTTGAAAGGTCAAGGAAAGGTGAGTTGGCAGGGCGTCAAAAAAGAACAACGCGATTGGAAAAAGAAACGAAATTTAATAATAAAAAAAAATGAAAACACAACAAATTTCAATATAAAAAAAAGAAAAGTCAGCGACAGTTAGTTGAAAGTTAAAGTGGCCATCGCCAAGCTCCGGCTATACAGCCAGAAGATCCGAGCGAGGCCCCAAATGCGCGCAACAACAAATAAAAATAAAAATGGACGGAGGGGGAAAGAAAGTGAAATAACGTGGCACTTACTGGCTCAGCAATCCACCACTTCGCGAAAAGAAAAATTAAATCATTAATTTCACACTACCACAACCAAAAGAAAAATAAAAAAAAAAACTACTCGGCGGCTCAAGACATACTGAGCCGCCGAGTGCCACTTACCTTTCTTCCCCCCCTCTCTGCACTGAAGATTCGCAACGAATTTTCCGAGGTCAGCAACCTCGGAATAATATGCGCCTAATATTCAGACACGAGCGCCGACGGGCTCCGACCAACGGCCAGAAGCTTCGTCACAAATTTTTGTGTAACATACAAACACATATATACATGACAGAAAACAAATTGGGGGTCGAAGCAGAGTAAGGTCTCGGATTATTCAATATTGATATATCAAATTTCTATATGAACGTCATTACTTGTACCGAGTTTTCGCTAAAATATTATTTAATGGAAATGTAATAATCAATTAAAAGTAAAATGAAAAATTTTTATAAATGCTATAACTCGAAATCTATTAATCTGATCTGCATGATTTTTTTTCGAAATACATGGAAAAGATTATATTTTCAGAATATATACACGTCGTCATAATACATTTGTTGATAATAAAATGATAAACAATTAAAATAAATTTTTTCGTAAAAAAGAACAAGGTTTATTTGAAAAATTTTAATTGTAACCGATTCCTTGGAAAATTTTGTAATAATCAATATTCTTCAACCCTATAACACTTTTTCCCCCTCTTCGTGTAGCTAATATTAGCATTCTCGTATTTTTAAAAAAGCACATTGTTGTTTAACTACAAGTTATAAGTTTTAGATAACCCAAACTTCTAAGGTTTTATAGTTATGTATCGAAAATAAATAAATAAGTCAACTATAGGATCATCATAATAGCTACATATTTTCTATTTTACTAATTATTGTGTGCAAGGATTTTATGGTACGATAGAATGGTAAATAACTAAATCTCATATTAACTTTTTCATTTTATATACACCCATAGGTTTTTCAGTTCTTAAATTTTGTTTTTTTTTAGTATTGTGATATGACAGTACATTTGAACTATCAATTTGGACATCAAATCATGAAAATTGGACATACGAATGTTATAAATCGATGTAGTTTTAAATGAGTACGATTGTTAGAAAAAATAAACGTGATCCATCTAAAAAACAAAATTAAATTACTGTGAAAAAATGAATGGATGAATGCTTAATGAGATGGGAAAATGAACTTTTGGTATATCAAGTGAATAAATTTAAAAATTCTTAACCGCGTTGAAATCAGACCACAGACAATGTCAATATTGGCAAAGATTCTTGAACTTAAACTGTTTTGATAGTATTTTAAGCTCTTTGTTCTCTCTCTCTCTCTCTAGTTTGCTATTCCTATCTCTAATTGACCAGGGCAGAATACATTGGCGAACCGATAGATTAATAAGTTACCTATTAAACCAAACGAAATCCCTAGCAATATGATTTGTATAAAGGAAAAGTTATGTTTGTTCATAAATAACCATATGAATAATACATTTCTACCAGGGATGAAAGTCATCTTTAAGAAAGAATATCAAGAAGGTTATTTCTTGATTTCAAGATATAATTTCTTTAATAGTAATATTCGAACGTTTTTAACACATCATTTAATAATTTTTAATATTAAAATCTATTTGAATTACCTTTGCCCGATGTTCGACATTGGCTTTTCGATCCAACAGTAGGCTGACAACTTCATGTCGGCCTTGAAAACATGCAAGCGTTAAAGCTGTATTTCTATTTGTTTCAATTTGAGCATTGATATCACTTCCCATGTCTAATAATAGTTTTACTGCAGCTGTAAAATAATAAAAATATTTATGGCATAAAAATGACAAGGGTTTGGATTTTTCATGTTGTTTTTCTCAGTTAATTAATTGAATTAGTTTTCCTCAGCCTTATATTCCAGGTTTCAAAATAGTGTATTATAAATAATAATCCTATAAAAATACTCGCTTTGATATTATTTGATTCTTTCTTTTATTTATTTATTTTAACAGAATATAACTAGTTTGACTGCGAAAGGCTTAAATAATCTAAGTTTTGTAACATATGCTTCTTTTCTGAAACTTTGCGATAATGTACTCTAATTAATTGACCAGCAAATATACAAAAGCTCCTTTAGCGCTCTTAAAATAGCCACATAATACATGTGCATACTAATATGTGTAAAGTCGGAAGTACTGTTTTGTTCCTTATACGAGTCTGTGATTTTTATCATCTGGGAATGACACGACAAATAATAGTTTCATGTAACCATATTTTAGTCATCTTCTTCCAATTTCCATTCTTATTTTTTGTAAACTTGACAATTAGGTACCCTTGTATAGTTACGACAGCAACATTGCAATTAGATTTTTTTTATTTCTCTTAAATAAAATGCAAATAAAGAAGTTTTTACAGATGACTTGACATATTAAGTCATAGGCGAATACGTACGCAATATACAAGATGGCTACTACAAGTCACTCCGAATGACCTCAATTTTTTTTTACCAAAATATAATCTATTCTGATAATTTATGTAATACATTGTTGAAGAAGAAAGATAAATTCATAAATCATCGAGAGATGAATTGATTATTACAGTTTAAAACAATTTTTGTTAACTTAACCCACTAACGATCAAAAGGCCTGATTTTTTTGTTTATTTTCGACGTGATTTTTTCCGTAGTTATAGGCTTTAGAAAAATTTTGCAAACACGTGTTTCGACATAAAATTTAATTCCCTTTCAGAATCTGGGCTCAAAATTGTGATTGACTTCGTAATAAAGTTATTGCCAATTAAACAAAAAAAAGTGAACATTTTTGCAATTTTTTTAGCAATGTTCCGGTAAAGAAATCATAACATAAATATGATCAGGGATTATCATGACTATTAAAGTATCTTAGGAAATTTTGGTGGAACTTTTAAACCACTCCTTCCAACAAAATGGCGGCCAAATCGAAAAAAAAATCATTAAAAAAATAACTCATTTTTTTCATGGAAACTATTGAGTTTAGAGCAAAAGTTTATGGAACAAAAATGTTTTAAAATTGATCAAAATATAATTTTCCAAAATCATCTCCAAAAATTCTGAAAAAATTTTAGAGGGTTCTATGATCAATTCTAAAACATTTCTATTCTATAAACTTTTTCTCTAAACTCAATAGTTTTCGAGAAAAAAATGTTTTATATTATGATAACAGAAGTGTGTAATATTTTTCACACAGAATAAAGAACAGCTATTGTAATATTCAATGCTGTCAGTGATGAAGGAAAAATATTTTGCATTTTCAATAGCTAAAAATTACATGACACAAGGGCAATGAAAAAAGAGAGAAACACAATATGTCCAAGCAAACGAAACTCAAACTTTGTTCTTATTGTCCCGTAAGAACGAGAATTATCTGCGAAAGTTGTGATTTATCGTTTTGTGTTAAATGTTAAAAAAAAACACCAAAAACATTCGTATTCCCGTGAGAGGCAAGGGGACTCACTCAAACCAAACACTGCAAAGGAGACAACATTCTGCTACGTCCTCGTCGTTGTCTCTGGGTCACGCAAAGAGTAGAATATGTTTTTTTCTCGAAAACTATTGAGTTTAGAGAAAAAGTTTATGTAATAAAAATGTTTTAAAATTGATCGTATAATACCCTCAAATTTTTTCAGAATTTTTGGAGATGATTTTGGAAAATTGTATTTTCCAAGTTTTTCAAAAACTCAAAAATGTTCTCAAAAAGTTCTGAAAAAATGTGAGGGTATTATATGATGAATTTTAAAACATTTTTATTCTATAAACTTTTTCTCTAAACTCAATAGTTTCCAAGAAAAAATGTGTTATCTTTTTATGATCTTTTCTCGTTTTGGCCGCCATTTTGTTGGAAGAAGTGGTTCAAAAGTTCCACCAAAATTTCCAGAGATACTTTGATAGTCGTGATCACCCCTGATCATATTTATATCATGATTCCTTTACGGTAACATTGCTAACAAAAATCGCAAATTTGATTTTTTGCAAAAATTTTCACGTTTTTTTTTTTGTTTAATTGGCTATAACTTTTTTATTACGCAGTCAATCACAATTTTGAGCCCAAATCCTGAAATGGCATTAGATTTCACGTCGAAACACGTGTTTGCAAAATTTTTTTTCTAAGGCTTATAACTACGAAAAAAATTGCGTCGATAATCAACAACAAAATCTGGCTTTTTTGTCGTTAATAGGTTAACTAGAACCTATCATTTCAATATTAACGTAAGCTTCGTAATACTCGGTGACCTCCTATAAAATGCAATTTTTATTTTTATAGACTAAATTCATATCATTTTTCAATCACTATTATAATGTTTTTGGGTATTACTTTTGAACTGTTCTTGTGAAGGTTCATTTGCAGTATTTTTTACTATTTAATCCCGTTCTTTTTCTAAATTCGTTTCTTCTTCAGTTTCAATTCATCATATTTTTCATAAGTAATATCCATTCACTCTTCTATAAAGAGTATTGTCTGCTTATTACTTTTTCGGTATCATAATAGAGCTAAATAAGATATTTCAACAAAAACATTCTATTGGTGTGACGTGACTTTACTAAAACAAAGATGAAATTTTTACAAATTTCAACTAAATTTATTTAAAATTGACGTAATTAGAGTTGAAAAACGAAAAATTTCCGTTTTATGGTTATTTACCAAAACCATTTAAATCTTAGAATTGTTATGGATTATCACAGTCGGAAACAGCTTGTAATTGACCTCATTGATATATATTTGTATGTAGCTTTTGATAAAGAATATAAGAGTAATAATTAAACATTTTTTGAATTTGTTTTAAAGATAATGAGCAAATATGGAAACTGAAAAATCATGATAGCATTAACAGTTGTATCTAATTTTTAACCCTGCACAATGATTATTATACATATTTCTAATGCTACTACAGTGTTGCATAGCATCTTTACTATATATAAATATAGCGGTGCCAATAATAAATCAATTAATATACAAATAGAAATGGAATATGCGATAATAAAAATGAAAATTATTAAGTTTTAAGATTTTAGAATTGAAAAATGATGTAAGTTTTATAAAACCAAAGAAATCGTATATTGTTTTCGCAGGTATAAAAATTAAATCAACAATATACTAACTATAAACAATTTTACTTACGAAAATTATGTTTAACATATATTTATAGTGAATTGTAGCGTTAATCACGACAAGTGAAACAATTATAATCGTAATAATAATATATTTTATTGTTGTGAATGTAAAAGTTATTGATCTTCGTTATTAGTAGGGTATGGGTTATTAAAGCGAATTTGATTATTACATATTGTAAAGATGAGTTCATTGATAACTAAAAAATATCGAACTTAATTTGTCTCATTAACGACAAATAAATAACCAACAAAAGTTCAAAACTTCTAAAATTGAATTAAAGACTGAATCATTCTTTATAAATTGTAGAAATATTTAAGATTTAACTGTTAATTTTCATTAGATTGCGTAATAAATTTTTTAATTTTTATCACTATTTATAGAAATAGTTAGTTATATAAAATAATAAAGGTTTTCTTACAGATTTTTAAAAAACAAATTTTATTCAAATTGGTATAATCTATACTGAGAAAAGTTAATTTATACAATAATCCCGCCGATCGTCAAAATTTTGTTTTATATAAATTTTTTCGTAATGGTCGCCAAGACACTATGTAGTAGTCTGTGTCTCGTTGCAAGATTTCATAATTTGGATGGCTCATGTATTGGTTTTAAAATTGTTACCGTAGTAATGCCTCTTGTTCTTGATCAGAGGAGTAATGATCATAGAATGAGACGATCGAAGAATGAAAATAAGTGAGGTAGTTCAGACTATAGGCATCTCAAATGAATATGTACATCATATTTTACGTGAATGTCTGTGCATAAAAGAGCTATCATCCCTATAAATGCCGCGATTGCTTATACTCGACTATAAGCGAATTGTGAACATTTCAAAGAAATATTTGGTGATTTTCAGTTAGAATATGAACGATTTTTTGCGTCATTTCATAACTGTAGACGAGGCAAAGCTCCATCGTAGCATTCTAGCGATTAAGTAACAATCAAGTCACCGAGTTTCTCCATTGGGAGTTTTTCAAAACTTCCGTTTTCGTAAAAACTCCAAAATCGTTTCGATTAAAATACTGTTAATCAAATACCAACAAACCTGCTGACCCAAAACTATATAATAGCCTTAGTGACGCCATCTTTAGCACGGACCCGGGACTATTCATTCATTGCTCATAATATATATTTCTATTAATTTCTGAAAGAGAGGTGAACTAAATTAATTCTACTTATTCGACTGTATATTTCACCGCAGACTCCGCTGCTAAACATTAGATTGCAGCAGTAATCCTGTATCATCAGACTCTTTCAGTGACCGTTAAGTTAGATTCATTATTCGTATCGTTGATTCTTTTTCTTTTACTTTCTTCTCTTCCGATATAGATTAATCGGTCGATGATGGAATTTGTTTGCATAGTTGCTGTGTTCCATCCGTTCTGTGAGTGATTCTGTGAAGTGACTTTCCATCAAAGCAAGAGTAGTGGAAAAAATACTCCCCAGTATTGGGCATGTAATATCGTACTATTGAAAATGGTGAATACCTCTGTTAAGTTAAATGTCAGAATTCCATATTTCCTATTTATCAACGCGTTCAGATTTGGTATGTGGCGATGTGTCTATCAACTTTTGTCGGTTGTTTTCCATTTTTTTTGTCACTCTTCTATGGTTCTCCTTGACTACTGGCTATAATCATTCTCATCGGCTATTTCATAATTTCCGGTCTACCAACCTTTCTTGTATTATTCACTCCTTCTTCTGTTAGACTCTTAATGAGGGTGAACCCAAAATTCCCAAAGAATTACTGAACTTACAACCGAAGAAAGTAAAACCCGACACGGATACTTCGAATTAATTTCTGTGTGGTAGATACAAGGGTGTATTAAATATTTGTATTTTTAATAAAGAATCAAATTTTTCTCATAACCTTTTCTCATTTTTCAACATAATCTCCCTTTATAATACACTTTTCCCAACTTTCTGCCAATTTTTTAAACTCTCTAATAAATATGATTTACCAAATTCCTAAAAATAAGCTTCTGCCTCGAAAACGGCTCCCTCGTTGAAATTTTCATGTTGTGTAATTCGTAGTGCAATTTTTGCTTGGATATTTTATATTGAAAATTTTACGTATTTGTCTGTGTATAAGTTGCGATATAGTGAAATAACATCATTATTTAATTTAAAACGATTCTTACCCGTATGCCCATTCATTGCGGCGAGCATAAGTGGAGATATGCCTAATTTAGATCCAGTTCTGGAATTTATTTCAGCACCGTGATTCAATAAGAGTTTTATGATATTGACATATCCACCGCTAGCTGCAAGACTGAGTGGTGTATAATCAGAAACATTGCGATGCTCTTTGTTGGCTGTTCTGTTTAACAATAGTTCAACAACTTCATATCTGCCTCCGCTGCATGCAAGAGAAAGTGGAGTATCCTTTGTTCTCTCAGACTGTGCCTCTAAATCAGCTCCATGATTTAAAAGAATGTCGACTACTTTTTGATGTCCAGCGGTAGCTGCTAATATTAAAGGGGTAAACCCTTTTTTATCTCGATGTTCTGAAAAATTATAAAGATATATTTTCAAATAAACAACTATTCATATTCATAAATAATTTTAATTTAAGATATATAAGTGATAAATAAATTAGAAAAAACAGTAACAAACAAAATTTCAAGTAAATTCGAGTGTCTTTAATGTGCCTCATAACACAGAAGATTTCTATGAGTAAAATAACTGATAGTGAACAATATATATTATTTTCTTTGTCATACGCTGGAACATGTATACGTGGGCTGTAATGCAAATATCACCGCCCCGTATTGCACTTTCCATGTTTAACCTAATTTACAATATCTGTAAACTGCCCACTTTACTTTCATAGAAATCATTTTCATTACATATAATGACGGACACGAACGAAACAATAAGATGAAATGTAGATACGCGTGACAAAAATAATAAGAGAAATCGGTGATTTTTTGTTCATTCACTGAGATAAATGAGGCACTCTAGCAGATCTGCAACGTCTATTCATAATATATTAATTTTTGCATTTTTTCCCATGATTTGAATGTACTCAATAAATAGTCAATTGAAAAATATTTATATTCACTTTATATAATCATCGCCCATTAAATTTCAACTATAAAAGAAAAGAAAATATACAAATCTCTTACCAATATCTGCTCCTCTACTTAACAATAGTTCCACAAGTTCTTCATGGCCCCCAGCACAAGCAAGGGTCAAAGCAGTGTCATGATTACTTTCAGTTTCTGAATCAACATCCATGCAATTAAAAGGAACTGGAGGTACTTGATTTGATGAATATGTTTCAATACAGTTGCTTGTAGCATAATTACTTGTCACTGGAAAAGAAAGAAAAGCTTACTCAAACATTCTTTTGAACTATAGATAAATATAGTAATATTTATTTAATATATTTATAAAAATATTTGTTTAAGTACGAGAGGCGTGGAAGGATGAGGAGCGATGAATAAAAGAAATCGACGGGAATACTCTACGCGTGCATAGATCAATAGACCCCATCAATTGTATTAACAATTTTCATTATATTTTAAAATTTGAAAAATTCATATCCAGTAACGTAATGATATTTATAACTAAATTGATAAGGAATTAAGGATTTCTGTCTCAGGAATTTCACCTATTTCGCTCTCTTTTTCATAGTGTGAAGTACGTTATGTTAACATTATAAAAATTAGTATTTGAACCTTACTTTACAAATTCAGAATCTTTCACGATAATGATTAGTGGACAAGGAGTTAGTCTTACACATTATTCATCTGTTCAATACCGTAAATGAGAGTATAAACATAATGCAGAAATAAGAAAGAATATTTGACTTTTTCAATAATATATTTCTATACACATTGAAAAGCAAATTGTTTTCTTCCCCAAATTTTAGACGAAAGAGATATAGAATAGTGAGGTGCAATTGGAAAAAATAGAAAAGGTTTACCTTCTTGCATATAGAACTTGAAAACGAAGTCGTTTAAATTACCCATAACATGATCGGCTTAGCTATATAATGGTAAAATCAGGAAGATATATATAATTACAGAAGCGAATTTTTACTTTTCAGAAATAGGAGAATAAAGATTAAAGAAAATAAAGATTAAATGATATTGTATATGGGAGGAATAGATGTAATTACAAAAAAATATTTTAATAGTTATATTTTTTATGAATATATATACATTGTATACAATGATTAACACGGGAATAACTTTTCCAGAGTTTGAGCCATAAATAATCTCAGAAATCGTCATTTAAATGATGATACAAATTTAGCTGATGAAGCAACATTTACATGTTTTCTGGGTTAACATTTAGTTATTTTTCAGAAACGAAAATGCGATATACCTTATGTTTCCTACAAAAACAAAAACATAGTCAAAATTCTAATCCATTAAATGAACAGTTTCATTATGAATTAAACTTCATGCATTCATATTTATCGTACTAAAATCAATTAACCTTGAACAATTAAATTATAAGGTATAGTTTCTTGAAATGTGCTGAATTTTCTAAAAATATATCAACAATCATAAAAAATGAATATAAAATAACCTTTACTAACATAACTACATGTAATATTCATATGTACATACGTACATACATACATAAATACACAAAACCACACCCGCTCATGCACACACATATACTGCACCATCAACCTAAAACTGTCTAACATTACCCAAGTATTTCTAAAAATTTAGAAGAAAAAACTTTACAAATATTTGAAAAATATATTTAATATTTCACTGCAGAATTTCTTACAGTTTTAAAAATGTATTCATGAAATCTTTCACAAAATATTCTCAGATGTTATGACAATATTATTGGAAACCTGGCTAAGAACTTCAACTTCATTTATTACAAAGATTGACTGTAACCTTTCTCTGCAAATTTTCCGAAAGATTTTGTACATATTTCCATGATAGTGTGATTTTTTCATGCACTCTAAATATCTGAGAGCTGGGGGGAGGGGGCAACTATAAAATGTTGCCCTGATTCAACACTCTTAAAGACACAACATGGATATTCATCCCATCATCAATAAAAGGTTTACCCCTCTCTCCCGAAGCATAAAACTTTGGTCTTCAGAACAACACCTTCAGGTCAACTTACAGTAAGGGAGAAATTGAGAAAACATGTTTTAGCACACTTCATCTGAGTTATTCTATCAATATAGAATATAAATACAATATACGGTATCCAAAATACAATATATGGTATAGCTTATAAATTAAAATTGTTTAAATTTAAATTGCACTATTCTTAATTACATTTTAAAAAAATATTCTTTATCATTTGTTAATTATAATTATCATTAAATGTGGCTTTTTTATCCTTCATTTTTATTCTAATGAAGTGGATGAGTAATTAAAAATTGGCAATAATTTATTCATGGAATAATATATCCATCTCAGAATTAAATGGTCGGCGTGAAGAATAAAGATGGAATACGCTATTCAAGATATTTAAGACTTTCAATACGGATATACTCAAGATATATTTTGAACAACTTGTTTAAAAGTTACCCTTAAAATATTTAATTTGTATTTTAGAAACCTTTTATAAAATTATTCGATAATGAATCAATTTTTTTCTATTAATGCAGGTATTTCAATATCTATTGAATTCATTTCTTTGATTTAAAAAAATTAAGCAATGGATTTAAGCGATTCAATACTATTTTTCGACGTTCATTTTCGTCGATCAAAAATTCTTCATCACATTGTACGTTGCAGATATCTTGATCATCGTTAGCACTTGAGTCGAAATTGACTTTATTGTTCTAATTAATAGAATCTTCACAATTACGGTTTTCTTCGTTTGTATATCCAAAACGTTTATCACTGTAATCAGAAGCTTCATTTGGATCTTTGATGTAGCAGTATCTCAAACATTACATATAATCGATCGTTTTCATTTACTAAAGAAAACCACTTATCCTGAATTTTTGTGGGAACATGAAGCAAAGATTCTCGACGATGTCCACGTTTTCGCACCTTGAACCATTGAATTTTAAATAGCTCGACTGAGTTATAGGTTCCTTATTTACATGATTTCCGAAGCACAACTAATGTCAATAAACCTCATTTTAAATTACTACTTAACAAACTAAAATATTAGAGTAAACATTCAAAGAAAATTAATATTTTTTAACTCCTTAACATAACTATTGCTTGCACTAATTTGCTTAAGGGCATCCTATTTTCATCATTTATTATTGTTATAAATGTTAGTCCTACGTACCACTATTTAAATAGAGAAAGTTTAGCTAATAAATGTACTGAATTATAGAACTGAACTACCTGGAAAAGTTTCGGGGTAGTGGGACGCTTCTATCGGTCCGATCTTCTAGCTGATCGCCGCAGGTAGCGGAAGGTCATTACCTAGCTCCTATTAAAAATCATGATAGTATTATTACGGATTCTTATACAAAATTGTACAAGGAATCGATTACAATAAAAATCTTTCAAATAAAAATCGACCTTTTTAACAAAAATAGCAACAATTTATTTTAATTGTTTATATATTTTTTATTAACAAATGTATAGTTACGACGTATATATATTATCAAGATACTATCTTTTCCGGGTATTTTGACAAAAAAATGTATGCAGATCCGATAAATAGTTTTCGATTTATATCAGTTGAAAAAAAAATCAAATTTTATTTTTAATTGTTTATAAATTTTTATTTAATTAATATTTTAGCGTCAAATCTGGCATAAGTGATTACCTCCATATAAACTTTCGATGTGTCAAAAATAAAAAAAACGCATTTTAGATATTAAAATCGAAAATATTTATTTTATCATCCAATGTTACAGGAAATCCCGGATTGTTAAATAAAAAATGATATCGACAAATTTAATAATCAATATAGATTTGAGCTTGTGAGTATGAGTCATAAAGACCATAGGCTAGTTTAAGATTTTGAAATGGCATTGCGTGATAAGAGTGGATGGAAGTATCTAATATATACAACTTTTAATGCAGGTGGATTATCGGAGACAATCGAGGAAAATTGTATTTGGTTCAAGCAGAAAATATAAAGGTAATTTATTTATTGATATGCAATATTAATCACGCGCATTCGGGTACCTAACAGGTAGATGTATTGACAATTTGCAATATAGGATATACATAAATGTTTTATATAAATGTCTAACCGAAGATAATTTTATGACTTGATAACATATAACTGGTGCAAAATGGAAATATTAATATATTATCACAAACTAATTATATTATGTGATTGAAATGGGTAATTCCAAAATTTATCTTAATTTACGCAATTTTTATGACGAAAATAACATTTGACTTGTTCATAAATATTCAATCAAATACCAAGGAGGTATGAATCGCTTTGTTTACGTAATCGATTTTAAAGGTATGTAAATGTTGTAAGTTCTATTTTTGTTGTAGTATAATTCAGTAGACATGTTTAAAATATATTTATTGCCATTTTCAATTCTTTTTTATTCATATTACTACATTTTTTTTTCTATATATATATATATATAATGCCAAATTCATATTTTACCGAAGAGTTATGATAAAGAAAAAAAATGATTATTTTCGTTATAAATAGTTATTAAAGATTATATACGATTTCTTATCACATACTTTCATTTTATAATAAAAGAATTTTACGATGGTCCACTTCGATTTTCGTTTTGCTCGGTTATGTATTACTACATCTTAAAATTTTCCTTGACCCTTGAACATTTTTGCATGCAATTGTAGGTATAACATACGAGGGTGAGTTAATAATTGACCGTATTTAACGATCGCATGCGTTGCTAAGAATACTAAGCATTAGAATCATTCACTGATGTCTTGCAAAATTTTGAAGTGATTCATATGTTAGTTTTGATTTGATAGTAATTTGTACTAAATGTGTTTCATATCTTTCGATACAACTAGAAAAGATCAATACCAATTACTAACTCGCTTTATATATTTGGACGGTAAAATGTATGAAGAAGTAAGAGAAAAATTGTATGCTATACATAGGAATTCTTCATCATCTATAATAACGGTGAGATATTGGTTCAACGAATTTAAATGTGGCTGTATAAGAGCGTTTAAACCGCCTAACAGGTGTGGTCACTAAGGGAATCGTTGCAAAGGACCATGACATAATTCTTGCTGATTGTAGATCGAAAGTGCACAAAGTAGCAGACGTCATAGATGTGTCCTACGAAATGATAATTAATTTGTTACGCGATAAGACAAAAATGAGAAAGCTATCGATGGGATAGATGCCGCAATTGTGTTCAGTAGATCTTTTCAAGCAAGATCAGCAGAAGTTTTCACGTTGATATAAACTGGATTCATAATTACACTCTAGAGATCAAGTAACAATCAAAAGAGTAGATTTTTCCAGATAAATTTACTCTGAAGAAGGCCAAGACAATCCCATCCGCTGGAAAGATTGTGGCTACAATTTTTTTAGAATTCAAAAGAGAATAATCCTAATGATCATAGAGAAATACTACAATGCATTATTCGATCGATTCAATGAAAAATTGAAAAAGATACGGTCCTATTTGCAATGACAGAGTGCTGTTCCATCACAAAAATACACCACCTTACTCATCCGGAATTGTCGTGGCCAAATTGCACTTATTTAGCTCCTTTTTTCCTTTTCTTTATTATGAAAATATGGCTTGGTCAAAGAAATTGAGGCCGATTGAAGCGGTCATTTATGAGAGAGAAACTTACTTTAAAGAATTTGATAAATCACATCTTTTAGAAGGTTTTCGAGAAAAATTTGCGCCCTTATTGAAAACAATAATACTTATTCATTCACCCTCATAAAGCTGAGAATACCGTGTCTTCATTGTATAAAGATATAAAAAAAAGTTTGATGATACAAGTTTGTAGTTTTTCCTAGTAATAATATTCCTACTATAAATGCTTAGAGGGAAAAAGTACCATTGTATTCTATTCCGAGCACTTATATAGACTGTACTCTAACTAATTCGAAAATTAATGCTGATTAATACGCGAAATCAACAGCGTGGAATTGAGAATATATACGGCCTCTTGATTTGAATATTTATCTACAGAAGTAGCCTCACGGGTGTTATGTTGTGGTTTAAAATTATTTATTGAATTTTTATAGTCACGAAAAGCTCTTACAACTATATAATTTATAATTGATTTCAATTCTTGATGATTGAAAAAATTGTAACTGTTTATTTTAATACAAAAAATTCATTGTGTTTACGAAATTAATTATCATGCAATTGCTAAGAGTAATACAATTTAGTTATAATTTAGAAACTTACTTAAACTAATTCAAAGAATAATGAATTACTTAATTAATAATTAAATATCTTTTATCTATGTTCTAAAATTAACTCTGAATATAGGTAGAGACAGGGAGAAAAAGACATCAATTCTCACAGCATACAAGGTCTGGTTATTAAATAACAAGACTGATTCTATAAAACATTTTATCTTGGTTTTATTTATATTTATTTATTATTACTTTCACTATACACCCCTCCTCTATATTTATAGTGCTCTATGTGAAAGTTTCATTCTACAAAATAGTGCTAAAAGTCTTTTAGTATAGATTTCCCCTCAGAAAACATTTGGAAATTGCACGAAGCACGATCCGATGAAGGAGAAAAAAAATTCTAATATTTGGATGCTGAACTTTGCTAGAAACCTATGTAAAATTAATTGCTCTTCCACAAGTTGGGTCATTTTTCTTAAATTGTTACGACAGTTCAGCAAAAACTTGTATTTAGTCATGTTGATTAATAGTTTAACCTTGAGGAATCGAGTGAGGGTATAAAATCCCAAGAATATCGAAATAACAATCATTATTGCTTTCAATTTCGTAAATTCCAGCAATAGAAAAGAGAAAGAGAGAGAGAGAGAGAGAGAGAGAGACCACGCACCAAACCATCACATTTTTTAATACAGACAAGTACATTGGCTATAGAAAGGCAGCATCGGCTTCATCCATTTTGATCTTTTATTAAAGCGTACAAAATTATCTACAACATGAATCGAATATAATACAAATAAATAGAATCATTTTGGAATAATAATTTATAAAATAATTTATAAAGAAGTATTTTGTTCAAATTTTCCGTTATATATTCTTATAATTGAGACAATATATATAAATTTGACATCTGTTCGGTGGATCATTTTATTTTCAGTAAATATTGTATATATATAAGACATTTGAAATACCATCTAATAGAACGTGTTTACATAGTTTACAACCCATAGGGGACTAATTAAATAACCCAGAAAATGTATTCCAAATCGAGTTACGATTTACGCAACAAAATTTTTCATAAAATATTACTATTTTACGAATCAAATGCACATCAATCAATTGTCATTGTATCAACATAATTTTTTCTATATTATAAGTAATTATTCATACTTTTAGAAAAAATCTACGATAAATATATACAAATCAATGCTGCATTTCGATATTTTAATATAGCTCAATTAAGTTGAGAAAATAAATAAATAATTATTTTCAAAAAACTTAATTGTTTGACAATTATCTGGATCACTTAATTTTTTTTGCGAACGTAATATACATAATTTTGAAATCTTTACTTTTTGGCAAGAAATTAAAAAGATTATTCTTTACAATTTTTTTACCGAATTATGCCATTTTAAAAATTTGTCTGCTTTTTTAGTAAATATCCCCAGCAACAACATTGCTCGATACATGGTACGTAACGGATAAGGAGATTTCTGATCGGATTTACGCATCATTGATTTTGAAAGTGTCCGATAGTGCAAATATTTGGTGAAATTAGAGACATCATTGTTTGCTACTGCAGTATTTTCTGACTAATATTAAAGAAACATGATTCCTCAGGTAATTCTGGCGATATTTTCTAAAAATGCAAAAAAATCTTCAAAATGACATAAATTCAGGGTCTGAAAGTTATGGTTTCCCGGTGTTGGTTGTACTAATTTTAGACATAACACTAATGTATTAATTTATACATGTGTACAAACCTATTGAGGAATCCATTTGATAGCTTTGTGATGACGAGCTCAAAGGTGTCTGTAACGAATTTGAAACAGAAGATTGTTGGGTCGGAACATGATGTCCAAGAAAGTGTTTATTTTTTTTTCCTTTGATATTATTACTTGAGTTAGTAAATGACTTCCGGTCTGTTGAATAAGCAGAAGCGTTGAAGTTTAGGGGGAGTGGCGTTTGTGTAGCTACTTGAACTTGATTTATCAAGCATGAGGAATCTTGTACATACTCAATATCCGGTAATAGCGTTTTATCTGTTGTATTCATTGCACAAGCAGACGAGATCGATTGATTCGAGGAAGCTGTAAAGTGAAGTCCAATTAAAATATATTCATTGAAATTCGATTATTCAAAACATTTTTATGTTAGTTTTAATACCAAAAAATACATAATATAATATAACAAAATTCAGTGTTTTTCAGTAAAACCATTATATTTACATATTCTCGTATGTATCCTAAATATGCTATATTTCAAATTTTATTCTTTCCTACATTTTAGATTTCCTACTCTTTGGCTTCGAACGATTTATGTAATAAATTTCGAAAACTAAAAATACCTGTATCAAAATCCTTTTTATACATCCATCAATAAAAATGAAGTTGGCGAATTAAAGTTGTCACCAGATTTATATTTGGTAGGTAAAAATACATGTAGAATTGTATTTTGATTATAAGCGTTTCTTGTAAACTTAGTTAATATCTATAAATTAGGCAAATCATCCATTTATCGTATTTTCTGATCAATTTTCTACGATTAAAACAAGTCTGGTGTGCTATGTGGCGTTAAATCTAAGAGTATGTATGTGGCGTGTCTAGGTCAGAGTTTTTATTGTGTGTTAATGTAATTGAATATACTAGTGCTGTAATCACAATTGTGAATATTAGATCTAACAATCTCTCTCGTGGTAAAAAGGCAATAGTAAGGTAAAGTGCTTTCTATCTCTCTCACTTGCGTAATATAAATTAACAGAATTTTGGAACGGAATTGCCATAGGAGAACACGTAGGATCTCTCACTGTTTTTGCGAGTATTTTTACACGCTGAATCGAAAAATGACCTCGTTTATTGTCCTACACGTCAGAAGTCCCAGAAAATTCATATATATTTTCATTAAACAGCATTCTTACATATTAATGCAAAGTTTAATTGGTCTCGCAAACTAATACATCTAGCATATTTTTACATTCACAAAACTTGTATCTTTTCTCAATTTATGCTATCTTCTCATGGAATTTATTTTCCTGTTCACCTACACGAAAGTTTTCGAGAAAAAAGTTTATTTATAAATATTATTATAAAAATGTTTGATACAGCTTCTACAAGTAATTTATTTTCTAATTAATTATTTTATAAAAAGTTTGTTATTACATCCTTTAAAGATAATTATCTATACGTATTTTTCTATTTATCATTATAAATCTGATAATCGGGGTTATATGTTTAATTCTATAATCGATATTGCTTAAATTACTATTTATGTCATATTTCAGATAATCATGGTTAGTGCAATCCATTGCTATTTCAATTATGTATATATAGTATAAACTGTCAAAATTTGTTATACTACGTCACTTTACAGGATTCTATTACCTTAAATTAAGTAGTATTTCTTTGAAAATTGTAGAAATTGCTTTATTTAATTTTGTAAAAATAAAATTTCCATAAGTTTTAAATATGATTTTTTTATACTTGGTATGTCGCATGTCTATCTAAAGAACATCAATGGTTCGAAATTCACACTAAAATATTAATTCATTGAAAAGTTTTAACCAATTAAAAACAAACTATGTGTTTTTAAATACGTGGAAAAGATTACATTTTCATAATATATACATAGCTTAACAATACATATGTTGATAATCAAATTATAAACAAGAAAAATTAATTGTTACGATTTTCGTTAGAAAGAGCAAGTTTTCTTTGAAAAATTATATTTATTTGTGTTTAATAGGGCACAGTAATGAGGATTCAAATAATCTTCTTATTTACTCGAATATTAGCAATTTAATGGAAATAAGATGAAGAATTATATTTTCGATATTATTTGAAAATATTTGTGCTTTACAATAGACCAATATTCTAGTCTAATTATAGTAACAAAAATTTCGATAAAATGAATTCATGAAAAATTATTGATAGTGAGATATGAAATGTCTGATTGATATTACATATTCATTCATTTTATTAAAATTGCTAAGTAGAATTCGAAATCCATAGATAAAATGTATAGAATATACTAATCCTTTCAGTCACAGAAGCCAATATATTCGTTACCTGATTCCTTTTATTTTTTCATCATTTTCGTTATTTCATTATAAATTCTGAAATCTATTGTATTTTTAGAAAATAAGATACTTAATTTTTAATTAATTACGCTTAATTGTTATAAACATATATTTCCAGAAAAAACAAATTTTCATTAGTTAAATTTATTATAGATAAAATTTAACTGTAAAAGTTTATTATAAATTATTGAAATTTACGTGTCGTTGTCGATCAAAAGTTTTGAAATTATTATCAGATATGTAAAATTTCAATTTGGCGACTTGAAAATATATATATGAAAATTTTTTAATTATATCATTATAATGACAGAAAACAGATTTTTAGGACAAATCGGAGCTAGGTTTTCAATTTTTTTTATATTTGGTACATCGAATCCCTATGTGCAGGTAATCAGTTATGCCAATTTTTACGCAAAAATATCAATTAATTAAATAGTTATAAACAATTAATCATAAAATATGATTTTTTTTTCAACTGTAATAAATTGACAACTATTTATCGAATTTTCATAATTTTATTTTCAAAATACCTAGAAACAATTAAAATAAATTGCTGCCATTTTTGTTAAAAGGGCAATTTTTATTTGAACAATTTTTATTTGAACAATTTTTGTTGTAATCAATTCCTTGAACAATTCTGTATAAGAATCCGTATAAAACTATCATGATTTTTAAAAGGGGCTAGGTAATGACCATCCAAAAGAGCAGTCGGCGTATATCATTTTGCAAATAAAATGAGACAGCACCATTTTTTACTTCTTCACGTACTATATATGTTCTGGTTCTTGAGAGCGGGGATGATAATATTCCTTTTTGTTCGTGAAGTTGTTTAGTTTTTTGTACAAAATAAAACAAACAATTAATTTCTCTTTTTATTTTTTAGTAACTTATAGACAGTGGAATCTCAATCAATATATAGCTAATTCCAGACTAATACGATTAGCCAAACAGGGGTAGGTAACCGATTTTTATGAAACTTGGTATAAATATTGCACATGTAGTAGTGAACTTCTGTACAAATTTTTAGATCATTATTACTGCCGGATCAAAAGTTATAAACAATATAAAAATTTTATTTAAAATTTTTCAAAAATTTATATCTCTGTAACCGTAAGAGTTTTTATTTGTTAATTTCAAAGTTTATATTTTTACATATATTTTAAACAAAATTTCGTTTTTATAACTCTTACGGTTACAGAGATATAAATTTTTATATTGTTTATAACGCTTAATCCGGCAGTAATAATGATCTAACAATTTGTATAGAAGTTCACTACCCTATAAGCAATATTTATACCAAGTTTCATAAAAATCTGTTACCTACCTCTGTTTGGCTGATCGTATTAGTCTGGAATTAGCCATATGTATGCTTTCTGAATTAGTAGTTTCTTTTTTACACGCTTCGTTCAGGTTATTATAAAATTTACTTTTTTTTATAAATTCATCTCGATTACTGTCTGTATAGCTATATTTTTTCACAAGTGAACTTATCATATTATTTGATAACGAACCTATTTATTTTTTCTTTTAAATCGAGTATACAAAAATGTATTAAATTCATTTTATCAATTAAAAAAATGAAGTGCTTTGCTCAATAGATTTAAGCGATTCAATTCTATTTTTCTACGTTCATTTTCATCAATAAATAATTGTTTGTCACATTGTACGAGACAGATATCTTGATCTTCATTAGCACTTCAGTCGAAATTAACTTTGTTGTTCTGATTAATAGAATCTTCACAATTACGGTTTTCTTCGTTTGTATATCCAAAACGTTTATCACTGTAATCAGAAGCTTCATTTGGATGTTTGATGTAGCAATATCACAAACATATTACAATAATCGATCGTTTTCTTTCAATAAAGAAATCACTTATCCTGAATTTCTGTGAAAACATGAAGGGAACATTCTCGATGACGTTCATGTTTACGTACCTTGAATGGATTGGAATACTCTGATAATGGCATGATTACATAATTTTGATTCAAACTGAATTAACCCATTAACGACCAAAAGACCTGATTTTTTTTGTTGATTTTCGACGCGATTTTTCCGTAGTTATAGGCAATGTTACCGTAAAGGAATCATGATATAAATATGATCAGGGGTGATCACGACTATCAAAGTATCTCAGGAAATTTTGGTGGAATTTTTGAACCACTCTTTTCAACAAAATGGCGGCCAAATCGAAAAAAGATCGTAAAAAACATAACTCTGTTTTTTCTTGAAAACTATTGAGTTTAGAGAAAAAGTTTATGGAACAAAAATGTCTTAAAATTGATTATAGAATACTCTCAAATTTGAGTTTGGAAAATTTGGAAAATACAGTTTTTTAAAATCATCTCCAAAAATTCTGAAAAAATTTTAGAGGGTTTTATGATCAATTCTAAGATATTTCTGTTCTATAAACTTTTTCTTTAAGGTCAATAATTTTCGAGAAAAAAACATATTCTACTCTTTGCATGACCCAGAGACAACGACAAGGACGTAGTAGAATTTTGTCTCCTTTGGGGTGCTTGATTTGAGTGAGCCTCCTCGCCTCTTATTGGAATACTGGTTGTTGAAACATTTAACACAAAACGATAAATCACAATTTTCGCAAATAATTCTCGTTCTTACGGGACAATAAGAACAAAGTTTGAGTTTCGTTAGCTTGGACATATTGTGTTTCTCTCTTTTTTCCTTTGCCCTTGCGTCATGTAATTTTTAGCTATTGAAAGTGCAAAATCTTTTGTTCCATCTCTTTTTCCCTCATCACTGACACCATTGAATATTATAGTAGCTATTCTTTATTCTATGTGAAAAATATTACACACTTCTGTGATCATAAAACATTTTTTTCTCAAAAACTATTGAGTTTAGAGAAAAAGTTTATAGAATAGAAATGTCTTAGAATTGATCATAGAACCCTCTAAAATTTTTTCTGAATTTTTGGAGATGATTTTGGAAAATTGTATTTTCTAAATTTTCCAAACTCAAAAATTTTTTCCGAAAATTCTGAAAAAACTTAGAGAGTATTCTATCATCAATTTTAAGACATTTTTGTTCCATAAACTTTTTCTCTAAACTGAATAGTTTTCAAGAAAAAAAAAAAAAGAGTTATCTTTTTTCGATTTGGTCGCCATTTTGTTGGAAGGAGTGGTTCAAAAATTCCACCAATATTTCTTCAGATACTTTGATAGTCGTGATCACCCCTGACTATATTTATATCATGATTCCGTCACGGTAACATTGATAAAGAAAATTCGCAAATTTGATTTTTTTGCAAAAATTTTCACGTTTTTTTTTTTTTGTTTAATTGGCTATAACTTTTTTATTACGCAGTCAATCACAATTTTGAGCCCAGATCCTGAAATGACATTAGATTTCACGTCGAAACACGTGTTTGTGAAATTTTTTAAAGTCCTATAACTACGGAAAAAATCGCGTCGAAAATCAATAAAAAATTCAAGCCTTTTGGTTGTTAATGGGTTAACTTAACCTGAGTAAGATAATCAATAAAGCAAATTGAAAACTTTAAGATGAAAAGTACGCTATTAAAAAAATTAATTGTGTGATACGCATTGGACGTTACAAGATTGGAACAAAGTAATATGTCAAATTTATATTATATGGCTTTTAAGCAAGTATATTATATTTGATTATCATTATTAATTGATTATTATTATATAATAATAAAAAAAAACAAATTAAAATAATCAGATATTTCATAAATATATAAATTTTATTTTATAATTTTAGAATTTTCACAATTATTTTCTAATTCTAATAACATTTTAAAAATTACGCTAATTTTCATTCATGTAGTAATTTATATTTTATTTGTAGATTTTAATAGCATACTCTGAAGAAGTCGATATCCTTTTCATTGTAGATTCGTTTTGAGTTTCCATATTTATAGAATAGAATAGATGATATGAACTCAAGATATCATCGGTACCCTATGCTTGGTTTAGTAGTGACCATAATATTTTTCGTATTTTTTTATGCTCTATAAATACAGCAAGTAAATATTGTATCAGACATGGTATTTTCTATCATATGAGTTTCGAAGCTAAATTTAAAACTCGTTATTTGGATTTATTGATATCGAGTAACTTTATGTCTTTTATTGAGAACGCCTGAATTTTATGCAAAATTCAACAGCAAATTTTCTTTTCTACAGGTCAAATTTCATCAAAAAAATTATCCTTAAAAGAGAAACATTGTCTTAAATCTGTGATGTGACAATTCTGGTGTCTTAATATTTAACGTGTCTAAGTCAAAGATTTGTGTTTTATTTGTGTCCAGATGTAATTGATAATAAAAATTAAAAATCATATATAGCATCAACATGGTACTGATCGATAGTGAAATATTCTCATCTAAACGAAATCACTATATTGGTTGTTCTTTTTACAAAATTAACTTAATATCAGTTAGACAGATTGTAAATAGAGGCGGTAAAAAGATTAAAAACATATTTTTGTTTATTTTTTCACTAACAAACTACATGATACCAAAGGTAAAACGATTCTTTATTTCATGGCAGATATTTGGATTTTTCGAAAACACGAAAAGTGTTCATTGCAATCGAAGGTATGGCGTGGGACCGCCACTGAAACTATATATCCGTGTATTATCTTGAACGATTATCAGTTTTTTCGGCAAATACAGTCCTTACTTCAAATCAATATCGAATCTGTGTAAAAGTTCTAAATAGTATTCGCTGGTTATCGTTTTACAATTTTCAAAGTAATCGATGTGAATAATACCACATGCATACCAAAAAACTGTGCTCGACAATGATATTGTGCATCGTAATCAGTTCTTATTGAAATTGAGTATTAAATATCTTTAACAATACATATGATGCATACTCATTCAAATATTTATCTTACAATTTTGTAACAATAAGGGATGGTGACTGTGCACAGTCGTACACGAGCAATTCTCACCATTGCGGATTCAGCTAAAAATGTTTACCTATAGTAGAGAATCTTAAATCCATACATATAATCAGGAACAAGACAAGGTATTCAAAGTTGTATTACACGGAATTCATCCGTTGCTGGATATAAAATGCTAAAAATGAAGTAGAAGATAAGAATTGCAGTTATAAACACATACAATCAGTGTATATATAACCAAAATGCCAGTGATTCTTATTATAGTCAATATAGAAGTCAGTCTAAATAATAAAAACCAATATTCGACATAAGTGAACTATTAAACCTAGTATTAACAGTTGACCTACTGGGCAAAAAATAAGAAATACTTAAATACTTAAACTGATAAAAATTCGAACGTACGAAGAATTACTGAAATTATAGTTGATAAGCAAAGAATCAGGTCAACAACAACTCAAAATAATACTTAGAACTTACAACACTTAGAAAAATCAAGAAAGGTAAAAGCTCGAGTTAATCTCAAACTAACGCACAGAACAATTACAAGTTAGAAAACCTTACAGAAAAACTTATTCGAGAATAGACATGATATTAAACTTACTCAAAACTTTATAAACAAGATAGCAAAATGAAAGCGTTGTTGAACATTGTAATCTGCATAATTGGATTTCAAAAACTATTTAATTCAAGAAAAAATAAGAGGTGAGGCTATTATATATGATGAATGCTGTGTAAAAATCTCCTATATAAGAAGTACATATGCATCAAATACCGAAGAGCAACATCTGCTTAACGTGAAGCCTTCTCCTTCGAATGTAGTAACTTTTACTTCTGTAAACCATTCTATTGTGGTTGTAGTTTTTTTCTATTTAGTCAGAAAAAGATGGTAAGTGTAATAATACAGCAACGAATAGTTATGAAATTTTATATGAAACTTGAAAAAACTGCTACTAAAACTCATAATTTATTAAAAAAAATGTATAACAATAATGTTTATTACAGGCATATTTTTAAATAGGTTAAGCGTTATCAAGTTATCAAAACAAATATGAAAGATGATTTACGACTAAGTCGGCTTTCCACGTCAAAAACGAATGACAATATTGAAAAAGTTAATAATATGATTCGATTCGACCGAGAGTTAAAGTTTGCACAATTTCTTAAATTGTAAGAATTCATAAAGCATATGTACCGCAAATTTTATTTAGTAATTCTTACATTCAAAAAGTGTGTAATAAAATGGTGTCTAATGTTCTGACGTTTGCGTAATAAAATCGCATAAGTTTTTGTGAATAATTTATTGAAAACAGACAAAGCTCGAATGAACAAATCAAAGTAGTGATGATTGTTTATTTTGGATATTCATGGTATTTGCACATCTTCAACAGCGAAGATTATTAAAAAATACCAAATTCCACTATATATTTAACAAATATACTAAAAATTACAAGAAATATGTAAACAATTTTTTATTTTGAAAATAAAAATTTTTGTATAGTTGCTGATACTGTTGATTTATAAGGTACTGTAAATGAATGAGAATAATAACTATAAGTATACTGTAGATGCTATTGATATTTTTTACAATTTGATTGATGTGTTGCAGCTAAGCGCATAACTAGCAACGATATTATGAATACTATAAGTACACAATAGACGATAATTGTCGCATATACTATATCGATAGAGGTAGTGAATTTTATAATAATGATTTTTAAAATCTAACGACAATGCACAACATTAATATGTATGTTATTTGCAGGGTATATCGTATACGACAGTCGATTAAAATATTATTCTACTTAGTAACCCTTATATTAAAATTAACAAATTAAAACTTCATACATTTTTAATTCAGATGTTAAGTCATGTAAAATATAAAAGAATAAGTAGAAGTAGAATTATTGTAGTAGAATTATAATGTTCTTATCAGACGATTTTTTTTATATAGATAATTTTTACCATTTACATAAAACTTTGACTTCAAGGAACAAATCTAAATTAAACTTGAATTAAGCATTGAAAAAAAATATATAAATATATAAATAATGTGTATATATAAATAATAATACAAACTACTTATTTTTTTGTAAACCAGTGTAATTAGAGTAAGAATGCTTTGAAGATTGTGTAGACAATATTTTGCAAAAACCATGCTAATCATTTTAATGTCAAGAAATAATAATAGGTTTTCGTTTCACTACACTTGTTTCACCGCTTTTATTTATATCCTCCTCCACTTCTTAACAGTTGTTTTACAAAATTACAATCTGTCAAACAGATAGTCATTGAAAATGAACTTGGCGAATCTATTCCGATATTTAATACACTTACATTCCAAAAATATTAGTAATAAAAATATCTACTCTATCACAATATATTAATTTATGTTCCGATGAGCAAGGAAGGGTGCTGAAGACATTACAGACCATACTAAGATTATTTCGTCCTGTACGGATATCAACTGAGAATTAACGATAATTTGAAAGTATTTAAAGATGAAACAGGGGTTAGTTATTGAAGAAATCTATAGATCAATGGATGAATATGTAAACATTTTTTAATAAAGTCAGGTACCATTCTAAGGCGTGAGTTACGGACTTCTGTATTGGAGGCAAATATTGTCAACCGTAATGTTACTACAGCTCATTAGAATATGAAAAGTACCCTTGGAAAGTACCATGGTAAGAATATGGAAAAACGCTACGACAAATATCCTGGAGCAAAATTAGTTATAAACAAAAACGTAAAAGAAAATGTGAACAATCCGGAATTTTTTTTTCAAAATTTGACATAATTGAAATCTTTTAATAGCTACTTTGAAAAGATATACAAATATAACGTATTCAACTCCAACATTATGCAAACTACTTATTCTTTTGTAAACCAGTATAATTATAGTCCATTATTTAAAACTAATATTTTATTCAAATTTCGAAGCGGTTAGGTAAAAGATATCCTTATTATGCCGTGATAATAAAACTAAATAGTATAATTTCTTCAATCGTTAATAGTATTTATTATGCGCTGTTTTTGCAGTAAATATTGTAATTTTGCTGAGTGTTGAAACGAAAACTTATTAATATTTTTTATTTAGCATTAGTTCGAAGAAATTACTTAAAAGTGGAAGATGAGTGAATTTTCATTACGGTCCATCTATGTATCAAAATATATTTTGATTATTTCAATACTTCCGGTTTAATGTTTTTTCTTTTCTACTAGTTTCACACACACATATATATATACATATAGTGAAAGGAATAATTCTGCATGTATTATATACATCAATAAAGATGAATTAATTATATACTTAAAAACATGTTAATAGCGAGTCTGATATTAGACATCAATTTTTACGAACGTATGAAACTTTATAAGCCGATTCTAAAATAATTATTGATATCGAATTAGACTAACTAAACGTACCTTGAAAATGTTAAAATATTACTTACCAATTTGATTTGATTGCAAAATCAACTGTGTTTGCTGATTGTCATCACATAGTCTTCTTTGTATACCTATGCTCAATCCTGCTTCAAACGCATTCAGGACTTGCTTTTGTAGAGGTTGGCAAGATGGTGTTTGCATTAATATTGATGAATTTGCTTGTTTCTGAGTAGGGGTATTCGTTAAATTAAATGTAGGGAAAGAGGACGTAGGAGATTCTGGAAGTTCTTGAACATTTCCTAATTGATCATTATCTTCATTTATCATTTGCTGAAAACATTGATCTTCATTTCTTACAGTACTGTTGTTTTTAGCTTCAATTTTATTGGCTTCGTCTGAAAAATTATATGAAATAAATTCGCTCATCAAGTAGTACAATAAATGATTATTTTTGTGATGATAAGCCATAAATTTGAATTATAATTTTAAGTTTTACTTTGACCTTCGGTCCGATCCGGTTAGTCTAGGATTCACAGACTAACCGCCATTTTGAGTTTTATTGTTTTAATCGTTCATAAGATGTATGTAGATTAAGAGAAAATAGTGTTGCTTCCTAGAAAGAAGAATAAAGTTTTCAGAAAAACTTTATTGCTACATTTCGTTTTCAAACCATACTAAGATCATTTCATCCTGTACGAATATCAACTGAGAATTAACGATAAATTTGATTGTTAGTATCACTAACTATACAATTCATTGTCAATGACTACCTGCTGGTCAGATTGTAATTTTTTAAAACAATTATTAAGGAGTAGGGCAAAAAGATGAAAGTAATTAAAGATAATTTGAAAGTATTTAAAGATGAAACAGGGGTTAGTTATTGGAGAAACCTATAGATCAATGAATGAATACGTAAACATTTTTTAATAAAGTCAGGTACCATTCGAAGGTGCGAATCACGAACTTCTGTATTGGAGGCTAATATTCTCAACTATAATGTTACTACAGCTCATTAGTCACTAGTGTTACTATCTATACAATCAAATCGAATTACGATTTACAGTGGATGTGAGAGGTAGAGACGAAAAATAAATTATATTATGTCTGGAATATAGTCTATATAAAGTATCCTCGATGCTATGATGAGCAAAACTGGGAGCAAAAGATATTATAAAAAAACGGGAAAAAAACGTTAGACTTTATTTATCTTACCAGTACGAATATCCAGTCTGTTGCAAGAGAATTCTTCATAGCTATTTTGTTTCTAAAAAGGTCATGTTTACTATTTCTAGTACGAAAATATGTTTTTGTCGATGTTATAGTATTTTTTCTATAGAGGTTAGAAATAAACTTGTTCTTTTATGATGTCGATAACAATGTGTGACGAAAAATACGAGCAATGAATCAATATGAAATTTCTCGTTAAATTACAAAAAAAAACTCCGACAGAATGTTATAAGTTCTTAAAAAGAGGCTTATAGTGAGAAATTTAGTGAGAAGGCCGATAAAGCACCTAAGATGACCAACATCCAGGTCGACCTGTCTCTGTTTCAGCGGCATCGTAATGACTGAATGGGTTCAAAAGGGTGAAAGTGTAAAACAAACTTACTATTTGAAAGTTTTGATAACACTGCAAGAACAAGTTCGTAAGAAACGGCCGGAGTTCTGGATCTTGCATCAGGATAATACACCTGCCCATAGCGCGCTGTTTATAAAGTATTATTTAGCCTCTGGAAGTACTTCAGTGCTCGAACACGCGTCGTACTCGCCTGATTGAACATCCTTCGACTTTTTTGTGTTTACGAAAATCAAGTCTACCTTTAAAAGAACTGGTTCGAGTCGCTGTAAGAGGTAAAATGAAAATCGGCGGAACTCCTAAATGCTTTTACAAAAGAAAACTTCTAGCATTACTTTGATCAATAGAAAAAACGAATGGAGCGACGTGTGGCGAGGGGAGGGGAATATATTAAAGGGGAGTATTCAATTGTAGAAGAATTTTTAAAATAAAACTCTTTTTCATGAAATTAAAACTCGCTATTAAAACTCGTTATTTAATAGCCAGACCTTGCATTTTAAATAATTCAGTTGCATAACTTTTGAATATAACATTAAAAAAAAATATTTTAAACAAGTTCTTTGGTTTGTAGGGACACATCTGAAGAGGACCTTGAAATTGACTTTGCACTTAACTTTGAAAGTTTTCTTAAAGTCAACTCTATTTTTTTAAATGGTAACCAGTACTTCTAGCACCATTACTTGATAAAGTAAGAAATTCCACGTCCTGATAGGATTACATGATGGTTTTCCATAGAGATCACTGTGGGAAAATTATTAAAAAATGATTCAAGTCGATTTCTCCTATGAGAAATTCGTCGCTTCTGTCATTGTTTTTTTATAATGATCCATTATGAACAGAAGTGGCTTAATTTCTAATATGTGCTTATTCGTGACCTTCATACTGACCTTGAACTTTTACCTTAAAGTTCATTTTAAGATTAATGATATGATGTTTATCGACCAGCATTGATATTACCTCACATATATGCAGATACCCAACGCTATATTCACGAGCACAACAATTACTTTTATTCCAATACACCTCTTTAAATTTATGATCTTGAAATCAGTAATTTTTTTTATTGGTGCATTACATCTTATTAATGATTTACTTTTTTGTGCGTAATTATAACTTAAAGTTATATTTATAATTATTTATTCTTTTTAAACAACTTTTTATACAATTTTACTATGAATCACGTCGTGGGTTTTTTTATCAATATTAATTCCCTCATAATCAAAATTCACAATCCAGTATTTCCAGTTGTATTGCAACAAGTTTATCTACTTAAATAATAAATAGGATATGATATATGTAGCCTAGTGCTTGTGTTTATGTACAATAATTTATAAATTAAATTTGTATATTTTTAATATTTATCTGTTTTTTCTACTTATTCTGATTTTAAATTCAGCTCTATTGGAGTATCTTACTGTATTGTATTTTCTAACTTGTACTTTTCGTTCAAAGATTAAATATATTTTATTTGACATAAAGTAATTTTTTTTGTCGTTTGTTGTAATTAATACCAATACTAATATAATTACTAACTTTACTGAAATCTTTAGGTTAAACTTGATTTTATTTTATTTACCCGGTGATTGAAAAATATAATCGCGATCGCGGTTGGAAATAAAGAAAAATGACCAAATGTAATGGAAACGGATATGAATTGGTACAAATATTTAGTCGTTAATTATAATTACATGAATACCATTTATTTATTTTGAGATAATCAGTGGTCAGAAAAATTGCGAATTTAAAAATTGGAGTATTGTGAACAATTTCACTCGTGTGAATGTAATTGTATTCTACCATAAAATGACGACACTGGTCAGAATTATAAGGGTAGTTAGCATTAGTTATTCTCTTAATGATCAAGATACTATATGAATTGCCTTCAGATTTGACCCTATTTTGCAAGCGTAAACAACTCGAAGTGTATGCAAACTTAAATTCAAGTAATGTGCGAAAATGTGCGCGACAGGAATGATTAGCGAGAGCGAAGGACAGAAGTATTGTAATGTCTTACTTTCTATGCAAAATAATTTGAATTAGATATGATAAATATCTCCTCGCCATGATTTCTTAATATTGGTGTACGATGCATATAAATTCAAACGCCATTCTCTACATAAAATTCATTCGATTTTAAATAACACATGTTAACGTAATTGAAGATTGTATGATAAATAATGGAAAAGAGAAACTGCGACACGTTTTTGATTCTTCACACCACATGGACCACAGGCCGTATCGGTCATTCGAGCCCTCATTTGTATGGTTTTTCTAAAAGGCGTCAGTAACTGCGTTGCATTTTCTCTTTGAGTATAACAAAAGGGCCTGTCGCTCAATGTAAGAGTTGCAACTCGCTCTAGTTTTTCTGTTCAGTTGACATTAGAAGTTCAAACGAACATCTTAGTTCTCAAAAAAAATAATGTCTTACTTCATCCAACACGCTAAACATTTCTTTCTCCTGGATCACCACTAACAACAAATCAAGGAAACATACGGAATCTATCTCTCGCGGATTAGTTTTCCGAGAGATGTACTAACATTAGTACAATTGGTCTTGGAAATAAGATGAAGTTCTCCTATTTTTTTCTAAAATAATTTAGTCCCACTTTTGTATACTTCAATGAAGAATTCAATCACTTAGTCTATCTCCTGACTCAATGCTACAATACGACTTACGAGGCTCTAGACAGCTATATTTTCAAATGCAAGATTCAGTTATCTCATCTTAAAACCGCTTCCTCCTTACTACCTAAGAGATTTTCGGCGACTCTTTCTCCTTTAAAAATCGTTTATCAATATTTATTTACGAGTCAGTTTACTGTGAGTAATATCACAGTGCTGTCATATATCCCGTCATAACATAATTTATTCTTCAATTCTTCCTCGTCCCCTGCCTGCTCCTCAATGATTGTCATTATCCATCATCAATATCTCTTCAATCTGTGGACCTAATTTTTGAGAAGACGGAAATAAAAATCACTAACGGTTTCGATATTGGTCGGATATCACGCTCTCTATTGATGCAGAATCGTCATGCATGTAAATTTGCATATCAACTGTTCAGCTTACTACAATCCATTACTTATTTCTGCCATTACCCTGTCTCGTATCTTCCAAGATTAGTTTTATGATACCAAATATCCTTTAGTTTGTCTTGATTTGATGTTCACTTTACCGTTTGCGTCTATGAATTGATATAAAAAATATGTGTAAACTATTTCGCGCCTTTCTTTGCATTTAGTTGATCATGATCGTCTATCACAGTGTCGTATTTCAGTCTGGGCTACCTTAAGGTATAGTTATCTATGCCTATATATATGATGGACAATTTTAATCGACCAACTGAGATATCTGGATTAGTAACCTTTTTCTCAAGACAAGTTTCACATAAATGGTATTGAGTATTTTGAGGCTGGCCCATGACTTTTCTCATGACCTTGACCTTATATTTAAAGGTAATTTGAAGATCAATTTTTATTTCTCAATTGGGGATTCGGATAAAAAGAGGAAAATTCGTCAAACAGGTATTTGTACGCAACTCCATTTTAAAGTTTAAAGTCAGTGCCCTCTCACTATATCCACTATGCTTAAAGGCACATATTTAAACGTTTCTAGAAATTCTCAACTGTTCTTAACAGCATTATTCTCAATACAGATCTCCAAGCTTGGTGAATATAATCGATCAGAATCTTTTTCGTTATTGGCCATTCTGCACAATATTCTTGAGCTATCCCCACAAGAAAAAATTTGGTTATGCGAGATCTGATGAACAAGAGGGGCAGATAATTAGAGCTTCTCATCTCATTCTATCCATTTTTCTTCATAAACTGCATTCAGGAAGTTACAAGCAAGTTGTGTGAAGGGAGCTGGCGAGCTGTCGTGCTGGAACCATATTCTTGTTTTCAAATCAATATTTTCTAATGATTTTGGTAAACGATCCCATTTAACAATTTTAAATAGATATTTGTATAAGCGTTTCTTTTAAGGAAAAATGTTCTGATGAAGTAACCGTTCACTATATCACATTATACCATAAGACTCCATCGATGCTATCAATCGAAGGTTCTGTGTCAATGGAGATTTGTATCTGACTGATAATGACAGTTATATCTATTAAGTTGACCATCACTGCAGAACTTGGCCTCGTCAGGCAACGTAACATTATATTGAAGACTATTAAGAACAGAAAAAGTTGTTCTTCTAGTTATACCTATTTCCCATTCTATTTGTCTGCTGGTGATATGAGGATGAAGATCGATAACTGCTAGAACAGTTACTGCCACAGTATTATTTTCATCAATTTCGAGGCGCCTGCTTTGACGAGCAAGTTGTCCATTTCGAGCTCGACGACTCAATGTCCGTAAAGTTATATACACAGGAAGTCTTCTATTCAGAAAACGGTCTGCATAAAGTCTTGCAGAGGCTCGAAAACGATTATATAACAGTTCCAAAACTAGAACCATATCATAAATTTTTCAAATTATATATTCAAAATTTCAACAAGAATACTAAAAAATAATAACTAGATTAATATTAATAATATTAAATATACATGCTGTCAGATATGTAGAAAATTTATAGAAGAAATGCAAGATTTTTATTCCAATTTCTACAGTTTACTACAGGTGGAGAATCCAAATGAATTTTTTTCTATTTAATAAAGATATGAAGAATACTGTGTTAGAGACCGCAATACATTAAATATCGTTCTAGAATTCTGAAAAATGTATTGTGATTAATTTACAAGGGTGTGATTACCAAACACTCCAAAAAGATACCGTTCTTACATTGTTAGTTTATCCTTCGACTAACTTTGCAAATGGCCTCGGTTATCTAGAAGTCATTAGACATTCAATTCGTTGAAGAGATTTCAAATCATTAAATCCGAGCTTTCGAACAAAAAGCTCATGAATGAATATTGAACATTTATCCTTGGATTGATCTTGAAAGTGGAATATAAATACCTGTTGTTAATGTAAAATTGTACTCTTTTTCCAATTCCGGGAATAAAAATAGAGGTTCTCGATTAAGAAACAAAAGTTGATCTCTAAATGGTCTATAAAATGAAGCTCAAGGTCATGGGGTAGGTCATGGTTTGGTCAGCCCCTCGATAATAAACAATTTTTGTCTGAAGCTTGTCTTGAGAAAAAGTTAACGAATCCAGATAGCTCAGTGGGTCGATTAAAATTTCTCACCTTGTATATATAAAAGAAAACAAATAAAATTTACGTAAAAACTCACGGTTTGTACTAGTTTTAGGCAAAAATATTAATTATCTAAAAAGTTATAACCAATTTGAATTTAAAAAAAATGCTATTCATAAAAAACTATTAACCGGTTCTGCATGATTTTTTTTTTCAAAATATACGGAAAATATTGTGTTTTGAATATATATATATATACGTCGCGATAATACCTTAATTGATAAAATAATTGTAAATAGTAAAAATAACAATTTTGTATAATAATTCGTAGTACAATTTTAGGATGTTTAATAAGGGCTCGGTAATAGGCGTATAAACAAAGTGCTACCTACGGTGTTCAGCTAAATCCTCCGCCCGATATAAGTATAGACTCTGATCCAAAATGTTTCCAGGTAGTTCGGTTTTATAACTCAGTATTGTAGGCCATGTATTACGTATTTTCAATTAATATCAGTAAAAACAACATCTTATTTATCCAAATATTAACAATTTAACCAAAATTACATGCAATGTAATGTTTCAGATTATTGTAGAAAATATTCATGCTTTATAATAAAACCATTTTCTAGTTGCAATTCCAGTAAAAACTATCTAGTCATAGTATATTAAATTGCTCAAGAGATTTCAGGAAAATGAAATTGAAATATTCAACTATTTATCAAATGTATAATGTAAAATGTAATCCTTTTAAACTGGTTTATGTTGTTTATATAATCTATTAATTTGTAACGGAACATTAAATTCGCATCCATATCATGTTTCCTACTTTCTAAAATCATGTTGAAGCACTCTTTTTTTCATTCAAGCAAATTGTAAATTCATAAATAGTTACTCGCATCTCATTCCAATGATTTTCTTATACCTGATCGTGGTATACAGTTATATAATTCTAAGAACAAAATTCTGTATGACGTGACTTGAGATTCTTTTAAATTATGTCGACGAATCCTTATATAATCATTTTGGGTAATATAAATTATTAGAATATGACTTTTGGTAATAAAATCACGTTTTAATGATTCATATTTAAACTATACCTCCAAACTTCAACATAGCATTAATTGTGATCTTGTTTTACATGATCACACGTTTGGTTCATAGTTTCACTTTTTTATAATGAATATAATCTATGGTATCTTTAAACATTTATGAGATAATGGAAAATAGTTGCCAATTGAGATCATTTTGAGTATTGTTCCATCACGTTAGGTTTTTGAGTAATGCTAACTGAAAGGGCAAAAAACTCAATTTTTTGCATTATTTGGGGTTATGTTAAATCGCGAATAATTTTTTTTCGAAAATAAATTAAGTCAGAACTGCTTCAGAATCTCAAATTGTCATGATATCTTAATATAAAAATGTAAAAAACAATATTTTTAAGGTCGAAGGGAATTTTTCTAGATACAGGCATTCACGTGAACATGAATAAATAGGATATTGTATGTAAGAGGTAAGATCATCTACAATTAATGAGTATCGAAACCAGTTACTTGCAAAGTTTTAACATAGTCTTCTACACCTAATTTCCTTCATCCTGAAGCCAGGTAACTCGCGAGATTATAACCCGATTTCTGGTCCTCTAAAATCTCGTAACTAGTTAGGAAGCTAGCTTCGAATATTTACGTGTATGAGTGTGATTTCCATCTTCTAAGATTATAGTCCCTATCTTATAAAGATTCAACCACACAAGGCAGAATAAAATACTCAAACACTAAAGTCAAAATCAATCCCTAACCCAGCTACCTAAGGCAAAATTAATCCTTTTATAAAATATTTGTTTCTTATTCTTCAAACACCTTGTATTTGACGATCCTTAATTGGATCATTTTTTTATGTTGTTCATGTTGCTCATCATATTGAAATGACCAGTAGTAGCCTACCATTATAGTTGTAAATCAATTTCCTTAATAATGTCGTTCCATTTCGTTAAAATTCTCATTGGCTGGAAGAAAATTTTTTTTGTAAAATACGAATAAAAGTGAAATAAAAGTAGAGTAAAAAAAAAAAAATAATTATTTACAGAAGAGGCTTGACACATATTATGTTGTTTTTAAAAATTATTAATTAAATAGTTTTAATAGTGACAATTTTTACAATTATACAACCTAATTCTATATTTTTTATACTAATCGACACATAAAATATTAATTTAAAATTTTAATAATTCAGTTCGTTAATTTAAAACTTAAGAATGTGCCAAATGCAGTATAAATTACTATTCTTATTTAAATTATATCCAAGAATAATAAATAAATGTTAACTTTGTTGGGTATTCTATATTTCAAAGGTAATAATTTATAGAGAAAGACAGATTTGGCATCATTTCACATGTCAATGTTATCTATTTTTATCTAATTTACTCTTCTTCTTAAGGGTGAGAGACATGATCGCACCATAAATTATTCGTAGAGATCTTAAGCAGATAAAGAAAGAAAAAATAAAATATATAATAACTATAATTTACACGTTGTCACATACGAAAATGGATCAACAAATGCCCATGTTTTCTAGAAATACATAAGTTTTTCTCAATAACTTTTTAGATTTTTGTACATAATTTTCTTTCAGGAGGATTCACTTTTTATAGCATTCTAGTTACTATTTTAAATCTGTTTGATTTTATATATAAATCTGTTCATTGATGTGCTTTGTATTCCTGATCATTTGTTTGGTCTAATTGATTATTAGGTATTCTTAAATACCGACTCGTATAGAATGGTTTTTATATTAGCAGATATCAATATCTTTAAGAATTAAATATTTTTTAACTTCCAGTAGTCTTCAATTTAAACTGAGTTCCAAATTGCAAATTTTAGTGGATTATACATGATGTTATTTTGTTTACAAGTTCAAAATTACTCACCTCAATGGAAGAAGATTATTCATTATAAAAAACGACAACGATATTTAAGAATCTTCAGATTTATCAGTCCCTTTCAGTCTTGTGGAAAAGACTTTAATAAAGTATTTACTTCTGATATAAAAATAATCAGAGTTGAAAGAAAACCAACCTTTTAAATGCCGGCCTGACAACGACAACCAGTCTACAAAAGCACCCAAACACACTAACGGAGTCAATATTCTTAAAAATATAAAGGATAAAGAAGCACCGGTATGTATGAAATACTTGGTTATAGATTTATATATTTTTATATTTTCGTATTTAGTTTTGACATTTTGTAATCAAGACCAATGTATAAATATACAGTGTCCCTCTATGGATTGTAGATTTATCTAGAAATATTTTTCCTAGAATAAGTAAACTAAAGACATTTTTCAACTTTAGTACACATGAGTAAATGATGATAATTAGGCTGTGTGAGTTTTTCATTTAAAAAGTGTCACTTCTATTATGACAAACTAGTTATAGTCTGTATTGGACGCCTCGATGAAATGCTGTTATTTATGCGTGTAGACAACAAATGATATTAATAATAAAGAATCCTAAGTTACGAAGCTTATTACAATGTATATAAATATTTGAATTACTTTCGTAGCAACACCAGATGCAATAAGTTTCGACTGTAAATCGAATTAACCTGATCAAGGGGAATTAAAAGCTAACTAAAACATAATAATAATAGAAAAAAATTGTAATAGATACAAATTTTTATACAAAACATGGAATATTTTATGAAATCAGTAAGATATTATTAGATCCAGATAATAAATGTTTATACTTTTATTCGTGACATTAGATTGAGAAGGAACATTACCTTAAAGTATGTTATTCCTAAATTTCATTTTTCACTTATTTGATATGAATGAAACATTTACCCACATGGCTTAATGTTATAAATAAAATTTAAATATTTCAATGTTGATTTAAAATACTTTACCATTAGATATTCGATCAAAGTTTATAGATTCAAAGATGTTAACTGCTTCATCTATTGGAATTTGTGAACCATCTTCTAATCTCAACATTTCATCATTCATAGTAGTTTTTGAATATTGTGAATCAATAAAAAAAGGGCAAGGTCCTTGAAGATGTAGTTTTACTGTATCTGAATCTTCTTGGGGTCTTTCCGATTGTGGTGTCTACGGAAGAGAAGTTCAATATGAGTATTGAATATCATAGGATCATTAATTTCTATTCTAAGTTTTCTATTTTACAACGTTTAATGACTATTAATAATTGAATATAAATACATAATATTCGCATAGAATAAAAATATCATTAATTGTTATGGCAAACATCTACCTTCTAAATTGCTTTACACAATTTTTACATGAAATTGATAGATTTGTATCATTATTTGAAGTACAGTGTATTCGATAAGTAGTATAAAAAGCATTATTGGTTTAAGTGTTTTTGTTTGAGTTACTTGTGAAACTTCATTTTGATTATTTATTTCAAAATCATCAAAAAAATTATCCAAATATCAGATTATATTCAATTTCTTTGTTTCTTTTAAATAAACATTATTTATACTTTTATAATAAAATAAATATTTCTAACATATTTCTACAAATTCTAGCTCGCTAAACACAAATCCGACACCAGAATTGGTCTCACCCACCAGTTTTTATTTACAACAATTGAACAGAAAACAGATATTGTACAATTTGGCGAATTTATTGGTATCGTTCGGGACAATAGGCCCATGATTATTTAGTACGGAAATATAATCTTATGAGAGCGAGTAGCAAATCTGTTTTGCCGTTTCGAAAAAATCTGTTTCGACATTCTTATACTCCTGACTTTTTAATAGGAGATAATTCGGTTTGACCTTGTAAAGCCGTGGTGACGAATCATTCAGTATCGGCTCTACATGGCAATTTCTGCACCTTATTAGATGTTGCGACTGATATATTTAAATGTCCCTATTTCTGTAAATATCTGGCCAAAGATAATAAAACTGACTCTAAATTCAAGCGGTCGTTGTATCAAACGTTGATAAAATAAAATCATAATTGATAACAAAGAGGATTAGAGGTAAGGACTATTGCCGCCACTGTTGACAAGTAAACTATCCTCGTCGCAGTATTAACTAGGATTACAATAAACTTTTGAATTCAAAATACATTTTTACATATATGTTGACCTGACAAATACGAATCTGGCACCACATTTTATTAGCCTACCTTCATTTTATTTAATTTGCAGAAATTATCCACAAAAATATAAAAAATTGGGTTTCAGTAATATCTGGGTTTTACATCCAATTTGAATCGCAGAATACTTAAGTACCTGCAGTTAAGTTTTCCTGAAGACCCTCGTGTTCTTAATGATAACCGTAAAATAACGGATACCGAAAAATCTTAAAAATAATAAATTACAAGTTCAGGTCCAAAGCTACATAGCGTGCGTTAATTGACTTTAATCTAAAAGTCTTTGCACCTCACCGTTTTCTTCAAGATATTGTTCATTCACAATTTAGAAATACTTTAAGACCAACATAAGAATCATCCGAGTCATTTAAAAAAAATTTTTTATATAAACTCATTTTTTATAAAAAATTTATTATTAAAATTTGTATTTTTCAACATAAAAATAATTTTTACTGACCATAAATGTTACTAATGTCCATTATATATCTTAACATAATTTTTATAAAATACATTAAGATAATTTATCTTTTGAAAAGATAACATCACTTTTAAACACGTTACAGGAATACTGAATTTTCATTACATATGTATTATAACAATAATATTTTATAATTCTAAACACTACTAGTAAACTAAATTTGTGAGACAGTTTTGATCAATCAATCTTTTATTGATCTTAAGATATACATGCAACAATTGTAGTCCTGTTAGATGATATGAATAAGAAATGTTTTCAACAAAGGATAATTTCGTATGAAAATGAATTTTACTGGTTGTTCTAAACTTTACTAAAAAATCACTATCAATCTATTTTATGTCAGTAATTTAACAAAAAGATACTCTGGCGTAAAGCCGAAACAATTTTTCATAGATTCATATACATAATCATAGCATAACCCGACCATGTTTCGTTCAGTTACGATTGCCAACTCTAATCTATCAATTTTATGGTTGAGATTTTCGAAGAGTCTACGTCTTTTAGGTAGTTGACATCACTTAATAAATCTTTTTTTTTAATACGTTAATCAAACCGAATACATTAATGAACTATCGTCATTCTTTTCTGACTTTTATTTAAAAACAAATAAAATATCGAAAAAACTAAATGAATGCAATTGTTTCTTTTACAAATGGCTAGATTAAATTTAAATGAAAAACTTACTCCTCAATATGTTTCTTACCAAATCATACATTTGGATAGCGGGTTTCTAAAGGTTTGTCTTTCTGTTGAGTGCACTACAGAAAGCAATGAAACTTCTAATATAAAAAAGCCCGTAAAAGTTAAAAAGATGTCATTTTAACGATTAAATTTAAAGATTCAAGTGTATACATTTATTTGTAATGGCATTAGTATCTTGTTATAAGATAATTTTTGAAATAATTCCTCCTCCAGAATTATATTTGATACTTGAAGTGATGAATACTTTGTACAATGTTATCTGAGTTTGAACAAACCGTTCTTCAATGTGCAAAATCTTGAAACACTCAATGTGAAAGAATGTAAGATATTACTAAGTAAAGCTGATATATTACGTTCGTACTGAACTTTAGGTTGTTTAAAACATGTTTTAATTCTATATTAATTATAACAAGGTTGCTTTACTATGGAACTCAAGTACATGCCGTTTTTGTTTCATCTACTTGGCAAAAATATAATGTACTCAACGTAGTTCTAAGTATAAAGTGAAATTACTAAGAAGTATAATAGAATGTAATTATTATCATATATAATATAAACATTATGTAAATACAAAAATGAGTTTCTATTAAAAAATAAAACAATCGGCTCCGCCGATGATTATCTTTTTAATCTTATTTCGCTAGTTGACTATTGGTTTGCAATGAAGCCGCTGGAGAGTATAGGATTATAAAAACAATGGTTGTTAATTTGTGATAAAGATAAAGACGTTTTTTGTTAGAAAAAACCTGTTAGAATTTTGGAGCCAGTAAATTACGTACACAAATGAGAGATAAACAGATAAGCTCTTACAATAGATTATTTTCTTTAGGAAGTAAAACATTTTACGTAGCTAAAAACACATGCTCGTAATGTAATTTGTAATTATTGTTATAACATGTTTTATCATTGGAACATAAGAAAAAATGACGCGGTTCTGAATTGCAAGATCCAAATAAATGGAAAATACCAGAAACACTAGAAAACTATTATTGTTGCAAAACGAAAGTACCAGGTTTCAGTATAAAAAATAAGTATAACATAAAATATGCAACTATTTTAATAGTAAGAAGACCATTATTCCCAGAAGTAATTACGGATAAAGAAATGGATGGGACTAGGTTGTACATACTTTGATCGAAGAAGGGTCTACCGGTGGAAGTAGTCAAATCATGGAATGAAAAGAGAGTGAAATTAGATCGAAAACTGATACCGACGACCGTAAGGGCAGTTCATATTATCAAGTCAGGAACAATTCCCGCCATTAACTTAAAAGTAGTTCATGCCAAATGCAGTCAGTGTGTTCGATCAGAATTCGTTGAATGATATAATAGGGGACATAAATAGAGTTTCCGCAAGGTTCAACTGACTGACTTGTCGGGAAGTTAAATAGTCGATAAATTACAAATCTTGGAACATAATTTTTTATTTACAGAGACAGAAACAAAAATATTATAAAGTTCTTTGAAAATAATAAGGATAGTTCATTAACGTACTATAAAGATGTCTTCGGTTTCATGAACGAATCAAAATGTAAAGTTTATAAGCCGGACGAATGGAGACAATTTTTAGACTCATCAAGACAAACCCTCAAAGTGGTATTATTACCTAATGGAAATAAATACGATAACATTCATAATTTTCACTCAATATCGTTAAAAGAAAATTAAAAAACCTTAAATACATTTAGCAGAAAATTAAATATACCGTGCACGAGTGTCAAATTTTCAGTGATTTAAGACATTGGAGATATAACATTTATTATGAATTAATAAAAGTATAAAAAGATAGTTGCCGATAATTACTTGAAAATGTAAGTGAAGAGTAAATTGTATAAATTGAAGATGTTGTTAGACGTTATTAAAGAGTTTTTAAAGATATTTACAAAAAGTAATATAAGGGGTAAAATTTATACATTTTCGCTATTCCATGAATATTTTTGTTTAATTTTACATTTGGAATGTATTATTTATTTTATCTATCAATTTTAATAAATTCCCATGGAATTTTATTGAAATAAAATACTTTAATGAATGAAAACATTGTAATACGAAATTCGATTATTGAATTGCACAATGTATATAAATGACAAAAAACATTAGTTTTAGGGCAGATCGGAGCAAGGTCTTTGATTTTTTTTATATTTG
Organism: Chouioia cunea; assembly: GCA_030064505.1. Taxonomy (NCBI): domain Eukaryota; kingdom Metazoa; phylum Arthropoda; class Insecta; order Hymenoptera; family Eulophidae; genus Chouioia; species Chouioia cunea. The sequence continues at coordinate 20,995,690 of JAOPFQ010000002.1, forward strand.
GCACATCAAATGCCTATATGGAGGTAATCAATTGTGCCAAATTGGACGCTAAAATATTAATTCATTAAAAGTGATAAATAATTAATAAAGAAATTTGATTTATTTTTCAACTGTTATCAATCGAAAACTATTTATAGGATGTGGATAATTTTTTTTTTCTGAATACCCAGAAGTAGATGTATTTTTAGAATATATATGTCATGATATTATAATTGTTGATAAGAAAATTATAAACAATTAAAATAAATTGTTGTCATTTTTGTTAAAAAGAGAAACTTTTATTGGAAAAATTGTTGTTTCAATCGATTCCTTGGACAATTTTGTTTAAGAATCCGTAATAAAACTACCATGATTTTTAATCGGGGTTAGGTAATGACCTTCCAAAAAAGCGTTACCGGTAGCGCTCATGTGGAAGATCGGATCGATAGAAAGGTCTCACTCCCCCGAAACTTTTCCAGATAGTTCAGTTCTATAAGTCAATATCATAGACTATATATTATGTAATCAAAATGATATCAGCATAAACAATATTTTTTAAGTATACTTAGAAATTGATAATCTAGTTATAATATATTACATTACTCAATAGATATTATGAAACTGAAATTAAAACAGTCAATTATTAAATAATATTGCATTATTATTCAATTATTTAATATTATATATATATAATATTTCATAGTACAACAATCATTAAAATTGTTCATAAATTAATTATACAAATTTTATTTAAAATTTAAATAAATAGAAGTTTTATAGTTTATATGAAATTACACTGAAGTGTTCAAGTACATTTATGTTGTGGACTTTTAATACTATATTCTGTAGAATAGGACGTATATTTCACCATCAATTCCTTGCTGCTTTTATATAGAGGAATAAATGCGTGATAACTTAAGGTACCATCGACACGCAATGTTGTTTTTAATAAAGATGATAAATTTTGTTCTATTTCTAGCTGTATTGTGATAATACAGTAAGCAAATGTTACACTAGGTTAATGGCTTTTAATGCCCATTGATATAATTCCTCAACTGAAGAAATGCTTATTTCTAAATTGCGCAATCTGGCGTTCCGGGCTAATCATTTCACTGTTCCTCCGAGTCCATCAAATGCGCTTTTTCCATGGTAACTTGCGAAAAAAGGTCAAAAAGAAACAAGAGTTAAAAAATTTGATTTATTCTTATATCAGCTGTCAGCTCCATCAGATACATGAATTCTTTTTTAACCTTGCTCTCGTATCAATTTTTCATTTAATCAATTAATTTCTGACAGAAAAATATAATATTATTCACGTCATGTTTCGTACTTTCCAAAATTACAACGAAACTATCGTCTTCCGGTTTTTCCTTCCTTTTCATTAAATTGTAAATGGATGAATAGTTATCTGTTTGCTGTTTCAATGATTTGCTTGCATCTGATCTTGATATATAGTCGTATAATTCTGACCGAAATCTCTTATGATAATTATTTCAGATTCATTTAAATAATGCCGCCAAGTTTTTATATAAACATTTGGACTTTTGGCAATAAAGTCATGCTCTAATTAATTGATACTTAAACTGTACCTCCAGATGGTTAAGATAGTCTTTAATATTGTTTGTATGCTATAACAAGATCACACTTTTGGTTTACAGTTTCCTATTGTTTGCAATGAATGAAATCTACGTCATTTAAAAAAAATTCTTGAACATATCTAAAATACTTGCCAATCCAGGATATTTCGAGCATTTATTAAACAAACAATCTTCACAAGGTCTTTCACGTGTCAGTTTAATTAAAATATCTTTTGCTGTTTGAGAAAATTCTTCATCATACTTGATCTTCAAATTCTTCCTTATCATTTTATAGCCTTCTAATACTAATTTTGGATTTGGTGATGAATACAAATGCAAAGATTGCGTACAACTTTATATTCATTAACTAAAATACACTAATTAGGTAGCAATATACAAAAATATGTAAACTCCAGGAGAAACTTGAGTCCAATTTCAGTACAGTGTTTTCCGAACGTGCTATAGACTTCTTTTCAATTGAACATAAATAAACTCCTTTGAATTTCAACTTTCTTTTCATTATCTTTTTGCAATATTTTTGTATCATTAGCACCTGGACTAGTTCGGCTTATATCATCTTACAAATAAAATGAGACAGCAGGACTTTTTATTCCTTCGCTTATTATAAATGTACTGGTTCTTGGGAGGAGATAGTATATCATTCCTTCCTGTTCACGAAGTTTTTTAGCTGTTTGTGCAAAATAAAACGAACAATTAATTTTTCTTTCTATTTCAGACACTTATAGACAGTGAAATCGCAGTCAATATATGTATATTTTCTGAATTAGTAGTTGCTTTTTCATACGCTGCTTTCAGGTCTTTATAAAATACACTTTTTTGTATAAATTTATCTCGATTAATGTTTACACAGCTATATATTCTCACAAGTAAACTTTTCAAATTATTTATTAATGAATCGATTTTTTTTCTATTAATCAGGTTTTGCAATATCTATTGAATTTATTTCTCCGATTTCATTTGGATCTCTGATATAGCAGTATCTCAACCATATTGTACATAATAGATCGTTTTCTTTCAGAATAAGGACACCACTCATCTTGAAAGCAAAGATACTCGACGAAGTCCATGTTTACGCACATTGAATGGATTTGAACGTTCTAGTAATGGCATGATTGTACGATTTTCATTAAAATTAAATTGAAGTGCTTATACAAAATCTATTGTATAAGAAATTTCACTTTTATGGTCATTGAAGTCCCTTCACCTCGACAATTGAATTTTAATTAACCCGACTGAGCGAAAATATTCTTCATTTATATGATTTTCGAAGCACAATTAATGTCAGTAAATCTAATTTTAAAATACTACTTAACAAACTGAAATATTAGGGAAACAATGAAAGAAAAAAACATTTTTGCTTAAATGCAGTACATTTTCGTCAATTATAATTGTCAAAAAGGTTAGTTCCACATACCATTATTTAGATAACGGAAATTTAGCTAATCAATGTAATGACTTATAGAACTGAACTACCTGGAAAAGTTATGGGGGAATAGGACGCTTTTATTCGTTCGAGCTTCCATTTAAGCGCCGCAAGTAGCGCTTTGTCCAAGGAATCGATGCAACAAAAATTTTTCAAATAAAAATTGCCCTTTTTAACAAAAATGATAAAAATTTATTTTAATTATTTAATATTTAATTTTTTTAATAATTTTTTTATTAACAAATGCATATATATATATACTCGCAAAATACAACTACTTCCGGGTATTTAGAAAAAAAATGTATCCACATTCGATAAATAGTTTTCGATTGATGACAGTTGACAAAAAAACCCTATTTTTTTTATTGCTCGTCACTTTTTAATTAATTAATATTTTATCATCAAACATGACAAAATTAACTCCATCTAAGCATTCGATGTGCCGAATATAACAAAAATCCAAGACCTTGCTCTGATTTGCCCTAAAACTAATTTGTTTTCTGTGATATATAGCTTATGACAGAAAACATGCTTAGCTATATGCTCAAACAATGCGCGCAGGACAAATTCAATACACATTAACAAACGAAATTGACAGTGAGTCAGGATATTAGTGTAGTAAAAGATACTGTATAAAGCATCGGTCATATTACAGATTTACCTCTTGATGATGCTACGCTGTAGTCGACTAATACAAAAACTAATATTTCGCCGCTTGTACGAGTTTTAGTTTTCTGTTTGAGTTGCTATCACGTTCAGAAATTATCCGTTCCAGTGAGTAGGGTTTAATTTAGGCTTACAGAGTTCACAATAAAAGTGAACAATATAGTAAGACTTTTTATAGATGGTTGTATGAGTTATCAGGAAGATATCAATCGTTTAGGCCATTTATCCTACGTCACGTGGGCCTTTTGATAATAGCCATTCCGTGTTTTTTTATATTTAATTTCTAGGATCCTCTCATTGAGTAAATAAAAGATCAACTGTGCCTCTCTTTGAATTATTTACCTGGTGTAAGTACCTTCTTACAGTCAATAAGTTCCTGTCTGACGCAACGCAAGAAAATTTTCTATGACTACGGGAATAAAAAACGAAAGAGCGTGTAATCGATAGGTGTGATAACGAAATAATCACTTAACTGGTATACATTCTCTATTGATTTTTTTATGTTGATTCTGCCTCTTTATTTGCTATGATTTTTGTGCACGGTAGCCAATATTAAAATCATAAATTTCGCTTGCTATTAATAGACTTTGTAACTTCAACGTGAACCGGGTCTTGAATAAAATGTCTCTAACAACTATGCTACCGTTAATTCCATCATCACCATCTCACCATTAATCTCCCCGAAGATTATAACCTTTTTCTGACTGCCTGGCGCTCAACAAAATAAGCTCGAGACTATGCGTTGACAGATAAGACGACGAAGAATCATATACCTCATTGAAACCATTTATCATAAACCCCTCTAATTTTACGATCGCAACGTATCAAGAAACTGTTAACATTTTAATACACTCAAAATGAGCTTCAATTTCCATTATCAGAATTTTTTTTAAATTTGAAACACGTCATTCTAGATAGCTGATTTTGTTTCTTGTAATCTCTATGGAAACTTCAATGAAGCATTATTGTAATAAACTAATAAAATAATGCTTCATTGAATAATAATATCTGTTTCATAACTCAAAAACTTGTTTAAAAAAATAATAAAATTGAGTTTATTAAGAAAGTGTTTTAATTAAATTCGATTAGGTATGATGAAAACTAAAATGAATCAGAAAAACATGTTTTTCCGCCCTGGCTTTCATAATGGCGTCTATTTTTTAAATGTGTAATAAGTAAGGCGTTAGATAAGCAGTAACATTATTTAATGCAAAATTCACTTAATTCCAAATACTTTAAAAGTAAAACATGTGCCTTGATGATACCTTCAATGAGAAATATCAGCTACGGAATACTTTTATCATTATTACAAACTTGCAAAATCATTATTAATAGTCTGTATTACTAATCAAACCTTCTGGATTTTAGTAAGTTTTACTATAATTATAATTATTATAGATTATTATAATTATTATAGATTATTATTAGCATTAGGTAGAAGTAATAGATACCATACATGTACATAAAGATTAGCTAAAAAAACAATCTTTGAAGTTTAACTATCCGTTTTCAAACTTTCTTTTTGAATAATTAATACCGTTAGATTTTTATTTTAAAACTATAATACCTGTACTTGATCTAGTTGTAGTTGTAATTGTTGGTTGAGTTGCTGCAATTGATGTACTTGCTGTACACAATGAGGTCGTGTTTTTTCCAAAAATTTTTGAAAATCTGATGAAGAAAGACCAGCCATTAGGGCCATATGCTGTTGCTGTAATTTATTCATAACCATGCCATGTACTGTTTTACGAACACTTTTATTGTCTTTTTTAGAAACAGCTTTAACTTTAGGGCGATCACTTATGGCTGTATTTTGATTAACACTTGAAGTTGAACTAATCGGCTGTGGCGAACTGCAAATTTCACCGGTTAAGGTAAGAGTATTTGAACTGAATGTACTTTCAATATTCGATCCACTAGATGGGTTGGTGCTGATGTTCGAGATTGATGCCGACGAAGAAGGTACCGTAATTAATGAAATTGCAGATGTATTTGAAAAATTACTTGCAATAGTAGAAAAATTTTCAATCACAGTAGGTGATAGTGGCAGTGGCAATTGTGTTTCTTGTAAACTTCTTTCTTCTTTTAACATTCGTTGTTTTTCCAGTTTGATTCCCTCTTTGAAACCTTCTATGTAATATTTATTAGCTTCTTGAAATCCCTTATAAAAAGCCAATGCAAAATTTATATTGCTAGAGCTTTGATAATTTACGTTTTCAGCGACAGGTGGTTTAATTAATTCAACAGCATTTGAACCTGAAAATTTGATCGTGTTACAATGATATATTAATTCAATCATGTGAAAAATAAAAATTACAAATTATATAAATTAAGTTCCATGAATACATAATTTTTATTTTCATAATCTTTGCAGTTTTCGTAAAAATTATAGTTAAAATATGTGTAGATATGATAATCGTAAGATCAGCGTCACGAATTAGATAGAAACATGTGTACGATTTTTGAGAAAGAGAAAACGCGCGTCGAGGGCAGATACAATTAACTACTAAAATGTTAACATTTAGGACAAGGGTACTAAAAATCATATTTTAAAAAGCCATTTACTCAAAATCAAACCATTTTTACATCTATTTTATTATTTGTAGAAATGGCCTCTGCATGTTTGACCTATTTAAAGTTGCTTCTCCAATCTTAAGTTTTAAATCATTACTAAAGAGCGCAAAAATGCGTCAATTTGATACATTCATGTTATGTTACATTTTAATTAAGATTGCTATTGATGGTAACTCGTATTTAGACTTAAATATTATCTTTACGAAATCATTCGGAAATGTTTTACCCAGATAAATCTATACATTTTATTATCACCAGTATTATTATTTTATTACAGCTACTTTTTTGGTTTACTTTATTTCTCATTGATTTTAAATATTATTGAACATCTTTCAAGTATGTTTGCTATCTCAACTTTCATTATGATCTTGTAGGTAGTTCATGTAAACTAAAGAACTGAATAAACGCAAAACGTATTAGCCCACAATACTACATATTACTTAAACAACTTTGTTCTCAAGTACTGAAAATTCACAAAAATGAACTAAATTAGTTCTAGAAAGATGACTCTTTTACTCACTGATTACAACTTATTTTAAAATATAGTGTATTCTATACAAAATATAAAACTAATTTAATTGAGAATTTAAAAAGGCATAAATCATCGTCTTGATAAGTGCGCATGTGTTTAAGAATTTCTGTATTAATCATGAAATAAAGTATAGTTATACCTCTTACTGAATTATGTAGTTTGTTAGATAACCATTAGAATACATGCATAGTAACTTTTTGTATCATTGGATTTAATTTTTTTTACATCAGTCAAAAACCAATGGATTCCTTATGAAATCAGTAATTACATTCTTACTTAACAATTTCTGTAACTCTATCAGGATAAAGGTGACGGGAGTTTAAACAATTAGATTCATTGAAATTACGCGTACTTTTCATTGTTCGATTGCTATATCATTCATTCTAATTAATATTTTTGTGCTTTAAAAAAGTAGTAGATTCATTATAATATAATAAATCATTTTTTTACTAAACTATTTTTGTACCTTTATTAGAAAAACTGTTTTAGTGATTTAAACATTATAATTGGTCGCTGTCACACGATTTTGTTAGTTAGACTGTAACATTGTAGCTTCTATTCAATATTTTTTTAATTTTGAAAATGCTATTAACTGGTTATAAGATTGGCAATAAATTTAAAAAAAATATATTACATGAATATAAAAATATTACAGCATTTTAAGACATAAATTGTTAATAAACAAGTTAAACCCTTGATATTCGGACTCAGTAGACTAAAATACACCTTAAAAATATTGGGAACATCAATCAGACATGAAACCACCTCAACCCCTCAAACAGTACGCGCGCGCGCGCACGCACGCGTGTGTGCGTTGGTATACGCTATAGCCATTTTATTTGTGTGCACGGCATTGTTCTAAATTGTTATTTCAATCAAAGCGTTCTTTCGAGTAAGTATTTCCAACCGCATACGTTGCAACTTATTTATTTTAAATATGAGTGAATGCGAAAATGAGTGATAGTGACAATCTAAAAAATGTAATGCAACCAGGCTAGAAAATTACATTTCACGGTAAATAAATTGCTAAGCCTGGTGATATCCCTTTTTCCTATGAATCAATACTTTACGAGACAAGTGATATTTCATACATTATAAATGCTATTATGTATATGATATAACAATAAGAAAAATAAATTTTTTTAATAAATTCGAAATACTCCTTTTATTTAATCATTACCTCGTCATAATAATCAATTTCGATCATTCGCCTTTGCCATGCGTGTCGTACTGGCTATCCTTTTTATTCATTATTCCTATTTCTATTTGTAATCCGTTTATGACATGTGATAATAAATAAATGAGTTTGCTATATAGATGAATTTATATATATATACTTAGAATCCTCTAATAAGTATATTAACGAGATTTTAGTATGAACAAATAGTTGACAAATTAAACTTTTTCATTTTTTATTTGACCATGAGTACTTTATAGTCATTAAAAATAATTTTATTTGTTAGAAACTATGGAGCTTATACGATATTGCCTAACACTTTGGGTAGTAATCGTTCTAATATATCTAAGTTTGGATTTTATGAAGTAGTCCAAAGTTGAGTGCCATAAGTGAATATTAATTTAAGTAAAGCTTTATAGAGCAGCAATTCATTTACATTTAAGTAGCAGCAATTATGAATCAATTTTTTTCAATTTTAAACCTGATTGATTCAGTTTTGTGAATATATATTTTCCCCGCATTAGCGACCACTCCATGTGTATAGTATTTTACATAGTCATTTTATGAATCATTTTTGTTATTTAATATCCCCAATGGGCAAGTGTCTTTTCGTAGTGTAAAGGTTGTATAAATTGATTTATTTTCGTTTACTTTGATTTTCCATGCGTTGAACGATTTTTCAACTTTATTTAAATGATTTTAGAGAGTTATCGATTGAATTAGTGAATCCCAGTGTGATATTAGGATGTCTGTGTTATACATAAATATTGTATACATAATGCTTGAAGACGTTAACAGAACCGAAGTATATAACAGTTGTAACATTAGCCTTAATATAATGATGCGGGAAACGATTTCTTCTTTTGAATAGCGTTTTTAACTTTTAATCACCAATTATAATAACTAGGACTGTAAATCTAAAGGTGAAATAAATTATGGTGTCATGTGTTATATAATAATTTTCAGCTTACATTGAATCGCCTGTGTATTCTGTACCTCCCCATCAACATTTATAATACTGGTCACATCCAGCAAATTTGATTTTCGATTATCTTGATTTGTATGAGCAAAATCCATGTCATTGTCACTTGAACCCGGTTGTCCCAAATATAAATGACCAGCACCTTTTAATTGCAGCTCGCGTTCCACTCTCTATTAAAAGAAAAGAATTAGTATAATAAAAATGTGTACATAATTTGAAAAAATGGATCAGTCTTGTCAAATAAGTTATTTAAATCTCACTTTTTAGATAGACAAAAAATACGACGGGCATAACATCAACATCACATTCTATAGAATATAACCGTATAATATTATATATTACTTTTCATTTTTGGTTACTCAATTACATCTTTAAACAGTCTTTTGCTATATGAAATATTTATAACAAGTTGCTCGAGAACCTATTGAGTATGATTTAAAAATTAATATTATATTATACTATATTCGATATAAAAGCAAAAGGATCGAGTTCAATTTAAACTAAATGTGAACATGTGAATACAGCTTTTAGTCGGCTAAAATTCGAGTTTCAATATAAGGTGTGTCAATTATGCAAGAGCCTCATAAAAACAGAATATTTGAGATGAGAGAAGCATACAATTATGAATATGCGCAATTTTGTTACAAAACATACGTATTTCTGAGTGATTATTGTATTCTAAAAGTAGCGATATCGCTTGTCGCAATGTTACGTTGTAAATTTTGTAATATTTGAATGAACAAAATACATACACTTTACTTGAACTGTAATCATCGTATTCTACAATTAATATTAATACATTATGATTATACGATACATTTACATTATGATGACTTCATATAAATTATTGTTTTGCATAAAAACTTTAACTTGTTAATTGTTCAACATTTGGCACATTATTAATCAAGTCAAAAATCATTACATCATAATTCCAAGATCTCTATTAACTTAAGCTGCTATTGTTTCTTTATATACATCTAATTTTTGTATGGAAATATATGATATTTATATATGAAACGCATGTAGCACGAACAGTTCATATTTTTATAACATATTACAATATGAACATAATTCATTACCATAAATCGCAAAAAGATAAAACCAGAATGTTGATTTTGAGAATTAGAACTGAGTAAGCAAGTGTTTATCTAACAATCGCCGACTTCAAGCTATACATTCGATTGATTGGTTTTTATTTCTTTACTATTGTGTATTATATATCAGGCGTATTGAAAGTTCTAAAAATGTGAAGCAGAATATTCTGCATTCAACTAACATGCAAAAATGCAATAAACTTCAACGTTTACTGAAGTTTCCTGAAGATGGTGCGATTGATTTTTAGAGTAAAATGCATAGTGTCATATCTGATATTATCATGAATGTGAATGATAACGATATTTTGGGATAATTACATGAAGAGATGACGAAATACGATTTAAGAATACACCATACCAGAAAATGTCCAAGTATGTAATATTTTTTTACAAAGAAAATTCTAAGCTTGGCGAATAAATTACTACTTTGTATGTGTAAACATTTAAAAATTTGCTTGAAAATCACTCGTGATAAACAAATAATTTATAGAGATATCCCCGGACACATCCAACGTAAACGATAACCCTTTGAATGAGAAATAACACTTCATGTCTGAACACTACAAAAGTCAAACATGAACGGTTCAATATCAACTAGGTCTTTAGTAAACAAATTAAAGAGTTGTTCCTCATATGTATTTCTAAGCATTTCCAAATTAGTAATTAACAGAGAATGTGATGTCTTATCTATAAAAACCGCCATTATAAAAGAAGGATAAAAACATACAGGTAACTATCACAAATAAGTTTAACTTGAACCAAAACATAAAAATATGACCGAATTGGTCAAAATAAATTATATTATAAATAAATAAGAATACCTGTAACTCTAGTAACAAAAATTTAAGGCAGTTTAAACAATGAAATTAATGTAAATATGTCGTATATTTGATTGTTAAATTTATATATCTCTCATTCTAATTAATATTTTTGCAATTTTCAAAATAGCAAAATATATTGCTAATTAAGAGGGTTTTTTTACTTTATTAACAACAATTTTGGTTATTTAAATATTGTTTACTAAACTGTTATATCTTAGCTTCTATTCAACATTTTTTCAATTTTAAAAATGCTATTTATTCGTTATGAAATTGTCAATAACTTTTTACAAATCATAATTAATAAATAATGCATAACTTGAACATTAAAAAGTAATAGCATTTAAGACATTTAAATTGATAATAAACAACGTAAAGTCGCGCTACGATTGGATACCCCCAATATACGGTCATAATAGGCTAAAATACACTTTACAAATGTTGGAGGCATAAATTGGCGACAAAAACTCTCTTGTTCCCTAGACTACTGTGCGCTCGCGCATATGTGTGTGTTTTCGATAAAAAAGTTTATTTAGTAATACTTTACTATGACTTAAAACTTCAAGGATATGATTTCAAAACTCTTACGTTTGTACCGTCTCGCAAGAAAAGATCATTCTGACGTTTAATACATTAATAATTGACTAAATCAATACCATTGAACAAAGCTGAAGACCTAGATCACTCGCCAGACTTCATTACGTCTAGTGAACAAAAACTGCAAGTAGCTATGATCTTGATTAGAAGTATTTCATATTTTTGTAGGAATGTAGGATTATATGATGTCACATGCCAATACTGACTCCGCCATCAATGTCAAATTAACAGCGTATAGAGCTTTCAACCTAAATTAAATTATCAATGTAGGAACTTCATTGGTCCCTCGATTTTGGTAATAAATTTTTTTAATTCGATGAATATTAGTTACATTATAATAATCAAATAAACAACATGAAATTGTTTCTATATCACAGCAGAACTAGCAATTATAATATATATTTTTAAATATGGTTACATAATTTTGAATTTTATTATGAATGAAAATTAGGATTGTAAAAAACGTACTCTTTGATAATAATATTCATTTGAACAAAGAAAAAGGGTGGAGTTAAATTGTTTCTACTCGAAGGACAAACGAGTTCAGTGCTAGATATATCACTTTGTCTGATTTAATTACGTTGCACTTTAAATGCAAGTTTTTGCGCTAAAAGGTACATTTGAGAAGTGAAGTGAGCTGCACTACGAGCAGAGGCGGTAATCCTAGTAGAGGTACCCTGTCGACGAAAAATCCACAATCGTCTAGAGAGATATGTAAACGTCTGGTGAGATCTACTAACGAGGCCTAGTCGCCTATAAAATTAAGGACCTCTGGTGATGTCACTTTGTCAACGAGAAGTCTAAGTTGTCGCAATACAAGTTCTGAATCGAAAAACATGCCAAAGAACTTTGCAGATGAGATTCGATGAAAGTAAATAGCCACTTTTTTTGTGGGTAGCGTTGTCTAGGTGTCCATCTACCGGTCGAGGCGATAACTGTTGCGAAATACTTGTGAGTTAAAAAATTTTTTATTCCTCTATATAGTTTTCTCTTAACTCGATACACTTTTTTCAGCGATGTCGGATAGCTTCCCCTTGTTTATAGCGATAATCGTAGAGCTCCTCAAAATAACAATCAACAGCAAACTTAACATCTTTATCGTTAGGAAATCTTCTATGGCCGAGCCATTTTTTGATATTTGGAAATAAAAAGTAATCTATAGTACTACTTGATTTTAGCCGTCGCAATTACGAATGTGTAAGCTGGTGGATTGTCTTGATAAAATAAAATTTTCTTTTTCGCTAAACGCGTCCATTTATACTTGATTTTGGCACTAAAACGAATACATCTGTATAATACTCACTGTTGTTCATTTTTCCTTTCGAATGATAATCAATGACAAACTGATGCGATGACCTTGCTTACAGATGGAACTTTCTTCGTCTTCTTTGGAGCCGATTCTTCTCTTTTAGCATATTGTTTTGATTGTTCCTTCGTCCTAGTGGCACAGTGATGGATCCACGTTTTATCCATGATAATGAATCGACATAAAAACTCTGCTTTATTGCTATGAAATCAAGTAAAATACTGAACTGAAATATCCTCACGATGCTGTTTTTATTGTATTGTGAGTAATCACGGCATCCATATTGTGCATAGTTTTTTCATGTCTAAATTTTTAATCAGTATACAATGTATAGCACTTTTTGTCATATAACAATAATCAATTATCCCCAATTTTTACAAAAATACTCTACAACGTAACGTCATGAAATTTTAAACATGATCTTTATATGGTCAGTACTTTCTATCATAGTAATTTCAAAGTACAATCACCACGTATAAGTCAGGTTGCGTACTTCTCGGACTACCCTTGAACAAAGTATATTTATTACTTGAAACTTTTCTATTAATTCAAAATTTCAAAGTTTATTTAATGAATACACTAACTCTCTATATTGCAATATATTTCGACCTATTTATGTCTTTTTCAGCGTGACATCACGACCACAAATCCCAATTCACGCATATTATATATCTAACTAGTAAGGAATTTATGATATAGTATTCAATGTTATCAATAAAAACTTCGAATTAAATGTTACGGCTATTATTCTCTTCATATATTCAATCCATATTTAGTAGAATACTAATAAAAGTATTACATGATTTTCAGATTTTCCATGCCGGGCACTAATACAATTCTTTCATCTTTTGCAATCAATTGCATTGTAAATATCCTGATTTTGACATTCGTACATGCTTCGAATTAGATTTTAACCTAAAGAATACACTATTCCAGCATATCTTAAAAGACATGCTAAATTGGATCATGTTCATCTTCTGCTTGTTCATTTTATACGTTTACAAATTTTCCATTTCTATCATGAATTTTTCTACTAGGCTAAAAACTCTAGATTTTTTAAATGATTATTTAAAAAAATAATATACATTTTTCATCCATTAGTACTCGTAATATTACAATTATTATTAATTATTATTAAATAAATATTTCCTAAATTCTATTTACTCTTACTAACCTGTAACTCTTCTAATATTTGTTGTTTATGTAGAATCTGTTCGTGTCTATTAATTTTACGATTATCATGATTAGTAACATTTAATGTCGGTTGAGAAGAGGTTGTGAGAACATTCGTATTTGATTCTGGAATGCCAGCTTCATTTGATTTATTTCTTTCAATAATATTCGAATTACTGGTCAGGGTTGTGGTTGTACGTAACGGTTGAGGACGTATTTGTTGTACCTCAGTCGAATTAACCACTATATCGGCAAAATTGGGAGTGGATCTTGTCTTTTCTAAAACTGATTTTTGATTATTATGTTTCGATGTCATTGTCTGATTCAATACCGACTCAGTTTGGATTCCGTCCAGAGATTGCTGTTCTAGCAAATACTGTGTTGATATTTGAAGAGGCTGCCGAAGAGTTCGAGGTGAGTTTACTAGAATGGGTTGGGGCGTGTCATGAGAAGAATTGATCATAATGCTATGTGGATAATCGAGCAAAAGCTGTACGACACTTGTATGCCCTCCTTTTGCGGCTTCGATCAACATTGTTGAATTATCCTAAAAGTGTAAAGGAGAAAAAAATAGATTTGATAACATTTTTCTCTAATATTATAATAGGAGCAATTCAATTCGTGTAATACCTTCAATTTATGAAATGGATCTGCTGATTGGGCAAGTAATAATTCTACAACGGAAAGGTGTCCTCCAGCACACGCTAAAGAAAGAGGTGTATGATCGTTATTGGTTGTCTGCCGGTTTACATCAGCTTTTTTTGATAATAGGAATTGAACTGTACAAAAGTGTCCTGCCCGACACGCTTTCATTAACGGCGTCCTTCCTCCTTCTGATTCATGTTCCTAGCCATAAAATAATGATTAATTTGTTGGTAAAAAGAGAACATTAAGGAAAATATATTGTTTTATTTCTTATCGCAAAACTATAAATTATGAACCTTAAACTTGTAGATATTAACATATGATAATATCTGCTATTTACATTATGTTCAATAGCATAGATTCTAAGAAGATTATGTTCTTATGTTAAAGATCGAAAAAAAAACAAGAAAATGATGTTTTCCTTTTAGATTTTCAAAACTTATTTCAGCCAATTGATGTTTTAAAAATCTGGTGTAAGTGCTTTATCTTATTTAGTAAATCCTTTTTGTATTACATACATATGCCAACTGACATTTTTCATTCATTCAATTTACATAATTTCAGATACTCGATTTTGCCATCGAAGTCTATAATAAACTTGTACCGTTATCACTGATGACTTTGAAGTATTACTAACAGCAAAATACCATAATCTCTTTTCTCAATCCATTAGAATGCTTACAGAACATAAATTTTGATATCTGAGTTGACAACGTTGACATTGAATCAATTCTACTTAAGATAACTCGAAACCACTGTACCTATTGTGTTCGATAATTCAAAATTCGTTAAAGATTACTCCTAAATTTCTTCAAATTTTTATAACACATTTTTCAAAATTTCGTTTCCATGTTTTTTGTCAAATTAAAAATTGTATTGAATGGTTCTGAAAAAATGTCAGAGTAGTATATTACTAATTCTAAGACACTGTTGTTCTTGGAGAATTGTTATGTAGTCTACAGTTTTCGATAAAAAGAAATATTTTATGTTTCTGACGCCATTTTGTTTAATAAATACACTTTCAGATCAAATTAAACATATTTATTTTTACTTTAAGTACCCGTGACATGATAAATAGCTAAAATATATTAACGAAATCATTTAAAAAATCCAATCGCAAAGTCGCGTTCTTTTTATTTTCAAATTTTTGTATAACAACACTTTTTTTACCAACTTTTAATCATCAGCATTGTAAAGTGCGCCATCAAAAACATAGGGCACAGTGGATATTAATTATTTTTGTTCGAATTTATTAATAGTCGGCAATTTAAACTTAGAACTAAAAATTATGTCCTGTGTGCGTTAATGGGTTAACCCTTTGCGGTACGGTAGTATCTCTCAAAGACCACCTATTTTCATATAGTTTTTTGCAGTTTAAGAGTAGTTTTTTTGGATATAGCTTACATATTTTTTTTATAATTTCTTGATCACAGAATGATACCAAATTGAAATTTATGCTTAAAGGTTGTAAAATTTGTAATAATTTGTTAATATTTATAAACAAAGTCTAAAAAAGAGCCTATTTCGTAAAAAAATGCATTTATGACAGTACATTATTATGAAGATGGATATACAGGAGTTTTTGGAGTCGCTGATTGAGAATCTGAACTCAAATTTTGAAAATTCAAAATGACGGCTCCAAGATTGCGGCGAAAATTTTAAATTTCACTTTGTTTCTATATCTTTTATGAATGATACTTTAAAAGTAATTATTACTTAATTGTAAATATAATGATACATTGCATGTATTGCATAATCATTTAGTTCGTATAGGATTATATTTGTACAGCAAAGTGCGCAACGTTTACCCCTATTAAAGGGCATTGGCATAGGAGCAGACTGAGAGCGTCTCTTTTTAACAGGAACATTTAGTTTGTGAGGATTGGAAAGGAAAGGTTGATGCTTTCTTCCTTTTTTAGTTGGAATTTTTTGAGAAACTAATTGATCCACTGAAAGTAGTCTGCATTTTTTCAATGTCTCAGGATTATCAGTGATTATTTTTGAAAATATAATAAATTAATTCGTAATAATCAAATCAATGAAATACCAAAATAATCTGTGCCACCACTTTTTGGACTTTTGATCTATTTTATATGTAGATAACAAACGATCAGCGTTATCGACAAAGTCCATGTATTTGTTGTAATCATAGCACTTAACTGGACAATCTATTTGCACTTGTGCACCAGCTTTCTGCCGTTGAGTCACTTCAGATGGATCATCGTAATTTGATAGGAAACAAACACCTTTTTTATTTGTCTAATTTGATCCAACTAATACCAGTATCAGATGTTCGAAAATCGTATTGTCTATGTTTCATTTTCTTGTTAAGCATTATCGATTTAGATAAACCAGTAGGATTAGAGAGTACAGTTCCGCAAGCAAATATTTTGTCTTTTTTTTATTGACATCAATAGATCGACACCGATGAAAAAGTCATCAAAATATACATGGTGATTTTTACCAACAAGTTATCGCGTCAAATCCTTAAGAACTCATATTTCCAATTGTTTCTCAGGAGGATTTTCAGTTTTACCGGTATAAACTTGAAATCCATATACGTAACTCGATTCATCTGTGCAAACCCAACATTTATATCCTCGTCTTATCAGTTTAGCTGGCAAGTATTACTTCAAGCTACGTCGATCTTCGAATTTTATCATGGATTCATCAATAGATTGATATTTGTCTGGATTCCAACATGTTCCGAAAGTTTCTTGAAGTTTATCTAATACCGGTCTCAACTTATACAATTTGTCGTAATTTGGCTCACCTTTTTGAGGTTTTGTGCTGTTATCGGAGAGATATAAATTATCTAATATGAATCTGAAACGTACAACAGGCATCAATGAACATATGATTGGATCTTTCAATTTTGTAACTCGACCAATAATCACGACAGGAAGGCAATTTTTTTATTCTCATTAGAATATTAATTCCTAAAATCTTTTTTATCATCCTTTTTTATCATCAATTGCTCTTCCTGCGATTTCTCTTGTATGTATTTATTTGTTTGCTGAAGTAATAAATCCAATATATCTTCAGGAAAAAAGACAAAAAAATTTCTAATGGCGATTGTGCGTTATCGGAAATATTTGGCCCAAAATTATCAGTGAATGGATTATCATCTCTTTCTATTTCTTTTTTCATTCATATTTCACCGCCAGAACATTCTCCTTCATTTTCATCGGAATCATTATCACTTTCATTCTCTTCAAATTCACCATCTATTTCTATATTCATATTATCCTTGTCTTGATCTGAATCAGTAAGTCCATCAACAGACTCCGTATCGCTAAGAATATCAGCGATTTCAATTTTGCGTAACACAGGTTATGATAATTTATAAATATTGAAAGAATTCTCTATTCGATGGATTTATTTTATTATAGGCTTGACATGAATTCCCTGTATTTTTTGATATATTAATATTCAAAATATTTGTCATATGAAATTCAGATTCGTGATGAACAACTTTAAAAACCCCTGTATACCAATTGTCATGAAAATGCATTCCCCTGAAAAATGAATGTCACAAAGGGTTGAATTTTTCCTACACCCTTCATAAAGATTGGCGGTGATTTTATTTCATTCTGTTCGTTTTGAGTATTCGGTTATGTTTTTACTTTCTGGGATTCGGTAATTGATAGTGATTAAATCTATTGTTTATGTTTACTGGCCTTCTCAGCTAGTTTTTCAGAGTTACGGATTGTCATTTCTTCTTGCTCACGGTGTGTAAGCTATATTATTTTAAATTATTTTGTTACTTTAATGCAAGCTGAAAACGTCCGTCTCATCGAAGATAATATAAATTTATAAATAAAAAGTAAATCAAGTAACATTTTTGTTAATAAAACATACAATGCAATTATCCGTTGATTAAAAATTTTTTTTATTTATAGCAGAAATTCAAATTTTTAGTTATGCCAAAATAAGCAAAAAATTTTAAGGCTTTATTAGAATTGTTCAAGTGGTTAAATATTAAAATACAGGAAACCGTTTAATAAAGTTAAGTTTTGGAACTAAGTTCCTTATGGCGGGTTGGCGCAGAGGAATTTAGCTGTTAACAACATGATGGAAATGCGTTCCCTCGCTTTATGGGCTATGTAATAAAAGTTTTTGTATTTATTATGTTCTTTTTAGTCAGTATACGATGCCATTACTTAATTTCAATGTTTTACTTTTTGAGATCTTAATATTGACGCAAAACCAATTAAAAAATGAAGCTTATGATTTCGTTTTGAAATTTTTACATTTTATATAATATTAATGCGCTATTATATGACTTGCAAATGATACCTTAATGACCTCTAGCATGAAGCACGTAAGCAATAAATAAACAATGCAAGAAAGAAACTTCTAGTGCGTGATAATCTAGCCGAAGAAACTGGAATACTCGAAACCAAAAAATTGAAATGAAATTGAGACAATAGAGTAAAACATTTCACAATCCTCACGACCTATAAGAGTTGTTCGCGCCTTATGCGCTCCTTATATAGAATGGAGCCGATTTATAGCCCTAGCAATTAGGAGCCCGGCAATAATGGGCCATTACATGTCCAGCTCGTAAAGGACTTGTGAAAGAGGATAAACAAAAGGGTGAATGCGACAGACCCCGACGCGTTCGTACCCGAACGAGTACCCACATAAACGTTACTCCGAGGGTCTGTGGGGCACGTGTGGAAAAAGCCCGATATGTGCTCGCCACATGTCCGACATGCTCTTTGCGTGTACCCATAAACGGCCAATACGGGTTGCACGGTGGACCCTAAATGACTACACTTTCGCATTCGCTGATTGAGCCATTACCGATCGTCCAAAGGGTAGGGAGAGTACGTTGCGGCTTCTGCTGTTGATCATTCGTCTCCACGACAGAGTCTCTTCGTGGCCACGGTGAGGTGTTGTGTGCGACTGCGTTCGTTATTTTTACGCGCTTCCTAATCTCTCTATAGCGACTTGCGTGCGTTTGTGTGTTGTGTGTGTGTTGCGTGTGCGCTTGTGCAGACGTGCACTACATCCGTTGCTAGCCACGACCAGCGGCGCCTTGGAGCTGAGCTAAGGACAGGAGTACCTGTTACCTTAGCAGAGGAAGTGTCGCGTCCTCTGGGGGGTCTTCTGCCTTTTCTCTTTGGAACACCGCAGCTAGGGACGTTAGCGAGGGCTGTCCCTGTTTGAGCTACGTTCGCGCTATCAAGGTAGAGATATTTCTCACCGCTCTTCACACACCTACACACCTACCCATTGGTAGTATCTTGCGTGCGTCCAGCTGGTAAGCGAGCAACTTCATTCATCTATCCGTTCATTCTGTCCCACCGAAAACCTAGATATGTACAGGTTAAGCGGACCTAATCGACCTCACCGTGTTGCGCTGTAACTGTTTATCTGGCTTCGTGTGTTGCGATTAATGTACTGTCTTTTATACTCATTTACTCTGTAATGCATTGCATTCAGAAGGCTTTTTCTCCACTCAGGTATGGGGTTTTTATGCCAGATGAATAGCATATGCAATAAATACTTACCTTTTAACTAATTTATGTTCTTGTTTGTACTGTACCGCACCCTACTCACTCGTATCGTATTATCTTTAAACGAACTCTAACACTTAAGTTGAGACTTATTTTCATCATCAAATTCTCTTATGCTCATAAGCTTAGCAACAAGCTGAACAAGAGTACTTATTAATTCTCTCTCTCTCTCTCTTTCTCTTTCAATCTATTTTAATGTGAACTATGCGCGAAGTTGCTATAATTTCAAATTGCATATTGCGATATAGAACACGATAATGATGGTTTGTGTATGCTGTTGAACGTTTAGATAACATTTTATATTGATCAAGTTAAATTAATCATGCGATAGTTTTACTTTTTTCCAAACACAATATAATCTGCCATACAATAAATACATCATTACAAAATGCCATGATATAATTCTCTCTCGAAGCGCTTATCGCAGTAGGCCGACATAGGCGACGTTACCAAGTAGTAAACTCAAATATAAACGGTACGTCATGTTTCATACATTAATGTAGAAGCGCTTAGAGTCCTCGGTGATTTAAAAAGAGTTTGATTAGTAAGATAGTTCTGAGTCGATCGTTCTGAGTCGCAATGGTACCTTCATTTGTTAAAGTATCACCCCACTGGACTAATATCCATATTGATTATGATATATTTGCGATTCATTTGCCGTCGTAACAACTTTTTTAATAGATTAGATATATGATCGGCTCTTCCTGGAACCAAAATGATTATCGAAACGAGGTCAGTTCAAATTCAATTCAGAGGTAAAAGATGTAATTATTTTAAAATATTACTCTTACATATTTTAGAGGTCGCTGAATCTGAATTCAGCGTCAGAATTACATATACACTATAATTTTATATTACAAAAACGTTTCATACTTGGTTGTCATTATTTGAGAAAATGTTGTCAATCTACAGAATATTACTATAACATCGTATCTAGAAATTGAGCCATGCAATACCTACGTAGAACTTATGATATTTTAAGATCTAAATAACATTTCGATGTAATTCAAAATAGCAGAATTTTTTTTTAATCTATGGAGTAATATCTTTTCTTTTTTAGTGTCTTTGGCTTTCCTTTATAACCGTCCAGTAAACATCCCCCATTATAATTACATTCTATTTCCTTTGAAATCGACGTTTCATTTACTTGATGCCTTGATAAAACTGTTCTCCTTAGTTTCTATGGTTCTCTCAAAAGTAGCAAAGATCCATTTAAAATCTCAATAACATATGAAACAGAGATGCCATACTAATAAAAGACGTTTTCGATGACCACATATCCGCATATTTCTACTACTAAAATGATTGTATGTTTAAGTTTCAAAAACGTTATTGCAAATTTGTTGAAAAATCAGAAAAATTAAGATTGCAAAACTTTGGTTAACGATTTATTCAAAAACTTATTAAACTTGAAATGACAAATTCTACAATATCATGCTGATTAATTGCCAAAGAACCTTGGATACTATAACGAAGTATAAAATGAACGGTTTTGTGAAGATAACAAGTAAATAGAACGTCGATTCCAAAGAAGATAGAATGTTAATACAATTAAGGATTTTTACTGGATGGTTAAAAGGGAAAACTAACCAGATACAAAAAAGAAAAAGTCATCTACTCTATAAATTTTTCGAAAAAAGGGTTAGTTATAAAAGACGAAAAATACTTATATGTACTTTGCATTGTACGGCTAATTTTATAGATATTAAGATACAGCAATATTTTATAATTTGACAAGCCTTTGTCAAATAATGGTGACTAAATATTAAGTGAAGTTTTTGCGATATAGAAACTGAAATAGGTTGTGTAACTCTCACGCTGAATTCGGATCTAGCGAATTTGGGAATATGTAAAAGTAATACTTTTAACTAGCGAAAACTTTTTTCTCATATTTTATCTGGAATTGACCTTTCTCATGATCCAATGGAGATAAATACTTCGTTTTCTTTTTTTTTAACTTTAACTTTTTTTATGTTTTTGTATGTCTGTGTAATCAATTTTTTTCATGAAGAGCCGGTCATTCATCGTGATCTCTAAATCAGATGATACAATAGTCAACAGTATAGCAATAAACTCAAAGTTAGCCGTTATATCATGTACATGTGTGCTATCAAGTACTTAAATATTAAGGACGACTTTAACTCCACCAAATGTAATGATACATTGCAATCCAAACGATCATATCAAGCTACCTTACAAGTCAAACCCTAGTTTTGAATATGAAGGAAGGTAATCACTTCTATACTACAGGAACGAAACAGGATTCAGTTTTTGGTTTTCTAATCTGTAAAGTTACCTAAGACGGTCTATTATGGCAAATGCTTCCAGAAGGAAAGAATACAGATTCGTTGATTTGTTGCATTGATAGTAATTGCAAAATATGCTGAATAGGTGAGTGCTTAGAAAGCTATGTAATAAAGAAAGTATCTGCTTGTCTAAAAAGTCAAGGACTGGTCTTAGCGGTAAAGAAAATGAAAACAGTGCTAATCACTCATTAGAAAAAAGGTAAAAAGAGGAGCAAGAAGAAAAAACGACGATACGCTTATTTGCCTGGTTATTTGCATAGAAACAAACTTTATTTATACTAAAATTTATGCAATTTAGGAAACCCGATTCGTCGTACTTTAATAACTTTTCTATCCGTTCATTCCCTAGCGCATGCGCTCGGGAACTGGTCAATTGTACCGATTCAACGAATATTCGATAATTTATCCCGCAAACTTCGCACATATTTTTTAATAACCATTGCCGTAAGAGCCAAGTTCTAGACAACATTATTAAAAACGTGTTCATACATGTATGCGTATAACATGATAAGACTAGATCGAGATATAACCATTCCTTCGCACTACCTGATATTAGTGGCAATAGTGGTGAAAAATTAAGTTTTTGATGATAATAAGAGAACTTTTGCAAGAGTAGGAGTTGCCAGACCTTCCTATACTATCGTGACCTATAACCTATCAATTTCATCATCATTAGA
The DNA here is from genome assembly GCA_030064505.1 of Chouioia cunea. Lineage (NCBI taxonomy): Eukaryota > Metazoa > Arthropoda > Insecta > Hymenoptera > Eulophidae > Chouioia > Chouioia cunea. The sequence goes on from JAOPFQ010000002.1 coordinate 21,018,762, forward strand.
CTAAATGTTAAATTTTTTTTTTTAAATTATCAAATCTGGCAACTTGTTGAAGCACTTTAATATCTAACGGCACTATAATTACATTCATAACTAACTTAATCTCTAATTGATAAAGAAAATTAAATACATACATTGAAAAGCTTTAGGCACTGCACCCTTATTTGCGTAGGCATCCACGATTCAGTTAGTGGTGCAGACATTTTAGGAAATTACTTTTTAAATATAATCTAGTAAATAGATATTATTGATTGGAAAAACATTTCAACAGTTTCTTTGTATAAAGTCAGTTGAAATAGTCAAATTAACAATAGCCTATAGCTCTGTTATTCTAAATCATTGGACTAAACATAAAAATTACGTAAATATAGTTATCCTTGATATACCAATTCTTTATCAAGCTGTTAAGCAGCTTGTTAAGCAAATAAACTACATTTATATTAAATCAATCTAAGACGTGTACGGAGATGTAAGACATGAGCACTTGCACGTTGGTAAAGTTTGAAAACTTAACATTTGAGAAATCAATAAAAAAAATTTTTAAAATGCTTAAAAAAGCCATTTTTTATTTAGAGGGTTAAAATTGTTGGAAGTGTCTTTTCTATCAATGAAATATATAGTTATAGTTTCATTAAACTCGATTCACCTTGTGCGCATAGTTTTTATAAAAGTATTATAATGATCTATATGTACATACATATATCTCACGTGTTTAAGCGAGCGACCTTTATGTTGCTAGATTATTTTCTCAGCTATATTGATATGACCTTGTAATTATGTAATGCAAATGGTCGTTTCATCTAAAAAATTGTAATTCAATCGTGACTGCACGAATGCTTAATTCAACTTTTCAATAAAATATATCAGTACGTAAAACGTTTTAAAAAATAAATGTATACACCATTTGCAAGATTCCTTAGGATATATCATTTCTGTTCAATATCGCATTCGAAAATTCATTTGTCAACTTTTGATATTTTAGAACTTTAAACCTAAATGTTACAAAATCACAAAAAATATAGTCATGCGGCTATCATAGAAAGTCATAAAAAGCATGTTTCATTATTAGAACTAAATCGCAATAGCATCTTTTGCATTTCTGTTTAAATTAAAAAATGAATAGAAAAAGCATTACTATATAAATATATTTATATACCAAACAAACTTATAATAATATAAGAATGTAAAACAGCAAATTATTAACTTTTTATTAGTTCCCTCTTCAGTTAAACGTATACAATAATAGAAAATTACTGATATAGATATACTAACCAAATCCGCTCCGAATTGCAATAGAATATCGACTACGTCGGTGTGTCCGTTTTCACAAGCATATGTCAATGCAGTATCGCTAGTCTGTGTTTGGGCGTGTACATTAGCATATGATTCTAAAAGATAACGGACAAGATCTAGATGACCTTCCTGGGCTGCTTCCATTAGAGGTGTCGAAGCTCCTAATTCGATATTGGCACCTGCTTTAATAAGAAAATCTGCCACTTCGAGAAATCCTCCACAGCAAGCCAGAGTAAGAGCTGTTTCTTGAGTTTCTTCAGTCTGTGCATTGATATTTGCTCCTAAACATTAAAATTGTAACTTAAGGAAAAATCTATATTTGTTTCAAGTAACATTCACAGAATAAAGTAATTATTAGTAGGGTGAGTTATTGAAAACAGAAATTAACATTGAGCAAATTCATAAAAGGATCTAGATGACGATAAAGGTCAAATTGCCTGCTGAATTGCGTACTTTAGATAGAAGCGAATAATGGATAAAACATAAATTATCACAAACTGTACGCTGTAAAAATAAGAAGAAAATGTACTTCTCAACACTAGTCAAAGTTAAACCAATAATTTACATAGGCGCTATATCCAGTAGTGTCACACGATAGAAAGTTATCACAATACGAACTGTTTTATTCAAAGGAATAATAGATCTCTCTATAATTATATTATTAATGTAACGTTAAAAATGGCATTATTAATTTAATCATTTGATTAAAAACACAATTAAAATAATGTGAATAATTAGATGAGATCGCAGCTTTCACGGAGTCTTACTCCAAATGGACGCAATTTGACTTACGCTAACTTTATTTTGACTGACGATGATATGGCATATACAAGTAAATAGTAAGTTCGGTTCACGATTCTTGCCGAAAGATTAACTGGTGGTTTGAGCAATGGAAAACAAAATTACAATAATAAACAATGCAATTTGGAATAAGTTTATGTTGTTCTACAATAGCAGAAAAATTATGAGTAGTGGTGGCTGTGTATAGGTTAACATTAAAAAGCTATGTCAGGCTTTACACGAACCATTTTACTCTAATTATGAAAATAGAATTATTTTATTTCTAAAAGTAAAATTGTGTGCAGATGAAAAAGAAAAACACGAAAGGTGAAATTTCTTCGCAAAAATGCAATGATAACAAAAGTTGGCTTAAAAATCACTGACTTTTATAGAATAAAAAGGACAAAGCATGTCTGGAGAAATACAATGAAACACAGTTAATTTAATGTCGAAATGTAGATTTTATATATCCTTTCGATTGTACAAAACTCATAAATTGGAATATTAATTGCGCATTTCTATATTAACATTTCACGTACAGTATTTTATCTCTAACTAATTTAGCTAAATAGAAAATCGTTCGTATTTAATCTCTATTTGGAAAAACTTTATTTCATGGAAAAAGATTTTTCGTGGCTTTTCGTCATCTATTGTTTATTCTAAAATCCCAGAGACACTTGTAATGTGCGAAGTTCTCAACAATGTTTCGAGATGGACTATGAAGATATAGGCAAGGTGACGCCCATCCTAGGCGAATATTGGTTTAAAACAAGAAGACACCGAATTGCTAATAAGAAGTTCTGCTAATGCTGCAGAGGTTGCCGGAGTTGCCATTCGTAAAGATTTGACTTCATTCTTTTTATTCTCGTCTTCATTACACACACACACACACACACACGCGCGCGCGCGTATATGTATATGTCCATGTCAAAATATCTGCTTAAAATCCTGAAAAAAGTGTTGTTTTTCATTCGTACAAAATTGCTAAATTTTTATGAAATTTTAGAGAATTAAGAATTCATAAAGAATTTACGGTAATCGAATGGGCACCTAATAACATCTACTATTTCCATAGATTTAACTTTTATATTATTTTTTTTAATAACAAACATCTTATTAAAATATATTCATGAATAATAATTAGTGATAAGATATATTATGTATATGTCCATATCAAAATATTTGCTTAAAATCCTGAAAAAAATGTTTTTTATTCGTACAAAATTGCTAAATTTTTTGAAATTTTAGAGAATAAAGAATTCATGAAGAATTTACGGTAATAGAATGGGCGCCTAATAACATCTAGTATTTCCATAGATAAGATATACTATGCTAAATTTATGTTAAACTTTCTGCCATTTGATTAATATTGCCGATTTCAGGAAAATAACATTAAAATAATCAACTATTTGATAAATATTACATTGATGTCATAATTTTTGCTCAATTTCTTTATCAATAACTGCATATGTTTTTAACACTTAGACCAATTTTCAGTAATATATTTATTTACATGATTTTGTAGATTTTTAATAGTAAACGCTAAATAATATGGCGTTTTTTTGCAATCAATTCCGTTTTTTTCTGTACTTATATGATTGAATCGGTGACAACTTGAGGTACCATCGATTCGTAATGCTTGGTAACGTTGAGTAATGATGATATTTTTTCCCCTATTTGTTTGCTCTACCATCGTACAGTAAGATAATGTTATATTAAGTATGGCTTTTTGAACCTATTCATATAATTCCTGAGCTGAAAAAATGCTTACGTTGGTGTTTTGCAAACTATAATTCTGAGCTAACCATTTCACTATTTCACTAAGTTCATCACATGAACCTTTTACATGATAACTCACTAAAAAGTATCATTTAAATTGAATGCCATATGTATCATAATAAGAAACAAAAAATAAATCTGATTTATTTATATACTGTCTTTCAATTTCATTAGAAGCATAAATAATTTCACCCAGTTCTAATATTTATTTTTACATAATCTTTTAATTTGTGACGGAACCATTTAACACTATTTCTATGACATTTAAACAACAATAATATGAACAATAGGAATTGTCTGAACAACAATAATCAAATGAATAAATATTTAAGATCAATTTGTCACGTTATAGCTCATCAATAATCATTTTCTATAGACATATTTTAACTAGAAATTTGTTATTACATTTAGACTAACAAATGGAATTCATGTAGAGTTCTTCTAACATAATCTGAAATATAACTATATAATTATATAAATATAATAATATTCGGGTAAATAATACGTTGTTTATACTCATATCAATTCCTATTATAAAATGTATGGCCCACAATACCAAGTTATAGAACCACACTTTATGGAAATATTTCGAAACGGAACTGACGCTTTTATGGTTGCGTCAATCAGCAAAGTGACGCAAATAGTGCTTTGTTTGCACAGTCATTACCGAGCCCCTATTCAGCACCAAACTAATTTTATTACGGATTATTATACTAAATTGATCAAGGAATTAATTGCAACTAAGACTTTTCAAGTAAAATAAATAACCCTTTTCAACGAAAACTGCACAAATTTATTTTAATTGTTTATAATTAATTTACCAACTCATGTATTGTTATGTGTATCTGTTCTCAAAATATTATCTCTTCCACGTATTTTCGAAAAAAATCATGCAGATCTGAGTAATAGTTTGTGAATTATAGGATTTAAAAGAATCGGCATTTTATTTTTAATTGTTTATAACTTTTTAATAAATTAATATTTTAACTTAAATTTAATACAAGTGATGTCCTTCGTATAAACATTTGATGTACTAGATATAAAAAGAAATATGAGATCTTGCATCGATTTTATCTAAAACTAATTTGTTTTCTCTTCTATACATAAAGACCTCTATACATATATGCATACGAAAAATGCGGTGCGTTAATCTCACGCTTGGTCCCATAATGAAGAAGCGAGGAAGAGGGACGGTAAGTATAAAATAATGTGTTGATGTTATTTTCTTTAAAATAATTAAGTTATATCTGGCTGTACGGAAAGGGATGTCAATACCTAGTTAATGACCTTATTCTTAGGTTACAGAATGGAAAGGAAGGCACTATAAAATTAATTCTACCTATGTAAATAACCCGGATAATTCGTATTTCAATATAATACGTTTTATCAAGACACTAAAAAAATACGTTTGTTACAGTGATAACCACTTAATTCAACCCAAATTTTTTACCACTTGTTTACGCCTTATGCGCTCCTTATATAGAGTGGGGTCGATTTATAGCCCTAACAATTGGGAGCCCGGCAATAATGGGCCATTACATGTCCAGCTCGTAAAGGACTTGTGAAAGAGGATGAACAAAAGAGTGAAAGCGGCAGGCCCCGACGCGTTCGTACCCGAACGAGTACCCACATAAACGTTACTCCGAGGGTCTGTGGGGCACGTGTGGAGAAAGCCCGATATGTGCTCGCCACATGTCTGACATGCTCTTTGCGTGTACCCATAAACGGCTAATACGGGTTGCACGGTGGACCCTAAATGACTACACTTTCGTATTCGCTGATTGAGCCATTACCGATCGTCCAAAGGGTAGGGAGAGTACGTTGCGGGCTGATGCTGTCGATCATTCGTCTCCATGACAGAGTCTCTTCGTGGCCACGGTGAGGTGTTGTGTGCGACTGCGTTCGTTACTTTTACACGCTTCCTAATCTCTTTATCGCGACTTGCGTGCGTTTGTGTGTGTGTGTGTTGCGTGTGCGTTTGTGGAGACGTGCACTACATCCCTTGCTCGCCACGACCAGCGGCGCCTTGGAGCTGAGCTAAGGACAGGAGTGCCTGTTACCTTAGTAGAGGAAACGCCGCGTTCTCTGGGGGATCTTCTGCCTATTCTCTTTTGGATTACCGCAGCTAGGAACGTTAACGAGGGCGGTCCCTGTTTGAGCTACGTTCGCACTATCAAGGCAGAGATACTTCTCACCGCTCTTCACATACCTACCCATCGGTGGTATCTTGCGTGCGTCCAGCTGGTAAGCGAGCAACTTCATTCATCTATCCGTTCATTCTGTCCCACCGAAAACCTAGATATGTACAGGTTAAGCGGACCTAATCGACCTCACCGTGTTGCGCTGTAACTGTTTATCTGGCTTCGTGTGTTGCGATTAATGTACTGTCTTTTATACTCATTTACTCTGTAATGCATTGCATTCAGAAGGCTTTTTCTCCACTCAGGTATGGGGTCTTTATGCCAGATGAATAGCATATGCAATAAATACTTATCTTTTAACTAATTTATGTTCTTGTTTGTACTGTACCGCACCCTACTCACTCGTATCGTATTATCTTTAAACGAACTACAACACTTAAGTTGAGACTTATTTTCATCATTAAATTCTGTTATACTCATAACCTTAGCAACAAGCTGAACATCACTTCTTCAGGTTTACAAACAGGAAATAGTTACAAGAGCCTAATTCTGGAAAGTATGCTGAATGGAATAGCAGTTCGCAACCTAATTTATGGAATTCGAGCTAGAAAAAAGGAAAGATCTATATTTGCGAAGAAGACCATCTCAATTATGAGAACTAAAAAAATTAATAAAATTATCTTTTCCATTGACATTGGACTAAACAATATAATTTAAATTGGCTAAGAAGAATTGTCAGTTTATAGAGGAGATAACATTATATCTCGTGACTCTTCATTGTATTGATTACCAGGTTTGCTATAAATTGATAAAAAATTCAACGAAAATAAACTTTCATATTATCGTTATAATGTCGACATAGTAGGGCGTGGATTTTATATTATCTATATTTTAATGCCAATAAGACTTACCTTATTATATTTTAATTGTCATTTGAATTATATGTCACTACATGGCTTTTTTATTTTTGTTATTGTTCTAGTAAATGATAGTAAAGTAAATGCCATTCTAATTTTCAAGGCATTTTTAATCAATTATCACAATACTATCAACCATATATATGTACCAATATATAATAGCAGCTGTTTTAATTGTAAATAAATGATCCATATGTAAAAGTTGCTATGCGTGCACTATTGAAGAAAATCTCACAAAATAACGAAAAGTGATCTCAAGATAACATAAGAAAGACTCTTGACAATAATTAAAAAAATAGATGTACCATCTGAGATATTGAAACTAATTCAAACTAATAATTGAATAGAGCCAATACACAATCCCTTAAATCTAATGGCACAAGAGGGTTTGAAAGGCAATATTTTCTAAAAACTAATAAAATGAACAAAAGACAACTGTTAACTAGCTTATAGACAACAAACACTCAAATTAAAAGAAATGAATTTCTAGTTTACGCATTTTTATAAGCAAAAGATAATACTCAACTAAAAAATTAGTACGTTATGAAATGTACCGTAAAAGTGAGAAAGCGATTGCAAAATAGTAATGCAAAATTTTCTGCCTAATTCGAACATTTATGATATAAATCACACAAAGCAGATGGTTTTCTCTTCAGTTGGCTTTGAAAAATTGAGTTTTCGAATTCTGAATAATTTTTATTTTATTATTATAAAGTGGATAAAGAAGTGAATATACTATTTTGTTTTATTAAATAGCATGTTACTTTTAAACTATTCACTTTTTGTGTAATACACATATGTAATTTTTTGTTTCTTGTAAATATTCAATTTTATTTTATAGCCTACAGAAAAAAGCGCGATTATTGACTCAGAATTTTTAATTCAAGGGTAAATTTTACATGCGATTGTGTTCGGTAATTTTTGTGGAATTTATCTTTGATGCTAAAAAAATATATCAACCTCCGGATTGTATTGACATCCACCTAGCTCCAAAGAAAGTCGATGCCCGTTCTCTCGCTTGTAAAAAAGAGAGAGAGATAAAAGTGTCATCACCCCGCTGTCTCTCACCTAAGACTAGTCTTATTGTAGCGTTTTCTTTTTAATTAATATTACCATATTTATTAATTTTTCTTCAACTGTTAATTGATAAACGCTCAGTTCGATATCTCATCAATATATGACATGGACTTTTTGGATTGGGGTTATCGGTTCTCAGCTGAAGTTAATGATAACGTTCTGCATTAGAAATCCTTGCATGTTAAATAGCACGTTTATATTTAAATACAGACTATACGAATATCTTCTATGTCCCGATATGTTTTAATGAATATTGATTTAAAAACAATACCTGTGAAATGTATATACACAGAAATGACATAACATTTACAAATAAATTGTGTAACGATGGAGTAGTTGTTCAGAATGTGAAGGAATTTATAGATTTTGCTTATAACTACGTTGAAAAATCAGTCGTTTCAAAGCTTTGAGATAATTGTATCATATCCATAAAGGTCACCATATAGTAAAATGAGCATTAATTATGGTTCTGATGGATATAAACTCAATATCTATGATCCTTACTTCTCGTGCTCTATAAATAATGATGCTGCCAGATTAATATAATGATTAAGAGGAAATTACATTTTTGTAATTGATCACAGATACGGACATTGTTTAGCACTTCTAGAACATCTCGGTATAAAAATTTATATTCCTACTTTCCTTGAACAAGGATTATATTAATTTACCCCAAAACATGCAAATACATTTTTCTGTATGTATGACACCAAGCGATTATTAAACACCCAAGTAAATACTGGATGAACATGAAAATATCGTTGATGCAGGTGAAAGATGCCATTCTCATAAAGGTACTTCTAAAATACCAATAATTCTTATTAATACAATGATAAGTACAAAACGACTTTTGCTTAAGTCTCTGACGGGCACATTTTTTTTCATTCAAAATGGTGGATTTTAATTCTTACACCCCTTACATGTTAAATTTTTAAAAGTCCATTGTATTCAAACGGGTTTTTTTAATTTTTAAATTTGATTTCAGATTTTTACACGTGAATTGTTAACAAATTATTGCAATTTTCACCAAAGTCTAATAACATAGACTCTACAAATCCTAAAAAGTATAAATTGCATAAATTCATCGAGAATATGAAAAAAAGGTGGAATATATTTAATCCACCGCCCCTCAAAGGGTTAATCGGTCAATATGTGCCGCACTTTTATGGAATAAACCCTTCAGACAAGGATCCTTATAATCTATTGATATTGAGAATTTTACTCAGAAAGCCAAGAACTACAATATACCTCAATTCCATTCGTTTGGACGGAGCTAGAGAATACTTTAAGTTGGGTGCCTGGTTTTTTTTTAGTACCGGATATTATGTAACACGGTGAATCTGCTTACATGAATTTGACTCACCTGATATATTTATTACATATTTGTTTATCGTCAGTGTTGGGAAACAAACGTTCATTTGTGGGCGCATTATAAGGACAGACGGCTAAATAGGCGGGAAAGTAAATGAATTGATGAGACACGGATTAAATAGACTTCATTTATTCGTAAAATTATATATCGCATATTATACAAAAGATCATCGTAAACACACTGTGGTACCTTGGCGTACAACTCTTACACATGCATTTTCACACTCAAATATGCATAATACGTCCAAGCCGGCGTCGACTACGTACGCCGGAAATTTTTTCATCGGGCGACGAAGCGCCTTTACCCTATTTGCTATTCCGCGGGCCATCGGATTCATGATTCACCTCATAGATCAGACAAAGGACTTACTTTGGTTGAGAAATCTTGAAACCTTTCTTCGTCTCCGCTCTTTCCGTGCGATCATCCTTGATCGAAGTCTCTCAATGTTTACTCGGGTGTCTTGCGGACACCAACATCGATCACATCTTAACGTTACCACGTGATACATTTCCATCAAGGTTACACATTCTCACGGTCTCTTTCGACTGCTGTACTCCATCTATCAAACTAATCTTTCCTGTCTCGCGTCATTTCCAGCGTACGACACTAAAGGGTTTCCTCTTCCGGTTACGCTTCACGCGTAACCTTGGTAGGCGAGGTCCATCCTAGCGAGTGGCGTCGGAACCTTAGCGAAAAGCGCGCACTCCCGGGGACACGGGGCAAGTGGCGTCTGGATGGACCAGAGGGATGCAAACCGAGGTAAACTAACTTTTAACCTCGGTCCGAGTTCAGTACGAATGAGAACGAAGGGAAACGGGCGGAATGCGAGAACGAATGTTGACGCGAGTACACACACAAGCGGGAACGAACGCGATCACCCACACAAACACACACAAATACACAAAACAAAACACCACCAAAACAACACCAAAGCAAGCAGGATGCGATTCGGATAAAACGCGAAAAGGGCGAGGGACGAATCGAAGAACGAAAGAAAGAATGTGGACGCGAGTAGGGTAAAAACATTAATCAACCTCTTTAATTCCACAGGGTCAGTGTAGGTACAGGTCGGTACCTAGGAGTTGTGCCTCCACGTGGTTCCCCGCGGGTACATTCGGCCGAGAGGAAGCATGATAGCCCCACGGCCGGATGTAGCGAAAGAAACTCTCCTGCGGTAGCCCCAATTCATGCGAGAAATCGCAAGGGATGGGTCTACCACGTCCAGCAGGCACTTAATTTTTCCAAGCCCGCTCCCCGAAAAGTGGGGAGCGGGGGTAGATGGGTAAGGCTCGGTGTATGATCCTCGTGATCGATGTAACCACAGCCAGACATTCTGCTGTACTCTATGCAGCGAACTCTCTATCACCTCTCTTGAGGCGTCCATCCGGTCCCCGTCCAAAAGCCAAGTATCCCCAAAGCAAAGGCTTATTAACACGCATCCGATTATCCCAACACATATTTTTACAATTCGGCATAAAAGCTAATCAACGTGAGCGCGCTCGGTATGAATTTCAACCACTCGGCAATGTTGTCTTATCGACGGGTAGGCATACGAGGAGACTCCCAATTTCGTCCCAATTAATTTATTATATACTAGGATTCCATACAGCACAACAGACGTTTCATCTTTGCCAAAATATTTTTAATCTTAAACAATTTTTACGTACAGTATTTTCTATATTACAATAATTATATATCATAGCATAGCTTCTATTCCTGAAATTATTTTATTACACATCGATAGAATGTGTTCTTGCTTTATGAAAGTTAAATATGTTCTATTTAACATTTCTTAGTCTTATAGAACAGACAATCTTTATTGTGATAAAACAATACCTTGTAATTGTATTCGTCACAAATTTAACAATTGCCTTAAAATTAGTCATAGAACCTCCTTAATTTTGTTCAGAATTTTTGGAGATGATTTTGGAAAATTGTATTTTCCAAGTTTTCCAAAAATTCAAAAATTTTCTCCAAAAATTCTGAAAAAAAATTTCAGAGTGTTCTATGATCAATTTTAAGACATTTTTGTTCCATAAACTTTTTCTCTACTCAATAATTTCCAAGAAAAAAAATGAGTTATGTTTTTTGATGATCTTTTTTCGATTTGTCCACCATTTTGTTGGAAGGAGTGGTTCAAAAGTTTCACCAAAATTCTCTGAGATACTTTGATAATCGTGATCACCTCTGATCATATTTATATCATGATTTCTTTTTTTTTTGTTTAATTGGCTATAACTCTTTTATTACGCAGTCAATCATCATTCTAATCCCAGACTCTGAAAGGACATTAAATTTCACGCCGAAACACGTGGTTGCAAAATTTTTCTAAAGCCTATAACTACGGAAAAAATCGTGTCGAAATTCAACAAAAACGTCAGGCCTTTTAGTCGTTAATGGGTTAATAAGAAAGTATTCGGTGACTACGATCTGTATTTAACATTGAAAAATCTATGTGTTAAGTATAAATCTGGGTATATAGAATATAAGTTTGATTAGATTTATAAAAAATGTTTTATTTGATACAAAATAAAAGTTCTTCACGCCAAATTTTGCCAGAGTCCTGCTAAATGTTAAGAAATACAGTCGAATAGATCTTTCAAATCTTTTTTTATATGACAAATCATATTTGTAACGGAGAATTACTTCTCTTGCCCTATTCTTGTCAGGTTTGCAACCTCACCCACACCGTCACTTAGCTGAACATTATAATATATGCTCATCTTTTGTTATCTTTCGAAATGTGATGGCGGTGAAAGAAAAAAAATAAAGAGACAGTAGAGGAGAGAAAAAGAGAAAAAGAGAAAAAGGAAAATAGGAATGGATGAGGAAAAAGATAGAAAGAGTCGATTAAGCATACGTTTGCGTGAGCGATAAGGGAAAATCTCAAGACGCTGGCTGTCGGTTAGCAACAGTCGGTCAGTTAATTAGATAGTGGGGCGCCATGAGGAGAGTAAGCTGTAAACTAAGGACTTATTAGTGAGCACATGGAATTATGATGAATGGTTTTTTCGTTACAATTAGGTTTTTGTATATTAAATATATATTACTATTAGTCGCTGTTGTAGAAGTTAGTGGACAGTTCCAGACGGCAATTTTATGTGTAAACAAAGCTACAGGGACACGTAGGTAGATCGCTCCCGGAAGCAATATTATCAGCATCAGACAGCTGTTTCGGCCAACCTCATCCTACACCAGCAGCACACTACGACCCAGCACCAGTGTATCTTTAATCAGCACGTCCAGACAAAGGCATATGTACCAACAATAATATCGTCACTCCAATAATATCTTCCTGATCATATTTATATAATGATTCCTTCACGGTAACATAGCTAAAAAAAACGTAAGTTTGATTTTTTGCAACAATTGTCACGTTTTTTTTTTTTTTAATTGGCTATAACTTCACAATAATATCTTCACTCCATATACCGTTGACGCTATCGTCAACATCAGTTACAACGGTAGGTTTTTCTCTCGCATCCTGCATTAATGCAGTCAAATTGCGCGTGGACTTCCGTCATATGGGATTATCATCATAGAAAATAACGAAGTTGGTCATTAACACTCTCAAATATAAATTTATTGTTTAGAAAAAATAACTCAGAAAGGATTCGCGAGAAAGAAGCTTGAACCTTATAATGACCTTTATACTCGTAAATTTTATTAAGTATCCGCAAATAATTGACTAGCTTAAATTCAAAGGAGATAAAGATACGGTATTTTTAAATTATACTAAATAATACTTTTCTTTGAAAGATTACTATTTATTATATTTAGTATTTTTATATAGATATTTAACTACCATAAATATATTTCTATGCTGATATAGAATGAATCTACTAGCTTTAAAAAGTAGTGTAGTTGACAAAATGGTGACTACTTATAAGGTTATTGTAGCTTTCTCTAATTATATACGCAGGCATCTACTTATATAATTAGAGAAAGCTACAATACAGATAGCCTCACGAGTACTATTTCTTTCTTAAGTTTATTTTAGTAACAATAAACATTATTTTGGTAATTAACCATACCGTAATAGATAATAACAATCTAATATATAACTTGATGTTAGAATACTTCTAATATAAAATAGTAATAAAAGTAAAATTTGAGTATAAAACAATGCAAAGTTATTTCTAGTTTTATATGCGCAACACTTTCTATTGAAAGTGTTTAACCACCGTACTAAAAATATGGACTCCCTGGTCCTTATCGGTAACATTGTTTGTAACAAGTGAAAGTCCATGTGTGATCCATGGTATTCTGTATAGAATCAGTATTAAGTCGTACGACTTATTTACGGAGTGACACTGTATCAAATGCAAGCTTACCGAGTTTTATTATACGATATCTGGCTTGTTTTTTTGTCATGCCGATAACAATGTGTGACGAAAAATACGAGCAATAGATCAATATGAAATGTCTCGTTAAATTAAAAAAAATTCCGACTCATTGTTATTAGATGGGTTTCAGAAGGTGAAACTGTAAACCAAACTTACTATTTGAAAGTTTTAACAACACTGTGAGAATGAGTTCGTAAAAAACGGCCGGAATTGTGGAGAAACAAGTAGTGGATCTTGCACCTGCCCATAACTTACTGTGAAGCGTTATTTAGCCATTAGAAGCACTCCAGTACGCGAACATGTACCGTACCGGCCTGATTTAACACCTTGCGACTTTTTATTGTTTCTGAAGATCAAGTCTGTTTTAAAAGGAACCTGGTTCAAGTCGACGGAAGAGGTAAAGCAGAAATTGGCTGAGCTTCTAAATGCTCTTACAAAAGACTTCCAGCATTGCTTTGACCAATGGAAAAAACGAATGGAACAGTGTGATTGCGAGGAGAGGGGAGTACATTGAAGGGGAGCATTCAATTGTAGAATTTTTAAAATAAAATTTTTTTTCATAAGCAGTCTCGATATTTAATAGTCAGACCTCGTATAATAACATAAGATAAGGTATAGAGTCGATATTTTTGACACGGTGGTTACATGAATAACGATTGGATAGGTTATTATTGGATAATAATAGCGAAAATAGTAGTATATATCAAAGTACTAACCTTGGCCCAAAAGTAATGCTACCATTTCCTCATGCCCTTCTCTAGCAGCCTCCATTAAGGGTGTGTATCCTTCATCATTAACTTCTTCAATATTTGCACCTCTTTCAATCAAAAGCATCGCCAAATCTACATGACCTCCACAAGCGGCTAATGTTAATGGCGACTCAAAGCTATCAGTTGGCATGTTAACTTGAGCTCCTGAGTCCAATAAAAGACGAGCAACTTCTACATGTCCATCCATTGAAGCTTCCATGAGTGCTGTGTGCATTTCATCCGTTTTATGTTCCTATTTGATATATTGACGTTATTTTATTTTCAAATAATTGAATGATTTTAAGAATACTACAAACACAATATCATAACTTATAAAAATTTCTGATTTAATAATAAACAAAAATAAGTTTTGCTTCAGTCTCAAAATATCCTATTTTAACAAAGTATATAAAAGTACCATAAATGGAATTACGTTTAATAAAAATCTGGCAGAATTATGGAAAATTACAGCTAGACAAATATGTCAAAAGTGCAGAGTAGTCACCGAACCAGATATTCTACTTTGTTTTTAAAAAAAGTTCAAATAAATAAGTAAGTGTTCTTTAAAAATTGTTAATCAGAGTTTTTAATATTAAACAAAATCGAAAAAAAGAATATAAATATATGCAGTCTGAACGATTTTAATTGTCTCACCGTAATTTTTGTAAAACTGATGGGTTAACTAATAATGATTCACACAAAAGTTACTGCATTTTAAGGGAGACGTGTTCTGATAACCATGAAGGTCATTGTCACGATTATTTCAAGGTTAACATTGTTTTTTTTAATAGGAACCTCTATTTCTAATCGAACATTTGAAAAAAGCAACCAATTATACGTTCAGATGAAGTATTATACACAAGACCCATTTGGCTTTCAAGATCAAATAAAGGTCTATATCTGCAATTAAAACTGTGTCATTGTCCTCACTATCGTTAATTGTTATATGAATTTGAAGTTTTGAACGTTGACCGTGAACGAAAAAAAATGAATATTAAAAATTTAAATATGTAACTCGATTTTTGTAATTAGTATAGCAATTTATTTATATGTATAAAAAATAAGATGATTCGTCCATTACAACCCCTTATGCAATCTGCTAGACACGCTGCTATTATTAGAAAACATGTTTTTGTTATAGCTTATTAACACCCGAAAATAATAAACTGAGCGACGAACTATTTCAAAATATAATTAATACTAATGATTGCACTAAATGTTATTGATCGCAAAACCCTCCATACCACCCCTAGTAATTATGCGTTCAACCTTGTTACATTACGATAAATATAACTTCGAAAATTTTATAATATTATCAGCATATTACTCTTTTTTAGTCATAATCTTAATTTTTACACATTCAAAAACGTATCAAATATACAATTACCTGATCTGCTCCAGCTTTCAATAGAAATCTGACCATATCCAAATGTCCTTTGTAACATGCTAATGTCAAGGCTGATTCTTTGAATTCATTGGAATGAGTATTAATACCCGCACCATGTTCTAATAATATTTTTGCGACCGATACATGACCAGCACTAGCAGCTTCCATCAAAGGCGTGTGGCCGTTTTCATTGTGATCTTCTACGTTAGCTCCTGCTTCAAGAAGAACCTTAACAACTTCTTCGTGACCCCCAGCACATCCATACATAAGAGGAGTATTACCTGATTAAAACCCAAATTAATTGAGTTATTTCTTTAATACTAAGAAAGAATATTTTCAATTTTTTTATTGTAATTTATTCTATTAAAAATATTTATGTTGACGGCCTTTTTGAGTATTATGACTTTGATTCATGATGTATGCACCGAAATTGAAAATATGTTAGTAGGATCTATTTGTATGAAGGATAAGGATAACATCAAAATATAATCGATACAAACATAAAAAATATTAATTAAATCCTATCACAATTAATATTGCGACAAATAAATTTATAAACCGACCTATTAAATAATATATTCTAATTTTAAAAATAATGCGCGCAGTGCTCTATAATATTTTATTGAAAAAACTGAACTAGGTTATCTTAATTTTTGTTTTAGGAATCAAGCTTGCTTACATGTTACTTTTATATAATTACGTAATCGAAAAACCCGTTATCTTCAGGAATTATCAAGGAAATGTTTTTGACAATGCATTCAAAATAGTAATTTTCCTCGTTTTCTTAAACAAATTCCAATGCAAGACTATGCAATCGCTACTATTAAGAATTGCTAAGGATTTCGTAAGATCCAATTACTTTTAAAAATCACTATTCAAAATTCAAAAGGTTTGTCATAAAGTTTATAAAAAATAAGTTCCTGTAATACAAGAACATATGCAGTAATAAATTGAATGAATACTTTTTCATGTCTTTTTATGACAAAACAACCATTAATAATCAAAACATTATACTAATATTAAACTTTTATTACTCATTAAATTTCGTGAAAGTCACTATATACCTTATCTTACTTGCTCATTTTGCTCTAAACCCCTCTACACAATCTACAAAGCTTGACACAAATTCGAGCAATAAGTTATGTTAAAGAATGATACAGAGAACCAAGCGGAGTCTCTAACATCGTTAATGCTACCTACGCCTGCATCTCATATTATTCTTTAACTCGTCTTACCGCTCAAATGTGCTCCAAATTGTCGTATTAAAGATGGAATATTTCACTAAAATATACAATGCTAAGAATCTACGTAAAACATGATGAATCGCTATTGACAGATTGATTAACGGGGATGGCGGTTTAAAAAAATTTTTATAACTTCTGTATAAAATAAATAGGTATGTTACCTAAAAATAGGCTAAACCAAATTTTTTACCAGTGTTGTAGATATCTCTGGATTTCCATATGCGTAGATAATAAATGATTAATTATTATCTTCCCTTGCATTCCAGAGAATTCTCGTATTTTTTATTTATTATTATATTTTTATTCTTCTTTATAAAGCTCACTGTCAATTTTATTTTCTCTCTAAATTGTTATTAAAGTTTTGAAAAAATTCGAATTCATCCCAAAAAAAAGACAACGCTATAAATTAATTTCAGGTTTTTATATACTTTATTAAGTATGAATTAAATTATAAAAGTTTAAAACTCAGACAACTAATAATATATTGTAAATAACAACACTCTGAACAGTATAACGTACAAAGGTTATTTAGGAAAATAACGTCAATTGAAAATGAATATATATTAGGTCCGGTCCATAGTACCAGTTATATAGTAATCAGAACGATCTATTATTTTAACTGTTCCTGCGTTTGACACCTATCTTGCGCGCAGATTTGTCATATCAAAACTTTCAATTAATATACGATGTACAGCACTTTTTGATATTCCCACCAGTCTGCTATTTCGTGTACTTTTAGTCGACGGTCATCCAATACCATTTTATGGGGTTTTTTCAACATTTCTGGCATTGTCGCTTCATTTGATCGTTCACTTCAATGTTTGCTTTGGCAACACATACGCCTTCGTTTAAACTCTGCCACCCAATATTTTAATATTTTAAACGAAGGAGTAGACTATTCCGATATAGAATCTAGCTCCGATTTAATACCAGTTGGAATGAGAACAATCAAATGAAAATATTGTATCATATAAGTATGACAAATTTTTTTTCAATATACTTCACTAAAAGGTTTCACTATTGATGGCTATAAAATAAATACTAAACAATGTAGCGTTGTGAAACTTTAAACATGGACACTATAAGGTTGGTAATTTATATCATAGTCGTTCTTTACAGACAACCATCACTATCTATACGTCAGATCGAGTACTTCTAGAATTACGCTCGCACTTATTAAATATTTGGGTAAGAATATTTTGATACTTACTTTCAAATAAACATTTTCTGGTAAGTTGGCAATGATATATACTTTGTATATATGATCTAGCGTAGGATAAGCTATTTTTTAAGATACACTTTGAACAAAACTATGCAACGGTCATATTAGAATATTTTTTATATTATTAATTTGATTTCACAGTACACGACGTAAAACTTATAATATACAGTAAAATATTTTGTAATTTTTTTGTTCCCATTTTGCATATCATAACATCAAGATCTTAATGGTGTTTCCTCAATCTATTGTACTCTATTATTACTGACTGATTTGTTTTATTACCGGAAGGATAGAAACTAATTAAATAAAAATTTTTTTAAATTTAATAATTCTAAATAATGTAACGTAAGTTTGACCACTAGATAAAATATTTTTTTCTGTTTCTATAACATCGTTTACCAAATTAAAAACTTGAGATTTATGGATAATAATAGCATAAGTAAGACAAAAAGGAAATCGTTTCCTTATAATATACACTTAGTGTATTATTTGTAACTGGTATTCTAATCGTTTAATGGATATTCTTGATTAAACTATAGTTTAATTGTGGTGCTACCTATTCCTAGCTTACTTTTGTTGATTCCAAAAACTTTTGGCATAGTGCCATTGACTAATCAGATACGCATATAGATATTTCATCATATTATAATTTTGCAATCAATTATTATTGTAATTATTCGTCCAATATGATATGCATTGTCTACATCTTCGTTTAAAATATTTAAAATATGTTTTCATAATCTCGTAAGGCATTTGTAACTATCAATAGTAATTAACTTTTTTTTATTCATCACTTTATTATAAAGAATTGTACGTATTTGTTTAGACATGTTGTGTTGTATTGTACATTATTAATATATTCGCATAAATCCTGAAAAAAATCAATTATTCATTTCTATAGTATTTTTAATAGGTTTGTCCCAAAAGTATATGACCTTCCTTTGTGTATCCCCACTGATATTATTTTGCACCATCGGCCTCGTGTTAACTTTCAAAATAGTCCTCATTTGATTAAATAATATACTCCCAGCGGTCATTTCAGTTTTGAAAGTACTTCTGAAACGGCTTTTTGTTATCGCCTTTAGAGCGTTCATCGTATTATTAGTTTCAACTGTTTCTTTGTTGTAGAATGTGAGTCCTTTGAAAGGCATTTTTAATTTTGGAAATCACCAAAGTCGCAGGGAATCTGGTCAGGACTATACAGATACTGACGGAGCTGTACGACTTTCTGTCTTTATGTAAACAATAGATCACTGATTAAACGCAGGTATATCTGACAAAAAACAAATTAGATTTAAGAAAAATCGGAAGTTCTCCGATTTTGTTCATATTTGATACATCAAATATCTATGTGGAAATCATCACTTGTATGAAGCTTCACACTAAAATATTAATTAATTAAAACGTTACAAACAATTACAAAACAAACTTGTGAATTTTTTTAAATAAAATAACTCGAAAATTATGAATTGGAGCTGTATGGTTTTTTTAGAATATGTGGCAAAGATTGAATTACGAGTATATATTAATGTAATAATAAAACATTTCTTCATAAAAAAATTATAAACAATAAAAATAGATTTATTAGATTTTGTTGAAAAGTGCGTATTTTATTTGAAAAATTGTTATTGTAATCGATTCTCAGGATAATTTTATATAATAATTCGTAATAACATTTTAGGGATTTCTAATAGTAATGATCTAATAGAATTTTCATGATAATTGGCATATAGGGATTTTTAGGGTCACTGATCACGAATCTGAACTTAGATTTTGAACATTGAAAATGGCAGCTCCAAGATGGCGGCGAAAATCTTAGATTTTTCTGAATATAGTTCTGAAGATTTGTATACAGGGGTTTTTGGGCTCGCCGATCTTGAATCTGAATTCCGTATGACAAATATTTTGAATATTAATATATCAAAAAATACAGGGAATTCATGTCAAGCCTATAATAAAATAAATCCATCGAATAGAGAATTCTTTCAATATTTATAAATTATCATAACCTGTGTTACGTGAAATGGAAATCGCTGATATTCCTAGCGATACGGAGTCTGTTGATGGACTTTCTGATTCAGTTCAAGACGAGGATAACATGAATATAAAAATAGAAGGTGAATTTGAAGAGATTGAAAGTGATAATAATTCAGATGAAGATTAAGTAGAATATTCTGGCGATGAAGTATGGAAAAAAAAGAAAAACAAAGAGATGATAATCCATTCACTGCTGATTTTCGGCCAAATATCCCTGACAACGTACAATCGCCGTTAGAAATCTTTTTGTCTTTTTCCTGAAAATATGTTGGATTTATTAGTTCAGCAATCAAATAAATACATACAAGACAATTCGTAGGAAGAGCAATCTTTACCTTTATTTATGCTAAAATTCACAAGATTTTCTGCTTTCTGATTGTCAAACATACATTAAATGGCACCGTTGGCTCAAATTTGACAGTGGCCTATTAATAAACGATAGTGTGTCGGAAACAATTTTCCATTTGACGTTACTACTCTAGATATTCAAAAATCACTGACTTATTAAGCTGTTTTCGTATTTTATGAATGTTGGGGCTAATTTATTCAACCATCAACAACTTGTACGCAAACTCGTGTGAATACATAGGGGTTTGAGTTGACAATTTTGAAAAAATGACAAACATCTTGGTCTACCCATACAGTTCTAGAGATTGTTGTGCTTTGTTTCAGGAGGAGACACTTTTGCTCTTAACAATCCCAGATTTTCATATTGGACAATCATGACCAACACCGATCCCAAGTCAATTATCATAATCGTTCATAGAATATTTTAAACAGAGCTAATGCTATTAGGCTTTACGGGATGTTGTGTATGTATTATCTCTGAACCAACAGTAAGTTATCAAAATTGATACTCAAATCCCAGTAAGTAAAAGTCAAGAAAATCATCGAAAATTATATTCTTTAACATAAAACAAAAATTGTTAACGAGTAAAATACTTTGAATATTACTATTAAGAATGTTGCCTGTTGTACTGAAAAAAAGTTTATAGGACAGTATAAAATTGCCCAATTACACAAAAGATATTTTTCATATTTTTTAAAATATTTTTACAGTTTACGTCGATACCCTTACGTTCAATACTTTTATATAAATATACAGTTGTATGAAAAATTATCTGACGAAATATAATTTTATAATTTAGTAACATATAAACGGTGCAAAATGGAAACCCAAAAATCTCATAGTAAAGTATTTTTATTGTGTAATAACAATGTATAATTTCAAAAATCATTTTAACGATTAACAACATTTTTATAATAAAAATAACATATTTTGCTTGTTTATAAATATTCGATCAAATACCAAGTAGATATAATTCACTTCTCTTTATTTATGTTATCGGACACGAAGGTATGTAAGCTTTAAGTCTTCTATTTCTATTGTACTTTACAGTCAATATTAATCAGTAAACACGTCGCAATGCACATCTTTAGATATTCGTAAGGGCATTTATTATTTCTAAAGGATACAACATGTCCTGGAAGACCGAAGAAAACGAAGAAAACAACTGATCGTACCGAAGAAAAAAATTCAAGTTTTAGAGTAGCCAAGTTAGTCTCCGGATTTGAATTCGATTGAAAATAATGACAAGAGCTGAAACTAAGATTTACAACTAAAAATTGTTTTAATACAGCTGCTTTGTAATAAGAATTTCAAAAAGAGTGAAAAAATATCCCTCAAGATAAAAATTATCAAACTTATTGAATCGATGTCTCACTGATGTACTGCTGTGATAGTTTACAAAGACATGACTACCAAGTATGAAAAAATGTTATTTTTGTAATAAATAATTGTGAATGTTAAATATAATTTTTGAATCACACACTTTAATTACTAAAAGAACTGTAATGTGATGTATTTGGGTTACCATTTTCCACCTGTTATATGTTACTAAATATAAAATTATATTTGTTCGAGCACTTTTGGATGCAATTGTATATATATCTATGTAACAGCAAACAAATTGATTTTATGTATAATCCTAGTGGTGCCTCGGATTTTTGTGTATATTCGGCACATTAAATTTCTATTTCAAGATCATCATTTGTATGAAGATTGTAACTACAGTATTAATTAATTAAAACGTTATAAACAACTGAAAAATGCGCATTTTTATACAATGCCATCACTTCAACACTATTAACTCAATCTGTCTGACTTTGTTTTAAAATATGTATGGAAGATTGTACTTCTGTTGGAAATATGCGCAACTTTTATGGCACTGGGCCGGATGACACGACCAATAGAAATATCGACTCTACCCTGACATGTTTTCCAGTAGTTCGGTTCTCTTTCTTAGTACTATGGGCAATGTACACTCCAGTAGATACTGCTATTACTATAAACAACATCTTATTTACCCAAACATCAATAATTTAAACGAAATTAGATGGAGTATAATGTGTTAATAATATTCTATAAAATATTGGTGTTTTAGAAGATATTTATTATTTATTTAAAATGGATTAATGAAAAATTATTTGTAATGGAGTATATGCCAAATTGATGTTATATGTTCATCCATTCGATTAGTATTGCTCACAAAATTTCAGAAAATAAAACAGAAAATTTATTAATTATCTATATCATATTTATGTAATTTAATTCCATAATCTCACAATTTTTACAAATATCTTACAATCATTTTATAAATATGTTCATAAATTTTTAAAGATTACACTAATCTGCAATAAAATATTTATTTACATTTTTCTGCAAATTTTTAACAGTAGTCTGAAGAGTACGATGTTCTCTCTGCATTTCTTTTTTCTTTATTTATAAGAATTAATCCCTGACAAATAAAGGTATCATTGATACGCAACGCTTGGTTGAGTACTGATTATTATTAGTTTTCAATTTTTGTATACTGTGTTATCGTACTTTAAGAAAATGTTATACCAAGTATGACTTTTCGAGCCCATTTCTATAACTTCTTAGGTGAAGAAATGCTGAAATTTCTTCATTTACGTTTCGCAAACTGGTGTTCCAAGCTAGCCTTTTCACTGTTCCACTAAATTCATAGTATGTACTTTTTTCATGCCAACTTACAATCAAGTACCATTCAATTTTTATTCCGTGGGTATCATAATGAAAAACCAAAGTAAAAAGTTTGATTTGTTCCTAAAATAGCTTGCAAATCTATCGGAAACACATAAGCTTCTTTTCATATCTACTTTTTATACTGTTTATTGAGTTGTGACGGAACAATATCAAATGGTACCCACGTGAAGTATATTTCTAGTGATTTGCGAGTACTTGATCTTGGTATATTGTTGTGTAATTCTGAATGAAACCTTCTATGACCATTATTTCACATTCATTAAAATTATGATGATAAGTTTTTACATAATCAATTTTACGTTTTATAATAAAGTAATGTCCTTCTGAGATAATAGATGAACAAGATACTCTTTGATATTGTACGTTTGCTTTACGAGATCTCACTTTTCGTTGACAGTTTCTCATTGTTTGTAATAAATATAATCAGAGCCTTTTTTTTAATAATTCTGAACCATTGCAAAATATCTACTTATCGACTCAAAGAAGTTATTAAAAAACCAACCTTCAATGAAGATTTTTTTACAAAAACTGCGGTATGTTGAGGAATTTAACTTGGACATCCATTGTGGTCCTTTCACTTTGACAGTTGCATTTTAACCATCAGTTTGTTCAACTACACCAAAATTTCCTTTAATTTTTTTTTTTGTAATGAAATAATTATGCCTATGTAGAGCCAATATTTAGGGACGGAGTCGATTTTTCTATTAGTCTCATCAGACAGCCAAATACCGTAAGGATTCCGCTTTCCGGAAAGCGGAGAAGATTAGTCCGTTTTCTAGTGCATAAAAAAATAACTAGTACACGACCATTATTTAACACTCGTCGAATATCCTGTAGAGACGTGAAACAAGCTGACATATTCTTTTATAACGTCGCATGAGAGGCTTTAGGTATAAACTAATGATTACGCAGGCAACAAAATTTAACGAAAGATTACACCCAAAAAGCAAACCTCACTAGCCCAAAGGTTTTTAGTACGCAGAATCCGAATCCGGCGTCAAAATTTCTATTGTACCTCTTGTTTCCGAAATATCCTAAATGGAAGAAAACGCTTTCTGATGAACTTTTATCAATGTTTGTCCTACTGTTATTAAAACGCTTAAGTATATAACTTTATTTATGACATCTCCGCGAATAATGAAGATTTTTTAAATCTGAAAAACGCATTTTGAAGGATAAGAGTGGTAATTTTAAAGAGCATTATTCGATTTTAGAAAAATTTTTTTCTCGTTTTGCGATATAAGCTCAAATATAGCAAAAAAAAACATGTATTTGCAATTTCAGGTTAGGATATGTCAGAAACAATGGGTATAAGAAAAATTCAAAGTGAGGTCTGGTTTTTAGATGATCAAACCGTTTCCCTGAGTTATTATACAAGATCGTCCAAGGAATTGATTCCAATTAAAATTTTTCAAATAAAACTTACCTCTTTGAAGAAAATTACAATAACTTAGAAATACTTGTAATTTTTGTACTCATAAATTTATTATTGCAACGTGTATATATTCTCAAAATACAATCTTTTGATTTCCTGCAAATCCCATTAATAGTAATAAAATAGTGCCGAGTCTTTTTTGTCAACGCGTGCCACTTTCTCTTTTACAATTTGAATGGATTCAAATTTTTTTTAAATGCAGATTTAACCTAGGATAAGACGAATGGTTTAAAACTGAGATTAAATTAGATAGAAACTTTTTGACAGATAAAGCCGACGATTTGCATTGGTGAAGAATGCATAACTTATTCTTCCACGATTTAGATTGCTTGTTTTTTACATATTCTTAATGAATATCTACTATAGTTTCCACAATCTTATGAATATTTAACCTAGGGTTAGATATTGTCATCCATTTTCGACGTTGAAAGAAAATCTGATTTTAAAACATTATCATCGTTTTCTGGGACATTTTGAACACGCTAAAACCACTTAAAAATACATACAGGCTATAAAGATTCATTGCCATAATCTCTTTTTTATAAATAATACAATTTTATAGCAGTTTTTTCAAGTTTCATAAGAAATTGTATAAGAATGCTTTGCTCAATTATCACATTTATCTTTTTCCCGGCGACATAACTCTAAAATCAATGAAAATGAAGACTATACGAATTTGTTTACATAAGTGAAAGATACTACATTCAAAATTGAAGGCTTCACACTGAACGCATTTACTTGCATTTAGCTATTCGGAGGACAATTTAATACTTACAGTAAATAAATTATTTATCTATATAACTTTTGTATTTCCATAATCAATACGTAGAGAAGTAGTGTATAAATATTTTATAATAGTGTAATAATTTTTATTGGTTTTCTTTTCAATGTGTTTAACTCTCGAGGACATCATCATGAATGAAACTTAAGTTTACAGTTCTAGAAAAGTTGATTCGATGAAAAATGAATGTCAGTAGACCGATAGTGTAAATATTTACAATTTTCAACAATATCGTTTTTAATATTTTGATGAAACATATCTTGCATCAAAATTGTTTGACAGTCTATCATGGATTAAAAACGAACAAAAAATATGTATTCAATTGAAATTAAAAAGCAATCTATTTATTTTATTTTAAATACCAATTCTATACGTATGCTTTAAAAATTAGATTTTTAATAAAAATTCTAACCTGATGTAGATTGTGCATTTACATCTGCTCCATGAGCTATGAGAAGACTCACAATGTCAACATGCCCAGCACTAGCTGCTTCCATCAATGGCGTGCAGTCTCCTTTAATACCTCTGTCTTCTACATTCGCATTCATTGCTATCAAAACCTATTATAGAAAATCATTAGTATCTATTGATAATGTTTTTTAAATGAAAAGTAATCATAATAAAAAATAAATTTTTTTAGAAAAAATTTAAATCAGAAAAGATTCAAACACTTAAGGGCTTTTTATTCAAATATTTTTATATTTGCGAAGTAAAGTACTAAAGTATGATAACATGCACGAAATTCGCATTAAGAGATTTTAATACTTTCTAAGGTTTATTTAGCGTTATAAAAAAGTAGTAAATTATATTTGTAATTCTAACACAATTTATCATAGGATTCTCGGATGTTGACCAAAACCCGTCTATCTCTCAGTCCATACCGTCACGCAGCTCAGAGTAGAGCAATACGTTCCAGAATGAAATGGCGTGAGCCTGTAGATAGGGTCAGGTGACTTTACGCTGGAATTATGAAGAGTACCTGGTGCGGCGATCCTGTCGCTACATCGGAGAGAGAAAAATGTCAATCGAAAGAAGTAATGAACCGAGTTGTAATTATTATTATTATTAATGTTATTGTTATTATTTTTGTTTTTATTATTGTTAACACTTGCCCAGCTGCTCAAGCTGATTGAACCCGTGATATCGAAAGACCCCTGGTCACTCGTAAGCAGAAAGTGATATATTAATTTAGTTGTTTGTTTTGAGTAACGCCTCGGTGTGTCTACGACTATCATCACATTTATTAGCATACCTTTCTTTGGTATCATTCGTCTTGGGATATAGCTGTCATAACTCATTGATGTCATTACTGGACGAAAAATCGTGCTTCCTACCCACAATAAGTAAAATAATTATTAACGATGGTCTGAACTGAATTACTACTGCTCCTAGACGACCGGCGCAAGGTTCCGTTACACAATGATGTCTATGAAAATTTCTGTATTTATACAAACTTGGCAGCATTAGATTTTTGAAATATTTTACTTAACGATCGACACGTAGTAAGATTAAATGTTGTCTAATAACAGTAACTTGCAACGGTCTTAAGAATATTAAAATGTTGAACTGTTTGTATTTTTGACAATTGATTTTGAATTTTAACCAAATTCATAGAATGAGTACATTATTCCATAATGTATAAGTAAACTTCGTCCTATTTCCCGTAGTCAGTTGTTTATGAAACAGAACATCCAAAAACTTCATCTTTAATGGCATATCGTTTATTTCAGGGACTACTCTGAAACGTTTTCAGAATTGTTCTACTATTTATTCTGGAGAGAAACCCGAACATGTAAAACTGAATAGTTACAAAATAGAATGTTACTATGTATCAGAAATTATATCGGAATCAAATAAGCGGGACTCGGGTTGGTAATAAAAAGATCTTCAATTAAAATGTCTCTCCATGATTGTTAGGAGAAGAGTTAACAATACTTCAATTTTTAATACATAACTGATCTTCTATTGCTTTTTTGTGATTAATCATTTTATATACAAATTATCGAACTATTGGTATAGACGCTGAATTTGTTCAAGTCCTCCTTAAATAATGTTAATTTTTAAAAGCTGTTGTCATGGTCAATAAAACCGAAGTAACGTTAATTCGGCACCTAATAATCATGGAAAGATGTTATTTTCAGTTAAAAGTTTTCTTCTATGTCCAATATAATCTCGTTTATCTGTTACCGATAACTTTTTAATTTCATAATAAAATTTTACTGTACAGCTAAGCAATTTTACATATTTAGCTTTTTCTTCATTCACCAGATTTTATCAGAAACAATTACACTATGGAAACTGATGATTCATACATTAATGATAGGAGAAACAAAATATTATATCTTACAATAAATATAATATTATATAAAGTATAATATAACTTCTGCAGTTCTGACAGGATGTAAATTGTCGAAATCAATAAATATTTCACCGAATATTTTCAATTGCATTCATTTAATTCCAGCGAATACTTTAATTTCATTATACGTTTAGTTTCTTTAATCGGTTTGTTGTTGTGGACAGTCTGATAATTCAACAGTCGAAAAGTCCGCTTACGAATAGAAGGAATAAACTGTTGTTTTCTTGTTAAGTTATCTCAGAAGGGAAGAATAATTAATGTCGTTAATATATAAATCTGTGAATATGTAATATAAATATAGTAAAAAATCAAAATAAATGATGAATATATAACCGATACTAGTGAAAAGTAGCAATTCGAAAAAGAGACTTAATTTATTAGATGCGGGGCCAGATAGTGCTGAAATGTAAATTAATTATTTTGTATATAGGATTAAGAAATATGTAAAAGCTATGTACAACTGAAATGAATATATACATACTATAAATAATAAATATCGCTTTTGTTCTGTCTGAAAAAATTTTGAATCTCTACAAAATTAGTTTTTCTATTTCACGTATAAAGAAATGTCGGCGCAAACAGTTAGAACCTGTTCTATGCAGTTCTTGTACTAGTTTATAATGTTCCACAGTTTTCAACTGCACTATATTAGAGTACATAAAATGACGTTTTATTAAGATTTTATAAACTCTGCCACTTATTTGTCACGTTTATGTGCTTGGTTCCTGGCGCTTCATAAGCATACAACGTTTGTAACGTATTGTGCTATTACCACGTTGCACTTTTATAAATATGTTCATAACTTTTTAAAGATTACACTAATCTACAATAAAATATTTATTTACATTTTTCTGCAAATTTTTAACAGTAGTCTGAAGAGTATGATGTTCTCTTTGCATTTCTTTTTTCTTCATTTATAAGAATTAATCCCTGACAAATAAAGGTATCATTGATACGCAACGCTTGGTTAAGTACTGATTATTATTGGTTTTCAATTTTTGTATACTGTGTTATCGTACTTTAAGAAAATGTTATACCAAGTATGACTTTTCGAGCCCATTTCTATAACTTCTTAGGTGAAGAAATGCTGAAATTTCTTCATTTACGTTTTGCAAACTGGTGTTCCAAGCTAGACTTTTCACTGTTCCACTAAATCCATAGTATGTACTTTTTTCATGCCAACTTACAATCAAGTTTTTGTTCTGTTTCTTCATTGTTTTTGCACTGTATTAGTCTCGTTAGCTTATGAACATGGTTGGTTTATATCATTTTGTAAGAAGAATGACAGAGTAGTACTACTTATTTCATCATTTATATTAAAACTTCTGGTTCTTGGAGGAGGGTATGACAATATTCCCTCTTGTTCATTAAGGATGTTATCTGTTTGTACCAAATAGAACGAACATTTAAACTCTCCTTGTATTTTATTGGCACTAATAGATCATAGAATCGCAGTTAATATATGTCCTCTCTAAACTAATCGCTGCTTGTTTGCTTTTTGAAGGACAATAATTTCACAAGTAAATTTTATAGATTACTTAATAATGAATATATTTCTTTATGTTCTTTTTCTGTAATTCTGTATCACATTGTGATATTGTACATGACAAATATTTTAGTCATTATTGTCAAACTATGTGTGATAAATTATATGTCCACTTACATCGAAATTAGTTTTATCGTTTTGATTAATAGAGTCAGCCTTTCCAACAACTTACTCAATTTTTTACTTGTACTTTATAAACATTTGACATTATATTCAGGAATTTTATTTGGCTCTTTGTTGTAGCCATATTTCAAGCATATTGCACATAATCCATCATTTTCTATTTTATTGGAATATTGGGGGACGGCAGTACAAGTAAATTCTTATATTTGTAACTCGATAAAAAAATTATTGCTCAGATTAGTTTGAGCTGGGTAACGACATTTCCATGTATTGTTTTATAAAAAGATTATTCCCAGAAGAACTATTCAAGCAGATAAACAAAAAATTTTAATCCATAAATCTACTGAGTTATGAATCGAGGTAAGTACGTACATTTCGGAGCAGAGTCAATTTTTCTACCACTGGCGTCACCCGGCTGAGCAGCACAGGGAACTCTTTTTCAACCGTGTAAAGCTCAACTTTAAAGTT
Source organism: Chouioia cunea (assembly GCA_030064505.1). Classification (NCBI taxonomy): domain Eukaryota; kingdom Metazoa; phylum Arthropoda; class Insecta; order Hymenoptera; family Eulophidae; genus Chouioia; species Chouioia cunea. The sequence continues at coordinate 21,048,882 of JAOPFQ010000002.1, forward strand.
TCGCGACTCTACGTTATTCAGTATTTGTTTGGCGATAATCAACAATCAAAGCGACAAAAAGTCATTGACTTATTAAACAGTTCTCGTAATATTCATTGCAAGTCAGTTGCTTGTGTATACGATGTTGATTTATCATATTTCGGCAAATTTATTGCAAAGTAAAAGAGAAACTAGTAGCGAATCTTCGACATACTTACGAAATATTCCACGGGCATATATGAAGTATAAAGTTGTAACATACACTGTCTGCGTCGAATGTGTTTGAGTATATGATACTCTATGATCAAATGCAAATTGTTGTCGTTAACCATCACTATTACAACGTTCCAGATCTCTATCCTGTATAGGAAATCAGACTGAGGCTTGCTTCCACACAGGGTAAAGTATTCTACTTATACACAGCGAGCGTTTGTTTAGCTTCTTCCGCAGCCTCTCGATGACAATATTTACTTTGTTTTAAAGTCGTAAGAAAAATATTTCATACTGGACGCAAAATACAGCGGGATAAATATTTCAATTCATCACGCGAAGAAAATAATTATTTTGGTGTAGTTGATTCGCAAATCAATTAGAAACAGTGGCTTAGAGAATTGGAAGACATTATTATTTTTAGAAAAATATAAGGTACTTGATAAAGGATAATAATAAATCTGATCTATTGAATAAATTGAATATTTAATCGATTATGATCTGTATCAAATTATAACTTTTGAACGCCAGACAATATTTCAATCAATAATTAGTAGTAAATTTGAAAAGCAAATGTTAAACGCTAAATGTAATACTACTGTTCTATTGAATATATAATTAGAATATGTAAATATAAATATAAATCATTACAGAGTAAACTATAAATACTAATCGTACAGAAAATGTATGAATATAGTTTAATTTTGTTTGTCTATATGCGTACTTTATTGAATCTAGGGAAAAAAAAGATAAAATTATTAATTATGCATTAATAATATATTTATGCGGTTAATATAATGTATAATTTTTAAAATAGGTTTATTGCTTTAAGTGCCTCTCAAAATATCGATAAGCAGTTTGTATAAAACTGATTTAGTTAGAAAATATTTTAACAATTGAGATAGTTTAAATACCTAATTGCGGTAAAACGTATTCATGTTGATCAATACAGATAATAGATCCAAATTAAATCACAAACCTGTGAAAGTTCGTAGAAACCAGCGTAACAAGCAAGGGAAAGTAGACTCTTGCCTTCTTCAGTAGTTTCATGAACACTACGTCCCTCACTTAGAAGTTTCTTCACAGACTCGACATCACCTTTAGAGCACGCCTCAATTAATGAGCGTTTCTCACTCTCTATTCGAAATAACTTATCTGAACGCATTCGTGTTAAGGCAACAGTTGATTTATGTATTATTCAAAATACATTTGGATTCATATGCTGAAGTATTATTGTATGGTGAACAATGCACTTTGGATTTTATTAGGTGATAATTCCACTTTGTTTTCTTTGGCAAATACTTCCAAATAAACTTACTTTTATAATTTTTTTTTTAAGATTATCTTCTTACAATTAAATAAAGATGTGAGAATTTACATTAGTTCTCCAAATTTTTCGTATTAGCATTAAATCCACTAACCTAAAAAATATATACAACTTATTTATTGAGTTGAGTTAAGGATAAAAAAAATGATAAAATGAAAACTTAACTGAAAAATATATATAATATGATTTATTAAAATTTAATATTCTATTAAAAGAGCACTTTTTTTATAATGTAGTCAGGAATTTTCTGATCGATGAAAAAGAATAGGGTTTAAAGTGATCTTTATTCCAGTCGTACAACAATTTTTGTAGCGAATAGGTAAAATGATATCACGGATATTTACGTATTGACGCCCTCAAAAATAGGACTATAGTATCGGCTTCCCGACTTATCGTCCTAAAAGCAAATGTCTACGGGCACAAGTTACTTTATAGCCTTAACCTGTCTGCGTGAGGGTGAACTGTAACGTTGCAATTTTCCTCCTTGATAACTAATATTTTAACAGTTAAAGTGATATGAAAACTGCACTGTTACTTTGTTATTTATATTAAACCTCCCGATTTATCTTTATTTACGTGTGGTAAAAATTGCGATTAAATCATTTGTCTCTCGCAATCATCTTGATGCAATGAATACATGCTAAATGGATGTGAGATTCATTAAACGTTATTCCATATATGGATATTCCAATCCATAATATATTTTACATTATATTACGCTAGGAAATCATCCATAGTCTAGTTAGACATAAAGCTGAGCAGAAAATATTTGAAGTGATATACCATATATCATAATATATCCTTGTACATTACTTCACTCATTCTAGTGCTTATTGGTCGATATTCCTGTTGGACAGCCAGGCAGAGAATAACTCAAGCCCGTACTTTATGTACTTGATTATCATTAGAAAAGGAGAGAACAGAAGAGAACGATAGAAAGCATTATGACTGTAACTAGAAATGAGTAATGGACTTATGGTTTATATTACTTCAGTAATAGGTCTGTGCGTATTGATCGTGATACTCAACATCTATGATACACAGGATATTATGGAGCAGTTACAATACGAAGAATCGATTAAAATTCCTGGGCCTAACGCTGATATGCTATCTTTAACTAACTATATTCATAGTTTGAGTCAGTAACTTAGTAAGTATTTGATCGACAGTAATTTAATAATGGTGATTTTTACGAAAATCGAAGATTTGAAAAAGTGTTCCGTATTGAAAAATTTCTATTAGAAAGTTTTAACGTCTAATGAAATCAAAACAGAAATGGATACCACGCTGAATGACTCTGCCCCTTGATATTCAATGATGAGAAGGTAGGTTGCAATGTTTAAATTGAAACGGACTGGCATGAACTATAAGCCATACTACAAACGCCTCGTGGAAGTAACAACTTCAGAAATGGTTAAAAAAAATCGCGAAATCATGTTGAAAGACAACAAATTAAAATTGTCTAAATTAGCAAATATTCTTAAAGGATTAGAAGAAAGTATAGTTAATATTTTAAATAATATTTAGGTCTTTTGCAAGGTCTGTGCGAGATGGGTGCTGTGATTGATGATACATGGCCAAATGTTGATCAGAAAAATATTTCAAGTAAAAATTTGACATTCCACTAGAAAAATCTCAATAAATTTTTAAGATGTTTCTTAACTATGGATGAGATTTGAATTCGCTATTACATTCCTGTAAGTAAATCATAGTCAAAACAATGAATTATGCCTAGAGAACCTGCTCCGAAAAAGATAAAGTTCATTTATCCAAAAAATGATGGCGTGTGCTTTTTCGGAAGTATTTTCAGTGACGTATTTTCATAGCACGCCAATAATAATAATGTTTCAAGTATGATCATATTTTATAGATTCTGGGATTTTAAATGAGTAAATTTTATATCAGTGTTTATTTCTTCAGGAATAATTATACACTATGTTTCGTAACTTGTAGAAATAAAGACTGCTAAAATGGTTAAATAAATTCATTGAATCGTGTTGGAAAGCTGTAAATTAAAATTGTTTGCGTTAGAAATTACTTTTTCTAACTGTTTTTTAATTTTATATTTAAATACAACTCGACTACAACCTTTGTTACTTAGCGCACTTTCATTCAACAATTAATAAAAATTATATAATGAACTTATTAAATGATTTCCTCAGTAACAATGTCTGTCGAGCGACCTGAATGCTTTTTATCGAAAACAAATGTACGGCTACGTTTGAATTCGTCGAACCAATACTCCACGATCATGATAGATGATGCCCCCCCCCCCTTTAGTCAGCATGCAACATTGATTTTATTTTTCCACGTGTTTTACCGTCCAACAATAAAAACTGAATTACAGATTGATATTAATCTTTTTCGACCGCGTCGAAAAATACTAAACATGCTTAATATGAATGATAAATCAGAACTAATTTATCAATTACTTTCAAATTGTATGCAGAAATGTTTGAAAGATGGCAGAGTATGATCGTAAAGCCTACTATTCTAAGCAATAACACCTATTTTCAAACGCGGATACTAATTGATCCATACCTAACATATAATAGCTCAAGAATGACGAGCGCGCATTCTATAAAAATCTATTGCCGCCCAGCTATTTCTTTCAGTTTGGAAGAAATGAAATAGACGGAGGGGGTTAAATCTAGAGAATATACTGGATGAAGTAGCAATTTCTAGCCGAATTTCTGGATTTTTGTCATGATGACTACAGGCATATTCAAATCTGAATTATTTTAATCGAACAGATCTTTTTTTTCACCTGTGACAGAGCTTCTGGCCGTCGACTGGAGCTCGTTATTAACAACAGCCCACGATTAGGGCATGTTTACGTTTCCGAGGTCAACGACCTCGGAAAATCAGTTTGCTTTGTTGTCATTGAGACAGAAAGAGAGAGAGAGAGAGAGAGAGAGAGAGAGGTAAGTGACACTCGCCGACAGTTGGCCTTTAATTATTGAGGAGAGCAGTCGAGTTTTTGGTGTTAGAATTTCGTGAGTGATCGGAGTGCAGTGGATTGGTCTTTGTTGTGTGTGCTGAATTCTGCAGATCGGTGAGTGCCCTTACTTCTCTTTCTCTCCCTCCGTGCATTATTTTTTTTGTTTTGTTTAATTTTCGTACGCTGGGCCTCGTTCGGATCTCCTGGCTAAATAGCCGGAGCCTTACGACGGCTGTTTATTTTATTTTTATTTATTTTCGCTCTGCTATTATCGCCGATTCGCCATGATGTATTTATTTTATTTTCTTTACTACGCCTTATATTTTTAAATTCGTTCTTCAATTTTATTACTTAGCCGTTAAATAAATTTCGCTTTCTTTATACATAACTTCGCGCGTTCGATTATTCAAACTCCTGCTTACTCACCTGTCCTCGACCTTTCAAGGCCATCGATATCCTGCCGCATGTTAAGCCGTAAATGCGCCTCTTACCTTCCCTTTTATTAGTTTGCGTCAAGTATTATTCGCTAAATTTAGATTTCAACGCGATTGGAGGTGACTACCCTTAACAATTAAGATAAGTTTTCCCTCCCCTAATAGAATTAGGACGTTTTGCGTTGCACACCAAATACGCTTGCTAGTCAACAAACGCACCTTAACCTTTTTTGGTACAGATCCATCTGAGAAAGCTCACTGCCTTGATTATTTCATAGTCTCTTATGTGGTATGATCATCAGCAAACACTCCTTTGAAGTGGTGACGCGACACTCATCATGTGAATAGTTTTTTCATGTCCAAATATTCATGTAAAATTTACTATTCCCGCTTAGTTAAAATCTGTACAGATTTATTTAATCGTCTAATATTAGTCTACGGATTTTATCAATAATTTCTACCGTGACGACCTCTTTTAGGCGACCCAAAAGTTCGGCGTTACTTGTGTTGATACGACCACAATAGAACTCAGTAACTCACTCCTTAACAATTGAAACTGATGGTGTAAAAACCCCATAATATTTCTTAAACCTTATCCTGGTTTTCGTGATAAGTTTTTAAAACAAAAAAATAATACTAATAGTACACGAAATTCGCTTTTTTTCATTTCCATTAAAATTCGTCAGGTTGTCTGATTTCAATGGCTATCAAACACATATAATAATAAGATGCAGCTTGCTTAAAATACGAAAGCAACCTATTAATAAATAGCAATTGACGAGAGGAGTGTTATATTTGAATTTACCGCGCAAAAAATGTAGAAAGTTAAGAATTTGTCAATCAGTCATCGTATAAAGCTCTGTCCATAAACTCTTGTTGATTGTATAATGATAAATCCAAAAGTATCCGACTTAATATATAGATGATGAATGCTGATATGAAAAATCATTGTCAAAAAGAATCTTTCTTTTTTCTTCTTGATTTTAGCGTTATAACAAACTTCTGTGACGCGTATCTTTGACTCTTCCTGTAGAATCTCATTCCATTCATGGGTCATTTTACGTCGTAGGCGGCTTCGCCAATAGTACATCTCTCACTCTCTCTCTCTTTCTTACTATTACCAATACTAAAATTCATTGTTGGTAAAAATTAACTGTTGTACACTGAACGTGGTCAATCTCAATGCAAACGATAAAATATATAGAGAACAATATAGAAAATTTTTCAATAAAAATTAAGAGATTGTAAGTTTTTTATGGAAAGTATAGAATACCACACAGAACTACAATATAGGTTATTTGTTTAAAAAATGGCTTGGATAAAGATTTAACAAAAAACTGCTAGATCGCCCAATGACTCATATATTAGTAATATTTTATGTACAAGATAATGATATTTCTCCGATTTTTCAGTATTGAAAATGGCTTCAAAATGACTCGACTGTCAAAATTAATCGAATGTTTCAATTCCGATAATCCAATGTTTTTTAAGCTATTGCAAAAATATCGTTAAAGTGATTTATTTTATAATTTACTAATTAATTTTGCAATTTGTAAAATATTTAAGTATTGTAGAAAATGTGTGGTATAATCGTATATTTTATTTATTTACAAAATAGATACACTTATTATTTGTTAAGAATTGGATATAGAACTTCTTCAATAAACATAAAATAATAATATTGACAGAAGAATTTTAATTGAATGCATCGAAATCATTTATGAAAATGTTAATTAAATAAAGATTGATTAAGAGGAGATTAAGAAAATATATGTTTGCTATAATACTTCCTATGTTGATCTAATAAGAATAAATATATTTAATTGCCGAGAAATGTACCAAGTCTTTACTCATTCATAATTTCTGAGAATCTTAATATATTTAGATATTTGATAAACTATTCAGATCATTTTTAGTGTAAATAAGCCTGATGAGTATCTCGAAGGTATTTGACAAAATTCAGGACGAACTTTATCTATGTTAACTAACATATACTCTCAATTACTATTTGCTACGAAAGAACATGACTCAGGAATTGATTTATAGTATCTGTTATATTCAGAAGATAGTATGTTAGACCACTCGTCAATAAAATAGTTCAGCTATATAAAACTATTATTGTTAAAACGAGATTTTTTTGCAAATTAATTTCTTGTACTAGGAAAATTCATAGAATAGACAATTTATAGGGGCTCATTTTTTTCGTTAAATAGTACAATATATCTATACTTTGTTGGTCATGAAATTGTTTCTTTGTGTGCGTACGTTATCTTTAGTTGAAAAACGTGAATTTTGAAGCTGAACACATAATCCGTTAATTATAAGGAAATCTTGTTCAGATTATGTTTTTCATGAAGTATATACATACGTAAATTTTACTACAGATTCGTATTCCACGGGTTCAATTACACGAAAAAAATTGTTCTGTAAAAAAAAATAATCGTTATTAATAATTTGCTTCAAAGGACAATACAGAGCTGACAGAGTGATTAATACAGTCCTGTCAGTCAATGATTCTTTATGTATCAAAATTCCTGTTAATAAATTTTAAGCATTGCAGTATTTCACACTTGTTACGTCGAGGTTCGACTTTCACTATCAGGTTTAATAGTTTGTTTATATAAAATATGTTATAATTATTTGGGCTCACAGTCATTTTAATATGAAGAGGGAAATCGGCAATTTAGCAAACTAATCTAGGCGGCATTAATATTTTTATTGAACTACTAATATTCAAATAATTTCTAGTGCCGCCTCCAATATTCCAGTCCATTAGGTCGTATTGCTAATTTTTTTGATAATTCGTAAATCATTAAAACAAGGGATCCTTTCCCATAATTGGATCAGTTAAAGTTCAACCGTCAAAGTGAAATTTCTCATCATTCGATTGTTTTTGTAAAAGATCTTCGTTTAAGTTTTAATGAAAATTGTATAATCATGCCGTCGTTAGAAATCCTAATGCATTAAAATTAGATAAAAATGGATATCATCGAGAATCTTTGATTCATATTGCTGCAGATATTCAGAATAAGTTGAAGTTTCAGACTACAATACACAAATGTTTACAAAGTACGAGTGAAAAAATTAAGTAAATTGATGGATGAGCAGACTATTAATCAGAACAATAAAGCCAGTTTAGAAATTAAATTCAAAAATAGATTTCGGAAAGCTAAGATAGTAAACATATTTCCGCTTCGTTTCCGTGAGTGCAATAATACAACACAATTACAATGTCACAAATTGTCACATTTGTCTATTTATAATGAGAAATATTTTTGACTGGTTTTTTTACCAGTATGCAATTTTTACAATATTTTTAATGCGCCCAAAAACCAATAAGCGGCGATCTCAAGTCCATTAAAACGCAAAGAGGAAGTATCATTTAGCCATTAAGAATTCTATTGAGTATCCTAAAATACATTACCTGATGTCTAAAGGTATTATATACGTTTGTGACAACTTAACAGGGTTGGATTAGCCGAGTTTAGCCACTCTGACTGCTCTCGACTGCTCTCCTGCGGTCAGCACACTTGCCGTCGAACGGGACGTCTTTCATTCACTGAATTTTTATAGAAAAAACCCTCAGTAGTATGTTTGTTGAAGTATTAAGAAAACGGTTTTGATATATTTGAAATTATTTTTTTAAAAAGTGGATAACTTGACCAAAGAAATATTATTTATATTGCATACTATTAAAGATGAACGTTTTCCAAATACTTCAAAAAGAACTAGACCTTACCATCTTTATTAGTTTTTTTAAACATTTCATCAATTTTTTTAAGTTAATAACTTTTCTACTAATTAACATTGTGATAACATTTGTTGGGAAATGTTTATATACTCATATATAACAAGTATGCAATGTTTGAAAAAATTCATTGATCAATATTTCTAAAGCCATTGAATTAACCAAGAATCATCCACGAGGTCTAATAGACAAAGAAAATGAAAGTGACAATATTATAATTATAGTAGTCAATAGACGATTCTAAGATACAGATATTAAAACATATTTTTATATCTAGAGGAAAATTGGAAGAACTCACATACAAGGTATGGTTATTAAATAAAGAAACGGATTCTGCTACAGACGAAGTATGCACGCGCCAAACGCCAACGACCGATAACTCCCTAGCGTGAGCTTAGCCTTCTCTTTCGAACGTAGTACTTCCCGCTTCTGTAAACAAAGTGATATAATTATAGCCTTCGTTCGCATTAGTTTTATTTTCAAAGGAAAAGTTTTAAATAAAACAATAGACCAACGAATTGTATGAAATATTACATGAAACTTACAAAAAATCACTACATATTGAAAACGTGTATGGCAAGAATGTTTATCGCATGCACATTTTTTTGAGTGGCTTAAGTGTTTTTAAAATAACCAAGAAGATATTAAAGATGGCTCACGTCTGTTTCGTCCTTCAACGTATAAACTCATGACGATATCGAAAGTATCGTATTTAACAAGTTTTCAAACCGTTTCGCCACAGAACGCCACTTGCCGTATACCGCTCTTCGGAGGTTCATAACTTAACGCTATTTATGACTTAAAAAACTAAGAACATATTCTTAAAGGACAATGCAAGCCCTTTCCGATGTCTACACCGAATTTTCAAAAATTGCTATTAACTATAAGAAAATAAGATTTCAAAAATGCATTAGAAACTGTTATACATATAAAGTTTTGAATACATTGTTTACTCACGTTGAGATATTTACTTTAATTTAAAAGTGTAAGCTAAACAAATTTTAGTGTAAATTTGTTATCATATACTGTACATTTTTGTACTTATTTTACATCAGTTCTTATGTTACGTAAGAATCTGTTTCACAACATTTAGAAAATTGTTCTACATTTTTTTTTACATATTATGGACACGCGCGTACTTCTCAATATAATTCGCATTACACATTTTAAAAATACTGTCTTTGCATGGAGTTATATAAAGTAGACAGAGTTGGTGTTTTCAAAATGGCGCTCAATTACAAAATTTTCACAAATACATTAATGGGTTTTTTTTCTCAGAAAATATGAATATATGTGATTTAAAGAAAAAATTTGCAAAAGATCAAAATTACATCAGGTCATGTAAAACTCTGATGTATTTGCATATCGATTTACGCATGGGCCCAAATTGAGTAAGAGGATCTAAACGCGGAATAACTTTTTTTCAAAATAGTGAATTTTTAAAATCGACTGTGTTTATGTCATGATAGCATTACCTCTCAAAACTCTATTTTACAAAATCACCTCAATTCGACTTGTCGAACTTGCCGCTGTACTTTAAATGACATCGAGTATTTTGAATTTCATAAATTTAAACATGATATATTAGATAAGCCCAGAACGGTACAATCGCTTGCAAGCTGTATATTTTACGACTGCTGTATGCCTGGTTGAAATTGGATTTTATTAATGAGTTGAAAAAATGCCTAATTGGAAAAACTCAACACGAAATTACTCTGAATTGAAATCAAATAAAAAATAAAATACCGAATCCCCACTGATAAAAACAATAACGATAAGGTATGGGAAGTTCGTTAAATTTTACAATTATTCAGACAAAATATTGAATAACTTGATTTTTGTCAACCACTCTCTCCGTAAACGAAGCCGATCTTTCGATGATCCAATTTTTCTTACAAATTATCAAAATGTCAATCACAAATACGGTAGCACTTTGGAATATTTGCAGAAAAAACGATAAAATTAAAATGAAAACAAAAAATAAGTGTAAAGAAGCGAGTAAAAAGTGTTTGTCGCAATAGAAAGTGGGTCTTTTAAAATCTCATAGATGAGGCCGGAGAAAGAATATGAAATAACTGAGGATGTCGTCAAAGGACGACCAATATATGCATTGATTGCGACAGTTATTATGGTTATACTAATGGTATACGTGCGTTCAATTAGACTTTGAAAAAACAGCCGTGTAAAAATTTACAAAAAATGATAATTAAAGTTGCAAAAAATAAGCAAAAATAAAACAAATAATAATAAAATAAAATTAATAAAATATATAAAAAGATTATCTACATTTGTTGACTTCCATATTGGTGATAGTTGGGCAACGAAAACCGTTTGCGGTGGACAGACTATCGATTTTCGAAAAGTTACTCAAAACATTTTGAAAAAATTCAGGTAAGTTGATACTGTGATTTTAAGTATTTTTTAATTTTTAGTAATTTTCTACATATATGCATATTTTTAAGAAACATATTCAAAAAGGGCTTGCCTTGAATTTTAGGATAGATCCCTCTTAATTTTTTTAGTAATATTGTTAAATTATGAGCCTTCGAAGAACGGTGTACAAGTGGCGTTCTGCATCGAAATGAAAGAAAACATCTTAAAAACGATTTTTTATGAAAATAGCAAAACGTGTTTTGATTGTTCAGCAAACATTTAAATATTTTAGGGTACATTTATTTTATTAAAACAGATTAAACGAAACCAGTTAAAACGTCAAGTATATTTCCAAATTTTGTAAATTCTCAAATTAAATATACAATTTTGAAACGTTTTCAAAGCGTTTTTTGAATATCAATCCCACCTGATCACAACAACAAAACCTTTCTAGAATTTTTTCAAACCGTGTTTGCAACATACATCCAATCTGGTTAAAACGGCAAATTGTTTATCAAACGTTTATAACACATTTTTAAAACGCGTTAGAAAGGTCTGTTCACGTTGTAAAATTGAAAAATTTCTATATATAATAGACGTTTTAAAAACGTCTTCTTTTACCAATATTCCCAATCGTCTTTTGATTTGCCAGATAACATTTTGTTATTCGGGAAGGCATTGACAAAATATATTTAGAAAATAACGTCCCGAATGGCGAAAGAATGAGTCATGTAATCTCTTCCAAGACAATGTGCTGGCTCATTCCGCATGGTTTGTCTGTCAAATTTTTATCCACGTTCAGCATTTCAGTATTAGATCATCCGCTTTAATCACCAGATTTTGGACCATGAGACTTCAATATCATTCTTATAAGGAAATTTGCATTAAAAAGAACAAGATTTAAATCCGTTCAAGCTGTAAAAGAGAAAGTGGCTTACGTTTTGAACAATTGATGATTTCCATGGAATGATGTAAGGATAGAGATGAAATGTATATTAAAGAATATAATAAGTAAATATAGATAAAATCAAAGTAAAATGTTTTACAGCTACTGTCTAATTATTTAATAACCACATTATGTATTATAAAAATTAGTCAACAATGATCAATATACAGACAGATTTATATGTTAATTATATTGTAATGGTGGAAGAGTAGAAAATTCAACTTGACACATTAAAGGACAAATTTGTATGTAAAATGATTTCAGCAAGTTTTACTGATCTACTGGGATCAGCCACATTTATCTGAAACTTTTTATTTTGGCTGGCATATATTGCCCTTGTAAAAACGACCGTTATCTCTGTGACAATTGCTCTACAAGCGGTGTCTGTGTGTGCGAGTCCTCATAAGTCTGAAAGAAAGGACAAAGTCAAGAAGCGGGAGTAAATAGTAAAAAGAGAAACATTCTAATACTTATAATATATTAGGCATATTGCAATGTCTATTATCTTTAAAAAAATCCTGCAGATAAGCTGACAATACTGATTCGCAAATAAGTCAACAGAGCCTTATTGAAAAAATGCAGATAGATTTCTATACAAATTATATGGATTCCATATAGATTTTAGATAAATTTACAGGTAAATTTTGTCTGAAATTCAGATGGGTTTTATTTAGATATCAAGTATCCAATTTCACCCCATAGAAAAATCCACTTGGAAATTGATAAACCATGTGATCCATATAAAAATCCAACTAAATTTTTCAATAGGAGACTCAATACAATCTAATTTTCAGCTTCTTGATATTCAATCAACACCATCATATGTTTTTCATGTTTTGATATTTTTTTTCCATTATATATATAATTTAAGAATAGAGATTCTACAATATCATCAATGATGACGAACTAATTCATAGTCCAATAAAATTTATCCATTATTAACAATTGTTGATATCTTTTAACCTAATTAATAAATAATTTTATATGAATGTTACCACATATGTTTATTTTAGAACCAAATTAATCTCAAAATAGTCTGGAATTAACAATATGTTGTAAATGGAAGTCTGTCAATTTACTTATAGATTTTCACAAAATGTCGCTTATCTTCGTGATATCATGTAATAAATTATAAAACCACTTCCTATTTCAGGATCTATCAAGTAGTCACATGGCAAATCATGTAAATCACACAAACATAACACATGATTCAACATCTACCAAGTAATATGACATTTTAATTTTCATGTAATATTGTCAATAGATCTTTTGATCTTATATACTTGCATTATTTGCCTTTAAGTTCAATCAACTCTTTTCAACTGGTAATACAGTCATATAATTGGTCATAGAAGGCAGTCTTCAAACCCTAAGTATACCTTTGTACTAATATGCAGTAGTAACAAAAATTATGTAAGAGAATTATATTTGAAAAGTTTTTATTAAAGTAAAATCCAGGACATTCATATAAAGTATACCAAAACCATATTCCTAAAATATAAATCTGAGTCCTAGAGCGCTGATTTTATATATTATATGATTTTGCAAGATGACTTTTCTTTCACAAAAATGAAATAAGTAGAAGTTTTTTATGTTGCTCAGCATAGAGAAAAGTTTAGAAAAAATTTTTTTTTAATCAATTCATGATTTATGAATTTTAAAATATTTAAATACAAATTGACTACAATTTGTTACAATTAAATGACATGTTTTTCATCATTTAAAATATATGTAATCACTTTATATATCGTATTTATATGAATTATATAGCATTTACAATAAATATTTTATAATATTAATTACCATTTATTCAATTAATGTACCATTTAAAAGAAATTTGAGGGATAAGCGTATCAAGTTATTCATGTTAAGTATCTATTTAAAAAAAAATTATTTGATAAAGTATATCATTCGATATAATTTTATTATTTAATATATTCTGAATTAAACATAATTTCTTCATTATTAAAATATTCAAAATAAAACTTTTTACGTGTTTGAGTAAATCATACACATATTTGGTTATAAAAATAAAAAATAAATTTTCGAAAATTAAATTTCTACCTAATGCATAAGACTGTATGAAAGAAATAGATCAATACTAGCTCACCTATAGCAGGATATTATTCGTTCTCCAACAAATGAAAAATTTTATAGATATTTAAATGAAGTATGACCAAGATCAATTATAATTTCTTTAAGCTATGAATCCCTATAACAAACTAAATTATAAATATTTTGTTTATTCTAGAAAAGCAGATGTGCTAAAAATTTAAAGTACAAAAATATTTATTAGACTTTTTTTCTTAAAAATCTTGTCAGTAAAATTGTAAATATTCTACTGAAAATAAGGAAAATTCATGTTTTAAATTCAGTAAAACTCCAAATAATTTAATTTAAGTTAAAGAAATTGTACATGCATTATTAAAAAACGAATGGAATGTTATGAAAATTACAATACCTATAAGTCTACAATAGTTCAAACTCCACCAAAATATTCAATTCGACACATAGTTTTTTAACTATTGCGATCTTATAAAATATGATGCACTGATATTTTACTTCAAATTGTTTGATGTATGTCTTAATATTAATCCTTACACATTAAAAACACTGATTTATACTCATTAACTTATAGATTTCTACATTAAAAATTGTCACTAAAAAAATGTTTCAAGATAAACCAAACTGAACTATCAGGTGTAAAAATCATAAAGCCTAAAATTAATTAGAAGCAGTCAAGATGAAGATATTAGGCTCAAATAGTAATTTTTCTGTTCTTACTTTTCAGTTCTTATTCGCGTTCGCACGCAAAACATTCGCCCCTTGTTGGCAAAATTTTGAACTATCTGAGAATTGAATGGGCCTTTTCAGTAACTATTTCAGTTAGATCTAGATAAAGATGCGGTAACAGCGTGTTGTTTTGAGATGACATATGGTTATGAGATAATCAGTCATAGCATCCTTTCTATGACATTCATAACTTAGACACTATTTTTAAGTTGATTTTCTTAATCTCTTTTAGAATAACATTTTTCAGTAGCCCTAAACGATGTGAAAAAATATATAATATGGCATCAGCGCAATTTGTCAAAATTCAATGTCACCTACGCACTAGCCGAGTGTACACGAGTAGATTGGGCATGAGGATAGATAAAATGATGTGATAAAACTGCGGTTAAAGTTATGACTTTCAGAGATGCGGTGATTAACAAAAAATGTAGATTTCTGCATTACGTAGTTCTTCACTCAGATGACAGCACGAATATTTTTAGTGACAAGAACCCAATGTATGAACATTTACATTAAGTTTTAAAGGTATGTTAAATAATTATTTTCAAACAGGTGGGAATAATGAAATTTATTCGGTAGAAAATGGTTTTGCATGTTAAAATACATTAAAATAAATAAGATCTACGAGTAATCCAACGTCGCATATCATATAAATATTATAATATATGAATTGACCCATTGTATTAAAACTAAACCAACATTTTTGTTAGCTCATTTCAAACTATGATTTATTAATTGTAAATTTTCAGGTATTCAAAATTTTATTTTAAATTAGTTAAGATATAGGCAATGTCAGGTAAACTCATCAATAAGAAATCAGTTACTATTTATGAAATTGGAACATAATTTGTTATAAATATAATAGAACCCCACACACTGTACCCTCACACACTGCCCGACCTCTCATACTGCATGCAGGCTAACCCCGCATATTGCACTATGCGCAGGGTCGTACAGCCGCTCATTTACCTGAGATTTCCTTTATGGGGCTATATCGTACCGTATCGTACTGTACTACACTATACTAAATATACGATGTGTACATATTTAGCTGTAAGTTATTTTTACTTTTTTTTTCAGGTTTTACATTTTAATTGTTTTTCTTCGTATTTTACATTTTTCGTCAATCATAAATTTTGACCTGAAATTAAATTCTTTATTATCGGGCCCTTATGAAATAAATGCTTTGACTCATTTGAATTGTTAGGGTGAAGTAAGGTCATTAAAAAAAGCTTTAATTGATTTAACCGGTAATTATAAGCGGAGTAGAGCTGGAAAAAGGTATAAATACAGAGGTACTACGAAAAGCAAGCCAGTTTGTCAATTCAACGTAAGGTAACACCTTCCCGTCTACAGTTTTAAGTTTTAAATACAGTGTAAAGTTCTGATCACGATATCTAAGATTTTTATCTATTCTCAAATCGGCGACATCAAGTGCAAGCTGTTAGAAAACCAAACAGTGTCTTGTCTTGCCAAAGAGTACAATGTGTCGATAAGAACCATCAATAGATTAACCTCGAATGAAATCTCAGCGCCAAATGATCCATCGTTGACCAGGAAAATTTAAATGAATTTTTCTATTAGGCAAACATGGGAGATTATCAAAAAATTCGAAAAAGGAGCAACTACATCGAGTTTGGCTAAATTTTATAATGTCAATGTAACAATTCGAATCAACAGAATCAAAATTATTCAACAGGAAATATTGAAACGAATTTACAATCTTGAAGAAAATCACCGGAGTTTGAGCAGTAAGAAAATCTGTATTAACGAAAATTATCGAGACAAAGCCCATTACATCAAGCCATTGGAAACCTAACAGATTTCAAGGCTAGTAATAGTTGGTTTGACCGTTTCAAGAAGATTTACAATATCAAATAGCTATTCATACAAGGTGAGAAGTTTTCGTCAGATAATGTAGCTACTGAAAAATTTAAAGTGACTTTGCAGTAGTTTTTGCGTGATGACAGCTACGACGAACACCAAGTGTACAACGCTGACGAGGCAGGACTAAATTGTAGGTCGCTATAAAAAAAAACATTAGCAAGAGGGTATGAAAGGCAAGTTTCAAGTTTCAAGGAGCTAAAGGATAAAGTCACAGTGATGTGCTGCGCCAATGCCACCGGGGCACACAAAATCGCCCTCTTGATTATCGGTAAGTGTAAGAATCCTCTATGTTTTTCAAAAAATGAAGTGAAGATATTACCAGTCAAATACTTGAATAATCAATCAACTTAGATTGACTAACAATTATTCATGGGCTGGTTTTAAGACATGTTCATCCCAGAAGTTCTTCAAAAACATGGCAAACAAAGAAAAGTTTTGCTACTTTTGGACTACGCTTCTTCTTATTCTTCAGTTGAGGATATGAATGAAATCGATGAGTCCATGTAAGTGATGTTTTTGGCACTAAACGTGACGTAATTGATTCAGCTAACGAATCAGGGGCATTCCCTGATTCGAATGATGAGTCATTATTCTCAAGATGAAGCGTATTTTTAGACATAATCTTGTAAAGGAGCTCATCTTGGAGAAAGAGAAAAAAGACTTTATCAATTCAGCAAAAAGCAGTCCATTGAAAATTGCTGCTACCGAGTGTCAAGCTTTTGAAACTTGACAAATAATCGTGATCTGCAGAATACTTGGAACAGCATCTTAAGACGAACTGGTTCATCTAATCAACCATAGTTCACCTTACATGATGTAAAATAGCTGCTAAAATCTGTTCCCGAATTATTCAATAAATGTTCTGCCGTTGTATATAAATTATATTGTATACCTTACTCAATATTTCATGTTATACTGTTAAATGTTGATAGATGTATTTCACCACATACTCGTATATAAAAAGTGGATTTTGAAGGTAAATATTCAAAAGGGTTTTACCAAAAACAAAACTATCATGGAGATTAGAAGATCATGAATTTTTTTAAGTTGTGGAGAGTCGGTAAGTTCGTGGAGTTTAAGATGATTGTTTTTCTTGTCTTGGTTAATGTTTGTTTTCGACCCGGTGGACTAACATTTTTGACAATAAAAATTAACGAAAATTAATGAGTTCAAAAATGTTTATTTTCTTTAATTGTTTCTTCTAATATTTTCGTTCGTTAAGTAGTATTTTAAAATTAGATTTACTAGAATTAGTAGTGCTTTGAAAATTATATATAAGGAATCTTTTCGCTCAGTCGGGCTATTTAAAGTTCAATGGTCAAAGTAAACGGATGTCAACGAACATCAACATGAAATTTCATATTTACGATAGATTTTGTAAAATCACTTAAATTCAGTTTTAATGAAAATTACATAATCATCCCATTACCAGAATATTCCAATCCATTCAAAGTGCGTAAACAT
Source organism: Chouioia cunea (assembly GCA_030064505.1). Classification (NCBI taxonomy): domain Eukaryota; kingdom Metazoa; phylum Arthropoda; class Insecta; order Hymenoptera; family Eulophidae; genus Chouioia; species Chouioia cunea. The sequence goes on from JAOPFQ010000002.1 coordinate 21,066,984, forward strand.
GGACGTCATCGAGAATCTTTGCTTCAGGGTAAGTGGTTTCCTTTAGTGAAAGAAAACGATCGATTATGTGCAACATGTTTGAGATACTGCTATATCAAAGAACCGAATGAAGTTTCTGACTACAATGACAAACATTCAGGGCATACAAATGAAGAATATGGTAGTTATGAAGATTCTATTAATTAGAAAAATGAAGTCAGTTATGACTCAAGTGGCAATGAAGATCAAGATATCTGCCACGTACAGTGTGATCAAGAATTTTTGATGGACGAAATTCATTGTTTGATTTTGTTGAAATCGGAAAAATGCATTCAATAGATATTGAAATGCTTGATTTAACAGAAAAAAATCGATTCATTATCAAATAATTTGAAAAGTTTACTTGTAAGGAAATATAGCTGCGTAAACAGTAATCGAGATGAATTTATAAAAAAAGTGGAGTTTATAAAGACCTGAAAACAGCAACTAACAATTCAGAAAAGATAAATATATATTTTGTACAAACAGCTAAAAAACTTCGTCAACAGGAAGGAATGGTAGACTATCCACTCTCACGATCCAGAACATCTATAATAAGTGAAGAAATAAAAAGTGTTTTTGTCTCCTTTTATTTGCCATATGATATAAGTCGGCGGTGTCTAGGTGCTAATGATACAAAAATAGTATGAAAAGATAATGTAAAGAAAGTTAAAATTAAAGGCGTTTACTTATGTTCAATTTAAAAGGAGTTTGTAGCATATTTGAGAAACACTGTTCTGAAATTGGACTCAAGTTTTGCTTGGGGATTACTTATTTTTGTACATTGCGACCTGATCAGTGTATTTTAGGTAATGAATCTTATGGTGTTCACAATGATAGGATATGTATTCACCACCAAAATCTAAAATTACTAGTAAAAAGCTGTAAAATAACATGGAAGAATTTGACAATCAAGTATGATGAAGAGTTACCTCAAACAGCAAAAAATATTCTAATTAAAATGATGTGTGAAAGACCTGGTGAAGATTGTTTTTTTAAATAAATGATCGAAATATCCTGGATTGATAAATGATTTAGATATGTTTGAGAATTATTAAAGAAAATCCCATAGTTTTCATTCATTGTAAACAATGGGAAACCGTAAACCAAAAAGTGTGATCTTGTAAAGCAGACGCACAATATTAAAGACTATCTTAACTCTCTGGTGGTATAGTTTAAATATAAATTATTACAACATGACTTTATTACCAAAAGTCAAAGTGATTATATAAAAACTCGTCGGCATAATTATGATTATTTATAATTATACAACTATATATCAAGATCAGGTATAAGCAAATCATTGGAACGGCATACAAATTCATCCATTTCTAATTTACATGAAAAGGAAAGAAAAAACTGAAGAAGACAACTTCATCGTATTTTTGGAAAGTAAGAAATATGACGTAAATGCTGTGATATTGTTTCGTAAACAATTAATTAATTATATAAAAAATAGATACGAGAACAAGGTTAAAAAAGTGATTTATGTATCTGATGGAGTTGCAAATCAATACAAGAATAAATCAGATTACAATATTAATAAACCACCAAATAAATGTACTTAAATGTTTCAGTATAATTTCTTGTAACTTTTGAAACTTGTATTTATTTAACTTTTATGTTAAATTATTATAGTTAATTTATGAACACGTTTATCAGATGGAGTAAAATAATTTTTATATTAGATAATAGGAAAAATAGTAAGGTGTGGGAGATCATCAAGATGAAACATCATAGAATAGTAAAACAACTACACATGTCAGCATGACGTAACTATCTTTAGTGAAAAGTCAATATACGATGTAAAGATGAAACGTAGCAAACCGATCTTGTAGAGATTCTCAGTTACTCAAAAGAGGGCAAAGGCTTTCGTTATCTCTTGACTATTATCGATATATTTTCAAAATATGTTTGATTAGTTCCTTTAAATAAAGAAAGAATATAAATGTCGCTAATGAAATGAAATATTTAAGTTGATTAAGTTAACCAGTTTGGTTATCTCTTCAAATGTGGTCCCATAAGATTATCTGGAATTCATAATTAAACTTGAGTGATTTAAGTGTCTCTTTCCCTTATCTTGTTAACTAAGTAATGCTGGTTTTCATGCAATTGATGATAGTTCTTAGGAACCCGATCGAAGAGAATCATTCAAACTTTATTCAACATTTTGCCTTAGAGAAGGAGAATTTCGTGTATTAATAAACAAGGAGGATGATAGTTGGTTCTTGGTAGTTTCAAGGTAGTTGATTCTTACGACAGAATGATTTTCAAAATAGCTTCGTTTTATATATCTTAATACACTGCACTGCTTTTCGAGGCTCCAGAACACCGCCCCCTCCCCCCTTCCTCGTCAATCATCTCCCGTCTCTTTTTAATCCCTCCAATCTTCAAATTAAACTTTCGCTTTGTGTAGAGCACATGTACTACAATGATTTTATAGAGCAAGTCCATTATGCGATTCGTCATTTGTATGCATTTCTACAATAGTGCAGATAATATAATTTTGTTTAGCCCAATAATGTATCATTGAAAACCCTCGCGGTCACGGGCGAGCTGCTCCCACTTTCCTTTTTTGTGATGCTAGTCTTCATCGGGGAGGCGATAAATGCAAACCTTTTTTTTTGGAACGATTGTGAAAAGAAACATCTTATATGCTAAAGTTATAAACAAAATCACATCGAATACTCAAGAAAGACAAGTAACAGAAGTAACCATAAAACAACTTCAAAATAATAGTCGGCAAATAATGTCATTAACAAGCTAAAAAACATGATTGAACAACTTATATCGAAAATGGAAATTCTGTTTAACTTACTCACAAATCTTATAAATAAGATAGTAAAATAAAAAATTCATTAAAAATGGTAATATGGAATACAAACGGTTTTTATCAAAGACAACTGGAACTCAAATATTTCCTAATTCAAGAAGACATTGACGTTATTCAAATTTCAGAAACTGCAACACGATAACTCTAACTCTATTAGAGGAGGGAAAACTTACCTTTGGTATCAAGGGAAGGCACCTTAAATTGCGCTGAAATTATGATTCGCAAATACTAAAACGACGCAATAAACAAATAAAGGGAAGGTAAGAAGTGCACTTAAGGCCTGACAGGCGTCAGTAGACCGATGACCTTGAAAGGTCAAGGACAGGTGAATGGGCTGGCATCAAAATATTAAGACGCGTGTAATAGTAAAAAAAAAGTTTATTGGCGGCTACTCAAAATCAAAAAGCAATAAGCGCGTGAACAGAAAAAAGGAAAATAAATACAACGGCGAAACGGCGACAATTAGCTTTAGCGCAATAAAATAAATATAACGGCCGTCGTGAGGCTCCGGCTATTTAGCCAAGAGGTCCAAACGAAGCCCAACGCATGCAATTAATAACAAAAAAAAGGGGAAAACAACTAAAATAAATGCACGGAGGGAGAGAGAGAGAGAGAGAAAATAGGGCCACTCACCAATTCTGCCACCCTGCACAAAACCAAGAAAAGAAACAAAACTGCCACACACAAAACCCGCGACACTCTTCACCGAGAAAACTTTTATAACAGTCCTCGTCTGTGGCTAAAGATATACTAATTCGGTGAGTGTCACCTACCTCTCTCTCTCCCTTCGCAACGCCAAAGTGAACTATTTTTCCGAGGTCGTTGACCTCGGAAACATAAACATGCTCTAATGGCGGGTTGTTAATATTGACGAGCTCCGTCACAAAACTTATTTCACAAATAAGCATATGCTTAAAATTTCATCTTCAGTATACTCCACTTCAAACTATTGTATTAAGAAAGAATCTTATTTTTAATACTTTTGACGACAAATTTATTGTCGGAAGTCATTTTAATATTAAATATCCGTGGTGAGGCTTTAGATCAAATACTCCAACTCTAAGAGGTAACTAACTATATGAGGAAATAAAAAATAATCGCTGCTCCCCAATGTTGACTGGTGAAACAAGATATTGGCCAACAGATTTAAGCAAACTGTCATATCTTATTGACATCACTATAATAAAAAGTATCAAACCTTCACACTTCGTGTCGGTTTTTGTTTAAATCTAAAGTTTTTTGTAGAAAACTTTTATAACAGTCCTCGTCTGTGGCTAAAGATATACTAATTCGGTGAGTGTCACCTACCTCTCTCTCTCCCTTCGCAACGCCAAAGTGAACTATTTTTCCGAGGTCGTTGACCTCGGAAACATAAACATGCTCTAATCTCGGAAACATAAACATGCTCTAACGGTAAATCACTAACTCGTTATAATAAATTTAAATGTTAAATTAACCAAAAAAGAATCTTCTATAATGCTATCAAACTATTTCAAAATTCCAGAAATCATCAAAAACAAGATTCACAGTAAGATTTTTTTAAATCTCCAAAGAAAATTGAACAAAGCATCGTAGATTTTAACGAACTAACTAAATAGGCATACAACGTATCAACAAAGCCAGTTAATAAAAAAAGTATCTACAATGTCTCGAAAACAGTTTCCAACAAAATCCAAGAAAGTAGGAAACTTATAAAAATATGATAAACTACTAGACTTACTCAATACAAGGCCGAATTGGATAGATAGATCAAGGAACGTAAATTCTACTCCTTACCAAAGGTATGAATTATTTACTATGGAAAACTTCAAAGAAATTTGAAAAAAACCTCAACAGTTTATTCCCTCTACTCACCAGCTCTTTGGAAGCTGAATTAAAACCAACGAGCAAATATCCAGTGTTTATAAATCATCTCAGCAACGTGTTTACGCCTAACCCAAAAAACGTCACTGAACAAGATGAAATTAAACAATTAAATCGTCTTACCGTTCAGAAGAACAATCTAATTAAAGTAACTAAACTTACAAAAGTTGTAAATATCCTTAAAAAAATAAAAAATAAGAAAGCACCCGATATAGCTAATATTACAATTAGGATGATTAGATGATTTAGTTCTGCCCCGCTGTAGTTATAGGCATTCAGTAAACCTTTGACAATATCTGGCATCAAGAACTTTTATTGCGAAAAACTCGATTTCCTGCGAATTTATTTAAGCTTCTGGACTTACCACATAACAAACAGATCTTTTTGTATTAAAATCGATAACACAGTCATAAAAAGTTTTCTAATTCTTACAGTTTTATTCATAAAATTATTGAAAATACACTAAATAAAAACAGAAACTTGTAAATTGTATTCATTATATGTATTAACTATTTATATATGAAGATTCGCCTTACAAAACACTTTGTGCTTAAACGGTTTGCGTAAATGTATGTACATAATACACATTTTAGAAGAGAAAGTAATGATAACGTATAGTTAAATACATATAGTATAGTACGGAACAGTAGACAGTCTAGCAAGGACGATTCCAGATAAGCGAGCGGCAGCATACGGCTCTACGCCTAGTGCAATATAGCAGGTCAGCCTGTGGGCAGAGTGGCAGGTTGGACAGTATGGCAGAATGCAGTGTGGTAGGTTATATTGTACTTTTCATTTGTTTTCGAAACGTATACCATCAAATTTCAGTTCATTTACGTAGACTACGTATTGATTTACTCTAGAGTCAACGAATTTTCAATAGCTAGATAAATACATGATAGTACTGTTCATTTGAAATATTCATTGTCTATATTTTGAACATTGACGTATGTTCTTTTACTTGCCATACATAATGGTAATGGAATATATGAGACAGGTTTAAGAGGATTGTCTTTATTTATGTTGATGGTAAGACCAACGATCGTTAAAACTAATCAATCAAAATAGCAATTATTTTGAATTTGGAATGAAATATCCACCTTATAATCAAATTGTTGACGTAAATAACGAAGGTGGAATACAGCAATAAAACTGTTAAGGCTTTCAAATCTGACATATTCAAGATAAATTTTGAAATTATTGTTTAAAAATTTTTTTCGTAACATTTCAATTGTATTTTAGAAACATTTCATGGAATATTCAGAACGATTCTTCTTTAATTGTACAATATTTGTGAAACAATGTAAATATATTTTAGGGAAGATTTCTTGAGAATATGTTGAAACAATTTTATATATATTTCTAACCATGACAATATAATAAGTATATACAACAACATTTATGGAATCTGTATAAGTTTTGAAAAACTTACCAGGAATATTTTATGAATTCTTTCGGAGTGGTTTTTGTCACAAACATTTCCATATTTCAGATATATTTTTTCTAATGTTCCAGCAACATTTCCAATCATTCATAAAATATTTCGAAATTAGTTATAAATATTTCATGTCCTGTGGGAATAGATTATGTTCGAATTCACATGCAATCAACTTAATTAAGTTAAAAACTACTGTACTTAATTGAATATTTAATGAGACTACACTAGGATTGTGATTTAAGATCCAGAATTTGGACAGCTGATGGTAATATATCATTGAGTTAAAAGTGATTTTATTCATGTAATCACAGATGTAGAGCCATCATTTATGTAAATATTTGAACCTTCACACACACACACACACATATATATATTATTATTTCAAGTTGAGTTTTTACTTATTAATTTGCCTTCAAATAAATTTTGTTCAAATGTTAATCAATAAGTAATTTTACACCTACAATTTTATGCATGAAAAATTTCTAGTTTTCACCATGATGTACTGACTGAGCAACTCGGATAATTAGATAATATATTTCTTGTTGAAGTTTATGGTCATGAACAATTTTTCCGATTTATACTCCTACTAATGCTTTATTTTATTGCAGTCTATTATGAAATAATGGAAATCTATAAGGATAAATACTTGATTGAGTACAACATTTGAAATTTTCCAATGCATTAATTTCTAATTCTGAGTTAGAAACTTTATTTATGCAGTATATTCCTTGTTACGGTCATAAAAACCCAATGAACTTGGACTCATCAAATTGTTAAATCAGCTAACTTGATCGAATTAAGTTCTTATAACAAGTGAATTATTCAAATTATTTTATAAACGTGCATAATTTAAGCTTTATTAAAATTGATGCTATTAGGTGACGTTTTTTAAATACGATTACAACTTAATGTTAACATTTTAATTCTTTAAAATTGCGTTGGGCTTTGATCATAAGTGCTATGACTCTCCTGCACTTAAACCAAGATGTATTTAGGCTTACATTGACTTTGCATGTTTACAAGCTAATAGCAAAGCACTGAGAATAAGGGCGTCCAATGGTATCTGAGGTTATATTACTACTAATAGATGACTTTTAGTTAAAGGCTGGACCGCTGGACGCTGAAAACAAAACAATTTCTATTAGTTAAATTATTTATTAAAAATTAATTTCTATTTTAATATATAATAATAAAATATTAAATAATAAACAAATTATTAATAGAATAAAAAGTAGCTAATAATTAAAAATATTTTTAACAAATGATATCAACTCCTAAAGTTTCCAAGGCTCTTTTCAAATATTATTGTAAAAAATTTATTTAGCGAGTATACGGGATGTAATTAAGCGGCACACGACGCATGCGTAGTAAGTCGTCTATGCTGTAGTAAAAACAATAATTTTATTTTGATTACAAAACTAGAACCGTTTTACACCGAATACAATTTTTTCTTGAATAATAGAAACTAGTTCAATCAATTAGAGTTCTCGGATCTTAATAACAGGTAAAAGTGATATATTTTTTTGAAAATTGATCAGCACAAATAAGTTTGTTAACAATAACTCCGCAACTAAGAGACGCCGTATTCTTTTTAACAATGGATTCGTAACGAGCACATTAAGCTGAAATTTTTATTATATTGCTTGTTAGGATTTGTTATATAAGTGTGCTGGAATCACGGAGGGTTCAATGTAATAGTTGAAAGTCAATATACAAATAAACATTTCTTTAATTTTATTTGAGGATCGCTAATGACGAACACAAATTTCATTTTTAACTACATATTACATACTTTTTTCTGGATGCCTTTAGTTCATGAGACAAATTAATTATTAACTTATAAATAATTTTGTTATACTTCAAATTCTAATTTTCTAACCTAATTTGAATTTGTATGATAGAATCAAGAATACATAGAACTAATATTTTTGAGGACACGGTTGTAGACGAACTGATAAATGATATTCATGACAATACCATCGAATAAAATCAATAAAATTAAATATAGACTCTTATAGAATGTCATTTCTGCGATAAAGAATGTCTAGTCCAGAAAAATATATTAGATGACTCTTGTTTAAATCTGGCAGGCTTTAGATTTGTCAAGTAATTTTTAGTAACCGCTCGAACCAAAAGAAAGGTCTTAAAAATAGAAGGAAGATATGAGGATTACTTTAGCACAAAAATCATTTATTTCCTAAAAATAATGTAGTTAACTTCAACTTAATATGTATTACCTAAAAATAAAGTTTAAATAATTTGAATTCCTCAAAAAATGTAATAAAGCGAAACTAACGGGATTTCGGAAAATGTATACCCCTCGTACAAAAATTTTCGATATTAAATATACAAAAGCTACCTTTTTCTAATTGGTACTATTCAAAAATTCTTATTTTTTAACTTGTACTCCTATAGAGCCTTCAAATATTATGATTTTTTAGACTAACCCAATTATTCAAATCATCGTATTTTCTGCGTATTTGTAGCTGAAAATCTTGATTATGGCACGAAAAAATTCGATTTTCATGAAAACGTAGAAATATTTATTCAACATAAAAATAAATGATTTTTTGAAAGACTTTCTTTTTACGGAAGATTAAATAATCATATTTTATTTTGAATGATAGAATATGGTTTAGTTTAACTAAACGTTCAATAATTATATAAAATGACTATAAACCGAGTTTTACAACTGATTGCTATTTTACTTAATTTTAATGTTCTTAATATTAATAACTAGATCAATTTCTTGTTGCATTTTGTTTTAAATTAATAAATAATTATTTAAGAAGTCCCTACAATTTTATACAATAAAAGTGGATGCCAATTCTCGGTTAATATCGGGTTTTATTTAATTGAGTAAACCGATAGTAATAAATGTTTAATTAATTTTTCGATAAATTCTTATCTCATTGTACGTTTTATTATTCTAGTTAGTAAAATCTGAATATTCATAAACTTATTTAATTTTTTACTCGAATTTTTTAGTATTTGCCACTATAGTTATAAGCTTCATTTTGATCTTTGCTATAGCAGTATTTCAAGCGTATTATACGTAATCGATAATTTCACCAAAGGAAACCAAGTCCTGAAGTTGTAAAGCAACAAAAACCAAAAATTGTTAAAAATATGTTGTATATATTTGTCATACATGCTTTTAATTTATTAATTTCATATTTTATCAGAAATATGACATAAAACGGTTTCTTTTTGTTTTTCTAAATGAAATTTACACAAAAAGAAACCGTTAAAATAGAAACAATACACAGAAAATCCCGGGGAATGTCGAAACATGTGTCGGAAGAAAGATCGGTTTATCAGCGCATCTCTTCAAATGTCCTGAGTATCTCAGTTGCGCAGTGCTGAGTCGCCGTGGTTCAGCTCGTTTCGGTTTGGTTCGGTTTGTCCATTCCTCCTGCCCTTCCTTTTTTAGTATTTTACCATGTAATGCTTTTGAACGTGGTCGCCTACATCGTCCTAGTAGAATATGGTGCGCGACCAACAATATCCTTTAGATATCTTCTTATAAATCTCTGCTCGGTACTGTATATTTAGTTATATATATGTATATAATACGCTTGTGAAAGGAATTTTAACAATCAATAAACAAAAAAATTTCACGTCCGTTAGTTACCGAGTTATTATTAAAAAAATTGTTTGTGCTGGATGATTTTCAAAAATTGTTTTTTTTTTAAACTACTGCTTCTGTTGAATAATGCACAACTCTAATCGTTTGCGCCTATTTAGATTATACGGATAAATTTCTAATCGATGCAAAAAATGATTATTTTTATGCTGTATGACTAACTACGTTATATTGAATAGTAATAATATAATAATACATAATGTGTAAAATTTTGCTCAAGCTCACGATACATGTTTGAACTAAGCAGTGCTTTGCGTTTTTAGATCGACATAAGGATTCATTCTGGTCATGCAATAATTTGCCATCTTTTTTATCATATTCTGCGGAAAAAGGAAACAAATACAATTTTATATCACTCCTAGTTGCTCGTAGAAGGGAAGAATAAAAACCAGTAGCTTGCAGTGTAGAGTTCAGTTCAGTTATTGATGCAAACGAGCACTCTTATCAGACAACCTAAATAATACCTCCTCTGCAAAATCAACATTTTTAATTTAAACTGAAACTGTTGGTAGGTAAAATGAATATCACCTTATCAATCTGTATTAGTACTAGGACCTGCTGCATCTTCAAGCCCTAATCTGTGAGCTTCCAAAGCGGCAGTTCCCAGCTTAACAGTATTACACAATACCTTGAAAAAAAAATACAATAAACCACTGAGAATTGCAATGAATTGCATTAGAATTGAAATAGTGAAAGAATATTATCTGTTTGTAAAAGAGGTATTATTGTTTAGAATAACTTTTCCAGATTTATCTTCATCCAAAGGCTTGTACTCGGACAAAAGAAAGCTATAGCAGTTTCTCCAACTGATTTTATTGATTTATATTGTAAGACTTAGATAATAAAATCTGTTCTATGTAATGATAACTTATCAGTTGTTGTACATATTAATCTACTCGTACTAATGGCCCATGTGCCACGTGTGGCTCGAGCTCTGCTGACATTATTGGAGCTGCACCTTTTTATTTCTATGCTCGATTTCTATACGTCTCTCCCGTCGAAAATGGTATCATTTGTTTTGCCACTTGTATATAGAAATGAGATAAAAACGGTGTACAACTAACTGCCTACGCCATTTGATTACTCTATAAAACAAAACTCTAGCAGTTATCGCATTAACGGCAGTATATTGTTGAATAAAAACAGGTAAATAAAGATAATTACGGCTGACGTTGCTGTTATTAGCTGCATGTGCAGTATTCCGTAGTTAGTTATACAGCATAGAAATGATAATTTAAATATTATTATGAAACCGTATCCGTTTCACATCAATTAGAATTTTTTCCGTATAATTCAAATTGGCGTTGTCCATTTTTCGAAAGAAGCAACAATTTAAAAGAAAAAAATGTCTGAAAATATCCAGCACAAACAAGTTTTTTTAAGAATAACTTGGCAAGTAAAAGACGCGGCATTTTTTTGGATTTAATATATAACCGATTTGTAACTCGCACTTTCTGAGAAAATTCCTTTTATAGGTATGTTAGGTCACGGAAACGTACACTCAACGGAACTTAATTCGCGACCCCCGAAATTCAAAATGGCGTTTCATCTACGTCGATTGGGAATCACTGGCACGAATCGAGTTTAGATACAAGTTTCTTTCTCGCGAGTTGTGTGGTTAACGCTTGAAGCAAGCGCTGTCACGATTGTATTTAGTTGGCAATGCAATTAAATAGAAAATCCAAGGATTATGCACTTTCATCACCTCATACTGTCAGATAAGTTAATTTCAATTATTTCTTGCTTAATTATTCTTGTACTATGATAAGTCATTTATTTTGTGTTTTATTTATTTTTAGATTAGGGCTCCTCACTAATAAACTTTTATATGGCTGATGAATCTGATGTTGCTCAAAAATGCAAAGCATTAGAAAAGTACATTAAACGTTATAAAGATTCATTTATTGCAATAGAAAAGGTATGTATCATAAAATATTAGATTTTACTCGTATAAATTACCAATTTAAGACTAAGATTCATCTATCATTATACTTATGTGTGCTAAACCCGTAATAGCAGTTGTTCATGGAGCGTGCATAGGAGGAGCTGTAAATATGATTTATACGATTTTTGCTCGCTAGTTGTATGGTTCATGTTTGAAGTTGGATCTGTTGTGATGGTTTTGATTTGGCAATGCAATTAAATAGTTGTTGGAAACAAAAAGAAATGTTGATGGATTGCATTTAAAGCCAATATGTATCAGATCAGTATATAAGATAATGCAGATTTATCATCTGAATTTAATGCATTAGCATCAGCATCAGCATCAGCATTAGCATTGCAGGATAAACCACCAATATTTTCAAAGCTGTGATAAAATCCTCAAGATCAAATTTATATTTTATATGTTAATAATTGTATTTATTTATTAATAAAATTATTCTTTGACACTTTTGTGAAGGGTACATTTTTCTGTAGGTAACCTTACTATTTTTAATAAAAAAACTTTCATTTTTATAAAAAGTCTTCAAATTTTTCTTTTACAAACACCCAAATACTTTTCGAAGTCGAAAAATTCGTAACAGAACCAACTTGTAAAGCTTCTGGTGCTAATATTTTTTGACCAGTGTAAACAAGTTCTCTAACTAGACTATGAGAACGAATAATTTTTGGTAATCTTTGCAAAGAACCCACATCAGCAGCCATGCCCATATCAACTTCTTTTATTTAAAACCAAGCATTCGTTGAACAAATCATATCTACAGCTTCTCCTATGCAAGCTCCATGAACAGCTGCTATCACGGGTTTAGCACACTTAAGTATAAATATTAATGAATCTTAGTCTTAAATTGGTAATTTATACGACTAAAATTTAATATTTTATTATATATACCTTTTCTATTGCAATAAATAAATCTTTATAACGTTTAATGTACTTTTCTAATGCTTTGCATTTTTGAGCAACATCAGATTCATCAGCCATATAAAAATTTCATAGCATCCATTTAATCGATTCCTAAATACAAATTTATAGAATAAAATAAAATAGATTGTTATACTAAATTATAAACTTATCATGAATTACCTGCACAAAAAAATTTATCTTGGTTTTGACTCCAACTTATACCGACAAAATCGTCTGAGTATAAATAAACTATTCGTAATAAGTTTATTAGTCAGGAGCCCTGATCTAAAAATAAATGAAACACAAAGTAAATGCTTATAGTAAAAGAATAATTGAGCAAGAAATAATTGAAATTAACTTATCTGACAGTACGAGGTGATGAAGGTGCATGATCCTTGTATTTTCTATTTAATTGCATTGCCAACTAAATACAATTGGGACAGCGCTTGCATCAAGCATTAACCACACAACTTGCGAGAAAGAAACTTGTATCTAAGCTCGATTCGTGACAGTGATGCTCAATCGACGGAGATGAAACGCCATTTTGAATCTCGGGGGTCGCGAATTAAGTTCCGTTGAGTGTAGGATAGCGCAAGTCAGATGGCAGCGCCAACTGATGGTTGGATAACCCACATGACTTGTCGCTTCCCTAGCAGCTTAAGAAGATCTAACCTTCCATGAGCGTTTATATTCGTTGATAATACTTAAAGCTACTTTTATTTTGGTGCTTTTATTGTATTTTATAATTTATATTTTATAATTATATTTATCTTGTAATTTATAATATACATACCAAACTATTTGAGAAAAAAATAACAGTTAACATAAAAATGAACCACGCTAAAGTTTCAGATTTGATATCTAAATTAAATTTTAGAATATCCCCTAAAGCACGTAATCTCAAAAATAGTAATGGACCTCAAGGAAGAATTTTGAAATTACAAAAGTCATTGACTGCACTTTTAAAATATGAAAGAATAGAGATGAACTACAACCGGGCTGATGAAACAAGAGGTTACGTTGATCTGGTTAGTCAATGTAATATAAATATTTATTGAGCTCCCAATCACATTTAGTAGTTCAAAAATGGTTTTAAAATTTATTTTTAACTTTTTTAAATCTGAATTATATACAAACATATGTGGTGCTATAATATAACTTGAATTAAGTTGATTAAATTAGGAATATTTTTTGTTATCTTTTCTATTATGATTTACAAAGTACAGAGATGTATTTTTAATATTAGACATGTACATTCATGATGTAAGGATAGCATGAAATAATCATTACAAATAAATTTGGTCAGTTCAGTAATCAATAGTTATTTTTTGACTATTAAATTTTAGTCTTCTCATTTTTAATTTTTCTATATCTTATATTTATAGATTTAAGAATTTTAAATATATTTAAGTGATATATTTTAACAATTTCTAACAACAATTGATATTTAGAGCATTAGAAATTTGTATAGAACTTTTAATAATAATTTTATGAAACTAGTATTTAATACATGGAATTAAAATTGAAAGAGAATTAAATGTGATAAACATATATTTTTCTTTAAGATAAACAATAATATGGCATTTTTGTTGTACAAATTCAACATGGAAATCAACTGTCATTATATAATAGATAGTATATAGTTTAATTTGAGATTTTGTTTTATATATACGAAATGTTCATGGATTTATTGCAGTCACTTGTAACATACATATTTTATTGTTTTATTCTTTTATATTAAAAGGAAGAAATTAACCTTAATTGTGTCAATAGTAAAATTGTAATAATAAATATACGTATTTATACAAATATAAACATAATGGACTTTTGAGAAATTAAATAATTTCAAACAATGAAAATACGGAAAAGGTGAAAATTCAGCTTTATTTTATTACTGTACATCTAGTTTTAGGGCTAGTAGTCTAAAATTAGAATACATTATTACATGTAGAAAGGTGTTGCAAAAAAAAAAAGTGATATATAGATTTTAAGATGGTTAATTCATTTATGATATAATATAATATAATATTCCTTTCTAAATAAAATTGATACAAATAAATAAAATAGTTATAAAATCCAAATTTTCAAGAAAACGAAAACATTTTTCAAGCTGTGTAGTAGAATCCTTTTATAAAAGTCAAGCGAGATATTAATTAATAATACTAGAATACTAAGTAATATAGTTAAGTAAACTTGGGTTTTATTAATCACTTAATAATTTAATGGATATTTTTAATTTCTAAAACTTTAAATTTGATTACTTTTTATATGTCGTCATTATACAGTTAGTATATATATACTGTTATAATGATTGTTAACAGTAACGCAAATAATGTATGTAACAGACATGATAATGAAAAATGTGAAATAATGACAAAACATATAATCTTGTGAAGAAAGATAGAATATGTGATAATTATCTATTCAATATCATTAATCACATTAATTGAACTAAACTATTAATCTGACTTATTGAAACATCAGTATATGACCTGTAAAAGGGGGAAAAGAAATCTATGAGTGTCAAAAATATGTTTTTTGATGATATTTAGACTATGTTTAAGAATCTAATACTATAAACTAATTTTTATTTGTAAGACTGGTGACATCATATAAAAGAGCGACTTTTGATTTTTTAAATGTATTGTCAATATTTATTGATATTATTCTTTTTAGACAGAGATATTATATATTGAATAAAAGCAATTATCTCAATAAGAATTGATGACATATGCTAGATAATAAGTTAGGTGAGTAATTATGCCACATGTGAAACATGCTAGGAGGATGTGTTAAATCTTTGTTTTTAATTACTTCGTTGTTATTTTTCGCGAGATTAATTTTTATTTGAAAATGGGAATATGCATACAAGAGTCTAATTTTAGAGTGAGTTTGAGTAACATGCACTAACATTGGTCCGATTGAAAGATTGGATCGACATCATATGTCAAGACATTGGCACCGAAGAGCCGCTATCCCAACATTCACCCAATATGCACATTGTCGCAGCAGATCGTTATGATTTCACTTTAACGGTTCGTGTGTAATCTCTCTGGACTTCACTCAAAAAAACAACATGTTGAACGTCAACAACTAGCTCAGCGTGTTGGCCAGAACTCTCTTTTGACGTCGAATGATGAGAAGCCGGGAATTTTCGCGTGCGCCAGCTTTTGTATTGCGACAAAAGTGTTTTTGCAAACTGTATATGTATAATAAATTTCGGAGATTGCCAGATAAAATGATTTAAGATCACAGTCGCATTTTGCAACTTTTACGATCTTTATTCTATCGAACGATTCATACAAATTGATATGATTGCTGTGACATTTGTAAAGCGTTGTGATGAATGCTCTGCTCAAATCTAGTTCTTTAAAACATTATATTTAAATTAAAATAACTGTCGCCGACATTTAGTTTTTCTTTTTTTTATTTTATTTTGATTTTGTTTGCTCCTTGCGTTTCCTTTTCTTTTCTTTTTCTTTTGGTTAATAAATTTTTCTTTCTTTTGTAATCGTGCGTTGGTTATTCAACGCCTTGCCTGCTCATCATTCCTTGACCTACTAAGGTCATCAATTACCTGGCTAACGTTAGGCCATTTCGCGCCTCTTACTTTCCCCTTTTTCGTTTTTTTATTGAGGTTTCCGTAGATTTCAATGCGACTGAGGGAGCTTTCCCTTAGAATGAAGATAAGTTTTCCCTCTTCTCCCCTGTAGCGAATAATTCGCGTTGCAGATTTTAAATATGATAACAAGATTAACAATGATCAAAAATGCATTATAAATGGTCAAGAAAATTAAATTTATGATGAATAAATTGCAAGTTCCAGTAATGTTTTTCAGGTATAAATATATCCTTTATACGACACAACCAAATAATTATACAAAAAATATTATTATTTTAAAATATTTCTTTACTTTACTTTAACTTTACTGCGAGTTAATTCGGACAGCGGAAAGTGAATGCAAGAAAAAGAATCTGTACATACATAATACCCAATGTTGTTATTATTTAAACAAAATATTTGATTATTAAAGGCCTTTAATATTTTAAAAGGACCGAAAAAACAGGAAATTATTAATTTGTTTGATGAAATATAACCGAAAAAAACTTAAAAATATTGTATTTGTATTCAACTTATCTAAATTTTCGAGCCGTCATTTTCATATTGACGTATTATATTTTTGAAAATACCCAACGATGTTATTTTAGATAACTAAAAAGTCCATAATTTGTCACTTTTGAAATATTCCTCATAATCGTTTTGGAATTCAAAAAGTAAATGTTTGACAAAAAAACCATTAAAAATGGACATTTGTTTCGAAAAATCAGTTCTTTGGTTCACGAGATAGGTATTGAAGGCAACATTCGAAAGAATACATTCAAAAGAATTAAAAAAATATTTGCAGAAAACCCGAAAGCCTCTGAATTGTCGAAAGTACAACACTAGTTTTCTTCTAGCTTGAATAGAGAAAGTAATATAACGCTGAACGGAGAAAAAAATAATCTCAAAAATAATAATGTCATTAAATTTAATACCTTTATAGGCACACAAATTTTAAAGACAATTATTAGATCAAACTGCATTATAGGGCTATTTTTATTTGTGCGATAGAGTATGAAAAACCTTATTTCTTCAAAGTCCCTTTTCCGCACATCAGGGCTTTCAGCTGCAAATATATTATAAATACTATTATATCTTATGTAACTAACTGCTTGAATTATTGATAATACTTTTTCAGCTAATATCCAAAGCTATTCAGCATGGGTCTCAAGATAAAATAACAATGGAGTTAGCTAACTTTTGGATTTTAGAGAAACAGTTGGTTTACAAACTTTTCGATCTTTTGGCGCAGCGATTTCAAGGATACAACTCGCCTTATACGAATTTTTATATTTCACCTAGAGATTATCCAGGAATGTATTACAAAAGAGCGATCTTAGAATTAAAAGGTAATAAAATTGTCATCATAAAGTATTTACAGTATAACAATTAGAGTATAGGCCTAGGTGCGCTCAAAGCTGCACAGATTCTGTAAGGATCTCGAGAAAAAATACAATACAGTACAGTACTCTGGACAGTAATTAAAACAGAATGTTCATCTGTGGTTTCATCGATCACGAGGACCATACACCATGCCTTACCTATCTACCCCCGCTCACCAATGTCGAGGGAGCGGACTTGTATAAATTACGAGCCTGCTGGACGTAGTAGACCCATTTCATGCGATTTCTTGCATGAACTGGAGCTACCGCAGGAGAATTGATTTCGCTACATCCGTTCGTGGAGCTATCATGTTTTCTCTGGACCGAATGTACCCGCGGGGAACCACGTGGAAGCGCAACGCCTAGGTACCGACCTGTACCTACACTGACCCTGTGAATTAAAAGTGGTTAGAATTTTCTACTCGCACTCGCATTCTTTTCACTCTTCGTTTCGACCTTCGCCCTGTTTCGCGTTTTTACTAAGGCGCCTCGTGCATACTTCGGTGTTATTTTTGGTGCGCTTATGTGTATTCGCGTAAGCACTCGTTTTTACATTCCAACTCATTCTCGCTCTCTCTCTCGGATATCAGTTTTTACCTGAAGTTCCAGCGTACTATCGCGCCTAGGTTATCCCGCTGTGTCGCCACTATGGTTACTCGGTCGATCTCGATGTCCTTTCCTAATTTTACGTTACGAAGGGTCGATCGCTGCTTGAGCTGGAAATCAAACAGTATATCTCTAGCTATCACGTCGTACGACTTCGTTCTATATGCTTTGGTAACTGCATTCAAAGCTAGTCTGTGCACGGATATAAGTGTCTCACTATCCTTCTCGTTTGTTAAGTCCTCCCATACTCCAACCGCGTAGGCGATCATTGGAGCGGACACCCCGCAGTGGAGGGTGAGGAGGGTCCGCGAGCTGTCGCCTATTTTGCTGCCTATCTTTCCTAACGTGAGCTAATTTTGTGAGGGGAACCGCGTTTCTAGTCGTCAGCTGATAGATTCTCTCTGTTTTTGTTTCCGACAGTTCTAATTTTGCCAATTTGCATTTCTCTACCAGGGCATCCACCACTCGCTGGCCTAACACCCTAAGGTCTTCCCTACTTTTCGCTTTCATAACAGCGGAGACGTCGTCGGCGTAGACCGAGAAATTCTCCCCTATTATCTTCCTAATAGTTCTGATTATCGAAGCGAACTCTATTATTCACCCAATCGGTCCGAAGACCGATCCCTGTGCGCACCCTCGCGTGGACTGTTTGACATCCTCCCCCGGCCCTGCTTCTATCCTACGTGAACGTTATCATGCGATCCTAAAAATAGTGGTTGAAAACCCGGTACACGTTCTTGGGGCACTCGAATTCTTTGAGACCATTTAATATGTAGTCTCGCCAGATTGAATCGAACGTACGTTTTACGTCGAAATTGACTGCCTCCACGTATTCCGTTAGAAAAAGTTTATGGAACAAAAATGTCTTAAAATTGATCATAGAACACCCTTAAATTTTTTCAGAATTTTTGGAGAACATTTTTGAGTTTTAACATTTTTGTTCCATAAAATTTCTGTCTAAACTCAATAATTTCCACACAAAAAATGAGTTATGTTTTTTATCTTTTCCCGATTTGGCCGCCATTTTGTTGGAAGGAGTGGTTCAAAAGTTCCACCAAAATTCCCTGAGATACTTTAATAGTCGTGATCACCTCTGATCATATTTATATTATGATTCCTTCACGGTAACATTGCTAAAAAATATTGCAAATTTGATATTGTGAAAAAATTTTCAGGTTTTTTTTTTGTTTAATAGGCTATAACTTTTTTATTACGCAGGCAATCACAATTTTGAGCCCAGATTCTGAAAGGAAATTAAATTTCACGTCGATATGCGTGTTTGCAAAATTTTTCTAAGGCATATAACTATGGAAAAACTCGCGTCGAAAATCTACAAAAAAATCAGGCCTTTTGATCGTTAATGGATTCTTTGGATAAAATACTCGAAATTTAGCTTCTTTACACAATCTTTAGGGTTTTAAGACCTTATTCAAATGGAAAAGACTCGTTTATCTCAAATACGGTATATTAAATATTGTAAATAATACACAAGAGCATCTATACGGTATTATTAATTCTTAGGAAACTTGCAAGAATATCACAAATCATAAACAAATATATGCCATATATCTTTTTTACAACCATAAAGTAAAATATTTACAAGGAAAGGTACAATTCTCTCGATTGTGGGTTTTACAGATATTTATTCAGTAGCTTCCATTTACATTGAAACGAAAACATTCTATAGGGTTTGGTTATGGCTTCATGAATATTTAATAAGTGCAAATAGACACATTCATTTAGAACTTGAATTGTTTGAATGTTTTATTATAAATGAATAATTTTCAATTTTTATGAGATTAGCTCATAAAACAAAATTAACAAAAAGAATATTGTAATTATTTTTAATACAAATTGCGATCCAACACAAATTTTTGGAATATAAAATATTTTAATCAAGCTTTTGAACAAAATACATTGAAAATGTTAATATGGTTGATACTTATTTAAAAAATTTGAATTAAAGTAATTTTATTTTTTTCTGTAATTTTAATCTTGTAATTTGTGATTAAACCTGAAGAATACACAAATAATTGATTCTATGTATTACAGGACATCCATTTCCAGAATTATCAACACGATCATCGGACAGGGGACCACTACTTCAAAATGTATTACTATACGAAGCCAAAAAAGAATATTGTTTAGAAAAACAAAACAATATTATGAAAAATCTTAAAACATAATGTAAAATTAAGTTATATATTCAAAATGTAATTTATTATAACATTAAATGTCTCATGACTTGATATAAATTAAACGTTGTACATAATACATAGTTCTTAAATGTATAACTCCTATACAAGTTCGTTCATAATAATCATATAAAAAGAAAACATAAAAAAATTCTAACTGTGTATTCTACAAAGGTATTCGTACTTTGAATTAGGAGTTTTCAAACAAAAACTTAGGAAATAAAGGAACATCTGTTCTAAAATATTTGAAAAATTTCTTTTGAGTGTTACCTGGTCTCATTCATTTTAACTATAATCATATGGTTTTACGAAATAACTCTTGTTTTGATTACGTCGATAAACAACTAAAATTGACTCGGACTCAGGTATTTGACACATATATAACCATATTTTAATCAGCTGAATACAATTTCGGCATAAGATTTTATCCTACACTAAATGAAATAAAATAAATAAGTATTCTTAACGTATGGGGTAATATAACAAAACCAAACAGTAAAATCCTGGAACAGTGCCCAGAGAGAAGAGGCCGGGGATAAAATAAGAGAGCTCACGTAACCGTATCTCCTAAAACTTCTAATGTTCCTGTGACTAGTTTTTTTTTCGAAAACTATCAAATCGGTAAAATAAGTTTTTACATAACTTTTCATCTATATAATAATGACATCAATCTGAGATGCACAAATAAAAGTATATAGTAGAAGTTGTAAAATCATGCACACTTTTTGACTACATATTCTCCATAAATGTTAAATTTATTCATGCTTATTTAACATCTAGATGATATCACAATTAAAATAGCGGGAACTATTAGAACTGTTAAAACTACAAGGAACGATTATTATTATTTCAGAATTGTTTCTCTGTGTTAATTAAGCATTCTGTTCTCTATTACGAGTCACATTCCTCCCGAGCCTGCTCTGAGTTTATGGTTTTTCCTTATTCCATTTGTCGTCTCTCATCGCGTGATTAGTCCACTGTATATTCACTTTTGTTAGTAATTTTGGTTATGATGTCCGTTAATTTTATTTTAACTCGTAAGTATTAATTTTTTATTCTATCTAATTTGCTTGCTCTTTTCATACTTCATTTCATGGGTCTTTATTCCAGTTTATTTCGATTGGTTTATGAGTGTTCATATTTCATATATATATGAATCATAAAATAAAATACTGATGTTGAATACTTTTCTTTTTGTAGAAATACATAGATCTTTGGATTTCATGAAATTTTTTACAAATATTTTTTTCATCTGTTGGCTACTCTTGTGTCAATTTCTTTGTTTGATCTATAAGAAATAAGAATTGACCCAGATGAGTGTATATAATATAGTGAGTGGTCTACATTTATTATTATTATTTTTAGTTAGTAATTTTGCTGAGTTCACTGTTAACTCTCACTCGGCTCTTTGAAGCTTGATACCTGGATCATTAGTTTCAGATTATTTGAATTTGTTCATACAGAATTATATCGTACGTAAATCTAAGACAGTTTAATTATTTTCCATCGATAATGAAGCCCAGGTGCATCCAATCAAATTTTATGAAGATGTTCACCAGATTTGCAAAAAGTAAATTGAGAGTTATTGAGTCATTTTATCCGCGTCTCTTAATTGTAATTCATAAACTATTACTTCCAATCGGTTTGTTGTTTGTATATATAGTTTTGATTATGCATGTGCGACTTGGAAATTCCTTGGGTTATCATATTTTTCCAAATAACTATCCGACTTATGATATCGAATTTTTTGTTATAATCTATGAAAGTCATATATATTACTTTGTTGTATTTACCGTATTTTTACATTATTTACTTCACTGTATGGGTATGGTCTATTCGTAAGAACTTTTTCCTAAAGCTAATTTTTTTTATTGGATGATTTTATTCTAACTTTTGATTTATTTTTTATAAGATAATTTTTGAAAATATTTTGATAATGTTTTATGTTTTCTCTTTTGAATCTTATATAATAGAACAATATGAGAAGTTTTCCATTATGTTGATGCCCATTCATTAGTCATAATTCCATTGAACAATTTTGTAAGTATATCCTTTTAATAATTCATTGAATATATCGTCTAGCCGTAATACTTTTTCCGATTATTTACCTCTAATTGTGTTTTTAATCTCGCTTAATAATATTTCAAGTTCTAACTATAATTCCGTTAGCTCAGGCGGTTTACAATCGATCTATTTTGATTACTAGAGTAGTAAGAGTTCTGAATATAGATCTTTATACAATCGTATAGCTATTTTGATTATTGTATTCTTTATTTGTGTTTTTTTTCTTTACTTACTTTTAGTATTCATTCTTTAAGTGCACCTCCTGTTTTGTTTATATTTTTGTTCTAATCCTCAGCCTTTTCATTTTGCACGTTCTTTTGATAGTTTCTTTCATTTCTTTAGTAATGTCTACTATTCATTTTAGATGACTCTTAGGGTATTTTTATTTTTCGAAATCTGAATTTTCTTTTGTAAGATTATTGTAAGATTGGTTAATGTTTTCGAGTGACGTCCCCTACCTTTCCCAATCTCTAGAGTCTGTCAATGTTTCCTATTTGAATTTCTAATTGTGCTTCTTTCAGTTTAAATATTACAAGAATAATCAGACCATCCCGATCTTACTCTTTTGATTCTAAGCGTCCATGAATTAATATGTTGTTCCTTTTGCTATTAGCGAGATTAAATATGTTGTTATTTAATCTCTTGATGTTATTCTTTAATGTTTTATTCTCTTCTATAATCGGTTTTATTTTATCTCTTAGTTTTCCAGATACCGTTGCTGTGATAGACTCCCATATAATTGTTTATCAATTTAATTGTTCCATTGTTTTAGTTAGAAGTAGTGACATCTTTAATGGCAGCTCAGCAGACATATTGAGATAAAACTAAACGCAAATTTTGCCCAAGTGTCCGAAAGTGCCTTTTACTCCTTAGGTTAGTATCACTGTAGCAGGTGACTCATTGAAAGCTCACTAAAGGGCGTTATATAGCAACTTTTTCACCGAACAGTTGTTATTTCTTACTGTTTTCGTCTGATTTGAGTGCGTTCAAAGAAGCGTCATATATTATACATCGGAAACCGAATTCATACGTAAGATGCACTATCTTAAACATTCGGCTTATAGGCATCCGATTATACAGGTCTTTAGGTGTCGATATGCACGTAAACACATATGATCGAAAACATGCTATCGAATAATTCTGGGCGTTTCCCGGCTCGATATTTGAGTATTCTACAATAATTTTTTACTTTCTATTATTTTCAGCCTATCAACTTTCGAACCGATAAAATTTTGTAGAAGAATTTTCAACTACCGATTTCATTTGTTTGAGTTAGATTTTAAGGCAGTTATGTCTAAACTTATTTAAGTTTTCCTTTCATTCTTTCTCATTCAGAGGCTCCCCCCGCCGCACCGTCGAACCACACACTCGTTTCCGTCCAGAAACGATTCTTCGAAGATTTATTTAATTCTCAATACTACCGGCGGAAATATGTCATACGTGTTGTAAAATAATAAATAATACTCGTGTTTTCTGGCACTCAAATCTGTAAACATAAATATCATATCTAAAGGGTTTTTATACGTTTTCGAGGGTTACTCATTTCTTAGGTATTGCTGGAAAATGTAGATGAAAAGAAATGATCTAGACAAAGACATTAATTTTCAACAAATGTAATAGTATCGTTATAAATATAATTAAAAAACTTTTCTATTTTTATTGACTTTATATTTATTTGAATTGACAATTGCATATTTCCTCTCTTATCAAATTTCCCGTATATTGTTACTAATTAATTTGCAAGTCATCAGTTATGTCGCAAACCATATGAATGTTTTGAACGTTATAGACGATAATAGAAGTAGGCTATTATCATAATTTATATTACCGAAACTTTGAAAAAAATATTTATTAATATACCGATCTTACCTGGAAGTTTCATTGTACATTTTTCATGATCAACATCTTGTACGTTCATTTTAGAAATCTATGAATATAAAATTAAACTTCATGAGATACTAACTAAATAATATAAAACATTATTTTCAGGGATTTTTAAATGATCTATTTTTATGAATATAACAATTTCCAACATCGTATGAATTATACCTAAGTCTTTAAATGGGCTTCATATTATCCATTACATGGCTCATTTCATGACCTATCATATAAACACTTCCAGTATTTGAAATTTGAATCAAATCATAGAATTGGCCTTTTTTTATCACTTGATTTTTCATGTAAGTGTTTGGAATTTTGCTACATAATCAAATAATCACTTAATTCATATGTATTAATATAAACATTAAAACATATATTCAAAACTGCTTTTGTTTGAAAAAATGTGTACGTAACTGACATGATAAATAATCTATTGTTATTTAAATGTTGTAATCGCTCTCTATATTAAATGTTCTTTCAAATAAATAACTAGTTCTATTTAACTAATAAAAATTATTCTATCATATTATTAATAATATAATTCGGTAATTTCATGATGTTCAAAAATTATTATATTATTAAATGAATAAAATGATTATAAATGCAGGCCCGCGCATGTCTATTATAAGCTTAAAATACATTTTCTGTAATCTTCTTTGAATTTTCGAACTGAAATTAAATGATAGGAAAAATTATAATAAAATATTCTATTTTGTACAATAAATAGACAGACATTTTTTGGAAAAAAATGTTTTGACCCAAGATAGATAAACAGAAAACAAGACGTATCGTGACACGAAACACCCGATAGAAACGCAGTTTTTGCGTTATTTGGTAACAAATATGCAAGTACGAGGGTCATTTGAGAAGTACCTAGCCTCTATCAAATGGTGCCACTATCGCGGCAGAAATACACCACAGTGTATCTTCCTGTACACGGATACAGACGAAATTTCAGCTGGATCGGAGTTGTAGTTTATTTTTGAGAGCAAGTGAAAGCAAGTGTATCCGTAGATTTTTAAAAATGGAGAAAGAACAATATCGGTCGGTGATTCGATTCTTGTTTTTGGAAGGGAAATCGCGCAGTGAAATTAAAGAACGCTTGGATGCAGTTTATGAGGATGCTTCTCCTTCAATGGCGACCGTTAAAAATTGGTATAATGAGTTTCAACGTGGTCGAACGTCGGTTTTTGATGATCCACGCCCAGGTGCTCCGAAAACAGACACTACGGAGGGGAAAGTGACAAAAGTACACGATATAGTTTTGTCAGACCGCCGATTAAAGGTGCACGAGATAGCTGCGATAGTAGGCATCTCAGAAGAATGCGTATAGCATATCCTACATGAGATTTTGGGCATAAGGAAATTGTCAGCAAGGTGGGTGCCGCGTTTGTTGACTGAGGGTAAGAAGCGCATCCGTGTGACCAGTTCAGAGCAGTGTTTAGAGCTGTTTAATTGCAATCCAAAAGAGTTCTTGCGTCGTTACGTGACCGTCGACGAAACATGGATTCACAGGTACACTCCAAAAACCAAGGAGCAGTCAAAACAGTGGACCTTACCCGGTGAGCCTGCTCCAAAGAAGGTGAAGACGGTCCCGTCGGCCGGAAAGGTGATGGCCACTGTTTTCCGGGATTCTCAAAGTGTGATTTTTATTGACTACCTGGAGACGGGTAAAACGCTCACAGGACAGTACTACGCCGAACTATTGAGCCGATTTGACGCCGTATTAAAAGAAAACGGCCCCATTTGTCTAAAAAGAAAGTGCTTTTCCATTACGATAATGCACCGGCTCACACCTCTGCAGTCGCCACGGCTAAATTGATCGAATTACGCTGTGAACTGCTGTCCCATCCCCCGTATTCTCCAGATTTGGGTCCGTGCGACTTTTTTTTGTTTCTGAACCTAAAAAATTCACTCACCAGTAAGAGATTCCACTCTAACAACGAAATAATCGCTACCACGGAGGCCTATTTTGCAGACCAAGAGAAAGCATTTTTTTCAACGGGACTACATTGAAAAATAAATTTTATTTTTTGCAAAATTTGGGTGTTTTCACTTGTAGGCTAGGTACTTGTCAAATGACCCTCGTATGTAGTCAATGCAAGAGTTCCGCATAAACTCTTTTCTATATTTCACAGAATATCCGTTTTAGTGATTGTCATTGAGGAATATTTTGTCAGATAGTCAAGCTATTGTTAACAAATTATTTTCATTCCAAATTCACTAAAACTTTATATTAAGTTTTCTGCGCCGATAGAATATTCTTACATAGCGTATGCTTGTTCTGGCTATAATGATATAACGTATGGTAAAAAGAACGACCCGAGATATATTTTCAGTGAATGTATATCTTGACAACTAGCCTTTTCATGAACGTCACAATTATAAAAGATAATGTTTTTTCGAGAAAGGACCAAATTGAGTAAATATATGAAAAATACCCTTGACGATATCGTGATTCGAAAACGGTAGTCCTTTTTGTCGTAAAAAATTATGAATTCACCTAAATTTTCAGATCGCTTGACCTATTTTGAGATAAAATAAGACGTTACATTGTATTGTTCGGGTTTTTTATGATATCATGGTCAATGTTTAAGATAGGAAAATGCTATTTAGCCAATTGCAAGATTTTTAAAGACCTACAAAATTCTTAGAATATAAAATAAATTTGGCGTGAAATTAAAACTTTCTCAACCATCCGAAAATGTCAAATAGGTACCATTTCCTCCTCTTTATCTGCAACTTTGAAATAATTCAGGGATGTTTTTCGATTCAAGAGTCTCATTAATATGTTGGAATATGTTCAAATTTTTTAAATTAGTTAAACGATCCAAAAAAATAAATCACTAAAAAAAGGTTTTTTTGTATCGTTGAATTGCATCTAGAAGTCGTATTATATTTTTAGAAATAATATAGTTGCTAAAAAATTACATATTGAATTAAATTTTATTGACGTAGGTATAAATGGAGAAAAAGGCACCAATTTGATATTGTCGAATGATTTTAAATATTTGAATTTGGCCCCAAAATTATTTATGATTTCAAGAATATTGTAGGGCTTTATCAAACCTTAAATTTGAAAAATAAAATTTTCAGAGGTTAAAATTTAACCGAGATATAGAAAAAACCGAATAATATAACGTAAAATACTAATTTTTTCTAAATTGGTCCGGAGGTCTGAAAATTTAGATAAATATATAATTTTTTATAACAAAAAGGTCTACTGAGTCCGGATCACGACATTATCAAGGTAATTTTTCGGTTGGGACCTTTATGACCTAACAGTGAAAACATGAAGCATTCGGGAAAAAATATTATAAATATTGTACCCCTGTAGACATATAAGAGAATTGATATTTTTTTTAATCCAAGCAAAAAAGCAAACTATGCATATACCGAGAGAAATTTGAACTCTGACCCGAATAATATGTTTAAACCGTTATGACAATTAAATTCCCCCCGTTTATCAATGCACCCTTCAAAAAAGTAATAGAAAATATGCAAAAGTGATCCTGGCACAAAAATAAAAGATTTTCATGAAATATCGTATAGGTCACTTATTTTTACATATACGCTTTGAATATTTAGTTTTTTCTTTGCACCCCTATATATGTAGGAAGAGTGAATTGAATAAAAAGAGTGAAATTTTTCTGTCACCCAAATGATGGGACAAAGTGTGCATAGTTCATAGACAAGTATAAAAAAATGGATTTTTAAATTTACAAAACGAACCCAAATTTATTTCTTTATCCATACATTTCCAGTGTAAAAATAAAATTTTAATTTTGTTGCAGGTGAATTTTCCATGATGTATAATCGTTAAATGTAAAGATTAGTTTAAACATGAAACAAAAATGTATACATATAGCGCAGATGGTTTTCAACGGCCGTGACTTTTTGCTCATTGTTTGTAGCTTAGCTTTTAGAGGATTAACAAATAAAAAAAAGGAAATGGTTTCGTTTTTTTTAATTTTTTGTAGCATTTCGTAATGAATAATCATTGCTTTTGCAAAAGTGAGATTTGATAGATGTTGTATTTAACGATTTTGTTTCTTTTACATTAAGTCTTTTCGTTCTTTTATTGATCTATTTTTATGTGATTCTACTAGTCTACCTTATCTCAATTTTGTCTTCTCTCGGACTTTGTTGAATTATGTTTTTGCGATATTCTAGATACTCTTTCGATTAACTGATTTAAATTACTGTTGGTGAAATGAGTTTCTGACATTAAAATTACGTCCATATCTTCTTGAATTAATAAATGTTTAAGTTCCAAATGTATATAACATAAATTGTTAGCGCTCCATATTTCATTTTTCAACAAATTATTTATTGAATAATCAATGAACCGTCACATCTGTAGTAAAATCTCTATACGCCTTTATTTTAATCGTTTAAAGCAGAACTACTAACAGTGTTTTAGTTCAATTTCCAGCACTATTAATTAACTTCGCATAAGTCGTTTGACCATCAGGTCCTAAACAACTGAAAACTTACTGCTTAATAACCTTTATCCTACACATTTACGTAGCCGTTTACTTCGCAAAAATTAGGGAAAAAATTAATGATTTTTTTTCAAAATACTTCAATACAAAATTTATTCATTTGTACATATCAATATCTGAATCTTAAAATATATTATGCAAGTACAATGTACGAAGCTTATCGGAATCTTTTTGTCATAGTTACAAATTGCCACATTTATTCCAGACAAGCTAAATTATAATGATTTGACGAAGTCATTTTAGTCTTACTAGTTCTCAAAAATTAGTAGTTAAGTATTAGTGACCTTTAGTAGCCTCTTTTGCGGCTTCTCTTGTTGCTTCTTTAGCTGCCATTATCAAAGGCGTTAATGAAGCTAACGGCCTTGCCAATTTTAAAAACGGGTGCTATAAAATAATATAGTAATTATTTATCATATGTAGTTGTGATCTAAAAAATATATATCCTGCGTTGTATATATACTCTACCTTTAATAAATCAGATGCTGCGAATCTTTTTTCCACCTCTACTTCCAAACATTTATCTAAAAAATCTTGAAAGTTACTTGATAGTTTATGTTTCTCCTTTATATCTGGTTTTCCGTTTGTTGCTATCAGGTAAAGTGCTCGTAAAGGATTCTCATTGAGATACGGTGGTTCTCCTTCTATCATTTCAATAGCCATTATTCCTAGTGACCATATATCAACCTGTCATGTTGCATACAAGATTATATTAATTCTTGTGCTGAACTCAACAGCGATTGAAAGACAATCAAAATAATATCCATTTAAGAATAAAAAATCATATACAAACATAATTAAATATAAAAATATTAATATCCGTCAATTGTAACGAGCTAAAATCATTTCTTAGAAGGGATTATAATGTGAATATAATGTCCACTAAACTATCATTTTGTAGGACAGGTTGTTTCCTGTTTTTATTATAGACGCATATGAACATTCGCTGCTGTATGATTAGGGGTGGTATGCAATAACGGCTGTTCTATTGTGTATTATAACAGTTACACTTTCATCATCATTGGTCTGTATTAACTGCAAATATGACTGCCGGGAATGATAAGGATATCACAATTTATACATTTGATTAGAGCATTTTCATTTCTCACGCGAAAATGATCCTAAATTTATAGCATCACAACTTATAAGACTGATAAATAGATGTAAAAACCATGTTAAACAACTAAGGTTCATCTAATCCGGATTATATCTTTTTAGCTTCTTTCAAGGATACAAGATTAGACAAAATATTCTAAAATAAAAAATTAAAAATGGATTGTAAGGCTAAAACCAAACTACTTCAAATGAACACGAGTATACAGCTTAATCCCACAGCAAGTTTCGATTTTGTCAAAGAAACTAATAATGAGCATAAGCAGAGTAAGAAATTGGCGAATAGCACAAAAGCTACATATAGCTACATTTAGCGTAAGTGATCTGAATCAGTGTTAAAATTCAGAATAATGGTTAAACAGATCTAGATGAGGGGCTGTAAACACCTGTTATAATGGACACGTCAAATGTAGCAAGAAAGGCGATAAAGCGATGAATTATATATGATAAAGCCAAGTAAAACAATATGGAGAAAGATTTTTCATCGGCATTAGCTGCGGTTATCTAAATAAACCTTATTATTTGTTTCGTAGTGTATTGTTTATTGATAATTGACAAAAAATTAAGTTAAATTTTCTTAAAATATATATATAATTTTTAACTCCGATCATTACATTCATGAAGTGATTACGATAAAATATGACATTTGTGCATAAATTATCAACAAAATTATTTAAACAATATAATTTTACAAAACCAATCAAATTCTAATAAACTTCGTCATCAACGACCTTGAAAATCAAGAAAATCATAGTAACAACATATTGGGTATAAGAAAAAGATATTTATTAGTAATTTACATAATTATTTAAATAATTAAAATGACTATATACGTTTTGAACATATCTTTTCCGGTAGATTATAATTCTGTGATAATTTTTTTCAATAATTTTTTAAATAAATTAATTTTCCAAAAATAATAGCAAATTCATAATCAGCGATCCGAAAGACCATAGCAACTATATGGAATTTGTACGTTCCATACAAAATGCGTGTTTTAATCGCAAAAATTGATAAGTCAAAAAATTGTCGAAATTTTAAGTTGTTTTTACCATTATTTAGCAAGGTCTGATCATGATAAAAATAAATCAAATTACACTATTAGGAGGCACGACAATCAAAGATATGATTATACTGTTATGTAGTTGAATAATCAGACGATAAGGCATTGGAAATATAAAAAGAAACAAAAAAAAGTTTTATATTTTACTTTATTTTGTAAAAGTATTGTAAAAAACGTATTTTTATGTGATTTTCATTATGAAAATAGTAGGTAAGGATATTTTTCAAATTTTTGCCTAACGTTTTCATAATTAAATATGTTATAGAAAAGAGTAATTGAAAAAAGTGTCTTTGAGACGTTAATGAGTCAATGCTCATGGCTTAGCCATGAGCCTTAGCACTTTTGAACCAATGTAAAAGTGGATATGAACTCTAATTTTCCAAGAATATAACATAATTTATTTTTTTGCAAATGTGAGAACAGAAATTGATTCTACATCAAAAGTTACTAAAGGAATAACTGGTAGTCATACGAATATCCAATTCTTTAACTAATAATAGAATTATAAACAATTAGTGAAAGATTAAAAATGTAACTTTATATTATATATACATAATAATCTTTGAAAAACTTGAATAATTTGAAATTTTATTACATGGTAGCATAATTGGGAAATATCTTCAGTTTTGGAAAGTATAGAGACAGTTTCAAAATATAACTCTTGCACGTAAGGGCAGTTTGTTAAGTCAGACAAGGACTTTTTGTATAAATCACATTTTTTCGTTAAATTTTTCTATTTATTTATAGTTTCGTTTCATTTTCAACAATATCTCTTTTTAGCTCAATACATTTAATCCAGCATTTATCCATACTTCCAATATCTTTCAAATAATAGATTTTCTCAAAGTCTTCAAAATAGGCAATTGTTTCAATGATGATCTCTTCATTCGACTATAATTTCTTACCAGCGATTTCTTCAAATTTCGATACAGGAAATAATCACAGAAACTAAATCTGGAAAATATGTTAAATGCAATTGCGATTCATAGCCCAGTTTCAAATCAATATTAAATGTGTTCAAAAGTTTTGAATAATATTCATCGGTGACCGTTTCAAAATTTTCAAGATTGATACAGCATGCATCATAAAAACACTATGGTTATGACTTTGTTGCTCGCCAAATTTAAATTGACTTTCTATAGTGCACTTTTACCCAGAGAAACTCACTGTCTTGATTAATTCTGGTGTGTTCTAATGGATCGATGTTTCATTGGCGGTTATGAAATGATATAAATATTTATTCGGATTGCTGTTGAACATCGTTAAACTTTTCGTGTCCAAATATTCATATAAAATGTGATGCACTAGCTAAGTTGAGATGCATACAGCTCAACCACCTCTGACAAATTCATTCTCCGTTCGTTCAATATCATTCCATGGATTTATCGATAATTTCTTTTCGACTCTTTTTGTCAATCTGAACATTCTACATCACTTACGCTGATACGACTACAAGGGAATGCAGTAAACTGCTTCTTAACAATTGAAATTCACTTTTTTCACTTTCGTTGAGATTCACGAGCTTGATGACAGTTGTGAATAACATTGTATTTGAAATTACTGCGCGATGAATTAAAAAAATCAGACTTATCAAACTGCTCTCATATTTTGGTGATAGCAGAATTGGATAACCTACTTCTATATTTCCCCTAAATATTGAAAACAGTACCCGTCTGTATCCAGGTATTTGACGAATTACTTAATTAGACTAAATGTAATATAAAGAAATGGAAACAAAATATTTCAAAGATATACCAAAGGTTACGAATGATATTTTTCGACCCTAAATTGAAATCAGCTCTTCTTGTCCACTCTTTCTGAATTCTTCCTTTTTTTCTAGTATCCCGTCCTTTCCAGCTTGATGTATCTCGGCCTAGCGTATCGTAAAATTGTTTGTAATCCAAAATGTATTTACAAGGATATTTAATGCAAATTTGCAGACGCGATTTCCACTTGATCTTTAGCATGACTATTAAGTATTTTATTATTCTCAAACTAGTATCTCAGTACAAACTATAACATCTACAATACGATATATGCGATATTTATAATATCCGCTAGTACTTTATATCCTTTATTAAGTAGTGATGCTCTTGTAATTTTCTACTTTGCTCTCTTTGTCTACTTAGTGAATGGAAAAAATTCTTGCTATTTCCAGCTATCTATAATGCCAGTGGCTTTCCATAATTATTTACTATCTATTTCAGTTTAATCATTTAAAATTTAGTTAAAAAATTGATTTACTGTTAGGATTTAAAAAAAACTTGTCTGGAATGTTATTATTATTCAGGTTTTTCAGTACTACCTCCACTGGATGTCTTATTATATCTCTATTTAAAGGGTCCAGTTTATTTCAGTTCTGCTTGTATCTGATTGCTCTTGCTATTTCTGTTATTCTGAAATTGATCACAACTATTCTCGATACTTTTAGGCTTGAAATGTTTTATCGATTCAGTTTTGTTTAAATTACCTCCCACCCTGATCTTCATATCTTTATTTTTTTTTCTTATACTATTCCCTTCAGTTATGCTTTTTCTCTTAGTTCAACTGTTGAATTTGTTCTTTGTTGAATAAATAGTCCTTTAAGTATTTGCAAACTATTTTCTTATTCTTTATATTTATATTTTATAAATATTTTGTTTATAAATTTAACTTCGAAAATTAGGGTTCATTTATAAACAAATGTAACCTATTCTTTGTATTCATTATTTTACAACTTTTTATATTATCTCTTCACCTGTGCTCTTATTTGACATCACTTCCTTAGTCATTTTTATGCTGCTTCCCATAGACTAAATTACCTTCATTAATGACTTTGCATTCCTTTCTTGAATATAATTCTCAAGTTCTTCTACAGTTATCATTACTCTATTCTTTTACACTGTTTTCATTTAGCTACCCTTTTTTGTTCTTTGTTGATCTGATCCCGACCTTCTACGCTAATTTTAATGATATCTACCATTCCCCTACAATTCAACTCTAATTGGTAAATTATCCGAAAATTAATCGTTATTCGATATTCATTTTTTTAATGTTTGTTCTATATTGGACTTAATTTTTGGTGATATAATCGCTATGTAAGTTATTTCTCTTCACCATTCATGCTTCAGGAGCCTTTTTTATTCTTAATCCATCAACGATGACTGTGCATATAATATGAGTTGCTACGCTAGTCTCCAAACCCCGTGTTTAATGCATTGTTAACGATTATTTAAGTCAACAATTCCGTTACAATATTTAAAGTAAATATCAAGTATTCGGAACTATTAATAATTACATTAACAGTATGCTTTCTCGATAAGCAAAAAATCATCCTCTACTAAAAAGCAAATTTTGCATTTGGTACCAATATAGATGGGCCATGTATTTTTTCTTATTTTTCGTAGGACTAATATGGCATTGTTGACATAAATAATAAAGTAACTTCACGAGTTTGTCTTTAAAATTTCTCCAACGTTCCGTTCTAATGCTCGAGGCTTACGAACTGTTCGAATTACGCAGATAATCTTTGCTTTTCATAAAAAATTCCTTTCATTCAAATGACACTGCATTTCTATAAATAAGAAATATTTTCCATAATGATCATATAAATATAATATAGCCGTATAACTTCCCATGATCACCCAAATTATCATTAAAAATAATTTTAATACATATAATTAGATAAGAGGCCTCTGATATTTCTTACCACTGATCCTAAATGAATCTCAATTGCGAATATAAAAAATGGGAATGGGAAACGCAATTCCTGACATTTTTTAAACTCAATCGTTGATTAGCTTCATCAATATTTTATCAGATGAGCGTTCAATTTTCAGATAATTCGCTGATTCTATAAGATAGAAATTTCAATGATAAGAATAAAATAAGTTTCAATAACTATTGAAAAAGTAAACCAATTGCCTAGAAAAATTTATTCAGTTCTAATTTCAATAAAGAATATGATTGCAAAGTTTCACACTCGTATTTTAAGCCATTCAAACTGGATCAGTACCGTAAGGACAACAAATAATCACACATACGACATACATATATACATATTTCTATGAATCTGAACACTTTCTAATACATTTATTTTCGTAATCACCGAACGTGAAAACACAGACAAACATTAAAATGATAGAATCCAGCATTGTCACTGTTACAAAGCCTTCTCTTCGATAAAGTAAAAAATGTCATAAAAGTTCATTAGATAAATTAAATTTTATCAAAAACTAATATTACATACCTATTTGTGATATTTAAATTGAAGTTTATTATGATATTAAAATGTTAAGATACCGAAATTTACATTATTTGTCACGTTAGAATGGATTACTGGCATGACAGTACACGGTTATAATTAATGAATAAAATAGAAAAAGAATGTGCAAAATAGAATTATCTCTTCATCAAGGAAAATTTTTTTACAATAAAAAAAATCAATGGCATTTTGAAAAGTTAGAAAATTAGCTTTATACGGTAATTATATTAAAATAATGTTTTATATTTTCAATTACATAAAACAACCTCAGAAGCATAGTTGTTCTGAAAAACCAATTTATAACAATCTTTTATAGATCAGTCAATGTAAGAATGTTTTGTCAAATTTGGAAAACCAGTTAAATGGAATAAAATCACATAGTATATGTAATATTTTTTATCGACGTTTCCTCGATTGATATATAAACTTTTCTAGATCATTTTATTAATTTCTAGTTTTAGGAAAGATCGACGAGTATTCATATGCAGGACTGTTAACTTAAAACAATACGAAGAGATTGCTAATATAAAGTAGTTGACTTTTACTAGTTCTCTAAATTTAACTAACCATTGACTGATATAACATATAGAGGAGAAAAAAATGTATACAAATTCTGTATATATATATATATATATATATATATATTACGCTACTGGATTTTATTGATTTCGTTTTCATATTCCATTCGATCGTTATATAAGAAGCATTAGTTCGATGTTTAAAATAATTAATCGTCATTAATTACCAAACCATTACATACCTTCGGACCATATTGCTTTCGCGTAACTACTTCCGGTGCCATCCAATACGGGGTTCCTACCATTGTTGTTCGTTTGTTCTGCTCTGGAGAAATTTGGGCACAAAATCCAAAGTCTGTTAATTTTACACTGCCGTCAAGACCAAGAAGAATATTGTCTGATTTAATATCTCTGTGAATCACTTGATTGAAATGTAAAAATTCTAATGCTTGCAATACTTCCCTGCATACGGCTGCAATCTGGCCTTCATCCATACATGTTTCGGTTACTACATCTGTTAAACTACCTCCCGGTAAATACTCCATTACGACCCATAATTCTTCTCCTACCAAATAACTGTCCAGATAATTTACAACATTTGGATGTTTATTTTCTCTCATTACTAATATTTCATTTATTATTAATTCTTTTTTGGGCTGTTGAGATAAATTCATTTGTTTTATTGCTACCTCCATCCCTGTAGAACTTTCTATAGCTGTGTATACGGTTCCAGAAGCTCCCTGGCCAATTTTTTCCATTTTTGTATATTTGCGGTTAGGATCGCCAATACTCACGATTGTTCGTAACTTCTCTAATATTTCTTCATCTGACATTTTTTTCTTACGTATTTTGTCAGTTTGCATTATACGTGACTGATCTGGCAATGTCGTTGGACTGGACAAAGCTTCATTTTTATTTTTATCTAACTGTGTTGCTTGTAGTAGTTGTGGTAAACCATTACGTTGAGGTGAATTCATGTTAGATGATGATAGCATATCCTCTTCATCTACAGGCTTCGTATACTATGTTAAACGAAAAATATTAGTGTTAAATTCATAATAAGTATTAGTAAACGTTATTGAATTGGCAAAGTCTAATAAATATCGTAACTTAACAATAAATTAATTTAATATATGTAGTGAAATTGGACAATTATTGAAGCATTTTTATATTTAGAACATGTTAAATTATATTTCTTGTATTCATAGATTTTTATCAATACATACAATTTCACGAATTCGACAAGTACATTCATAAAGCTGGTAAAAAAAAACAATAGCCTAGATGACACGATGAGACTTTCAATAAAGTTTCAAATGCTAACTCAAAGAAAATGCGATCTTACCTGGAAAACGAATTGTCCGTTACTACCGTAGAGAAATATTTTATGATACAATTATTTCGACTTTTAGAATAGAATATCGAATTAGTCTTCAAATTCTATCATTTTAATATTTGCAGTACAATATATTAAGCACTTTTTAATCTGACATCTCTGCAAATATTAAAATTAAATACAAATAATATATTTATTGAAACTAGAAATTAGATAGTTTATTTATTATGCAAAAATTAAATTAAATCCTTATTACTACTAATTTGTCGTGATTTGTTGGTTGATACCTTAAAGACTAATTCTATATTCTATTCTAAAAGTCGAACTAATTGTATCATATAAAATATTTCTCTACGATAGTAATGGAATATTAAATGAAATATAGAAATATTATTAGTGAAGATGGATATTAGATCATCTAAATATTCTGTATTTTTTTAACTCCCATTGTGATGCCTAGTCTAAATGCCTCGTATACCTCATTTTCAGTCTATTCACTTTCCTAAGGTAAACGCAATTGACGACGATGTTCGCTTTTTTTATTATGCAAGCTCTTTCAGTAAATGCGCCAAAATTGTGTGTTAATAATTGTATACGTTTAAATTTAGCTAGATATATAAAGAACTAGATAAAATCGTAGAATCAACTTTATACGCGCAAATATGTACATAAATATATTAACTTTGGTTTGGCTCCAATTGGCACTAAACCACCTTTGGCAACTAACTTTGCTAGCAAATATACAATAAGACGATTGTAATGATTGTTATATTTATTTTTATTTTTATGAATAATTAATATTTTGAATGAATTAATATGGAAAAAAATTATTGAATCATAATTAATATGGATATTTATGTAGTAGAAAAAAGTTGTATTAAATCATTTGTATATTGGTATTAAAATAGTTGATCGCATAAATTAGATAGACAGGAGCGTTATTACTTTTTATACCGTTGATCACGCAATTTATCTTATAAAGTTCATGTGGTGACTGATAATTTTCTAACGAAATTAAGATCATAAGATGTGAATCTTATCAAACATTTTTGGTTATAGTCCTATCGTAAAAAACTAAATATCTTGATTTCTTAATTACAGAAGAGATATGAAATTATAATTAATATAAACATTAAAAACCAATATCATAAGAAAGAATCAATAAATACCCGTGTTTTCAATAAAGACGCAAATTTTTCTCGAAAAATTTTTTGTTTTCCATTATAATCTCCTTTAAGGAGGATACACTTTTTCCAATGTTCTATTAATTTTATCAAACCGTCAAAAAAACATGATTTATCAAATTCTTCAAAATAGATTTTTGTCTTGACAATGACTCTCATTTGAGCTGAATTTTTTTCCTGCTAGCCACGTGTTCATGTTGGGAAAAAAAATTTGCAGAGAGCAAAGTCAGGTTAGTACGGTGGATGCGGCAGAAATTATAGCCGTATTAGTTCCTCATTAAATCTGCCCAATACTTTACTGTAATATTTCTTTGTGATTAAACCACTTTTTTCCAGAAAAGTCATTAGGACTCAATTCGTTTGAATTACAAAAAATCGTAACATGATCTTTCTGGCTGATAAGATGTGTTGGCCTTTTTCGGAGTATGTTTTCCTGAAAAATTCCACTGTTTTATTGTTTCTTGATTCCTGGTCTATAGTAATGGATCCAGGTTTCATCAAATTTACTATATGGCGTAAAATCTCCTACGGAATTCGTTTAAAAAGGTCCAAACACTACTTTAAAGTCTACAACCATATCAGTTTATTACACATCTAAAGCAATCGCAGCACTCATCAAACATATGGCTTACGCATTTCTAACCTATCACGTATAATGTAGATAGCCGTTCTGTATAACACGCCTATGGACTTTGCTATTTCGCGTACTTTTGTTCGGCGATCAGTAAGAATGATGCATGGTTCTTTTAAAAAATGTCTTTAATAACTATGTCTGTCGGGCGGCCTGAGCGCTTTTCATTAAAAATATATGTACGTCCACATTTTAATTTATTGAAACAATATGTCACGGTTGTCATAGATGATGATGGATTCTTATATACAGAATTCAATTTTTCTTTTATTTCTTTAAATGTAGGTTCTGTCCAAAAATAAAAGCCGAACTATACTTCAATATTACTCTTTTTCTTTATATCGAAAAATACAAAATACGTTTGGCATATTTGTCATATGGCTGTCAAATCAAAATTAACTTTTGAAACTTTGTACGGCGTCTATTGAAATACGGTTATGCACGATCGTGACGCCGTCTATTCTTAGCAATGCCACCTACCTTCAAACACGAGTATTAATTGATCCACCTGAATCCTTTGAACAATTCTATATCTTAATTGTAAAAGAAAGAAATCTGTTTTCATCGCCGATTTACAGAATTGGACACAAAAAAAGACTTTTGAATTTTATTATATTTCAACTTGAATTGACGTATTAAATAATTTATTGATTATACGTTTAAAATGTACATTTTAGGAAAATATTCAATTTTCAAAAAATAAATTAAAAACACTACTGTTCCAAAGTTTAAGTTTACCTAAAACATAAATTTGAAATTTTAAATTATATTTCAAGAACTATACATCATAAAAGATTTTTATGACTTTATTGTCAATAAACGTACGTGCTTCAATTAAAATCAAAATTAATGCGTATTATATGTCTTACATTAATTTTAAATATATTTAATGTTATAATATTTCATTTTTTTTAATATACTAATTAATCTAAATATTTCGTAACTCAGTATGTATATGTAAAACAAATGTTAACTGCTTATAGTTATGTTAACTGTCAAGCTTATTTATAGATTGTCAGTACTTCTGTTTATCAGAATATATAAAAGAAATTTTAATCTCAGTTGTCTGTATTACAGAAATCTCGATATTATCCTTAAAACAATGCATGTTTTACCTTAATAATTGATATCAAGAATATAGATGGATAAATCTGTGTAATTTTTTACCATGTTCTAATAATAAATCTTCCAACGTTTGCAAAGTATAAATTTAATTGTACAAAATTCAAAAATATATTCAAGGAAAGAGAGAGAGAGAGAGAGCGAGAGAGAAAAAAAAACTACGGCAACACTAGTCTTTACCTATTTTTTTGACGCTCTACTTAGGCGTGATGAATTTTCGTATCACAACGTTATAGTTTTTAAGATTTTAGTCCTCTTAGCAAACATGCGATAAGAAGCATAGCTGTTTAAAATAGTTTATATTTGTACTACCATCACATAAGAGGTTATTTATGCCTATAATCTACGTATAGCACCTAGTTTCAAAGCCGTTGTACGCTCCCAATGAACAATTTCAACAATTTTTATGAAATTCAAAAATAGTGTTACAATATAAACAAAGATTGGCAAATAAAAAATACTTGAGATATTAAGAATGTACGAATTCGGAAATTTGTGAATACATTTATCCATACGTCGGTGAAGAAAAGATGCTACAATACATTCTCGGAATTATTATTATTATTATTTGTATTGATTTTTTGTCAAGGACCGCAAACGACTTTCTCATAAAGGTAAAAAAATTATTCACTTGTCTTTAGAAATAGCAAAGATTTTTAACTACCGTTCCTGTGAATCTGCATAAACAACGGATTATCCTGGGTCAATCTGCTGGATAGAATATCCCAAAAAGAATAACCGATGACTTTGGATTAATAGTAGTAGCAAAAATAGCATTTTAAAACGAGCTAATTACTAATGAAGTATTAAAGTTGATTATGCTCATGAAGTATTTACTTCTTTAAACTTTAGCAAATTCACTAATGTGAAATAAATCGTTGCAATTTATTAATATTCTAGCGATTAAGATTATAACCAATAATCTGAATATATAACAGGTACAATAATTGCAATATTAATTGTCTAAGTAGATGACTTTACCCAAAGCAGAACCAACCCGAACAGAAAAGATATGGCTTGCAACATCGTCAAGCTACATAAGCGGTCGAATGATATAAAGAAAAGAAATAATATGAGATCAGTTTGATAGATCAATGACATTTGAATATCAGACTTTTTTTCGACATATAAACGTTTTATTTTTTAGCACAATCTTTCAGTCCATACATTTATTCCAGCGTTTTCGTACAATTACTTCTAAATAATAAATTTTCTCACTACCCTCAAAATAACCGTTATTTAAATAATGGTCATTTCATTAAACTCAAATCTCTTACTACTCAACTATTTCTTCAGGTTTGGAAACCAGAAATAATCGCCGAGGGCTAAATCTGGAAGATATGCTGGATTAAACAGCAATTCGTAGTCAAATTTATGGAGTTTTGCCATGGTGACTACACACATGTGCAGAAGTGCAATGTCTTGATGAAACAACGCTTTTTTCTCCGCCAAACGAGGTAATTTTTGCTTCAGATTAACATAGAATCTATCTAAAATTTTCAATAATATCCGTCGATGATTGTTTCATTCTTTTCATTATGATTGATGTATATAATACTTAGTACGTCCCAAAAAGACCGTAACCATAAGTTTGTTGGCTGACAGACCAACCTTGGCCTTCTTTGATGCATGTACAGAGAAATCAACTGTCTTGATTGTTTCTTGACCTCTGGTAAATTGTAATAAATCTATATGTTATTCACAGTTACGAGACAGCCTAAAAACTCATTCGGATTATGATTGAACGTGATTGAGTGTGAAAAATTGCAGCACCCATCACGCGGATAGCTATTTTATGCCCTAATATTCATGTAAAATGTAATGTACTCGCTCAGTTGTAATGTCTGCAACCTCAACCACTTCATGTATATTTATCCTACGTTAACCAATATCATTCCAAGGATTTTATCAACAATTTCTGGCGTTACGTCTTCTTTTGAATAACCTGAACGTTCGGCGTCACTTGTGCTAGTACAATAACAACGGAACTCAGTAGACCAAATTTTAACCATTGAAACCGATGGTGCAGAATCCTCATAGTATTTATTAAGCCATTCCTTGATTTCGGTGATCGTTTTTTTACGCAATGCATAATGACTAATTAACACACGAAATTCACTCTTTTCATTTTCGTTAAAATTTACGAAGTTGTCTGTTTTCAATAGCTCTCAAACAAAAATTAAACGAGGCAGTTTGCTCGAAATTTTACAATAAGTTATTTATAGATGGTAGTAGACGGGGCAGTGTTGCATTTGAAGTTGCTACGCGAGAAATTCTAAAAGTCACTAACTTATCAAACTGTCTTCGTATTTACTAAGATGTATGACTTCTAAGATAAATAAACTTTCATATTTTTCGAGGCATATGCGTTTTCGATAAGGACAGGCAATTTTATTTGGAGGGAGTGGGAAATAAATACGACAATCCTATTAAATTCTTGGATGTCGTCATTTAAAAAGCAAATCGCGACGCGCCGAGAAAGGTATTGAGCTGCGCTCATACAATGTGTAAAGCATCTAGGTTATAAGTGTCAAATAAAGACAAATTTAAATATATAATATTTTCATAGTATATTTATTGGACAACTTTTAATGCAGAAAACGTCATTACAAGAAATTAATAGTGTTCGAACGTGTCCGGACATTGGTTTCCAGGTGCCCAGGAGTATTTGTAATTACATGTTATTTCATTTTTCATTATTAAAATGAAATAATTTGATTGAGAGATTCTATAAAGAGACAATTGGTGTATTATAACTGAAATCTGAAACAAATTGTTCCATGTTAATATTAAAAAGGTATATTGAAAATACTGCATCAATCGTCGTCCCATGTAAATTAAATTTTTTTTCTAAATAATGTATCAACACTAATAACTTGTTTTATGTAAAGTTGACATTGGA
This sequence comes from Chouioia cunea, assembly GCA_030064505.1. Lineage (NCBI taxonomy): Eukaryota > Metazoa > Arthropoda > Insecta > Hymenoptera > Eulophidae > Chouioia > Chouioia cunea. The sequence goes on from JAOPFQ010000002.1 coordinate 21,109,970, forward strand.
AGCTTCTAACAAAATTTATCGTAATTAATATAAATTATCGCCAAATACCTTACAGCCTTTTCTACTAAAAATATAACTTTTTATATAAAAATGGAATAATGGTTTGTATTTTCTGAATCGGTAATATGTAAATAACATATTATTATATAAACTACCAAATTATTTCTCTCCCATCATTCACAGCGAATTTGCAAAAATATAGATCACTACCTGATGTTAAGTTGAAGCCAAACATTTCAACTCTCTTTTTTACAGGCTCTAATAGAGAGTAGAATCACAATTAATATATATATATATATACTTTCTAATTTAATTGTTACTCTTTCATACGCTTCTTTCACTTCTTTATAAAGTCAACTTTTTTCTATAAATCATTTCGATTATTTTCTACACATTTACATTTTTTTATTAACCATATGAGGTATTCCAATATTCATTGAATTTATTTCTTCAATTTCTAAAAACCAAGCAATAGATTTAAGGGATCCAGTACTATTTTTCTACTTTCGTTTTCTTCGATCAAAAATTTTTTTGGTTATTGGTGAACTATGCCTGAATTATGTCTTCACTTGTGACAAAACTAGTTTTAGTGTTTTGGTTAATAGAATCTGCCAATCCACCAACTTGCAAAATTTTTTCCCTCGTACTTTGTAGTTACTGTCACTGACACTGTAATTGGCACTATAGTCAAAAACTTCATTTGAATCTTTGGCATAACAGTATCTCAGGCATATTGCAGGTAGTCGATCATTTTTTTCACTAAAAGAAACATTAATCAATGATTCTCGACAACGAATACAATAAAAATATTGTGAAAAATCTATCGTATGACATGAAAATGTCACTTTAACGGTCATTGAGGTTCGGTCGCTGCGGCGGTTGTACTTTAACAAGTTTCGGCACAGAATGCTGCTCGCGGCATAACGCTTTTTGAAAGTCTATAAGTAATAACAATCGCTTTACAAAAATGACATATATTCTTATAGCTTAAGATACACCCTATTCGGTGGTAAATTTAAAATTTATCTTAAAAGTTATTAACTATAAGAAAATTCAGTTTAATAAAAAGGACGCGATTTTTTTTAAATTTTTACGGTATTTTCCATCTGCAATGAACCTAGAAATTCATTAACCTGAGACGTAAATGTTTATGCTTCAAGAGAACATGGTTTGGAGATTGACTTTGTGCCTTAGTATTCTCAAAATTAGGTCCGGAATGCAACATTTTTTTGCATATAATCATGAATTGTTTTCAAGAATATGAACTTTAGAAAAAAAATCACCAAAAGTAAAAAATTCTTAAGATTACTCAAAGAATGTAATAGAATTTTTTCTAAACGTTTCGAGGAATTTTAAAAATTTTACAACTACAAATTTTTTCAAAATTAAAAAATTGATCGTAACACTTTAGCAACATTTAAACGTATTCTTCGAATAATTTAAAAACTTTTTATTCTTTGTCATTTTCTTCAAACACTCATAGTCTTCGAGAAAGAAAATCTTAAATATCAAAGTAATATCGTATCATATAAAGGTTTGCTGTACTCGCGCACCAATCGATATATGAGAAGGGAAAATGTCTAATCGAATAGTTCGGAAAAATTCCCATCAGAGCCAGAGTAATTTGGATCAGGTATTATTACACACTCATAATTAAATTCCAATTCATCAACCTGAGACGATTCAGAGTTATCTCTTCTCAAAATTTTCGAGACTTTTTATTTACACATTTTCGCAATCTCCTCTTTCTGTGGAGGATGTCATTGTTTATAATGAAAATAAATCAAGAAAATAGGCCGACAAAAAAATGGTATGCATAGGTTTTCAACTTGTTTCTTGAAATTGCATAATTTTTAACAATTTATTTAAATAACTTTCTATAAACAATTGGAATCACAAAAAGAAAAGAATTGGGTACATTTTCTATCATTTGTATGTTATCCTCTAGTTTGGTGCTATCTATCTGGATTTTGTTTGGATAATAGAGGGTTAAGCATCAATAAAATTTGATTTCGGATTATTACACTTAATTGTGCATACATTCATTCTTGTAGGTACGACTGATATATATATGACAGAAAATATTAGTTTTAGAGCAAATTGATGCAAGATTTTCGATTCTTTTTATACTTGGCATATCGAATGCCTATATAGCAGTAATCACTTGTACCAAGTTTGACGCTAAACTATTGATTAATTAAAAAGTTATGGACAATTAAAAAAATGATTTTTTTTAACTGCTATAAATCGAAAACTATTTACCGGATCTGGATAATTTTTTTTTTAAATACCCATAAAAAATTTTATTTGAAGAATATATATATATATATATTTATATATATCATAATAATATATTTGTTAATAAAGAAATTATAAACACTTAAAATGAAATTTTGCCACTTTTAACAAAAAGGGCAACATTTATTTGAAAAATTGTTATTGCAATAGATTTCTTGGACAATTTTGTTTAAGAATCCGTAATAGAACGATCATGATTTTTAATAGGGGCTAAATAATGAACTTCCAAAAAAGCGCTACCTGCGGCGCTCAACTGGAAGATCGGACCGATAGAGGCGTCCCACTCCCCCGAAACTTTTCCAGGTAGTTCAGTTCTATAAGTCAGTACATTTATTAGCTAAACTTTCTTTATTTAAATAGTGATACGTAGGACTAACATTTTTGACAATAATAATTAACGAAAATATGCTCCACTTAATACATTTTTTTTTTCAATTCTTTGTAACTTTCTAATTAATGAATATTTTAGCATCAAACTTTAACAAGTGATTATCTCGATATAGGCAATCAATGTACCAAGTATAAAAAAATCAAAGACCTTGCTCCTATTTGCTCTAAAACTAATTTGTTTTTTGTCATATTTATATTCTGATAAGACTTTTGTCTTTTGATCATAACCCGTAGATTCCGTTGTTAGTCCCGCGTTGCTACTTGACGAGTAATCATGGAACAATTTGAAGCTGAAAAGGTGTAACTTGCTCTGATCGGCGAGAGCGTACGCAAGAGGGAGAGAGAGAGAGAGCACGCGAGAGAGAGAAAGTAAGCAAAAGGTACATACAAAATTTGAGAGAGCATTAATTATTCAAGTAATTACGTATTAATTATTATAAATAATTTTTAAGAATGAATGTTATAATTTATTTTCATCTAATATTATCAAGTTTTATAACCATCTAGCAATACCCTCTCTTATAGTAAACCGTCTGGCAATAAAATTCCGTACTTCGTAATAAAAAGTATTTTATATTTGAATTGAGGGACGTCATAACGATGAATATATATCTTAGTCAGTACAGTAAAATGTAAATGTAGATCCCATTAACAATGGCACAAGGTTCAATATTTTAAATGATCAGAGAGGAAAAGGGTAACGGAGCTATCATTTCCTTCCCTACTTTGCCCATCCGAAAATCGCTATTCTAAATTCAATTTTTATGTATATAAATTTGAATGTATGATATAAAAATGACTATTAACTACATTTTGACCATTTATTCATCAAATACTAACTCTATTCACACGTTTAATAATAAGCTCAGATATGTTCTACTAAATCTTACATCTAACTTTTAAAAATGAAAATTATTTTGATTCCTATTTTTAAGATAAAAAAATCATATAACCTGTGTTAAGATATTTTTTTATAATCCTCAAGCAGTTTACCTTTTAAATAACGAAATTTAATCCTTTTTATCTATAAAACTAAATAAGAGCAAAATATTATAAAGCAAAATAAGTAAAATATATTGTAATTTTTTTTCTTCGTGAGAGACAAATATAATATTTATTTATTTTTGTAGAATGCCCTTTTTTATTGAATCGCTCAGTAATTAATTTAAATTCAAAGAAAACCTAAATCCAATAAACATTTATCAAAATTTATATGTGATTAGCGTAAAGTAATATATTAACTCTTTTAAAGTGACAAATTAATTCTATTATAAAGAAACAGAAGGAAATAGAGTTCAAGAGGGAATTATACCTTGTTAAAGTGGTTTTGCAATATTAAATAGTTAATCGTAAAAATTACTTCATCTTTCTTGACAATGTTAAACATAGAGAATGCAACAAAAATCGTATTATATCAAAAAAACTTACGATAGATTTTGTACGCTCCGGTCGTATGGTTATGGGAGGTGGGGGTTCGTCTTCTTGTTCAGAACTTGTTGCACAAACATCTGTTGGCGTGCTACTAGGACTACTGCTACTAATTCTGAAAAATTATTTAAATGAACAATTCAAATTAATATGTTTCTCATATTATAAGCGATTTTTTGTACGAATTATGAACTGTAAATAATATGATAAAAATTGTCCGGGAAGCCAAATTATGAATAATCCCAATATATATTTAAATTTTGTAAATCCATGTACTTGTTTACAATAACGAGAAACCAACGAGGTCAAGTATTGTTCATACCATTACAACATAATCACTAAATATTCTAAAATTCAAATGGTTCTAGTAAGTAAACATGGCAAAATGTAAATTTTTCTTTTTTCGAGTTCAATTACTTCGATTTAATTCTAAATTTCTAATTTGTTTTTTAAAACCGCTAAAGATTCAAATCGAAATACTTACTCGGCTATGACCTATTGATAATTACAACCGAGAAATGACAGTATCGATGATCAACTTATTTCCTTTATTGAGAGTGATTATACTTTTAAAAAATCGTCAGCAAATTATTGGTTTTGGGTATGAAAAATTTATTTTGAAAATAAAGGATCTTTTCACTTTTCTGACACTCATTGAGGTATTCTTAAGTTCAACTCGTTATGCCAATTTCATTCGAACAAAAAGTAATTATTAATATTTTTCTGCCGAACCATAATATCCCTCCATCACTTATATTATAAAAAAAAATAATATAACACATTTATAACACTTACAACATCAAAAATAATTAAATCACAGTGCACTAGAAATATTCCAATAGTAGACTCTATGAGAGTATTTTAGATTCTCCGATTTTATTAAAATGTAAACCATGTTTCACTTAATAAAATAAAAAAATTTATTGGACTTAGTTATTAATCTATAGATAAAAAACAAATTAGGTATTCCTCACAATGTGTATGTATTTGCTTATTTAGATAAAATTGTAAATGTTACGAGAAAAACATAAAAATTACGAAATGTATAACCTATATCGAAAATAGTTGATAAGAATTTTTTAAAATTTAAATTGTAAAATACAAAATTATTTGTTAACGTATCAAGAATATGTATACCGTTCTGAGGTCTACCAAGAATGTCGGTGTCAATTTTGGACAGAAAACAAATTAGTTTTTGGGCAAATCGAAGCAAGGTCTTCGATTTTTCTTATATTTCGCACATCGAATGTATATATAGAAGTCATCACTTGTACCAAGTTTGACACTAAAATATAAAATAATAAAAAACTTATAAACAATTTTAATAAAAGTGATTTCTTTTAACTATTATAATTCAAAACTATCAATCGGATCTTCATGGTTGTTTTCAAAATACCCGGAAAATATTGTATTTTGAGAAGATATATATGCCGTAATAATATATTTGTTAATAAAAAAATTATAAACACTTAAAATAAATTTTTTCAACTTTTGTTTAAGGGCAACTTGTATTTGAAAAATTTTTATTGCAATCCATTCCTTAGATAATTTTGTATTATAATACATAATAAAATTTTATTGCTTTTTAATAGGGACTTTCATAATTATCTTCCAAAAAGCGCTACCTATAGCGCATAGCTGGTAGATCGAACCGATAAAAGCGTCGCACCTCCCCCCCCCCCCCCCGAAATACTTTTCCAAGTAGTTTAATTTTATAAGTCAGTAGATTTAATAGCTACCCTTTTGTTATTTAAATAGCGGTAAGTAGACTAATATATTTGACAAATATAATCGACGAAGTATCCTGTACTTAATCAAATTAATACAAGCAATAATTTTGTTAATGATTTATAAAATTGTAATATTCTTTCGTTGTTCCTCCCAACATTTAATTTTTTTAAGTTGTACCTTAAAATTAGATTTATTATCCTTAACGGTGCTTCGAACATCATATAATTAAGGAATCTTTTAGGTCATTCGGGTTAGATAAAGTTCAATGATCGAATTGAATGGACCTCAACGTACGTCAAAGTGAAATTTCTTATTGTACGATAGATTTTGTAAAATTACTTCATTTCAGTTTTAATGAATATTACATAATAATGCCATTATAATAACGTCCCAATTCATTCAAGGTATGTAAACACAAACGTCGTCGAGAATTTTTGCTTCATATTGCTACAAAAATTTAGTATTTCGTGATTTTGCTTCACAGTAGCAAATAACGCAATACTTCAATTGCGTTTTTATGTTTTTATGGGAATGAGTATGTGATATGCACTTCTGTGCATATTGAAATGCAAATATGCACTTCAATTCCACATAATAAGTGATTGCCTTTAGTGAAAGAAATCCAACAATTGGTACAACATATTTGAGATACTGCTATATCAAAGATCTAAATGAAATTTCTGACTATATTGACAAACGTTTACAACATACAAATGAAGAAATTAATCATGTTGATGGTTGTATAGACTCTGTTAATCAGAACAATAAAGTCAGTTTTGACTCAAGTGACAATGAAGATCAAAATATTTGCCACATAATATGTGATAAGTAATTGTTGATCGACGAAAATCAATGTAGAAAAATAGAATTGAATCAATGAAATCTATTGCTTGACTTTTTCGACATTGGAGAAATAAATTCAATAGATATACAAATACCCGATATAATAGAAAAAAATTCATTTATTATCAAATAGTTTGAAAAATTTACTTGTTTAAAAATATATCTATGTAGATAGTAATCGAGATGAATTTATAAAAAAACAGTGGAATTTACAAAGACCTGAAAGCAACGTATGAAAAAGCAACAACCAATTCAATAAAGATACATGTTTTAACTATGATTCTGTTCTCTATTAGTGTCTGTGAAATAGAAAGAGAAATTGAATTTTCGTTTTATTTTGTACAAAAAGCAAAAACACAATATGTTTGAGAAACACTGTGCTGATATTGGACTCAAGTTTCGCCTGGGATTTAAATATTGTTGTACATTGCGACCTGATCAGTGTAGTTTAGTTAATGAAGCTAAAACTATTCACAATGTTTGCATTTGTATTCATCACCAAAGTTCAAAATTACTAGTAGTACGCTGTAAAATGACAACGAACAATTTGAAGATCAAGTATGATGAAGAGTTACCTCAAACAGCAAAAGATATTCTAATTAAAGTGACGTATGAAATACCTGATGAAGATTGTTTTTTAATAAATGCTCGAAATGTTTTGGATTGGCAAGTGTTTTCGATGTGTTTGAGAATTATTAAGAAAACAAATCCCATAGATTTCATTCATTGCAAACAATAAGAAACTGTAAACCATAAGTGTGATCTTCTAAAGCATACGTACAATATTAAAGACTATCTTAACCATCTGAAGGCACAGTTAAAATATATATTATTAGAACATGACTTTATTGCCAAAAATCAAAATGATTATACAAAAACTCGTCGGCACAATTTAAATGAATTTGAAATAATGGTCATAGGAGATTTTGCTTAGAATTAGACGACTGTATATCAAGACCAGGTGCAAGAAAATCATTGGAACGGCAAACAGGTAACTCGAAAAAAATAACTATTCATCCATCCTGCAATTTATATGAAATGGAAGAAAAACAGGGGGAAGGCGGCTTCGTCGTAATTTCGGAAAGTATGAAATATCACGTAAATGTTGTGATTTTGTTTCGATAAGAATTCATTAATTATATAAAAATAGATACGAGGACAAGGTTAAAAAAGTTATTTATGTATCTGATGGAGCTGCAAGTCAATATAAGAATAAATCAAATTTTTTAACTCTTGTTTCTCATTATGAGATATACGGAATTGAAACTGAATGGCACTTTTTCGCAAGTTTCCATGGAAAAAACTCGTGTAATGAATTTGGCGTAAAAGTACAAGCGTGTCGATGGTACGTTAAATTATCACATACTCATTCCCATAAAAACATCAAGGAATTTATATAGATAAGCCATTCAAGTGGCAATGAAGGAAGGGGGAAGAAAAAAACACCAATGAGGGAATTAATTTTTACATCATTTATAACACAAATTTTATAACCCTGACGTTTCTCATTTTTTCTTGATGATTATTTTACAATTTTTGCAATACAAGAATATCAAATGTTCATGATAGCAGGAGTTGGGTTTACCAGTCGCAGGCGACTATACGCAAAGTAACAGTGAAGCTACTGCTAGCGCAAGACACATATACATTAAGTTGCCTTTCAGAGTTCCTCTAAAAATGTTAATAATTTTTTTACTTCTATGTATCACTTAATGATATTTCAAGTAGCAATTCGCCTGATGATATTTAGTTTTTTTTATGTTATGTGTATCGGGCGATGGGGAGTAGAATGCGGTTATTATACAATAACTACAGTTACTGAAAGACTTATTGATTCAATATTTATATCAATTTGATTAAATTAGTCTAACAGCTAAGCGGCTTTAAAGGGCCGATCAAAAAACACCAAAACTTACTGGACGTATTTAGACTTGAATTTGCATTAGAATGATGTTTAAAAGTAAGAATTGACTTTCAAATTCATTGTTTAAAACCCTATAACTTTTTCTAAAATAGTTGCGCAGCTTTTAAATGTCAAAGCTGATTTTTGAAAAATACGATGACTTTTGAAAAATGGAAATTTATTGGTTACAATTTTGCAATTGCATAATTCTGTTCAATGTTACTATTTATAACTTCCTGAAATGTTATTTATGAAAAATATATTTCTCTACTTGATATTATATCGAATTATATTCGTTAATAGGCGTGTGAGATAAACAGGATAGAATAATAGTGAGAATTAAAGCAGGGAGAGAGAAATTAAAACGTTAGGTTAGATTAGATTAGAAAGTGACGTATCTAGGGAAAATGAGTGGGGATGATAGGAGAGATACTTAGATTTTTAAATCCGAGAAGGAAGAAAGTGAGGGTGGTTTTTTAACTGAATTTTGATCGTTGGAGACAAAGGACAAAGGAATAGATTGAGAGTCTGGAGACGCTAGTGAACAAGAGGAAACATCTCCAAGTGAAGGTAGTTTATCATCGAGTAACGTTGAAGATCGCCGTTTACAGTGTTGCTCTGTTTCGTCAATCATTCGTTATTTTAATAGGCAGAAGGCATAGTGTAATTTTACAAAATTAACATGTTTTTTATCATTAGCGGATTTGATTGTTACCTTCCATGCCACGGTTAAATAGTTTGGAGGAGAGATAAATCATAGTGGGAAAGTAATTATATGTCCGTTTTACGCAAAGCGCTATTATTCCTATATATATGCACTACTTTTCTACTATTCCTTATCTCCCTCCATTCCATAGTTTTGGAGCGTTTGGCGATTTTGAATCTTTTCAATAATTTTTATCTATTATGCAGCGTTTTAATTGAAAGCGAAAATATACGGATACTACATTAATAAATTTCAATTGCAATTGCGACAAACAAATAATCTCATAGCTTCCATTTTTGTTTATTCTATTTGTTAATAATTATTTATGACTGTTCCAATATCTATATATATTTACAATACCATTGAATTAGAAACTGACCTTTACACGATAACATAGTCGGTTTTGTAACAAGATTTTGATCATAAACAAGTCCCTATTAGTTGACCTATATGTACTAATTACTTATTGCATATGAATTTATTCCCAGAGAGGAAATAGTATGTTGTTATTTCGTAAACTTTACGAGGGTCATGTTCACTGTATACATAGATACCTAAACATGACATGAACAATGACATTTAATTGTGATGTTCTTGAAGATCTCGCTTTCAGCTGTGAAGATGATGATGGCAATAGGAGCAGTGACCATCAAGCACTAATCGGCGCATATTATCATTGATAGAGAGGTGTGTCTATACTCTTTGAGATAAGTAGTGGTTGAAATCTCAGCTTAAGATAAAATAAGGTAATTAATGAATGCCCTGAAAGCACCCATCAATGACTCTGTGATTGTGAAATTCAGTCAATGCGACTGTTTCTCAATTTACGCTTGAGTGATCTAAAATACATGATAAGAGGCGAAAAGGACGGAAGGCCATTAACAGATTAGTGAGGTAAACTATAACCATCTGAAGCAAATCATACAAGACGATTATGACTACGGTCAAACGTAAAGGCATAACGGGTCGGATTTGCACAACCCTTTTTAACATGATGATTGTACATGAAAAATTGTATCTAGCTACTTGAACAGGCCAAACCATGTTTTATTACACCGAGGATGACACGCCCTCTTATAATATTGTGGAAGGAGTTTGAAAAAGGTTAATTTCTCAAACATCTATTCTGGAACATCGTCTTCGATGGTTTTTTAAATTTAACGCTTCCACAAAACGTAAATATAGTGGGGATTTTGAATCACATTGCACTGAATGTAATTGCGAAGAGTTCGTAAAGGTACAATACTTATGATACTTCTCAATGAATTGAGCGTGTCGGCAATAAAGACAACAGTACTGATCGCTTATATAAATAAAGTCAGAGATTGAAATAGCTGGATAAGATTGTCGAATGATATTAGAACGATTTGAACAAGTATATAAACCGGAAACACCGTCTTTTTACTTTTTATGTGATACAGGTACTAGTTGGGTATGGCTGTTTTCGTACCAAGTTTGCTAAAGCGAAGATATTCGATATACTGTGGAGTACACGAAACGTGGAGTATATGGTGTCCCAATACTCTTTCTTTTTTAAGAGAAGCGAGAAATTTTTAGGGTCTTGTGAGAACATGGCTTCTTTCTGTAGGACATAGGAACGTATTTAATTGTTTCATACCAATCTTCAAGCGTCTAAATACTATTAAAAAAGCCTCGCTAAGCCTCTTATTACGAGGAGTAACTTCACCTAAACACTTATCTCTTTAGACAATAGTAGGATTCTCGCGATTTTTACCGGACTCTTGTCTACCTCGGTTAGTATATCTCTCGCTAGCAGAGTAACCTCTCTTACAAGTCATACCAGTTTGACATTCGTCTCTGTCAGCAATTGCAGACCTCTCGTCTGTACAAGGTTAGTACCTATGGACCAGCCCTCCCATCCGATGCCTACCTATTCCGAGTCAAGAGTTTTATATATCTGTTCGAGGTACGGTTCTCGTCATCGCAACTGATTTCAATGTAACGATTACACTAACAAGTAAGGCAAAGTGAGATCTATTATTTTATTCAAGTGGGGTTGCATGAGCTCCACTTACTTCATTATTCTTGAAACAATGTTAGTACCGTAGAATCAAGCGAAAAGTAACTTTTTAGATATTGTATAGTTTGTGAGAAAAGCATCAAGGGTTTACTTGAGTCAAAATATCATAGAATATTATAAAATATTTGTATAATATACCTATATACATTAATATTTTTAAAGTGAATAAAAAGTTGAAAATAGTAAAAATCAGGTCTTATCAATGATCGATTGATTATAAAATATGCAGCTTTCGACATCGTCAATGTGAATATGCTAATATAATTTTTTTAATATCAATGGGGACGGATTTATCGTTTTCTTCTGCTAAATAAATGTGTAAATTTAGTGTCTTCTTCTATTTCTTTTATTTACCACTTATATATCTATATATATCTATATATATCTATATATATCTATATATATATATATATATATATATATATATATATTTATATATATATACCTGCTTGAAGAATGTTGTGAGTGCAAACTACCCGAATTTTGTGATATTACTTGGTTGCGAGGAGAGCTTATGTTGAAGTTCATACCAGTCATAATGCGTAAACTATTTCCTTGTTCAAATGAAGTCTGTAAGATTCCACCATTGAATGTATCTGCAAAAATTACGGCTATTTTAAGTAAATTCATTTAAAATAAAAATGTATAATTAAACTAAATGTAGGTGGGATGAAATAAAAAATAATGATCCATTGAAAAAATTGCGCACAAGAAGACTATACACAGAAATATACGAGGATAGATCAATATAAAAACATGGGCCTTTATTTTTAATATTATAACATGAAAATTATCTAACGTATCTGTATATTTTTTTCAAAGTACCCAAGAAAGGTTGTATTTTGATAATATAAACATTTTATAGTAATAGATTTGTTGATTACAAAACCTAATAACCCAATAAATAATTAAAATAAATTTTTTGCGATTTTCATTGAAACATGCTTTTTTTTATTTGAAAAATCTTTATGACAATCGATTTTTGGACGATTTTCTATAATAATCTGTAATAAAACTTTCATGATGTTTAATTGAAACTCGGTAATAAGCATGGAAAGAAAGCGCTTCATGCGGCATTCAGCCATGTCACAAGATCGATAGTCGATAATACTCGAATCCGGACCAGTAATAAAAAAAATTATCATCTGTACTAAATTAAGCGTTACATATCCTCAAGTTACAAGGTATTCCTTTCTATAACAAAAAGAAACAAAAAGCAATGAATTATAAACAGAACATGGTTTTCTTTAGAGTTTACTGTTAAGATCGACAAAATAATTTTAATTCATTAAGGCTCATGCCAAACTTGGGTAACATTGTACCAAATTAACTGTGTCGGTAGGCAAATCGAAAAAGAAAATACGTGTTTTTTCTTTTGCTATTTGCAATTATTTATAAAAAACTATTTAAACCAATCACCAAAAAAATCGATAGTTTTTTTTAAAACTGATTGCGATAATCGATTTTATGGGAAAAAATATGGAAACAATGTATTCGAAGTAAGTTGATTCGGAATAAAGGTATCAGCACCTCAGGCGGTTATTTATATAATCTTAATGAGTTAATAAATATCTAAGTAAAAATTAATTTTTAGAAGTTTTTGAACATATCTATAAAATAATAGTGATATAATTATTAAAATTGTGAAATTATAAAATTAAATGACATAAATATGAAAATAGTTATGTCAAAATCTCTTTCCTTCTATTTGTTGATTATTTTAATTTCATTTTCCTGAAATTTTCTGAGTAATAATAATCAAATTGATGAATATATAACATCAATTTGTCGTGTTATATCTTATCACTAATTATTTTTCATGAATGTATCTTAAAAAGATAAGTTTTATTGTAATTACAAATAGAAAATGGTTTTTTTGGAAGTATAAATGTTTTCTGAAATAATATGAAATATTACATATAATTTCGATTAAATTGTTAATATTCGGATAAATAAGACGTGACTAAACTAATATCAATTCCTATTATAATATGTATGATCCATAAAACTGACTTGTAGAACCAAACTACATGGAAATATTTCGGGACAGAGTCGTCATTTCTATTGATCACGTCACCCGAAAAATCTATTGTTATTAAATATATATATTAAAATGCAATCTATTCCGGGTATTTTGAAAAAAAAATCATACAGATCCAATTGATAGTTTACATGTTATAACATTTAAAATAAACGAGACATTTTTACTTTAATAATAGTTAGGAAAAGGTTTTACTTTAAAGTTCATATGTTTGTTAAATATAAAATGAAAAATTGTATTCCATTTAATTTCGGCTAAATTGTCAATATTTGCGTAAATTAGATATTGTTTATACTAATAGCAATGCCGATTACAGAATACATGAACAACAAACCTGAGTTATAAAACAGAATTACAAATTGACTTCTATTCTATTCTAGTTCTGCGGTCGAGTACTGTATGGAGCATTTGTTCCAAACTTATTACCGAATCCTTAATAGATATAACAACTTTTTTATTAATTTTAAATAATTAATATTTTAGCGGCAAACTTAGTACAAGTTATGACCTTGCATAGACATTCGATATATCAAACATAAAAAAAATACGAGATTCCCAATGTTGCCTAGGACTAAATTTTGTTTGTTTTATATTCCTGCTGTGTAATATGATATTTTAAGCTTAATAACTATCATAACATTTCTAGAATAAAACTTACTTATTTGGATGATTCAATTTAATAACCACTCCTTATCACTTAATATTATAATAAGTAAGAATAGCTAATATTATATTATATCATGTTTAAGAAAGAAATCATGCTTTACTAACCAGAACCACCTAGATTTCTTATTGTTGTCATATATTTAGAACCTTTCGTTTCTTTGCTACTATTATCATACCAATTTAGTACGTCTAATACTGCTTGCGGATTTCTCTTTTGTTCTTGTTTACTAATATTACTAGACATCAATAATCTAGCCCAAGCTTCAGGCATTCCCTGAAACAGCAACATATATTTTTGGTTAAAAACTATCAAAACATATTATTAAATATGATTTGTTTAAATGCATTAAAAGTAGTAGTAAGAGGTTTGTAGGTCCATAAGCGGTTACTTCTTTCGAGTCTTTGCTAGATTTTGGAATTAGAATTTGTGTTTTTCTCTATTGCGAGGGAAAATAGCTTAATCGTAGACATACGTTCATAGTTATTGGTACATTTCCAATGGCTGCAGTGAGTACGAGTTTGATCATCCTGCCTATGATGCTCTCGATTCTAGGTATGTTTTTATTTTGTTGAGGATATTTACCATTTCAAAGAATTTGCTTATTTTAATTGACTTAATACTGTAGTCGAACAGACAATCTATAAATGTTCTTTCTCGAACTTTGTGATTGTTTTGTCCACTTTTCAGAGGGCTGTTAAATAATATGAGAAAATATCTTACCAAATTAGTTATTTCATTAATACTAAGGACAATCGATTCTACGGGAATAAATAGGACAGAAATGTTTATATAATTTTTTTGTTAGACTTCAATTTATTAGTGTAAAACGACAGTAAACAATTGCAAGTCCAATAGTAGAAGTGCCTACTCCAAATCCCAAGAAAAACCTATACACGATAGTGCCAAACTAACTGTGCCTATGGTAGGCAATAAAAATAAAATACCTATATTTTTTCTTTTTGCCAATTGTTTATAAAAAGTTATTTAAATAAATTACCCAAAACGTAATAATTTTCTAAAACTGATAGTGGAAATCGATTCTACGAGAAAAAATATCACAAAACTCTGTATAACATTGTTTTGTCAAACTTCAATTTGTCTATATAAAATAACTATAAAATATCAATCCTCTGTAGCACAATTGTATTTTTAGGTAGGCATGTTTGCGTGCTCATCCCTGTGATTTCTGTATAGGGGTATAGAACATTTCTTATAATACAATTGAGTTTTTGTCGAACACAACGAGACTGCACATTTTACGTACCTACCTTGTTTTATTTTGTGTTCATGTAATGAACAATCACTTGACCTTTTTCACCTGACAAGAAGTGTACTCGAAAACTTATGTAGATAATTTTACGAAACTCCTTGCACAATGTCTTTAGAACCCTTTTGCAAGTGTGGGTGGAGCTTATTATGAATTATAGTGGAATTAGTTAATGATGCATGTAGAAATCTTACAAAGAGATACCACGATCATTTATAACTTCTTATTGAAGGCATCTATGTATTGCAATGTTAATCACGCAGATCAATTCAGCCCATGTTTTGATTATACTTAAAAAAAATGCTTCAGAAAAGAGAATCGATCGCTTAACTGACTCATACCACCTTTGCACTTCAACTTGCAATTCATCACGATATTTCGTTGAAAGAACTGACACGGGTTTTGAATCTATAACGGTAGTATAATTTAGTTTTGAATTTTTATCATACAAAGCGATAGTTTTCTCTCTCTCTCTCAACTTTTTCCTTGACACGGTTTTGTGACTGGTCTCGTCGCTGATAATCCTACTTTTTTCTAAATGAACTATCATATTTGGACTGATACAAAAATTGTCAAAATAGACATGGTGTTTACCAAGATCATCTTTTTTAGTATCTTCTAATGAAGGTAAAAGTTACTTCATAACGATTTTCGATCCTAAAAAAACGACAAATAGAGGATTCCGTTTATCAAGTCCTAATTTTCCTGTGTAAATATCAACACCATATATGTAACCATCTGAGGAGAAAAGTGCTGATATCTTTATTTTAAATTTAATCGGTTTATTTCGAAACCCTTGTTTTCATATTTTTTCCTATAAAATCGATTGTCGCAATCAGTATTAAAAAACTATTAATTTGTTGATGATCTGTTTAAATAATTTTTTATAAACAATTGCAAATGGTAAAAGAAAAAACACGGGTATTCTATTTTTCGATTTGCCTATCAGCGGCATAATTAGTTTGGCACTATCGCTCATAGATTGTGCTTGGGATTTGGCATAGGTATTTTGTCATTTTTGTCATATTTTTCCCCGTAGAATCGAATGCTGCTATCAGTTTTCAGAAAATATTTCTTTTTGTGTAATTTGTTTAAATAGTTTTTTTATAAACAATTACAATACTCAAGATCAAGTATCCCAACTCCAAGAGGAAAACAGATATACAAGGTTATGAAAAATAATAACTGCTCACCAATATCGACAGGAGAACCAACTTACTGACCTATAGATCCCACCAAACTATCAGACTTCATTAACTTCACTATTATAAAAGTATGAATCTTTATTCCTTCAACGCAAGTTCGTCCTTAGTTCAAAAATCAATCAGTAACCAGTTATATTGACTTTAAATGTTAAAATAACAACAATGCAATATTATATATAATCAATAGATTGGTTCCTGCAGTCACAGAAGAAATAACCACATACTATCAGATATACAAAATAAGATTAGAAAATCATCAGAATAGATAAGCAAAGGATATTCTACATAATTAAATAACAAACTCAAGACTCAAAAACCGAAAATCATTACCATAACTTGAATATATGTACTTACTAATACAATAATGGAGTTTCCAACGGGAAACACATACGTCTTGGTCCGTTTGTTATTTCTTAATTATATGTTATTAAGATAAATCATTTACTAAAGTCAGATCTTAATCATTGCAAATAAAAAATAATTATTAATAAAAAATTTCTCCTGTTTCGCCTTGATCTTTTTCTTAATTTCTTTAATTTAGTGTTTTATATAGATATATAGGAATTTAGTAGGGGAGGGGACAAGAGGAGGTAGGGAAAAAGTACGCAGTATTTTTATATCAATTACAATTTTTTTACTATTTTGCAAACTTTTGTTAATCTTACACGTTAATTGCAATAATTATATTGTCATTATTGAACTTGGATTAATTAAATTCGTTGTATAAAGAGATCTCTTACCTGAATTTTAAGAAACACCCAGATCGTGTAAAGTACTTACAACATACCCGTCCCAGCAGGTCTGATGTTTGGGATAAAAGTATACCCCTTGCTCAAGGACGACCAGGAACTGATAGCCGCAGATGAACCGGTGCTGCACAAGATTGGAACTCAATATGACTATTATCATTTGTTATGACGTACAACGAGACCGCCCCACAAAGTTATGAGTACCTAAACTAGATTGCCACAATCATGGCCAAAAGTGTTGAAATTAACAACCATGGGTAGCTTCGATGGTTCGAATACATCGCATCTCCAATGTTAGTGAATGATTTTGTAAAGAAAATGTACACTCTCTTTTCTAATGTTGCGTGGGCTTGATCAGATATCGCTTGGGGCCGATGCGACGCGAAGTTTAAGTGGGGTCTGCATATACACTCTACTACCGGCCTGACAAACGGAAACACATATTTAGAGGGAAGAGTTATTTATTGCAGTCATCAAGTTTCTAAAATAATTTAGTATAACACGCAAGTTTAACATCATCTTTAACAATAAAATAATATAATTTTCGGTGAAAGTCAATAAAAATCATAAACACACATCATAAACAAGTATTAACAGGCGCTACTGTATCCAACTGTACTATACTATACTGAATATACGCTACGTACATATTTAGCTATATTACTTTCTTTTCAAGGTTTACTTTTGAATTGTCTTTGTTCGTACTTGAACTTTCTTTTATCAGCCATAAATTTTGCCCTTCGATTAGATCCTTTTTTAGCGGCCCCTTATTTAATAAACGCGTTGACTTATTTGAATTATTAGGATGGAAAAAGGTAATTAAAGAAATGCTTTGATGAATTTGACCCGTTAGATTGGAAATAGGTATTTAAAGAAAGGCTTCGACTGATTGGAATGATTTGGCTGAAAAAAGGTGATCAAAGAAATGATTTGATTGATTTGAGTTGTTAGGCTGGAAAATGGTAATAAAGAAATGCCTTGACTGATATGAATGATTAGGCTAAAATGAGATCATTAAAAATGTATAAACTGATTTGAATCATTATGCTGGAAAAAGGTATAAATACAGAGGTACTAGGGGAAGCAATCCAGTCTAGTCTGTAAATTCAACGCAAGGTATTACTTTCACGTTACGGTTTTAAGTTTTGAATAAAGTGTTAAGTTCTGATACGATGTCGAAGACTTTGACCTCTTGTCAAATCGTTGACATCAAACGCTAGTTGTTTGAAAACCAGACAATATCTTATCATGCCAAAGAGTACAATGTGTCGACAACCATCAATAGCTTAACTTCAAGTGAAATCTCAGCGCCGAATGATTCATCGTTGACTAGGAAGATTGAAGTGGATTTATTTATTGTACAAAAACGGGAGATCATCCAAAAACTGAAAAAAGGAGCAACTACATCGAGTTTGTCTGAAATTTATAACGTCTATGTAACGACAATTTGAAGGATCAAGAGTAATCAACCTGAAATATTGAAACGAGCTCACGATCTTGGAAAAAAATCACCGGAGTTTGAGCACTAAGAAAATATATATCAACGAAAATACTCAAAACAAAGTCCATTACAAGTGATTTGTGCAGAAAGTTTATTGGGAGCTTCATTATCAGGCGACATTTAAAAGGCGAAGGCATTGGGTCTACATTAAGCCATTGGAAACCCAACAAATTTAAAGAGAAGTAATAGTTTGCTTGACTGCTTCAAGAAGATTTACATTTAAAAGATTCTTCATTTCAAAGACCTAAAGCTGAATATTTTTAATGTATAAATTTTCGTAAATATATTATTTTGTGTACATACTTAAATTTAAATGTTTATATAATTTTTATTAATATTTTATATTAAGAATAGTATTAATTTAAATAGCTTTATATTAATAATGTATTAAGTTAGATAATTTTCTATAATTTATAATATGTAATATATAATTGTTTATTAATAAATTTTACAAATAAATGTTATAAAAAATAATTTTAATTTAAACATATTAATAATTTAAATTTAATAACAAAGCAATGATTAAAAAATAAAAAATTTTATCTAAGTCTTTAAAGGATCTTGCGGCATGCGATTATCTGCGTACATGGCGTTATCTTCTGATTGGCTATTGCCAAAGAGCACGCTGCATGCAGTGTGGGAGGGCAGCTACTCTCGAGAGCGTGTATCGTGCGAAGCTATATTGTATGATAGAAAAAAAATTAGTTTTTGGGCAAATCGAAGCAAGATCTTCGATTTTTCTTATATTTGGCACATTGAATGCTTATATGGAGGTAATCATTTGTATTAAGATTGACGTTAAAATATTAATTAATTAAAAAGTTATAAGCAATTTTTGTTTAATTTGATTTTGATTCAACTGTTATAAATCGAAAGCTATTCATCGGATCTGGATAATGTTTTTTTTAATAACCGGAAATTATTGTATTTTGAGAATATATGTATGTCATAATAATATATTTGTTAATATAAAAATTATAAACAATTAAAATAATTTTTTTCCATCTTTGTTAAAAAGGGCAAGTTTGATTTAAAAAAATGTCTATTACAATCGATTCCTTGGACAATTTTGTATAAGAATCCGTAATAAAACTATAATGATTTTTAATAGGGGCTAGGTAATGACCTACAAAAAAGCGCTACTTGCGGTACTCAGCTGGAAGATCGGACGGATCGAGGTGTCCCACGCTCCCGAAACTTTTCCAGGTAGTTCAATTCTATAAGTCAGTAGCATAGACTATATATTATGTAATCGGGATGATATCACAATAAGTAATATTTTATTTACTTAAATATAAACAATTTAATCGCAACTAAATGGAGTATAATATTTCATATTATTTTAGAAATTATTTGTACACTCAACGGAACTTAATTCACGACTCCCGAAATTCAAAATGGCGTTTCATCTTCGTTGATTGAGCATCACTGGCACGAATCGAGCTTAGATACAAGTTTCTTTCTCGCGACTTGTGTAGTTAATGCTTGAAGCAAGCGCTATCACGATTGTATTTAGTTGGCAATGCAATTAGATAGAAAATACAAGGATTATGTACTTTCATCATCTCATACTGTCAGATAATTTAATTTAAATTATTTCTTGCTTAATTATTCTTTTACTATGATAAGTCATTTACTTTGTGTTTTATTTATTTTTAGATTATGGCTCCTCAATAATAAACTTTTATATGGCTGATGAATCTGATGTTGCTCAAAGATCCAAAGCATTTCAAAAGTACATTAAACGTTATCAAGATTCCTGTATTGCAATAGAACAGGTATGTATCATAAAATATTAGATTTTACTCGTATAAATTACCAATTTGAGACTAAGATTCATCTATGATTATACTTATGTGTGCTAAACCCGTAATAGCAGCTGTTCATGGAGCTTGTGTAGGAGGAGCAGTAGATATGATTTATACGATTTTTGCTCCCCAGTTGTATGGTTCATGCTTGAAGTTGGATATGTCGTGATGGTTTTGAGTTGGCAATGCAATTAAATAGTCGTTGGAAACAAAAAAAAATGTTGATGGATTGCATTTAAAACCAATATGTATCAGATCAGCATATAAGGATCATGCAGCTTTATCACCTGAATTTATTGCATTTGCATCAGCATCAGCATTAGCATTGCAAGATAAACCACCAATATTTTCAAAGCTGTGATAAAATCCTCAAGATCAAATTTCTGTTTTATATGTTAATAATTGTATTTGAATAAATCCGTACCATCGCAGAACATATAGAAATTGAACAAAATTTATCATCATTATTAAAAACAGCATTACGTGTCGATGGTACCGTAAGTTATCACGCATTTGTTCCTCTAAATACAAGCAGCAAGGAACTGATGGTGAAAAGGACTTCCTATTCTACTGATTATAGTATTAAAAGACCACAAGTTCTCTAGATAAACCACCAATATTTTCAAAGCTGTGATAAAATCCTCAAGATCAAATTTCTGTTTTATATGTTAATAATTGTATTTATTTATTAATAAAATTTTTTTTGGACATTTTTGTGAGGGGTACATTTTTCTGTAAGTAACCTTACTATTTTTAATAAAAAACTTTCATTTTTATAAAAGGTCTTCAAATTTTTCTTTTACAAATACCCAACTACTTTTCGAAGTCATAAAATTCGTAACAAAACCAACTTGTAAAGCTTCTGGTGCTAATATTTTTTGACCAGTGTAAGCAAGTTCTCTAGATAGACTATGAGAACCAATAATTTTTGGTAATCTTTGCAAAGATCCCACATCAGCAGCCATACGCATATCAACTTCTTTTATTTGAAACCAAGCATTCGTTGAACAAATCATATCTACAGTTTCTCCTATGCAAGCTCCATGAACAGCTGCTATCACGGGTTTAGCACACTTAAGTATAAATATTAATGAATCTTAGTCTTAAATTGGTAATTTATTCGACTAAAATATAATATTTTATTATATATACCTTTTCTATTGCAATAAATAAATCTTGATAACGTTTAATGTACTTTTTTAATGCTTTACATCTTTGAGCAACATCAGATTCATCAGCCATATAAAAATTTAATCGATACCTACATACAAAATTTATAGAATAAAATAAAATAGATTGTTATACTAAATTATAAACTTATGATGAATTACCTGCACAAAAAGTTTTACCTTGCTTTTGACTTGCAACTTGTACACACAAAATTGTCTGAGTATAAATAA
Source organism: Chouioia cunea (assembly GCA_030064505.1). Lineage (NCBI taxonomy): Eukaryota > Metazoa > Arthropoda > Insecta > Hymenoptera > Eulophidae > Chouioia > Chouioia cunea. The sequence continues at coordinate 21,131,948 of JAOPFQ010000002.1, forward strand.
ATTATTCGTGATAAGTTTATTAGTTAGGAGCCCTGATCTACAAATAAATGAAACACAAAGTAAATGACTTATAGTAAAAGAATAATTGAGCAAGAAATAATTTAAATAAACTTATCTGACGGTACGAGATGATGAAGGTGCATGATCCTTGTATTTTCTATTTAATTGCATTGCCAACTATTTAGTGTGATACAATTGTGACAGTGCTTGCTTCAAGCATTAACCACACAATTCGCGAGAAAGAAACTTATATCTAAGCTCGATGAAACGTCATTTTCAATCTCGGGGGTCGCGAATTAGGTTCCGCTGTAGCTTACCAGAAATCTATTTTCTATTAAAATTTAAATAAATAAAATGTATATAAATTATAAGAAATTACACTGATTTATTCAAGTACATTTACTTTGTGGTCTTTTAATACTATAATCAGTAGAATAGGAAGTCCTTTTCACCATCAGTTCCTTGCTGCTTGTATTTAGAGGAACAAATGCGTGATAACTTACGGTACCATCGACACGTAATGCTGTTTTTAATAATGATGATAAATTTTGTTCAATTTCTATATGTTCTGCGATGGTACGGTAAGCAAATGTCATATCAGGTACAGCATTCTGTGCCAATTGATATAATTTCTCAACTGAAGAAATGCTTACCTCTAAATTTTGCAAACTGGCATTCCAGGCTAATCTCTTCACGGTTCCGCCAAGTCCATCACACGCGCTTTATCCAAGACAACTTGCAAAAAAGTGCCATTCAGCTTCAATTCAGAATGTCTCATAATGAGAAACAAAAATAAAAAAATTCGATTTATTCTTATATCGACTTGCAGCTCTATCAGATACATATATAACTTTTTATCCTTGTCTCATATCTATTTTATATTTAATTGATTAATTTTTATCGAAACAATAACACAGCATTTAAGTGATATTTCGTACTTGCCGAAATTACGACGAAGCTATCTTTTTTCCTTTCATTTTATATAAGTTGCAAATGTATGAATACGTTACCTGTTTGCCGTTCCAATGATTTGCTTGCACCTGGTCTTGACGTACAGTCGTATAATTCTGAGCGAAATCTCCTATGACCATTAGTGCAGATTCATTTAAATTATGCCAACGAATTTATATTTAATCATTTTGATTTTTGGCAATAAAGTCATGTTCTAATAATATATATTTTAACTGTACCTTCAGATGATTAAGATAGTCTTTAATATTGTACGCATGCTTTAGAAGATCACATTTATGGTTTAAAGTTTCCTATTGTTTGCAATGAATGAAATCTATGGCATTTTTTGAAATGAATTTTCGAACATATATAAAACAGTTTCCAGTGCAGGAAATTTCGAGCATTTATTAAATAAACAATCTTCACCAGGTCCTTCACACGTCACTTTAATGAAAATATCTTTTGATGTTTGAGGTAACTCTTCATACTTGATCTTCAAATTGTTTGTTGTCATTTTACAGCATTCTACTAGTAATTTTGGATTATAGTGGTGAATACAAATACAAACATTGTGAACACTTTTAGATTCATTAACTTAAATACACTGATCAGGTCGCAATGTACAATAATAAGTAGTTAATCATTTGATATTTAACACCTTTTTCATAATGTACAAAAATAACCCCAGGCGAAACTTGAGTCTAAGTTCAGCACAGTGTTTTTCAAACATGCTGTAGACTTCTTTTAAATTGAACATAAGTAAACGCCTTTAATTTTAACTTTCTTTACATTACTTTTTCGTACTATTTTTGTATCATTAGCACCTAGACACCGCCGGCTTATATCATCTTGCAAATAAAATGAGACAGCAACACTTTTTATTTCTTCACTTATTTTAGATGTTCTGGTTCTTGAGATTGGATAGTATATCATCCCTTCCTGTTCATGAAGTTTTTAAGCGGTTTGTGTAAAATAAAACGAACAATTAATTTTTCTTTCTATTTCACAGACACTTATAGACAGTAGAATCGCAGTAAATATATGTATATTTTCTGAATTAGTAGTTGCTTTTTCATACGCTGCTTTCAGGTTTTTAAAAAATATACTTTTTTTGTATAAATTCATCTCGATTACTGTTTACACAACTATATATTCTCACAAGTAAACTTTTCAAATTATTTGATAATGCATCGATTTTGTTTTCTATTAAATCCGGTATTTCAATATCTATTGAATTCATTTCTCCGATTTAAAAAAAATCAAGCAATAGATTTAAGCGATAACATACTATGTCTCTACGTTCATTTTCGTTGATCGAAAATTCTTTATCACATTGTACGTGACAGATATTTTGATCTTCATTCGCACTGAGCTCAAAACTGGCCTCATCGTTCTGATTAACCCATTAACGACCAACAGGCCTGATTTTTTTGTTGATTTTCGACGCGATTTTTTTTCGTAGTTATAGGCCTCAGAAAAATTTTGCAAACACGTGTTTCGACATAAAATTGTGATTGACTGCGTAAAAAAAAGTTATAGCCAATTAAACAAAAAAAAACGTGAAAATTTAGCAATGTTACCGTGAAGGAATCATGATATAAATATGATAAGGGGTGATCACAACTATCGAAGTATCTCAGGGAATTTCGGTAGACTTTTTGAACCACTCCCTCCAACAAAATGACGGTCAAATTGAAAAAAGATCATAAAAAACATAACTCATTTTTTTTTCTTGGGAACAATTGAGTTTAGAGAAAAAGTTTATGGAACAGAAATATTTTAGAATTGATCATAGAACCACCTCAAAATTTTTCAGAATTTTTGGAGATGTTGGAAAATTGTATTTTGCACGTTTTCTAAAAATTCAGCAATTTTCTCCAAAAATTCTGTATAAATTTGAGGGGGTTCTATGATCAATTCTAAGACATTTCTGTTCCATAAACTTTTTCTCTAAACTCAATTGTTCCCAAGAAAAAAATGACTTATGTTTTTTATGATCTTTTTTCGATTTGACCGTCATTTTGTTGGAGGGAGTGGTTCAAAAAGTCTACCGAAATTCCCTGAGATACTTCGATAGTTGTGATCACCCCTTATCATATTTATATCATGATTCCTTCACGGTAACATTGCTAAAATTTCACGTTATTTTTGTTTAATTGGCTATAACTTTTTTTTACGCAGTCAATCACAATTTTGAGTCCATATTTTGAACGGGAATTAAATTTTATGTCGAAACACGTGTTTGCAAAATTTTAATAGAATCTTCACAACTACCATTTTCTTCATTTATATGTACTAAACGTTTGTCACTGTAGTCAGAAACTTCATTTGGATATTTGATATAGCAGTATCTCAAACATCTTGTACATAATCGATCGTTTTCTTTCACTAAAGGAAACCACTTATTCTGAATTTCTGTGAGAACATGAAACAAAAATTCTCGACGACGTACATGTTTACGCACTTTGAATGGATTGGAACATTCTGGTAATGGCAGGTATATATACCTTTCTTTAAAACTGAATGAAAATAATTTTACAAAATCTATCGTACAATAAGAAATTTCACTGTGATGTTCGTTGATGTCCGTTTACTTTGTCCATTGAACTATAAATAGCTCGACTGAGCGAAAAGATTCCGTATTTATATGATTTTCGAAGCACAACTAATGTCAGTTTCCTAATTTTAAAATACTACTTAACAAACTAATATATCAGATAAAACGATCAAAGAAAATAAATATTTTTGAACTCATTAACATAATTATTATTCGCACTAATTTGTTTAAGAGTAGCATATTTGCCTTAATTATTATTGTTATAAATGTTAGTTCTACGTATCACTATTTAAATAAAAAAAGTTTAGCTAATAAATGTACTGACTTATAGAACAAACTAAGGATTGTTATACAGAATTGTCAAAGGAATCGATTGCAACAACAATTTTTCAAATAAAAATTTTATTTAGACGCATTATCATATCTATCAGTCGCCTTATATACCGAGGGTCTTTGACCTCTGTGAATGCTATGATTTCAACTTTATCCTTGAACTCGCGAGATAGCGTATCTGGCTCATGGTGCCTTGCTCCTTTGCGATACACGATCTCGAAATTTCATTGCCGAAGTTCGCGGTGAAGAATCCATCCCCGAGTCAGCCGGTCGGATATTGTTAGTCCGAAGCCGGGTCAAAGCTGTGATTGCCGTGAACTTCGTTCCTTCTACGTATGATGTAAATTTCTTGATGACGAACAAGAATGCTAAACACTTGATATTTGATACGGTGTAATTATACTCGTGCTCACTGAGGATTCTGCTAGCATAGCAGACAGGATTCTCATAGCTATTTTTGTCTTTTTGCATTAGACAAGCTCTCATTACAAAGGAAGAACCATCACAATGATCGAAAAATTCTTTAGTAAAAGCTGGCCTCGCTAGCACAGGGGCTTGAGTAAGGACTGATTCTAGCCTCTCAACTGCCGTTTGTTCTTCTGGGTTTCAATCCCAAGTCATATCCTTTTTAATGAGCTTTGTGACAGGCATTTTAATATCGCTTTCATGCTCAATATGTCTGACGTTGGTACCATGTCTAAGAAACATCTGAGTTGCTTCAGGTTTCCCGGGACTCGATAGTCGAGACCTTGCTTAACTCGATCTGAGTCCGATCTTAGACATTAGATCTTAGAAACGTTACTGAAGAGCAACAGAGTTCGCTCTTCTTTATGTTTAGCTCAAGGCTGTTCTCTACTAGTCTCGTTAACGCCAAATTTAGCCGAATTAGATGGTCAAAGAATGTGCGGCTGACTATGATTAAACCATCGAGGTGCGATTGTAAGTCCTCTCTACAAACACATGCCAATTACCACGGTGACCCACATGCCTGACGTAACCACGGCAACCGCCATAATCTATAACTAAATCATATTCGTCATTGAAGTCAGTGCCTAAATAGATATCGTAGGCAAGATCTTCGAGCATAGCGCTTGCCTCAATGGCTCTTACTACTTCATCGATCTCAAAATTCAATTTTAAGTTATATGCCGTCCTCATTACACCATGTAATGCATTTATGAGGGGTACGGTATATGGTGAGAGCCTTGTTGCATAGTATTTAACAAACAATCCTCATGCCCACAACGGTCACCTCTGCGCCTTGGTCCAGCAATGTCGAGTACGGGTTCCTTCAATTAATACAATTAATAAATACCGGTTTTCTATTCATAATCTCAGGATCTCTATCAGCCTTAGGAACTATTTCGTCTTCTAGACTTTGGCTCCGTATGTCCACTTGAGTCATTAACTAGAGTGCATGCGCAGTTGCCAACGGCACGTTAGCGTCAGTTGTGCTCGGTAAGATCTCAAGATTCGTTACCGTATCGGCTACGTTTGAGCCATCATCTACCGTGATTTTGTCAGCTACAACGCAAGGTCCAGTCGTGTTCTCCACGACTTTCAATCCTTCCAAGGCTAACGGCGCAAACGTGACCATCAAATCTTCACCAAGCCGCACTGTAGAATTTGTGGCTTCTAACGACTCGAAATGAATCAATAGTTTTATCCCAGCCCTGGGTACAGAACGAACTGTTTGGCAAGTCGTACCCAGTAGGCGTTTCTGATGTCTTTTACTTCCTCCACCCTTGGGTATTCACATCAGTAGAGATCTTTGCGCAGTTTGTCGCCTTAGTTCACTCTCTTACCGATTGATCCATTAAATCGGTATAATTTGGGTGAGTCAAAAATGAGCAATTTGGAGTGCCGCACTTCGAATGCAATTATTAGTGTAATCGACGGCCTGTCCACATTTAAAACACATTATAGCCCGTTGACGCATTGGGCATATAGACGCTCGGTGACCAGGTGATTCGCAGATGAAACAATTGCCCGAAAATGGGACACCCAATTGACTTTGCTTCCACCTTGGCGGATCTGTGAGAGTAGCGACGGAGCAGCGTTTGGAGGGTTACGTAGACTTAGCCTTAGGTCAGTATTGGGCTGTTTAGCCTAATACTGGCCTTATTGAACAGCATTTACCATATTCCGATACAGCAGCCGTTGTATCACCGGCACTTCCAGCTGATGACTGCGACACGTTTCGCCTCCTTAACTTTCTCTGACTACTAAAAAAGTCCTTCACCTATGAGAAGCTATAGACGCACTTATAAGTGTGTCCTTATCCTTAGGGGGGGGGGGGGCACATACCAAAAATCTCGATCGTGCCTGCACTTGAATTTCTTCCCAAAGTACTTGAGGTCGGTAAAATCCCTAATGGATTTCCCATACAAAAACCTCTAGTAATTGGAGACCAGGTTAGCGATAATTCGCTTTACCTGCTTTATCTCCGAGGTTATCTTCCTATAACAAGAAAATCCAAACATCACAAACTCCAAAGTCATAGACTTTCTACACAACCAACTCTGCAAAATCCTATACAAAAACAAACTCTCTTTCCAAATGTCTAAACTCAATTGTGCATGTACCTCATCTCTTTGCCCCTGTCCCTCACCCGATCAACATTAATCCGAATTAAGTGAAATATCGCTGACCTCGCAATAGCGTGCGGCTATCCTAGCCGACAAGATACCCGAAGGACTCGAGTCAAAGGTCAGGTGACCCGTCACAATTGTTTGCTATTAATATAATACCGATTTTGCATGTTATATCTTGTCACTAATCATATTTTATAAATATATTTTAACTATACAATGTTATACTATAATTAGGCTAACAGATGGATATATTGTAATGTACAAATATTGTCTAAATTTATATGAAATATAATGCTCTATCTAATTTCAGTAGACTGTTCATATTAGCATAAATGAGACATTGTTTATACTATCAAATTATATTATAAAATATATGTCCCATAGTACTAAGTTATAGCAATAAACTACATAAAATATTTCTGGACGGAGTCGGCGCTTCTATTGGTCACGTTGCCCGACTGAGCAATTATTATACAAAATTTCCCAAAGAAACGATTGCAACTAACATGTTTTAAATAAAACTTGTTTTTTATAATGAAAATATAAAAAATGAAATTTATTTTGAGAAAAAAGTCATGCAAATTCAATTAATGGTTTGCGATTGTTAGTATTTTCAAAAATTCTCATTTTTTGTCAATTATTTCAAATTTCTTAATAAATTAATATTTTAACGTAAAACTTGGTACAAATAATGGCCTACATATAAACATTCAATATGCAAAATATTATAAGAAAACCGTTTTATTTTCTATCATAAATTATTACCAACACAAACACGCTGCGTGCATTTTTATACATATATGTGCTGTCACACAACAATGTCTCAAATGACTCTCGTTTAACTAATTAAAGCATACATAAACGGATTTCACTTTCCAGACTAAAATTTTTTAAAGATTGATCATATTTATATAATTTATATAAAAATATGATTTATGATAATGTATACTTACTGTGAATTCTCCTGTTACAGCATCAAACCCTACATGAACTGTATGTTCAAAATTTGTTGGATAGCTAATATTAGGTTTATCTTTGTTATCTTTCATCTTTATTTTATTTTTCATATTTTTCTTTTTTCTTTCATCAAAATCTGGTTCTTTTGGCAATGGTCGCATATCCACCGGTATATTCGCGACAACACTATCTCCTCTGAAAAAAATTTCCTAGATTAAATGTTTCGAAATTTTTTGGAAATTTTCTTCATAAAATAAAAAAAATATAAAAATTTGATTATTAACTAAAGAAGTTATTAAAGTAGATAGATTTTTGTCGATAATTTATATTCAAGATTTAATAGACAGCGTTTCATTCTGATTCGATACTTATAGTATTATCTGTTAATGATCTAGGTTAAGCATCCAAAGAATAGATAAAACAAAGTAAATATAAAAGTTTAAAAAGTAACATAACATGTGAAGGATAATGTCTTTATTTTTTTATTTTTTTAGATAACTTCGACATCTTGTTTGAAGTTAGAATCGTTGAGATCCTTAAAATCGACATTACCAGTAAACTTTACCTCTTCATCGTTGGCAAATCATTTAACATCGAGCTATTTTTGCAAGTTTCAAAATAGAAAATAATTTGAAGAGATCAAATCAGGTGTATAGTGTGTATGAGAAAGCATTCCAATATTTTAAATCTAATGTAAATTATGCTTGGTCAGAGTTGAAGTCAAATTATTCATAATTTGATTGCCATGATTTGAGTTAATAATTTGTTTTTTTTTTTATGCGAAAATGCATTTCAATTTTATGGGTGGGTTCAATAGGTGGGCTAGTTTGCACGAGATTAATTATTGAGGTTAAATTTAGTCACACTGGTTGCAATACGGATGCTGCAGAGAACGCTTCTATGCATAGCCGCAAGATAAACACAACCAATTAGAATCATAGTCGCTCAGCAGGTCACTAATGATGCTTTTTCTGAAGGAAAATTGTGCTGCGAAACACGTACTTTTGGATATGTGAGCAAGAAACACAAATATATTAATTGTGATGCTCTTTTAACCCCTTAACGACCAAAGACCTCATTTATTGGACATGTTTTTCATCGTAAAATTCATTTGTAAAACGAAACAATAAATTTATTCTAGGTACTGTCCCTTATGTTTCTAGGTGTGCTGAATCTAGATCTGGGCTCAAATTTAAAAAATGTTGCGTTATTTTATAAAAATTAAATATGGCTGTTTTTTTTTTAAATAGTGAATAATTAAACATTTTTTTTCCAGCATAGAACGCGTCAATATCGAAATCTTTCTTCAACCATCGGTACACAATATTATTGAAATTTAACAGAACATTGTTATATTCGAACTTTTTTTACAAAATGGCGTATAAAATGCAAAAACAAAAATTTTGACAATTCAAAATAGCGGCTCCGAGATGGCGGCCAAAATCTTAAATTTCTTTGAATATATTTTTAAAAATTGATATACAGATGTTTTTGAGCTCGTTGATCTTGAATCTGAATTTCATATAGCAAATATTTCGAATATTGACATATCAAAATATACAGAGAATTCATGTGAAGCCTGAAATCAAAAAAATTATCGAACAGATGATTTTTTCAATGTCTGATATTCCTAGCGATACGGAGTTTGCTGATGAACTTGCTGATTCAGATCAAGACAAGGATAACATAAATATAGAAACAGAAGGTGAATTTAAAGAGAATGAAAGTGATAATGATTCAGATAAAGATGAAGGAAAATGTTCTGGCCGTGAAGTATGGAAGAAAAAAGAGAAACAAAGAAATGATAATCCAATCACTGATGATTTTGGGCCGAATATCCCCGATAACGTACAATCGCCATTAAAAATCTTTTTATATCTTTTTCCTGAAGATATATTGTATTTAGTAGTTCAGCAAATAAATAAATACATACAAGAGAAATCGCTGGAAGAGCAATTGGTGACAAAAGAGAACTTACTGATTTTTTCAGGAGTCAATATTCTAATAGGAATAAAAAATTGCCTTCCTATCGTGATTATTGGTCGAGGGACATAAAATTGAAAGATCCATTCATAAGTTCATTGATGCCTGTTGTACGTTTTGGATTCATATTAAGTAATTTATATATCTCCGATAACAACACCGAACCTAGAAAAGGCAAACCAAATTACGACAAATTGTATTAGTTGAGACCGTTATTAGATAGACTTCAAGAAACTTTCTGAGCCTGCTGTAGTCCAGGCAACCTATTGATAAATCCATGATAAAATTCAAAGGTGGAAGTAGTTTGAAGCAATACTTGCCTGCGCAACCGATAAAACGAGGATATAAATGTTGGGTTGACACAGATGACTCGAGTTACGTATGTGAAATTCAAGTTTATACTGGTAAAACTGAAAGTCCTGAGATACAGTTAGGAGCAGGAGTTGTCAGTGATTTGACGCTTAATCTTGTTGGTAAAAACCACCATGTATATTTTGATAACTTTTTCACCGGCGTCGATCTATTTATTTCATTAAAAGAAGACAAAATATTTGCTTGCGGAATATGTTTGCTTCCTATCAAATTACCATGATCCATTCGAAATGATAACAATAACTCGGAGGCAGAAACATGGCATACGGGTGCAAATAGATTGTCCAGTTATGTGCTCTGATTACAACAAATGCATGGTTTTTGTCGATAACGCTGATCGTTTGTTATCTACATATAAAATAGATCGAAAGTCCAAAAAGTGGTGTTATTTTGGCATTTCATTGATTTAACTATTACGAATTCATTTATTATATTTTCAAAAATAAACTAATAATACTGAGACATTGTACAAGTTCAGACTAATTTTAGTGGATCAATTAGTTTCTCACAATATTCCAACTAAAAAAGGAAGAAAGCCTTTCCTTGCCAATCCTCACAAACTAAATGTTCCTGTTGAAAAGAGACGCTCTCAGTCTGCTCATATGCCAATGCCCATTGCTAGTGGTAGACGATGCGCACTTTGCAGTACAAAAAAGAATCCTGTACGAACTGAATGGTTATGCAACACATGCAATGTACGATTATGTTTACAATTATATCAAAATTGCTTCTTAAAGTTCATCCATAAAAGATATAAAATAAAGTAAAGAGTTGAAATAATTTTACCAATACTCATTTTCAGAAACATTCCTAGGAATTTAACATTTTTGCCGCAATATTGGAGTCACCATTTTGAATTTTCAAGATCTCAGTTCAGATTAACAATCGGAAACCCCAAAAACCCCTGTATACCAATTTTCAGAAATATATTAAGAAATACCCCTTAATATGTTGGAAACGTCTAGTACTCGCAAAAATGTTACATTTTAGCCGTCATCTTGAAGCCGCTATTTTGAATTTTCAAAATCTGAGTTCAGACTCTGAATCAGAGACCCTAAAAACCCTTGCATATCCATCTTCATAGGGATATTTCTAAAAGTTCCGTCATAAATGCATTTTTTTACAAAACAGGTTCTTTTTTAGACTTTGTTTATAAATATTAACAAATTATTAAAAATTTTAGAATCTTTGAGCATGAATTTCAATTTCGTATCATTCTGTGATAAAGAAATTATAAAAAAACGTAAGCTATATAAAAAAACTATACGAAAATAGATGGTCTCTGAGAGATACCATCGTGCCGCAAAGGGTTAATAGGTTAATTAATGTTAGATAAAAATTAATATTTTTGAAAATAATTTTGCATTCTTATGAGAATGCTTCGATTACTAGGATTTTCCTTTTACACTCCTCCAGTTTTGTTTAATCTCATAATCTCCGCTGCCTTTGTGCTCAGCTATTTCGATTACTACTGCATCTCAGAAGAGAGAGAATGAAAGAAAGTATTTCAGGATACGTATTCATATATGCTCGGTTCGGTGACTTAGGAAGGATGGCGAAAGAGAGCTTGAGACGGGGTTAGCTCGAAAGAGTCATAACAAACTAATTCCTAGTTCCTTGTAACATATGTTTTTAACTGAAAAATTAAATCATTCATTTTGCAAGAATATAAAGAATACGAAGACTGCATTCAGATCAATAATTGAAGAAGATGATGAAAAAGCACCGTGAAAGAATTTAAAACCAGAACAATATTGATAGGAGACTGTCCAACTGATCATTAGACGATCAAAAAAAAAATAAATATTCACTCTATCCAATCAGCCGATTTATAAATTTTAAGTAAAGGAAAAATAAAAGTATTAAAATAAAATGGTTTTTTACAGTTAATAAAATTGACCAGTTAATAAGTTTAAAACGGCTGAAGGTAATAACAAAGACGTCTGCAAAGATAAGATATTTATTATAGGAAAAACCTAAATTAAAGATAATACGAGAAGTTAATGTAGGCAGATTCACCACAAAATGATTGAGCACTTAAAGTCGAATTAAAACAATTACAAAGATAACGAGAAACATAAAATCAAATAATTCAACCAGCTATTAATAGAGAAAACTATAGCAATTAGAGCTAAAGATGAGGTTTCCAGTTAAACCAACCAAATAATTATTGAACATTGCATAAAAATGACAACTCTAGGGGTAATCAACTGTGGACAAAAAAATTTTTTTATTTAAAAGTAGACTTGTGTAATGAAACTATTGAAAAGTCAAGTGAAATAAATTATCCAATTAGAGGTAATAGTAATCACGCAATAGTAATCGTTCTGATTATATTGTAAAAAAATTGTACATTTTTTATATCTGTGAATTCAAAATATTTGTACATGGAAATATTAAAAAAAAATACGATAGTGAGAATCCAATAGACATAAAAAAGATCCTCATCCCAATGGAATTTTGCGCACCAGAGATCTTAGATGATCATTTTGGCCACCAAGGTGATCGGTGTCAACCAATCGGCGAGGTAAAAAATGCTGGCTAGTTCCGCGAAGGCGCTTCACTTGATGATTGAACGGTCCGAGATCTCCAAAATCGATCGGAACTTGAAGCGGTCGGACTCTACCCCTGGATTATCTGCCCGGTCGCTCGCCTACTCTTCACCATCGCCCGCTCAACCCGATTCCAGCCCAGCACCGTGGCGGCCACCCACCACGACACTGTTACCGTTGCCAGAACGCTCGTCGACGGCTACCGCCCACCATGACGTCTACCATGAAAACCGCTATCTGAGAGCGCCGCCGACGGCCATCCGTTGAGGCGTCAATTGCAGTCTTGTAGTACCGCCACGATTCCAGTGGCCACCTGCCTTGACCAAATCATCACTTGACGACGGGATTTGAACGGGGTTGGCTCTGAACTCTCGCGATCGATTCCCTGGTATCTGAGCCACCTCGTTTACTCACCATCTTCTGTCAACAACTGGGGGGTTGGATGTGGGTCGCAACGACACGTGTTGGGTCTTTCCGGCTTGAATCAGCACTCCGGGAATACCCTACACATACACAGTCCGGTCGAGTCTGACGATCACACAAACAAGGCTCAAGATTTAATTTTCAAAAAGAAGCTAACATGTATTCAGAGCCCACGTACACTCAACAGAACTTAATTCGCGACCCCCGAGATTCAAAATGGCATTTCATCTCCGTCGATTGAGCATCACTGGCACGAATCGAACTTAGATACAAGTTTCTTTCTCGCGACTTGTGCGGTTAATGCTTGAAGCAAGCGCTGTCACGATTGTATTTAGTTGGCAATGCAATTAAATAGAAAATACAAGGATCATGCACCTTCATCACCTCATACTGTCAGATAAGTTCATTTCAATTATTTCTTGCTGAATTATTCTTTTACTATAAGCATTTACTTTGTATTTCATTTATTTTTAGATCAGGGCTACTGACTAATAAACTTATCACGAATAGTTCATTTATACTCAGACAATTTTGTATGTACAAGTTGCAAGGTAAAATTTTTTGTGCAGGTAATTCATGATAAGTTTATAATTTAGTATAACAATCTATTTTATTTTATTCTATAAATTTCTATGTAGAAATCGATTAAATGGATGCTATGAAACTTATATGACTGATGAATCTGATGTTGCTCAAAGATGCAAAGCATAGCACAAAATACAATGAAAATTAGCTGCGCGTTCAGTGGGAAATTATACTGTTCAAGTGTAATTTTTTTTTCTAGATTCGATCTTGAATAGAAATAATGTACACTATTATTATCGCCATGTAGACACTTTTTCCCTCCATACAAGCAGTTTGAAATCCGGCTTCGTATAATTTATTAATATTTGATTAATTAGTACAATCATTAAAAAATGTTACAATCATTTTTTGTGCTCGAGTTTGTATAATAAAATATTGTAAAGACGTTTCCATAATATAGTGAAACAGTTGCAATTATTATACTCGAAAATAATAGAATCGTTATAGATTTATCATATCTATGTTATATCAATATTTTCATAAACTTTTGAGGAAAAGTTAACAAAATTTTATTTTTAACTATCCATCATTCGTTTTATTAAACCCCGACGGGGCTTCGCCCCAGCACTCTCCACCTCTCTATCGGTGTCCCTCGCCATCATAACCACCATCCAATTTTGCGCAACTTAGTAAAAAGAATAGTATAACATACGTGTGCGATTGTAAGTGTTCCGGTACGTAAGTATCGATAAAATAACAATATGAAGCTAATTATATATTTCTGAAAAATAAGGTTTGGTGATTCGTAATATTTAAAATGGTGGCCACAAAAACTTATATGTTTTTTATCACGCGACGTTTTATGAACATTAACTAATTTGATATACGAGTATTAGCAGTCGGCAGAGAAAAAGTTATACTATTATGATCAATAAGAGCAACATTTTTTTGAATTTATTTTTAATAATTCTTTTTTTTTTTTAATTTTATCATGAAAATTTTATTTATACTTTGTACTTGAATTTGCAGTAAGTTGTGAATTCAAGACCACGTCTTTAAAATGATTGGTGCGCTGAATCCGACTCCGAACTCAGAATTAGCCTTATACGTCAGGTTGTCGAGATATCCTAATCTACAAGTGCAAAAAACACGCTTTTTTACTATATTCGTGGTTATGTACCATTGCGAATAAATTTTTCTCGAAATCCAGTTTAATCCTTATTTGCATTTAGAGGTTAAGAATATTTGAGATTCTGGAGTAATTTTACATTTAAGTTGAATGATACAACTTAAAAAAACTATATATATTGTATGTCGGTTCATTTGAAAAATTAGATACATTCAAATGCAGTATTGAAATTGGAAAAGTAACTCATTTCAATCATCGATATTTCACTAAAAAAAAAATTATATTTAAAATTTGGGGACACGGTTTTGAAGGGTAAGAGTACTGCTTGAAGAAGAAGCTATCGGTTTTTAGAAAAAACAATTTATTCGCAATGGTACATAACCACGAATATAGCAACAAAAGCCTGTTTTTTGCACTTTTAGGTTAGGATATCTCGGAAACCTGACGTATAAGGTTATTTATGGGGTCGAATTCGGATTTAGTGCACCAAAATCCTTCGGGTCGATAATCTCCCGTTTCTGGTTGAGGACTTTCGTTAAATTTTGTCGGCCTGTGTTATTAGAACCCGAGATAGAACGAAATAAAAAGTTCGTTAGTTACTGCACTTCTGCTATTAGATATTATTATATTCTGATTGATTCAATATTTTCATATTTTTTGTATTGTTAAATGTATTCAAATGGGAACGATATAGTTAGGGCGTGCAAGGACAGTGTAGTACAGCTCCATCTTGGCGTCGTGGTGGGGAGTGAGTCACGTGACCAGTTTAATGGAGGTTTAGCGTATTATTTCGTTTTTATTGTAACTAAAATCTGTTTTTTGTTTAGCAATCATTGTATTACAGATACTGGTTAAATTAATTATCAATAGTATATAATTTATCGCTAAAAATATACCTCTATTTATACATATACAAATTGTAAAATGTGATTACTCAAATCAGGAGGTGTACGTTTTATGATGTCTTGAAAGTTTTGTGTTGCGATTTTCTAAACCTTTTCACTTCATGATACGAAGCAGTGTAAGCATGGTCACATAATATTACCACGATATATTTACAACTCGTTTTTTCATGTATAATTGACGCTACGCCTACTTCTATTGAAGAAACAATTTTTATGAGCGAATATTCCATTTTTATATTCACTGATTTATTGAAATATGCAATAAGATTGCCCTTTTTGTTTTTTGTACATAGAGTATCCAGTAATATTTTCATAGTTTCCATTATGTCATTATCAATGTTACTACGAAATTTGCTATTCTATGAATAGAAATCTGTATCGTACATCATACTGCGACTATCTTTGAGAAGTATATTTGCTCTAGCTACTGTAAATTAATTATGTTTTACAATTTGGTCATCTTTTTTTTATCATACCAAGCTTGAGTTAAAATATCACAAGTTTTATTTTTTAAACAA
The DNA here is from genome assembly GCA_030064505.1 of Chouioia cunea. NCBI lineage: Eukaryota > Metazoa > Arthropoda > Insecta > Hymenoptera > Eulophidae > Chouioia > Chouioia cunea. The sequence goes on from JAOPFQ010000002.1 coordinate 21,147,747, forward strand.
ACTAAAATGTCTTTATTTGGCTTTCTACTAATAATAATGTTGTGATTGTGATATTTTAAAAGCTTCTCGCAAATATAATTTATACTCTGCTTTTCATCAAAGTAACTATTCATAATATTTTTTAATATGAATTGACATTCATTTAAATTTTTTTCTAAAAAGTTTATTATGTGTTCAACAATGGGATCATAAGTCTTTATGCGTTGCAGCTTTGGAGGTACGGTTTAATAAAACCGTGTAAAACATTTACCGTGATACCTATATAAATTATTAGTTTTTCCATGAGAGCCGAAATTCGAACACCTTTTCGAGTCTTTAAATTGTTAGTGTTAACGTCTGTAACACCGCATTCACAATGAATGTTGAGAAAATGAAACCTAACAACTGGAGATGGAAATTCATTACATGTTATAGACTTATGCCAGAAACCACTGATGTCGTATTAATTCCTACAGAATTAATGTAAATTATTTCATGCGGTCGTACAATAGGCTGTTCTACAGCAAGATGTAGTTGTAAAACAGTTGACAATTTTTTACAATTTTATATAAAGATTGAGAAGGTGAAAATTGTAATAATATTGAAAATGATAGTAATAAATTAAAGGATGAAGATGACGATCTATAAGAAAATAATGAACAGAGCTTTCACATAAATGAATTAGTTGAATGTGGCATTGCAACAGATATGCAAAGTAATAGCGACAACGATGATGTTTCCGTTGGTAACATTGAAGACGAACATTTGTTGGAACTATATCAATTGCGTTGAAATAAAGCAAAAAATGGATAGTATATGTTTTTACATTCAATATACAATGGTAATACGACCTTTACTTGCGAAAAAGTGTAGAAAATCTCTGGTACATAACTTTCAAAACATTATGAAAAGTTTGCATCCTGATTTGAGCGATTGCACTACAAAATTTGTTTAGATTTAAATAGAAGTATACTTTTAGCGATAATTTGTATAATATTAATAATTTATTTAAGTAGTAACTATAATACAATAATTTCTAAACAAAAAACAGATATTTGTTATAGTAAAATCGAAATTAGACGCTAAAGCTTCGTTAAACTAGTCACGTGACTTACCTCCGCCACAAACTTTACGTAATTTCCCTCTGATATACAGAGAGCTTTCGAAATCCCCTAGCGCCTTATCTTCTTCTGAAGACCAATTTTACAGCGCTGATCCATAGGATCACCACTGTACAATCCTCTGGCTTTACGTTCAACTGTTTAGCGATCTCCCTTTTCATTTTCGATCGAACGCATACTTATACAATGCATATATCACATGACGTATCAGTATGACACGTTTTCAAGTTTATTTGAAATAAAATAAATTATCATAAAGATTTTGCGCGAATTTTCCATGTTCAACCATTCACAATTCTTACCAATATCATCGAAATCAATGACTTCTTTTCAAGATAGGAATAACTAGGAATAGAAATAATTTATATAATAATTATATAAAAAATAAAAGTGTAATGGATATACAGATTACATTATTTTTAATTTTAGTAAATATTCTGATGTATATTGAAAAGGTATAGGGTAATAATTAATAATATTATAAATACAACAATGTTCTACTGTTATAAAATATGCAACCATCATGTGGTTATGTACTGCCGTATGATTTATCAAGGGTGATATGCTTGATTTATTTAATAACTATTTGGAACTTGTTGTAAAATTATTTCCTCAAATGATTTTAATAAATAAGAGAAGTTAGAAATAAAAATTAAGCTAAAAATACTGGGGCTTATGATATGAACTATGATTTGTTTAATAAAAAATGTTTTTGTTTGTATAACCGAAACAAAAGAAATAAAATATAACAATTTTTGAAAACGTATTATTTAAGAAATTAAGTTTTTTAATGTCTATGTTTATAGAAAACTAATAAAATTATATATGATTAAAAATCCAGAACAAGTTATTATTTAAAATTTTGAAATCTAAGTATTACAAATATAAAGGGGTGAAATCTACCTAGCACCACTTTATGTGTCTCCCTACCTCTGACTTAGTGCAATTAAATACATTTTTTTTAACAACTAATTAAATTTCAATAGATGTCTGATTAATTGTTGCATGTATTTTGTTATAAATTATTGAAATTTAGCATTTAATACCGAATTAAATTCAGATTTCTATGTAGGACAGAAAACAAATTAGTTTTCGGACCAATCGGAGCAAGGTCTTCGATTTTTTTATATTTGGCACATCGAATGCATATATGGAGGTAACCATTTGTACCAAGCTTGACGCTAACATATTAATTAATTAAAAAGCTATAAACAATTTTTGAAAAATTGATTTTTTTTAACTGCTATAAATCGAAAACTATCGGATCTGGATAATTTTTTTTTTAAATACCCAGTAATAATTGTATTTGGAGAATATATGTATGTGATAATAATATATTTGTTAGTAAAAAAATTATAAACAATTAAAATAAATTTTTTTCATTTTTATAAAAAATGGCAACTTTTATTTAAAAAATTGTTGTTGCAATCGATTTCTTGGAAAATTTCGTTTAAGAATCCGTAATAAAAGGATAATGATTTTTAATAGGGGCTAGGTAATGACCTTCCAAAAAAGTGCTACCTGTGGCGTTCAGCTGGAACATTGGACCGATAGAAGCGTCCTACTCCATCGAAACTTTTCCAAGTAGTTTAGTTCTATAAGTCAGTACCATAGACTATATTATGTAATAGGGATGAAATCACATTAAGCAATATATTTACTAAAATATAAACAATTTAATCGTAATTAAATGGAATGTAGTATTTCATATTATTTTGGAAAATATTTGTAGCTTACAAGAAATCTATTTTCTATTAAAATTTAAATAAATAAAATGTATATAAATTATAAGAAATTACACTGAATTATTCAAGTACATTTATTTTGTAGTCTTTTAATATCATAATCTGTAGAATAGGAAGTTCCTTTCACCATCTATTCCTTGTTGCTTTTATTTAGAGGAATAAATGCGTGATAACTTAAGGTACCATCGACACGTAATGCTGTTTTTAATAATGATGATAAATTTTGTTCAATTTCTGTGTTCTGCGATAGTACGGTAAGCAAATGTTATACCAGGTACAGCTTTTTATGCCCATTGATATAATTCCTCAGCTGAATTAATGCTTACGTCTGAATTTTGCAAACTGGCGTTCCGGGCTAAGCTTTTCACTGTTCCGCCAAGTCCATCACACGCGCTTTATCCAAGACAACTTGCAAAAAAGTGCCATTCAGCTTCAATTCAGAATGTCTCATAATAAGAAACAAAAATAAAAAAATTTGATTTATTCTTATATTGACTTGAAGCTCCATCAGATACATAAATCACTTTTTTAACCTTGTTCACGTATCTATTTTATATTTAATTAATTAATTTTTATCGAAACAATAACACAGCATTTAAGTGATATTTCGTACTTGCCGAAATTACAACGAAGCTATCTTTTTTCCTTTCATTTTATATAAGTTGCAAATGTATGAATACGTTACCTGTTTGCCGTTCCAATGATTTGCTTGCACCTGGTCTTGACGTACAGTCGTATAATTCTGAGCGAAATCTCCTATGACCATTAGTGCAGATTCATTTAAATTATGCCAACGAATTTATATTTAATCATTTTGATTTTTAAGTTTATAACAGTTAAAATAAAGTCATTCCCTTACAATTTATATTTAAACTGTATCTGCAGGTGGTTAAGATAGTCTTTAATATTGTATGTATGCTTTACAAGACCACACTTTTGGTTTATCGTTTCCCATTCTTTGCAATGAATGATATCTATAGCATTTTTTTAAAAATAATTCTTGATCAAATCGAAAACACTAGCAAATTCAGGACATTTCGAGCATTTATTAAAAGAACAATCTTCACCAGGTCTTTAACTCGTCACTTTAATTAGAATGTTTTTTGCTGTTTGAGGTAACTCTTCGTCATATTTGTGAATACTTTTAGATTCATTAACCAAAATACACTGATCAGGTATAAAAATATGTTAATCCCAGGCGAAACTTGAGTCCAATTTCAGCACAGTGTTTCTCAAACACGCTGTAGACTTCTTTTAAATTGAACATAAGTAAACGTCTTTAATTTTAACTTTCTTTACATTACTTTTTCGTACTATTTTATATCATTAGTACCTAAACACCGCCGGCTTATATCATCTTGCAAATAAAATGAGACAGTAGAACTTTTCATTTCTTCACTTATTATAGATGTTCTGGTTCTTAAAAGTGGATACGATAACATTACTTACTATTCATGAAGTTTTTTATCTGTTTGTGCAATATAAAACGAACAATTAATTTTTCTTTCCATTTCACACACTTGTATACAGTGGAATTGTAATTAATACATGTATATTTTCTGAATTAGTAGTTGCTTTTTCATACGCTGCTTTCAGGTTTTTAAAAAGTATACTTTTTTGGATAAATTCATCTCTATTACTGCCTACACAACTATATTTTCTAGCAAGTAAACTTTTCAAATTATTTGACAATGATTCGATTTTGTTTTCTATTAAATCAGGTATTTTAATATCTATTGAATTTATTTCTCCGATTTAAAAAAAATCAAGCAATAAGAAATTTCACTGTAGCGTTCGTTCACTTTGACCATTAAACTTTAAATAACCCGACTGAGCAAAAAGATTCTGTATTTATACAATTTTAGAAGCATGACTAATGTCAGTATACCTAATTTTAAAATACTACTTAAAAAACTAAAATATTAAAATAAACATTCAAAGAAAATAAACATTTTTTAACTCCTTAACTATTGCTCGCACTAATTTGCTTTAGGGCAGCCTGTTTTCATTAATTATTATTGTCATAAATGTTAGTCCTACGTACCACTATTTAAATAGAGAAAGTTTAGCTAATAAATGTACTGATTTATAGAACTGAACTACCTAGAAAAGTTTCGGAGGAATGGGACGCCTCTATCGGTCCGATCTTCCAGCTGAGCGCCGCAAATAGCGCTTTTTTGGAAGGTCATTATCTAGCCTCTATTAAAAATCATGATCGTTTTATTACGGATTCTTATACAAAATTATCTAAGAAATCTATTGCAATAACAATTTTTCAAATAGAAGTTGACCTTTTTGATAAAAATGGAAAAAATTTATTTTAATTGTTTATAATTTTTTTACTAACAAATATATTATTATCACATACATATATTCTCCAAATACAATTATTACTGGGTATTTAAAAAAAAAATTATCCAGATCCGATAGTTTTCGATTTATAGCAGTTAAAAAAAATCAATTTTTTACAAATTGTTTACAGCTTTTTAATTAACTAATATTTTAGCGTCAAACTTAGTACAAATGATTACCTCCATATAGGCATTAGATGTGCCACATATAAAAAAAATCGAAGACCTTGCTCCAATCTGCCCTAAAACTAATTTGTTTTCTATCATAGATGTTAATACTGTTCATAAGTTTCCATTTTTTTTTTCAACATTTTCAACAAGTTTCTAAAATGTGATCGAAATATTAATACCAAATAAAAATTAAAAATGGTAAATAAGGGTTAAAAACTGATAGTATTATAAGAATTTTACTTAAAAAATAAAAAACTTTATCAATAATTTAACATTAAAATCGTATATAAGAAAATTAACCTTTGGATAACATTATTATTCATCATTTCTGAAATAAGGCATTAAATGATTAATAAATTTGAGAAACAGATTCACATAACTGTCTCTCTCAAATAAAAATATGTTCTAATTAAACCCTTATTTCAGTTAGTAAAAACAAGAATTAATTCAAAAGGTATATATCAAAAAATTCAATCATAATATTAGCTTCTTTTGCTACATTTTTCTAAGAGAAAGTTGTAAATAAATAATACATTCTTTCACAAAACTAAAAATTGTCATAATTGGTAGCAATGAGCTATTGATTCATGTGTATTAATGTTGAATTAGACTTGACATTGCAAGACTTTTTTAATTTTGGTCCACAAATACAAAAATAATTGTGTTTAAGTGTTCATTATGTACACATATGTACTATTAAATGTATTTGGCATACATTGTTGCTACTGTTGGTAGCAATAAAAGTAAATTCTATATTTTGGTTCATCAAATTTGTTATATGAGTAAAATATACACAACGTAAATACTATTTTCATAAATAATTCTAATTTTTTATTTTCTTTTATTTTATTTATCTAAAATGCATCTATTTACAAAAATCATTTCATCATAATTTATTGTCTTTGTGTGTACATTAACTTTATCATATTTTAAACAGTTTAAAATAACTGGAAAGACAGAGTTACTGCGTATTACTAACATGTATAACTGTACAAAACAAATTGAGTTTAATAAATAAATAAGATAAAATCTACAAAAGAAAAATACTGCATAACCAATAGCTAAAAAGATAATTCAAAGAATTAAAATAATCTCAATATTTTATTAGTTTTGTAAACTGAAAATAATTATTTAATTGATTAAAAATTATCATTCTGGAAAATAAACAAATTCAAATAAGTCTATTTTATTTACTTACCTATTAGATGTTAAACGCACTGGAGGAGCAGGTGGTTTATCATCATCTGACATTGTGAACAATTGGATTCCTAGAATGATTAAAAAACATTTTTCAATTTCAATTATATTTTGAATTAAATTGATATTCATGAAACATTAAATAAAAGGATAACAAAATTGAAATTTTGTATCAAATGTGGGTCACAGTAATAACACAAATACATTTTTGTGTTAATATGTTAAAGTAATTTTGTCAATCATTTTAAATAAAACATAGATTAAATAACAAAACTTATATGTATCATGATACAAACTTTAAATATTTTCTTAGGGCTGAAAATATTTAGAAATATGTAAAATAGTTTTAAACAAGATAATAAGGTTAAATTAACAATTTTCAAATGAAATATTATTTCGAAAAACCGCATTGAAAAATATATGGAAATATAAGTAAACAGAAACTTTTTTCACACCAATCATAACAAAAATTAACTAGTAAATACGTACACAAATTGATATCCACGCATTTATAAAAAGTATTTGAAAAGTATTAATACATAAATATTAATACACAAATAAATAAGTAAGATCCTAGAAAAGATTAATAGTAATTATCCATAGCTTTTAGAATATACAGATTATTATAAATGCATGTCCTACACATATGTAGATACATACCGTACGTCATAATATAAGAATATATAACACTATCATATAAAAATAAGATATCGTTTGCGCTGTCGAAGCGCTATCTATCGGAACAATGAGTAGTAAAATTTAGACATCTTTCGTATTTCCTTTTATAAGTCAATACTGTTTGGTTTTAGCTTTTATGACGTCTCAAACCTCCGGATAAGACGTTGAATTAGTCTCACAAACTCAGACATAATAGAAAACAAATTAGTATTAGGTCTCAGACTTCTTTTTTATGCATACGGAATGTTCATCTGAAATCTCTTGTACCAAGTTTTATCCTAAAATATTCATTCATTAAAAAGTTATAAAGTATAAAAAATATGTTTTTTTTAAATGCCATATCTCAAAAACTATAAATCGATCCTGCTTAATTTTCTTTTCAAAATGCGTCAAACACATTTTATTTTGAGAATATTCACACATAATAATACATTTATTGGTAAAAAAATTATAAACATTTACGATAAATGATTACGTTGTTCGGCGAAATAAGATATATTCAACAAAAATATTTAGTGATTAAATATAACATATCAAATTGATATTATATATTCATCAATTCAATTATTGCTCCGAAAATGTCAGGAAAATGAAATTAAAACAATCACCTATTTCATATTTGTTATTTAATTTCATAATTTCACAATTATTTTACTATTATTTTATAAATATATTTATAAATTTTTATAAGTTGCAACAATTGTCACCCAGATATCTATTAAAATTTTTGTAGAAATTTTTGTTCCTCGTGGTGGGTATGACACAATTCCTTCTTGTTCATGAAGTTTTTCTAGCTGATTGTACCAAATGGAGCCAAAATTTCATCTCTCTTTCTATTTCATAGACACTAATGGATAATGGAATCGAAGAGAATATATGTACCCTTTTTTAAATTCATTATTACTTTTTCATATGGTTCTTTCGCTTCTTTATAAAATTCATCTTCTCCTATAAAGGTAACTTAATTTTTTATACGGCGATAGTTTCTCATAAGTAAACTTTCAAAATTTGATAATGAGTCAAAGTTTCTTTCATCTTTATAAGGTATTTCAATTATTATTAAACTTACTTCTTCGATTTAAAAAAATTAAGGATTTCATTAATCTAATACTACTTTTCTACGCTCTTTTTTCGGTTGCAGATTCTTCATCACATTTTATGTAAGAAATACCTTGATCAACATTGTTAAACTGTACCTGAAAAATTATGTCCTCACTTGAATCGAAACTTGTTTTATTGTTCTGGTTAACAGAATCTACCTATTCAACAACTTGCTTCATTTATTCACTCGTACTTACTAGTCAGATTGTCATTGGCACTATAATTGGATTTGTAGTCAGAAACTAATTTTAAATCTCGGTCATAGCAGCATTTCAAATATGTTTCGCATAATCAATTATTTTCTTTCACTGAAGGAATCCATTTATCCTGAATTTCTGCAGTAGCAAGAATACATAACTCTCGACGATATCCGTGTTTACGTCATTCAAATGGATTAGAAAATTATCATGATGGTATAATTATATAATTATCATTAAAGCTGTAAAGATCTTTTACAAAAACGATCATCTGATAAGGAATTTAATTTTAACGTCCGTTAAGAACCATTTACTTTATCGGTTGAACTTTAATTAATGTCACTGTGTGAACAGATCCCTTTCCACATAGCAACTCACGTAAAAGAAACGTTAAATTTAAGTTCCTACAAGAACGTAAAATATACATAACGGAACGTATATTTTTCGATATATGGCCGGTAATATAAAATAAAAAGCAGGTACGACATGGCTTCGACAACGACGAGAACTAATTCTTCGCCTGCAAAAATTAAATAAAATATATTTATTAGTTCAAAAACTTTAATTATTTACAAATACTAAGTAAAACTCACTCGATTTTCAAAGCCGTCCCTCCTCTTTCTTGCTGCTTTAAGCCAAGCCTTCGTCGCTTTCTTGACGTTCTCCTCAGTGCTATCATACATCGTGAAATCACGTCTAAAATTATGAAATATATTAAAATTTTTTGTTTTATATGATTCCTTGACTAATTTTCTATGATAATCAGCAATAAAATTTATAGAATGGATATTAGTATTAATTCAGGGAGTCATTATTAACGTCCGCCGCGCCGCTATAAAATTTTTTTTTTAAATAAATGACGATATGTATTTTTCGAAAAGAATTTTGAAAATAAAAATAACATTTTTTGAGACATTATCATTTATTTAAAATAAATGTTGATAACTTTACAAAAAATTGTTAAAAAAGACATTTGGTTTATTAATTTCACAGTTTATATTTTTACTCGTATTTAAAAAAAACACTCGTTTTGATAACTCTCACGATTACAAACAAATCAATTTTTGAACAATTTTCAACAAAATTTTTATATTGCTTATAATTTTTAATCTGGCAGTAATAGTGATCTAAAAATTTGTACAGATATTCACTACTATATAAGCAATATTTATACCAAGTTTCATAAAAATTGGTTACCTACACCTGTGGAGCTGATCGTATTAATCTTGGAATGAGCCATATATATGTTATTTAATAGTACATTAAATCAACCTATTCCATGACAAGAATCGTGATAGGCACAATGGACATCGTTTTAATAGTAAAAAAAATTTATTTTAATTCATAGGTAATTACTTCGATGCTCTGAAGAACTTGAAATTAGCTCTTGACGAGTCTGACGTCGAGGAAGCATCCAAAAAATTGGCGGATAAAACACGAGCGCAATGTAGGACCTCGACGAAATTTTCATCTGGGACGTATCAATGAAACGTTAAAGTCCAAAAAAAATAGACGTCGGTAAGATAATATTACAGGACCTCATCAGTAATGTTATTAATTGTCATCTGAATTTTTAGAGATGACGGTAAATAAACTGGTGTTTGGAAAAAAGTACTCCCGCCACCAGTGAATGTTGATAAAGGTATGTTCTAATGTTTATTTTTAATTTTAAATAATAATAGTAACTACAATAATACGTTTATACTCGGCGTTATACGTTGCAAATACTGACATCGACAAAATACAGCCAGAGGACATGCGCTAATTTATGACACTGCAACGAGCTGACGGGCACATCGAGGAAACATTGTTAAAATAGAGTCGGACATCTCGATATCTATTTTCAATCGGCTGCCTACAGCATGTGATCAAAGTTGTTGATGGGATCAACGACGATGTCACTAATATGGCAGTTAACAGAATATCAATGAATGGAACTGCGCCACGGCACAGAATTACCTTCAGAATGGGAAATTGGACCAGCTTCACAAAAGCTTTCCCCTTTGGGACGAAAGTTTCGTTTGAGGAGTACTGTGGCCGTCTCTTAGCTGACGAGGAAAAAAAGTCTTTCCCAAGTGCTTTTATTATTTATAGATTTGTAAATCTGTTATTCTTGCCAATTAACCCTTTGGGGCATACATTTTTCAAGGGAATGAATTTTCATGATAATTGACATACAGGGGTTTTTGGGGTTACTGATTACAAATTTGAACTCAAATTCTGACAATTTAAAATGGCGGTTCCATGATGGCGGCCAAAGTCTTAAATTTCCTTGAATATATTTCTGAAGATTGGTACACAGGGGTTTTTGGGGTCGTTGATATTGTATCCTATTTCCATATGGCAAATATTTCGAATATTGACATTTCAAGAAATACAGAGAATTCATATTAAGTCAGTAATCAAAAATTTCATCGAACAGAGAATTTTTTCTATATTTATAAATTATCATAACCTGTGTTACGTGAAATGGAAATCACTGATATTTCTAACGACACGGAGTCTGTCGATGGACTTGCTGATTCAGATTAAGACGAGGATAACATGAATATGGAAATAGAAGGTGAATTTAAAGAGAATGAAAGTGATAATGATTCAGATAAAGATGAAGGAAAATGTTCTGGCGGTGAAGTATGGAAGAAAAAAGAGAAACAAAGAAATAATAATCCAATCACTGCTGATTTTGGACCGAATATCCCCGATAACGTACAATTGCCATTAAAAATCTTTTTATGTCTTTTTCCTGAAGATATGTTGTATTTAGTAGTTCAGAAAATAAATACATACAAGAGAAATCGCAGGAAGAGCAATTGGTAACAAAAGAGGACTTACTGATTTTTTTAGGAATCATTAATCTGATGGAAATAAAGAAATTGCCTTCCTATCGTGATTATTGGTCGAGGGACATAAAATTGAAAGATCCATTCATAAGTTCATTGATGCCTGTTGTACGTTTTGGATTCATATTAAGTAATTTATATATCTCTGATAACAATACAGAAGCTAATAAAGGCGAACCAAATTACGAAAAATTGTATTAATTGAGCCCGTTATTAGATAGACTTCAAGAAACTTTCGGAGCCTGCTGTAGTCCAGGCAATATCAATCTATTGTTATCAATCTATTAAAGAATCCACAATAAAATTCAAAGATTGAAGTAGCTTGAAGCAATACTTGCTAGCTCGACCAATAAAACGAGGATATAAATATTGGGTTCGCGCAGATGAATCGACGAGTTACGTATGTGAATTTCAAGTTTATACTGGTAAAACTGAAAGTCCTGAGAAACAGTTGGGAGCACGAGTTGTCAAGGATCTGATGCATAAACATGTCGGTAAAAATCACCACGTATATTTTTATAACATTTTCACTGGCGTCGATATATTGATTTCATTAAAAGAAGACAAAATATTTGCTTGCGGAACTGTACGTTCTAATTCTACTGGGTTACCTAAATCTATAATGCTTGGCAAACGAATCGAACGTGGACAATACGATTTTCGAATATCTAATACTGGTATTAGTTGGCTCAACGGATAGATAAAAAAGGTGTTTGCTTCTCATCAAATTACCATTATCCATCCGAAGTAACAACTATACTCGGGGGCAGAGAGATAATTCACGGGTGTAAATAGATTGTCTTGTTATGTGCTTTGATTACAACAAATACATGGGCTTTGTCGGCAACGCTCATTGTTTGTTATCTACATACAAAATAGATCGAAAGTCCAAAAGGTGGTGGCACAGACTATTTTGGCATTTCATTGATTTGATTATTACGAATTCATTTATTATATTTTCAAAAATAAACACTAATAATCCTGAGACATTGAAAAAGTTCAGACTAATTTTAGTGGATCAATTAGTTTCTCACAATATTCCAACTAAAAAAGGAAGAAAGCCTTTCCTTGCCAATCCTCACAAACTAATTGTTCCTGTTGAAAAGAGACGCTCTCAGTCTGCTCATATGCCCATGCCCATTGCTAGTGGTAGACGATATGCACTTTGCAGTACAAAAAAGAATCCTGTACGAACTGAATGGTTATGCAACACATGCAATGTACGATTATGTTTACAATTATATAAAAATTGCTTCTTAAAGTTCATCCATAAAAGATATAGAAATAAAGTTAAGAGTTGAACAAATTTCACCAATACCCATTTTCAGAAACATATTCATAGAAATTTAAAATTTTCACCGCAATCTTGGGGCCGTCATTTTGAATCTTCAAAATCTGAATTCAGATTCGGAATCGGCGACCCCAAAACCTCTTGTATACTAATTTTCAGAAATTTATTCACAGAAATTTGAGATTTTAGCCGCCATCTTGGAGCCGCCATTTTGAATTGTCTGAATTTGAGTTCAGATTCTTAATCAGTGACCTCAAAAACCCCCGTATATCTATCTTCATAAGTATATATCTAAAAGCTCCGATATAAATGCATTTTTTTTACAAAATAGTCTCTTTTTTAGACTTTCTTTATAAATATTAACAAATTATTAAAAATTTCACGTTTGAGCATAAATTTCAATTTCATATCATTCTGTGATTAAAAAATTATAAAAGAACGTAAACTATATCTAAAAAAATTCTCCGAAATTGATAAAAACTATAAAAAAATAGGTGGTCTCTGAAAGAGATCTGAAAGAGACCACCGTACCGCAAAGGGTTAAAAAAAAATTTTTTTTGCAGTGATATGAAATAATTATATTCTTTTTTACAGAAAACATATATTGGTCACATTACCAAGAGCAGAGTTGACATCGTTGTAGGAGCCATTTTACGACACATATTACGAATCAATGCGCCATGAACTATAACATGGAGGGGCGCAACAAAAAAAGAATAAATGGTGTTGAAACTACGTCAATGGAATTGAAAATGGTGTTTAACATTTACCATATTATAGTTGGTAAGATAATTTTTTTTAATTGTAATAATTTTATTTTTTATATTATATGTAATTGTTCTATGTTAAATATATTTCATAATTTAAGACGTGGTTACCGTGGTTAATTTAAGATGTGTGATAGCTCTGAGGAGGACGTTAGAAATGCGACGACGGCTTGTTTGAAATCAGCGACAAAGAGGAGGGACGGCTTTGAAAATTGAGTGAGTTTTACTTAGTATTTGTAAATAATTAAAGTTTTTGAACAAATAAATATATTTTATTTAATTTTTGCAGGCGAAGAATTAGTTCTCGTCGTTGTCGAAGCCATGTCGTACCTGCTTTTTATTTTATATTTTGTATTTATATTTTATATTTTACATTTATACTTTATATTTTATATTTTGTACTCTTATAATATATTTAGACATATTAATAAAAAAAAATATTTTGAAATTTGTTTTTTTATTTTATATACCGTCCATAGAACAAACATGTATGTTTTTAATGCATTTTTTTGCGTAGAATACGATGGTGCTATCTGTTTTATTGTCGAACCTATCCAGAAAGTTCTAGATGCAAAAAACCACTAAAAATGAATATTTTACTTCTAACGCTTTTTCGATAGAATATACGATAAAACCAATTACGCCATCGTAATCTACGTGAAAAAGTACGCCAAAAACAACTGTCATCAAGCTCAATTGTAAATATGAATATTTTTATTTAGTGGCACTTGATTTTATCATAAAACTTACCTAAAAAGCGCTCGAAGGGAAAAGACGTTTTCTCATATGGTTTATAGAAACGATTGTTCACTTTTTCCATTTGATCGCGTGTATTTAAAATGAATCATAAACGTGTAGATTGTTGTGATATGAAATTTAGACGTGTATATAACGTTAGATAAAACCAATTAAAATGATACGATATCTTAGAAGAAATATTATGAAATACTTAGCATAACAATTTCAGATCCAGAAGTACGAAAATAAATTACTTGACTTTATATCTTTTCAAAAATGGATGTTACTTACATCCTGAAATTCAGTCTTCATCACTATCATCATTGATTATAGGAATTATCTCTTTCTTTCCAAAGATTTTTATTAATTTCTCATTAGGCCTTATAATTTTTATATCAAGGGAGAAATAAATAGTAAACTACTGCAGCTACAAATGATAAGCAGCCAATAGTTTTCATTCCGTTCCCACATTCGCAGAAATTATCCGTCAATTTTGGAAAATCTAAAACGTCTCTAGATGTCAGTTGCGTGAATTTAGTCTTTCGTTGACTCCATCTTCCAATTTCTATTTCTTCTGTAAAACTATTAGCTATTCCTTTACAGCTTTTTATCAGAGCAATTAATTCTTCGCTACTGGAAATTCTAGAGATGAATCTCTTTCCAAACGTATTAATAAAGAAGCAAGCTATTCGACAATATGTTCCGGCAAGAAGAATCATTTTATTATCAAATTGATTGTGCAACAGTTTGTATTTTTGGCTAATAACACCATACACTGCTTCAATGACCAAACGCGATTCATTTGCCTCGGTCATTATTAATTGTTTTTGTGAACCCTTCAACGCAGGCATGTGTCCCTTATATCCCATTTCTGTTAATTTAGCGATAACATATCGGAAGCTTCTTTCCACAAAAAACTTATCATCTGGTTTCAAGAGAGTAACTAAACTGTCAGGATCATTCACAATTTCTTCAAGGATTTTCGCGTTATTCTCATTTGCATAAAATGGTCCTAACATATCCACTATGTATCTACCAGTTGTGCAAATTGTAAACGGTTTGTACAGCGGTGCCTTTTTCTGACCTAAGTAAGACTTGTGTTGGTATTCGTTATTCTTATTAGACAATAATACTTATATGTAGCAACACACCTGTATAGACATCACTACGGTCTCTTCCTCTACTATGTCTTTTTCAGTAAATATTACAGTAGTGTCTCCCGGGTCATTGAGATGAACTTGTAGAAAAAAAGAGATAAATTTCATTAATTTTATTTAATCAGGCTTTATGATTTATTATTCAATTATTTATTTATTTGTGATAAGTAAGGCTACTAACCTCCTTCAATTCTCTGGATGATAATTTAAAATCCAAAAATTAATAACCCAGCTCAGTTTTTTTCTTAATCTATCAAGTATTTCTATCTTCAAAACTATAAATAATTGAAATTTATGTGTACTAAACTAATTTCTACGTTGTTACTTATAAACACTCAATTGTTAAAGTACAAAAAGCACTGCACATATGAGTACAAATTTTCAAAATTGGCAGCAGCTCGAGATATGAGCTTTACGTGCCATACTGTAACAGTCGGAGTTTGTCGTCTAACTCAACATATACATTTTGCTTTTCGTTTTAAGGCTGAATTCATGTATAGTACAAATATTACTTAATAAATTATGTATACGCTAATAATAAATTTCAGATAAGATTTTTTCATTTTTTTTCTAAATTCTGATACAAAAACTAATGTTTTAAGTTAAATTGACTGTATTTTTTTGTATTTCTAATATAATTAATATTTTAGTAATAATTCCGCCTTTACACTGCACAATTATTCTAACAAATAAGGTAATAGTAGGATAATCGTAAATAATATCTGCGTCTTAAAAACTGAAATAATATATTGCGAAATAATTAAAGATAAGGTGAGCTAACTGTGGTATGTACATAAATTAGACCAGAATAAGGTTTCCGTAAGGTTCAAAAAATCCTTAAAAAACGAAACGCACAGTTTAATGATGTTTATGAGGTTTTTAGGTTACTTTGAATTATTCTATTTTTAATATAAAAAACGACTTATCTTGTCTTGTATTGCTTGTGATTATTTCCAATATATTTAAAAAAATATAGCCTGAAAGAAGGTAAAATCACATCACTTTTCTTAACTATAGTTCTTTCATGAGCACAAAATCTTGTAGTTATTCATTTTTATTTTATTTTATTTGTTTATTATTTTTACCGAGCCCCCTTATGCATTGGTTGATATGGTAAGCAAACACCCGACTCAAATCTAGAAAAGTTCTAGGGTGAATGTAATTAATGCGTCTCCCATATAATAAAAAATACGTCCTTCAAGTTAGCAGGACAGTATTAAAAAATCGAATATATATCGCATTAGATTTGACAGCGCGCGTTTCAATTAAAGATAATTAACGTCATTCTTTTCATTGAAAAATTTTATTAAGCAACAATGAAAAATGTGTTCTTTTTTATATAGTTAATACAAATTTAAATTGAAATTATAAGTGAGAATTTTTATGTCATTTTTTATGTTGTTTGTTAAAATAAAAATATTCATATTTACGGTTGAGCTTGATGGGAGATGTTTTTGGCGTACTTTTTCACGTAGATTATGATGGCGTAATTGGTTTTATCGTAGATTTCATCCAAAAATGCTAGAAGTAAAAAACTGTTTTTTTAGTAGTTTTTCACATCTAGCACTTTCTGGATAAGTTTAACAATACAACAGATAGCACCACCGTATTCTACGTACAAAAATACATTGAAAACATACTTTTATCGTAAAAAAAACACAAAAAAACACTTTTATCGTCAGTACGATTATTATATCATGAGAAATCGGCGATTTAACTTCCAACCTTCGATTTTCCATCTGTTATTTATATGGGAAAGTGAACATTGGAAGTTATATATCGTAAAAAACAAGAAATTTTATCGTGACGTCCTATCTTGCCCCAAGGGGGTCTTAGGCTCTGAAAATCTAGGTGAAGGAGTTTTGATATTTCGCGACTAGGAGAGGAGTGGGTGCAATAAAGACCGAGTCAGAAGGTATTTGTCACTATTATTGATTCGCTCATCCACTCACAAATTCTCACAAACGTATACAATCTTTGTATTTGGTGCGGAACGAATAGACAACGTGGCCGCTCGCTGTGGTGGTTACCAGAAGAAGAAGGAGGCAGAAGAAAGAAGATCGAGCGTTGTCGTCGCTGGGTTGTTCGTCTCGATTCTCGTATGTTGACGTTGTGACAAGTCATTACTGGTGGTGACGAACCAACCTCCACAGATAAATGCCGAACATAACGGCGGAGTTTTCACTTATGGAAAATCATTGGGGGCAGATTCGCCCATCTTATCCGGCTAGGCCCTTTAACGTTTCTTTTACGTGAGTTGCTATGTGGAAAGGGATCTGTTCACACAGTGACATTAATTAAAGTTCAACCGATAAAGTAAATGGTTCTTAACGGACGTTAAAATTAAATTCCTTATCAGATGATCGTTTTTGTAAAAGATCTTTACAGCTTTAATGATAATTATATAATTATACCATCATGATAATTTTCTAATCCATTTGAATGACGTAAACACGGATATCGTCGAGAGTTATGTATTCTTGCTACTGCAGAAATTTAGGATAAATGGATTCCTTCAGTGAAAGAAAATAATTGATTATGCGAAACATATTTGAAATGCTGCTATGACCGAGATTTAAAATTAGTTTCTGACTACAAATCCTATTATAGTGCCAATGACAATCTGACTAGTAAGTACGAGTGAATAAATGAAGCAAGTTGTTGAATAGGTAGATTCTGTTAACCAGAACAATAAAACAAGTTTCGATTCAAGTGAGGACATAATTTTTCAGGTACAGTTTAACAATGTTGATCAAGGTATTTCTTACATAAAATGTGATGAAGAATCTGCAATCGAAAAAAGAGCGTAGAAAAGTAGTATTAGATTAATGAAATCCTTAATTTTTTTAAATCGAAGAAGTAAGTTTAATAATAATTGAAATACCTTATAAAGATGAAAGAAACTTTGACTCATTATCAAATTTTGAAAGTTTACTTATGAGAAACTATCGCCGTATAAAAAATTAAGTTACCTTTATAGGAGAAGATGAATTTTATAAAGAAGCGAAAGAACCATATGAAAAAGTAATAATGAATTTAAAAAAGGGTACATATATTCTCTTCGATTCCATTATCCATTAGTGTCTATGAAATAGAAAAGAGATGAAATTTTGGCTCCATTTGGTACAATCAGCTAGAAAAACTTCATGAACAAGAAGGAATTGTGTCATACCCACCACGAGGAACAAAAATTTCTACAAAAATTTTAATAGATATCTGGGTGACAATTGTTGCAACTTATAAAAATTTATAAATATATTTATAAAATAATAGTAAAATAATTGTGAAATTATGAAATTAAATAACAAATATGAAATAGGTGATTGTTTTAATTTCATTTTCCTGACATTTTCGGAGCAATAATTGAATTGATGAATATATAATATCAATTTGATATGTTATATTTAATCACTAAATATTTTTGTTGAATATATCTTATTTCGCCGAACAACGTAATCATTTATCGTAAATGTTTATAATTTTTTTACCAATAAATGTATTATTATGTGTGAATATTCTCAAAATAAAATGTGTTTGACGCATTTTGAAAAGAAAATTAAGCAGGATCGATTTATAGTTTTTGAGATATGGCATTTAAAAAAACATATTTTTATACTTTATAACTTTTTAATGAATGAATATTTTAGGATAAAACTTGGTACAAGAGATTTCAGATGAACATTCCGTATGCATAAAAAGAAGTCTGAGACCTAATACTAATTTGTTTTCTATTATGTCTGAGTTTGTGAGACTAATTCAACGTCTTATCCGGAGGTTTGAGACGTCATAAAAGCTAAAACCAAACAGTATTGACTTATAAAAGGAAATACGAAAGATGTCTAAATTTTACTACTCATTGTTCCGATAGATAGCGCTTCGACAGCGCAAACGATATCTTATTTTTATATGATAGTGTTATATATTCTTATATTATGACGTACGGTATGTATCTACATATGTGTAGGACATGCATTTATAATAATCTGTATATTCTAAAAGCTATGGATAATTACTATTAATCTTTTCTAGGATCTTACTTATTTATTTGTGTATTAATATTTATGTATTAATACTTTTCAAATACTTTTTATAAATGCGTGGATATCAATTTGTGTACGTATTTACTAGTTAATTTTTGTTATGATTGGTGGACAGAGTCGACATTTCTATCAATCGCGTTACTCGGCAGAGCGCTTTATTAACATTAAAAAAGTTTATTTAATGGATTGCAGCTCAAATTGTTCAAATAGAACTTATATTAAAGAGTTTATAATTTTCTTACCAATAAATTTATTTTTATGTGTGTATATTCTCAAAATAAAATGTGTTAACTACAAACAGACATACATTACGTACATACATTTTCGGACCATAAATTTTACGTTTCAAACGGAACGTAGCTTTCGTTCCTACGTTTCTGTAGGAGCGTAAATTTAACGTTTCTTTAACGTAACGTACTATGTGAATTATTTCAATGATTTCTGTAGATAAAAAATGTCAGTAATTGTACTACAAAATACGACCTAATAGACTAGAATATTGGGAGAAGCAATACCTGAAAATTTTAATATTTGTATCTTAATCAAGAAATTATTGCTCGCATAAATTTGTTTGCGTGCAGTAAAATTCTCGTGATTTTGTTTGCAAAGAAAAGATTATTTCAAGTAGGTCTATTTAAACAAAAACAGCAAACTTACCCCATAAATTTAAGTTATAAAATCGTACTACCTGCGAATATTTCCCAGGCGCAATCGATTTTCCTATCGGTCACGTCACTCGGCTGAGCATCATAGACAATGCCTTCATTGCTCGCTCATTATCGAGCCATTGATAAATATTTAAAAAGTTTGGTTAGGGAAAATAATTTTCAAAAAACAATTTTTGTTATTAACAAATTTAATACTTATCTTTTTCTTATAAATTATTTTATTTAAACTGAAGTATACAAGAGATAATTGAGTACAAGAGAAAGCGACCAGGAGAAAAAGGAACTAGAGGAAAGCTAACTAATTATACGTGGGGTTTGTGTATAAAAAAAATATCGATTTTCTAAAAGTGTGACAGAGCTCCTGGCCGTCGGCCGGAGATCGTTAATAACAACAGCCCACGATTAGGACATGTTTACGTTTCCGAGGTCAACGACCTCGGAAAATCAGTTTGCTTTATTGGCATTGAGATAGAGAGAGAGGTAAGTGATGCTCACCGACAGTTGGCATTTAATTATTGAGAGCAGTCGAGTTATTGTGTAGAATATTGTGATATTGTGTATTAGTGAGTGGATTGTGTAAGTTTTTTGTTTATTTGGAAACTTCTGGGAGCTACAGAACGGTGAGTGTCATTGTTTTCTCTCTCTCCCTCCGTGCATTATCGTTTTTTTATTGTTTAGTTTGCGCGCGCTGGGCCTCGTTCGGATCTCCTGGCTAAATATCCGAAGCCTTACGACGGCCGTTATTTACTTTTATTTTTATTCGCGATTTAAATTGTCGCCGACTCGCCGTCACATTTATTTATTTCTCCTTTGTTGCGCTGTAGTTCTTTCTTAAATGTTGTCACTCAGCCGTTAATAAATGTTGTTCTTTTTTTTATATTAATTCGCGAGTTCAATTATTTCAACGCCTGCTCACTCACCTATCATCAACCTTTCAAGGTCATTGTTCTCCTAGCGCATGTCAGGCCATAAATGCGCCTCTTACCTTCCCTTTTATTAGTTTTTGTGTTGACATTATTTCGCGAAATTTAGATATCATCGCGATTGAAGGTGACTACCCTTGACGTTTTCCCTCCCCTAATAGAATTAGGGCGTATCGCGTTGCAAAAGATTTAATTTTCGGATAAAAATACGACCCCTTTATACTGTGAAGATCTGAAAAACAAAATATGTAACATAGAGCAGGTTTCTATATGCCTCCATATTTCAGTGTTCGTCTAAAATACTTCCCTAAATATTTGGATCTATCATGTATTCTTTTTGGCACTCAGAAATATTCTCAAATTCATCTCATAAGGTCATCCTCCTCTCAAGCAAAACGAAACCTAACTCATTAAAGCTCATGCCAAAAAGGAGTAAGATAGCGTCAAACTAACTATGCCAATGATAGGTAAATCGAAAAAAAATTCCCATGCTTTTTCTTTTGGCATTTACATTTTTTTTTATAACAAACTATTTAAACAAATGACCAAAAAAATTATAATTTTTGAAAATTGATAGCGACAATCGATTTTACGGAAAAAATATTACAGAAATGTATGTAATATTTTTTGTTAGACTTTAATTTGTCTATGTAGAATGACTTTAAAACATTGATCTTCTGTAGCACCATTGGATTTTTAGGCAATCTCGTTTACGTGTTCATAATTTA
This sequence comes from Chouioia cunea, assembly GCA_030064505.1. Classification (NCBI taxonomy): domain Eukaryota; kingdom Metazoa; phylum Arthropoda; class Insecta; order Hymenoptera; family Eulophidae; genus Chouioia; species Chouioia cunea. The sequence goes on from JAOPFQ010000002.1 coordinate 21,169,439, forward strand.
TCGATGTTTTCTGCATATACGTATAAAATATTTCTGAAAATACAATTACATTTTTGTTGCACCCGACGAGACTGCACATTTTATGTTCTTTCTTGTTTTATTTTACCGCTATCAGTTTTCAACAATTATTACTTTTTTGGTAATTTATTTAAATACATTTGCATAAACAATCGAAAATAGTACCAGAAAATAACGTTAGCATTTTTTTTTCGATTTATCTATCATTGATATAGTTAGTTTGACTCTATCTTATCCAGTTTTGACATGGCCCTTAATGGGTTTAAGTATTTTTTCCTCAAAACGCATATCACCAATCAATCAAACAATTAATATTTCAAATTATACGCTGATTTATAAAATAACTTCTCATAAAATAGCAATATTTTATTTAATCGTGCCCAGTACTGAACTCTGCTTGAGTTTTACTGAAAACTTACGGAAATTTTAATGAGGCTTATCTTACGATCCTAAGATAATTACAATATAGAACAAATAAATAATAGATTTTTTCAACGTATACTCCATAATTGAACAAGATTTTTTTTTAATGAATATTAAAATAAATGTGTTAAGTTACAAAGACATACTCGTATGTACTTACTCGATTTAACTTGATGAATATAAGGACAACCAATTATTTATATATTAAAACAAAAACCAATCACAGTTTTAGTTTTCGCCGACTTGATTGCATCTGTAAGTACTCGAACTAGAAACATCAAAAACGTAGAACGTGTCGTGACACACTCGGTACGAACGAAGTCCCATTACTATACATTACCATGGTAATGTAGTACAGTGTACGTTGATATACTATGAATTTCCATTACATCTACATATTAGGTGCCCTATAGCACGCAATTATAATATATTTTTATTTCAATATGAAGTTAAGCTGTATATATATAATCACTGAATACATCATTATTCCTATTATAGAAGTTTTTTATGAAAAATAAAAGAAGGCGTCTTTTTGCGCAACTACCGACAATCGAAGCACGACTCTTGCACTGTTTATACATCAGAATAGCCACTAAATACAGGAAGAAAGACAGAATGAAAGAGGATTTTTCAAAATGAATAAAAGCAACATTCCAATAAAATAATTAGTATAATATCTTTATTTTTCTACAAGATTTCCTTTTAGCTCAATACACTTTTCCCAGCGATGTTTGTTAACTTTAATACTTTGCTTATAATGAAATCCGTCAAGTTCCTCAAAATAGTCATATCAGCAGACTTCACCTCTTCATCGTTGGTAAATATTTCACCACTGAGCCATTTTTTCATGTTTCATGAAACAATGTTAAAGACACATAAAACAAGAAAGAACATTTCATGGAAATAAAAAATAATCTGAAACGGCCAAATTTTATGAATATATCTGATGACGAAACAATTTAAAGTTTAATTTTTTGAATTTGGCCAAAGGAATAATGGATGTATGTACCAGTCCATTGTCTTGATGAATAAAATTTTCTTTTTCACTAAATGTGGCCGTTTTGCGTTGATTTCGTCACTCAATTGGTCCAATAAATTTGAATAATACTCGACGTTGAACTTTTTTCCTTTCAGAAGATAATGAATGAAAATTATTCCATGCACATCCCAAAAAGCTGACTCCATAACCTTGCCTGCTGATGAAACTATTTTGACTGTTTCTCCTTTCAGGAGTAAAGTAATTGACCCATATTTCATCCGCAATTATGAATCCACGTAAAATTTCTGCTTTATTGCTGTTAAATGTTGTCAAATACTCGATTACAACATCCTTACAACCAGGTTTTGGTTTCATTGTGATTAATTGCGACACCCATCTTGTGCATAGCTTTTCGAATTTTCATTCAGTATACGATGTACAGTACTTTTTGAAATGCCTATTGTGTCTGCTAGTAGCGCACTTTTAGTTATCGATTATCCAATACAAATTTGTAGATTTTTTCACTATTTTTGGCATTGCCACCTCATTGGGTCGACCACTGCGATGTTTATCTTGGCAACTCATAACTCCCGGTTTAAACTTTGTCATCCAATATTTTAATGTATCAGATTTACCCAAAGTGGAATCTAGCTTCGCTTTGATATCGGTTGGACTGAAATCTTTCAAATGGAAATATTATGTCATTTTTATAAATTCACTAAAAGTGTTCACTATTGATGTCTGACAAACAAATACTGAATAACGTATCATTGTAAAAGTTAAAATTTGAACTTTATAAGGTTGGTGCTTTCTATCATAGTCATCATTTTTAAACAATAATCAATACCCATACGTCAGATTAATACAGTCGAACGTAAAAATTAAATATTATAAAAAAGAAAAGTATAAGAGTATAATCACATTAAACTTGTAAAGATAAAAATAAAAATATTATTAAAGCTATCATCATATCGAAAATAGCTATACATATAACATCAATACATTTGTGATGTTGAAAAAAAACGTTACAATTCATCGTTGAGATAATGCAATAATAAACCAATCATATATGGTTCATGTATCCGTATGTTTTACGAACGTATATTCCCGTACCTAATAGTCTCTTATCAGACTTGAGCAAGCGCATCGCGACAAAAGAGAGAGAGAGAGAGACAGAGAGCGCGAAGGGAAAAACGAGCCGCGCCCACTAACAATACTAAAATTGATGTTTGTAACCGTGAGAGTTATCAAAACGAATGTTTTTTTAATTACGTATAAAAATATAACCTATGAAATTATTAAATCGTCATTTTAAAAAATTTTTCTAAAAATTATTAACTTTTGTTTTAAAAAAAATGAAGATATCTCATAAAGTGTTATTTTTATTTTCGATTTTTTTTTTAAGAAATTAGAAATTTGTCTAAGAAATTTACTAATGACTGCTCTACAAATTTTATTATGACTCCCTGTATCAATACGAATATCCGCTCTATACGTTTTATTGTTGGTTATTACAGAAAAAATAGACAAGAAATCCAATAAAAAAAAATTTTGAAAATAAAAATAACACCTTTGGAGATATTGTCATTTGTTTAAAACAAAAGTTAATAACTTTTCGAAAAATTTTTAAAAATGACGATTTATTAATTTTATAGTTTATATTTTTATCCGTATTTAAAAAAAAACATTTGTTTTGATAACTCTTACGGTTACAGAAATATCAGTTTTTGAATAATTTTCAACCAAATTTTTATACTGTTTATAACTTTTAATCCAGCAGTAATAATGATCTAAAAATTGTACAGACGTTCACTACTATATAGGCAATATTTATACCAAGTTTCATAAAAATCGGTTACCTACTCCTGTGGAACTGATCGTATTAGTCTGGAATGAACCCTATACAAATAGTAAGCACTCATATATATGCAATTACTACAGGTTTCAATTCATTTGTCAAATATTCATTTAGTTCATTTTCTAAATTAGAAAATTGATATTTCTTATAATATCTAAATTTGGAATTAGGATTACTAGTAAATGATTTTCAATTCTAGTATCAGATATACTACAAAGTGTAATTTTTTGAACAGTATGATACTGTTTTATCAATATTATAGAGAGTTTAGCAACATTGGTATTTGGATTGATAATTCATTTTCCATTGTAATTAATGATTTTCTAAGAGGGCTCGGATAGAATATATAACTAAAATTCTGTATCATTATTGCAAAACATAAGTATTTCACAATAATTTCATTTATATTCTTTGCAATAAAGTTATTAAAATCTTGCATATAGATACAACTATTAGTAGAAATTTTTGTTATCGTATTAAAGATACAAATATTTAAAAAATGATTTTTTTTTCTTATTAATTATATTAAATTTAACTTGTTACCATTTTTTATGTTTGACTTTTTTTTTTTTGGATTGACTGGAATTTGTAGATGTATTTCTATTTCTGAATAAGGGTAAACAAATATCTCGAATCATTTGATTTTTCTTCATATTTTACTGCGATAAAAAAATAAAAAAAAACAAAATTTAATCTAAAAACATAATTTTTTTGACCTTTTGAAAAACTAGAATGATGTATAAAATTCAAATATAGTTTTATTCAGATCTAAAGTTTGAATAATTGTGATGACTCAGTAGATCTAATTTTTGTTTTATTATTATATCGAATGCATTCGCTTGTGTTTGGAAGTTTTCTTGAAACTTTATCTGCTCTTTTGATAAACTTTCGTCGTCCATTTACCTTTGTAAAATTTTTAAAATAAAAATTTTTAATATTTTTTCAACATAGAAACTCGACACAAATCAATGATACTTTTTGCGAATTCTGGTAGATAAAAATAATTTTGTTAATGCCTACAAATGTCTTTCCTTTTTTAACTGGAACTAAAAAAAATTGTGATCCTTTTTACATAAGCAGAAGTAAGTATTTCCGTGTTACTGTCTACTTCTTCTAATTTATTTAAATGGACATCACTTATTGTTTTCCATACTAAAATCACTGTTAATTAAATCAAAAGTTTTTACCACATCTTTAATATTATTTATTTCTTTTATAAATGTTTGCGCAACTCTGGCTCAGTACGTTAACCAGAATGATTTTTATGGAAGTTGTGAATTGCGTTAATTTTTCCATGGCGGTCATGAAACTAATGCATTTTTTATATAATAAAGGAATATTTCTTGTTTAAAACATGGCCATCTTAAAACTGCTCTAAGCACATGGGCAAACCCTGTTCTTAATTGTACATTTAAAATAATATTTATAGTTTCTCCTACTGTTATTCTCAACCCTAGAAAGGGGATTATTTAAAGTTGTGAGTATATTATTATTATATATATTTACTCCGGAGAAAAATACATTACATAAAATTTATCGGAATCAATGACTTATACATTTGCCATGTTGAACATTGTCTTTCTATATTTCTTATGAATAGAATAATTTATGTTTAGATTATATTCCTAATTGTCTAGATCGAGCATTTTGTCTTACAACCTATAACTGTCTGATGCTGTATAGTTTTAGTGATTCGTCATCTCTATGGTTTATTAATGCACATAGCCAACCCACAAGTTTCAGCACTTTGGGACCCACGTAAAAGAGGGCATTAACCCTAATTTTGCAAAAAAGTACCAACATTTATTTTTTCGCAAACCTGACAGCAGAAATAGAGCCTATGTGAAAAATTATTAAAGTAATGACATTTAATGATACGATTGTCCAATTTTTTAACTAATAATAGCTTTATAAATAATTAATGAAATGAACCAGCTGCATGTATACGGGCCCCAATACCTAAGCTTCTATAATTTCTAAAACTGAACATATTTCCTAATTATGCTACAATGTTATATAATTTCGGATTTTTCAACTCATTCAAACATTTATTGCTATTACATATAACATACAGTTACAATTGCGATCTTTAAACCGAAAGGACTTTGGATCACATTTTCATATCACAATAATTGTTTTTCTTGTTAGATTCGAAATTTCACAAAAGTGTCAAACGTTAAAATTATTATTTTTGTATAATTCGAGCTAATTTTTTTTACATTGTTTCCCAAGTGCTGGGGTTCGTAACTTGGTCATAGGCATTGATGGATTACAATTTTTGCCTGTTTTCTTCTCTATTATTTTGGAAGCTGATTACATACTTCCTTTTCTATAATCAATTTGGGATTTTTTTAAAGTTTATTTGTGTACTTGTAAGAATACAGCTCGTTGCGCAAAACTCATTTGATTTACACAAACATTATACGTATCGACATTATGCCTCTGAAAAGCGAAAGCATATGGTAACTTTTTAACAATCCATATTTTACTTTTAAAAATATTAGTCCACTCTTCTTTCAAGTTATCATTTTATTCTCATTTTTAATATTTTTTTAATTGGGACTATCGTTTCCTATTCAGCCTTTTTCACACATATTTGAAATGGTATTCCTGTACCTTTTCTTGGTATACTTAGATTCTTTATTTTGTTAACGTATGGTTCAAATTCTTTATTTATATTTTCATTTTCATTGAAATAGTAGTTTGCCATAATAATTAATTTCTAAGTCATTAATTACAGTAGATTAGATGTTTTTCTTTGCAATCCCGTCGCACCATCAATTATATAAATTGATTGCTTTAACTTTATTATTCAAAGCTTTTTTAATATTTGCCCACATACTATCACTTCTTTTCATCAATAGCCGGTCTCAGATATATTGAAATCAATTAGTTTTTTTCAGAATGTCATCACTTATATAAATTGATTGCTTTAACTTTATTATTCAAAGCTTTGTTAATATTTGCCCACATACTATCACTTCTTTTCATCAATAGCCGGTCTCAGATATATTGAAATCAATTAGTTTTTTTCAGAATGTCATCACTATTAACTCTGATGATTCACGTCATTTTTTACTACTTTTTCAATTTGTAACGAGGTAAGATTTACCAGTTCTAAACACGATGGTTCCCCAATCTATCCCACATTGTTGTAAAAAAAAGACATTTTTCTGCAGGAAAGAGACGCGATAGTACGGCCTATCACCGGTGAGCTAGATCAGTGCAACAGAAGGAAATATGGATGATACTCAGGGCGAAATGGATAGGCGCAGGTCGCATTGACGCACTGAAATTTTATTAATTGATAAAAAGAAATAAGAACCACATAAACACTACACAAAAAGCTGAATTACAAAAAAAAGAAAATAAGTATCACCAAAAGAAAATACAATAATAAATAATTTGTGACGGCATGGCGACGGTTAGGGCGCGAGAAATCAATGAAGCTGAACATAATAAAAAAATGAAGAATTAGTTAGCACAAGAAGAGAGAGAGAGAGAGAGAGAGAGAGAGAGAGAAAGCGCGCGACAGAAGGGGGAAACAAGAAAACACTTATCGGACCGGGAATACTTCATATCAACGCAAAATTCATTAATAATGTATATTTATTTATTTTTAATTTCAGATTCCAAAAGAATCTTGAATGTTTATAAATAGTGAAAAAATACAGTATTTTCTACTAAAAAATCATACCAAGAATTGTATTGTTTTAGTAAAAAGTTCAAATTCCCTATTTTATCAAACAACGCTTTGTCAACAAGCGCTATCTAGCAAACTTATAGGTTGATTTTAAAATAAACCGTTTAATTTAAATATATTATAAAGTGGTTTACTATAAATGATTTTAATATTTTGACAAGTCAATTGTTATGACAAAATGAATAATATGTAAAAAAAGTTCTTTTTTTACTTTTTTTTTTTATTTAGCTAGTTAAATATATACTAATAACATAGACCAACATCCAAAGACCCAGAAACGCGACAATATGTTTCCAAAGGTCTTCGATGCGCTGAATTCGATTCTAGCTTCAGAATTGATCCATCGCCTAAGTTTCTCGAAATATCCTAACCTGAAAGTGCGAAAAACACGATTGCTATATATGAAGTTATCTCACATCGCGAATAATTTTTTTTTAAACGGATAAGACCATCATAAAGGAGCACTCTTTGAAATCTAATTTTGAGATTTAAGATGCCTTTTTTCATCAAGATATCATTGATTGCAGTTAAGTATTTTCGCAATTTCGTAACAACATCAAAAATGCCTACATAGCATATGTTAAACTATAACCCCAATTCATTAACCTGCGACGCTTTAACCCCTGATCCTTGATCCTAAATTTCCTCAATTTCAAAATTTGACTTCTTATTAGTGATCAGTAAATTGATGCTACAGCTTCACATTTGCTATATAGGCTTTTTTAATGTTACGAAACTGCGAAAATACTTAAGTTCAATCAATGATATCTCTATGAAAAAAATCCATTTTAAATCTAAAAATGGATTTCAAAGAGTAAGAATGTTCCTTTGTGATGGTCTCATTCGATTTTAAAAATAAAAATATATTCACAATGTCACATAACCTCGTATATAGCGAAACTTTGTGTTTTTGCACTTTTAGGTTAGAATATCTTGAGAGCCTTAGGCGATAGACCGATTCTGAAGTCAGAATCGGATTTAGCGCATTAAAAATCGTTGGAAACATATTGTCGCATTTCTGGGTCTTTTCGATTTCGAAATTTTATCGCCCTGTGTAATTAGTTTTTGTTTAATTATAGTAATATCTATTATAATTGTCCTAAACTTAACATTTGAAACTAAAATATTAAACAAATACGTAATTACTACTATTTATTATGCCAATATTAATATTGTAGGAGAATCAAGTTTGTCGTCGCAGTACAACGAGCGAAGACGATGCTCATTTTACAATATATGTTTTGAATAAATATTAAATATTTGAACTTGTAACTCTTGAATGTTATATTTAGCATTCTATGATCATATGATACTAAAGAATATAAGTTTATGACAGAAAACAAATTAGTTTTAGGGAATCGGAGCAAGATCTTCAATTTTTTTATATTTGGTACATCGAATGCTTATACGGAGATAATCACTTGTGTGAAGTTCGATGTTAAAATGTTAATTAATTAAAAAATTATAAACAATTAAAAAAATTTTGATTTTTTTTTTCAACTGTTATAAAGCGAAAACAATTTATCGGATCTGGATAATTTTTTTGTCAAATAACCGGAAATAATTGTATTTTGTGAAAATATCTGTCGCAATAATATATTTGTTAATAAAAATACTCGAAATGTCCTGGATTGGCCAGTGTTTTAGATGTGTTCGAGAATTATTAAAAAAAAATGCTATAAATTTTATTTATTGCAAACAATGGGAAACTGTAAACCAAAAGTGTGATCTTGTAAAGCATACATACAATATTAAAGACTATCTTAACTACCTGGAGGTACAGTTTAAATATAAATTATTAGAGCATGACTTTATTGCCAAAAGTCAAAATGATTATATAAAAACTCGTCGGCATCATTTGAATGAATCTGAAATAATGGTCATAGGAGATTTCGCTCAGGATTATACGACTGTATATCAAGACCAGGTGCAAACAAATCATTGGAACGGCAAACAGGTAACTATTCATACTTCTTCAAAAAACTGAAGAAGACAGCTTCGTCGTAATTTCCAAATTAATTAATTATATAAAAAATAGATACGAGACAAGGATAAAAAGTTATATATGTATCTGATAGAGCTGCAAGTCAATATAAGAATAAATCGAATTTTTTTATTTTTGTTTCTCATTATGAGACATTCTGAAATGAAGCTGAATGGCACTTTTTTGCAAGTTGTCATGGATAAAGCGCGTGTGATGGACTTGGCGGAACAGTGAAAAGATTAGCCCGGAACGCCAGTTTACGAAATTCAGAGGTAAGCATTTCTTCAGCTGAGGAATTATATCAATGGGTACACAAAGTTGTACCTGGTATAACATTTGCTTACCGTACCATCGCAGAACATATAGAAATTGAACAAAATTTATCATCATTATTAAAAACAGCATTACGTGTCGATGGTATCTTAAGTTATCACACATTTATTCCTCTAAATACAAGCAGCAAGGAACTGATGGTGTAAAGTACTTCCTATTCTACAAATTATGATATTGAAAGACCACAAAATAAATGTACTTAAAAAATTCAGTTTAATTTCTTATAAATTATATAAATTTTATTTATTTAAATTTTAATAGAAAATAGATTTCTTGTAAGCTACAAATATTTTCTAAAATAATATGAAATATTACACTCCATTTAATTACGATTAAATTGTTTATATTTTAGTAAATATAATATTGCTTAATGTGATTTCATCCCGATTACATAATATAGTCTATGGTACTGACTTATAGAACTGAACTACCTGGAAAAGTTTCGGGGAGAGTGGGACGCTTTTATCGGTCCGATCTTCCAGCTGAGTGCCACAAGTAGCACTTTTTTGGTAGATCATTACCTAGCCCCTATTAAAAATCATTATCCTTTTATTACGGATTCTTAAACGAAATTATCCAAGAAATCGATTGCAACAACAATTTTTTAAATCAAACTTGCCCTTTTTAACAAAAATGGACAAAATTTATTTTAATTGTTTATAATTTTTATATTAACAAATATATATATATATATATATGTATTCTCAAAATATAATTATTTACGGGTATTTAACAAAAAAATTATCCAGATCCGATAAATGGTTTTCGATCTATAACAGTTGAAAAAAAAAGAATTTTTTTTTAATTGTCTGAAACTTTTTAATTAATTAACATTTTAGTATAAAACTTCGCATAATTCATTATCTCCGCATAGGCATTCGATATGCCAAATATAAAAAAAATCGAAGACCTTGCTTCGGTTTGCCCTAAAACTAATTTTTTTCCGTATTATATAAGTTTATATTAGTTTATGTTCTATTTTATATTATGTGGCTATTTATTGTTATTATGCATAATTCATATTATATGTACATTGGAAGCTCGCATGCTCCTTTGTTTAGTCACTTGATCTCTTATTTTTCATAGCGAAAGATTACAATCCACTAGATATCTCCGAATGTCTCTAGTTTTCTTTTATGGAGCCGCGATCGTACACCACACGTATTTTTTATACTTACTAAAACGCTAATCTGAATTTGTATTTTTAGTTATGGATCGAATTCTAGACTACTTATTTGTTTTTAGTTTTTTCTTTCTCTGTTATATAAGGGAATTAATGAGACGACTGCTGCACAGTCCAAGTTCAGTTGCTAGAAAGTAATCGACGAGTTTGTATACTATGCTCTATATACGCTGTAAACTAATAAAATCGGTATCATTATAAACCACTTTGTACAGATTTATTTTTATACGAAGTACACCATCGAGGTGGTATTGGAAAACAATTTATTTATATCTGTTCTGTAGAGAAACAAACATATGTTGAAGCTCACTTTGATTTTTATGTTTAGCATAATTATTTTTGGGATATTATCTTAGATGGTATATACAACGTAGATTTAATTTTGCAACCATTATGTATGTATTGCTGTGAGTAGAATCATCTTGATATTTTATTAACAAAATAAATTTTTTTGTTTCTCTCATGTAATTGAAACTAACCGTGCAATGATTGTACACCAGTTGCATGTAGATGAACTGAGTATAATCGTTTTCATCGAATCTATATATATCTGGGGAAGGGCGGGGGTAACAAATATTCACACCTACGGTGTTCATGTGACTACATGCTACTGAATATCTGGGTATATAAATACTCAGACGTGTTTTTTAGTTGATTAATTGAATTGTTTAATGATATAGTCTGTTATATCATAAAAATATAACTATGAAAAAAATAATACAAACTTTTGACAATTTATTGTTCAAATCAAAATTTTACTTTTTTGATGTCTTTTTTTAGATTGATTAAAACATTCTACAATCACCAATATGAACATTTCCAGAATTATACGTTTCATATCCCAATGTAGATTATAACGTAAATCCTGTAGAATCATTTGTGCTGGTTTTCCTTGATTTGTCATATGATAAATTGACTGTAATGTCATTGAAAATCGATCATTTGGAAAATATGGTGGTAATTGAATTGTTAATACAAAGTTCAGATTTGAATAATTTATAAGTAGACGTATATGTCGAAAAAATACGATATCATATTCTAATACTGAGGAGTATTGCATTGTAATAATATTAGCAATGAAATGCTTTCTATTTTCTAGATCGTGCAGAAGAATGTTAACCTGGAACAAAATATATTTTCAGTTAATAAATTGTATCTAATTTCATTTATATTATTTGATCCACTTATAAGACAATATTGTCATTTACTGAGAAGGGAAAAGTAAAATTTTTGAATTTATACAGTATGTTAGCCACGAAAATATTTATAAGAAAATTGTAATTTATTTGGGGTTCCAATAGGTTTTGAAGATGACTTTCAACTTCATTGCCAATGTATAACTTAAGCGGACAATGGCACTGACTAATTTTCTCTGATAAATATGAAAGAATGATTCAGTCTATAACGAAAAAAAATCACATGAAAGACTACACGTTTTCACGTAAAATAACGTGAAAACGTGTTACGAAATCTTTTGAATTTTATACTCTTCAAAATAATTACGTAATATCACGTAATATATTATGTAGTATTTTGGATTGTGTAATATCATATAAAAAATAATTTGATTTTTTTCAGTAGGGTTATCTTGTTCAAATTTCTGACGTGAATGTTTATGTTGAATATATATTTTAGCCAAAATAATTTTTTTTCTATTTAAACTATAACACGGCATTTGCATATTTGGTTCGCCTGCTGTATATATTTTAATACTTACTGTCGGAGTTGGGAAGCAAATGTTTCTTCCGTGGGCACATTTCAAGTAATGTCAATAAGTTGAAGACTTATATTAATACATTTCCTTTATTCGGTGAACTATATAATGTTTAGAGGGAAGGGAGGGGGTGAAAACGACCTTATGCGTGTAAGGGAGCTGTGACCTTGAACGGTCATAAGGATACAATTTGACAAGGTGGCGAAAATAAACGCGACAACGGTTGGGCGGAAACAAATAATTTATTATAAATAAATAACAAAGGAAAAAACAATTATGTTCTGACCACAAAACAAAAAAAAGAAAGAAAACAACTATAATAATAAAAAAAGAAAGCCCAACTAACAACAAAATTTAAAATACGGTGACGGTTGCACATAAACAGTCGTCACCAAGCTCCAGCAGTATAGTCTGGAGAACCAAGAGAGGCCCTACAAGAATAACGGAAAAATAAATAAATTTAACGACACACGGAGGGATGAGGGAGAAAACAATAAAGATACTCAACGGCTCAGGAGGAATCGCAAATCTAGAATAAAAAACTGTATTCTCAACACTTTCACAAAACCAAATCAAACTTCCCGCATCAACAGCTAAACTTTTACTGAGCCGGTAAGCGCGCCTTACCTCTCCCTCCCCTCCGCTTGGTCGAAAATTCTAAGTGAACTTTCCAAGGTCATTAACCTCGCACTAATGAGCAGCTAAACGGCCGACAAGATGGCCGACGAACTCCGTCACAGTGTCCTCTATGGCCCAATTCGTCAACTGGCCCTTCCAAATTTCCACAACTCGAGAAAACAAGCCCTCACTTTGTGAAAATCTTGGGAGAACCAGCGTGGGCGTGCCTTTAAAAAAATATACTCTTCTTGCCCGGTATCCCATGTAGACTTATTACATTATACAAAAGAAATAAAACAAAACTAGATTTTGTAATTTCATCGAAAACCTTTTCGTTTTAACTTGTTTCATGAATACTAGAAAAATAAATCGTAGTTCATGGCGAACCAAAAAATCTATCTAAGTGTTATTCTTCTCTTTCCTTTTTTATCTTATTTCTAAGTAAGACAATAGTTTTATATTACAACTTTTCTTTTCATTTTTTTAATGACGTTTCCGCGAGACCGCCCCTTTTATCTCTCAAGGTAAAAATGAGTTTGGCCTTGTGTTGTATTCTTAAAGATTTTTATTTAATTTCGACAACGTTTAGTATACTTTTTCGAAAATTCCTTTTCTATCTCTAATTTTTGTTTTGTGTAAAGTTATATAAAAAAAGTTAAACGAACACTCGTACACTTCCTCATTTTGAAAAAAAGAAAACGGTCGTTCTATACATTTGTGCGAATCCATAAAAAAACAAAAGGTCTGTCGTTTCTAAAAATAACGTATTGTTACGATACTTATAAATATAATTTTTCTTTTTTATTTATTTATCCCGACACTGCCAAGCTAAGTAGACACGAATATGATCTCTTCGGGTTTGAGAGTATACAGGACCTGACAGAATTTTATCGGGAGAATTTATAGCATAGATTGTATTAAACAATTTTTTAATTTCACTTCGCTCCATTATCTTCCCAATAATTATCATGAACGACATTAAAGTGTGAAACCCGCCTAATCTAATTTGCTACTTGGCAATTATTTTCTGGTACATTCCAATGTTTCACGAGCTTCGTAGTATAATTGCTAGTCGACAGTGACAAATATGTTTTAGTTTCAACTCATTAGTTTCGCTTCTGATCTGCTTATAATAAAGTGATTTAAATGGTATCTAAATAACTCGATTAAGCGTTAATAAAAAGTAAAAATAATATTTTACTTTTTTCGTAAGACATTCCACTTATTAAGATTTTCATTGTTCTATTCCATCCTTCAAAATTTTAATTTCAATAATTACAATATTTTTCTAAATGAATTAATAATTACATTTTATTAATTAATAAAGAAATTTATAATTCCATAATAAGTCAATTTGTCTATTTCAACAATAATAATTTAATAGTAATATAAGTATAGGAGAAAAATCGTTAAAATTGTTCACTATAATATTGTATAAGCTTGAGATAGGAATTTTTATCATTCTTTCAATAACGTGGATTGACTGTACTGACTCAGCAAGAGCAATAATTAAAATACTGGCCATAGCATAGAACGTATTCTGACCGTAAGAATCATTAGAGTTAATGATATCTTGGCGGTTTCAGATAGAACATTATAATAATCATATTTCTTCATAAGAAGAATATAAATTAAAAAAATTAAGTAATTGAATTAATTTTTAAGGGTTGTATTGCTTATAAGCAACATTGCAGCTAATCCAATATGTGAAAACGGACGAAACAACGGATCTTAGCTGAGTTGCAACGATTATAACGTGAACAATAACTATAATTGTCAGTTCCTAGACTTCTAATTTTGTTTTATTATATCTGATTATTTCTGATAAAAACTGCAATAAAATTGCGGGAATATCTCCCTTAACTTAAAAATAATACGATTAAGAGCTTCATATGATTTCGTTCGTAAACCATATTTTTTATATGCTGCAAAAATATTGTGGAACCAGATTTTTTACTCTGCGTCGTTCTCCAATTTCATCAGATTATTATTTTTGTACCATTTATTAGTTAATATTTTTGTCACCTCAGTAAACGTTATTACAGGCCCATCAGCTGATGTATGTACATTTAATTGTTTCCAAAACTACTGTTTCATTTATCAATAGTATATTTCAAGTGTGGTAACGTGTCATACTCAAATCTATCAATATTGTCATGTTTACTCTTGATGTGTTATTATGTATTCCATAATAAATAGAGCAGTTTTAACTGCGATGGAGTCTTTAATAACATTATGTGACAGTACCAGGCTTTAACCGTAATTAAATCAGGAATGCATTTAGGATAAAAATTATATATATACAGCTTCTGAATCGATTCTATCTTGCAATTTTTCTAAAATGAATGTTCTAGTTCCATTTTTTATATCTCACGATTCTACGTTTACTAGTTTATTTTTTGGTTTAATTCTCAACGAGTTCCTCAAACGCGTCTTCCACAGGCAAATTAAAAGTTACAAAAATCAAATTGACAGTCTGCAGTCTACAGGATGAGGCATTGAGTTGAATTTTCATTGTTCGTTGAGCTCGTCTATCAATCACTGATTCGCTGCATAGGATACAGTACCGTGCGTCGTCGCCTGACATTAATAAACTGAAAAATGATCTTTATTTGTAATGATACGAATTGTAAAACTTACATTCAGCTTTAATTTTGTTTGATATAAATGTACTGAATACTTACCAATGAGGTATCACAATAATTTGAAATAATCTTGTCACTATTGACAATGGAGGAAGGGAGTAAAATAATTAAATTAATTTTTTCACAAACTTCCCCGATCCACTATTCTTACTAACAGATATTTTTCTCACAACCGTTGTGTTCGGTTAGAAAAATGGCACTGAACTATATCCATCTACTGGCGGTGACGAATATTCTTAAACCTGTCGGGCTGCATCGTTTTTGAGGTATAAATAGTAGTAAATAGCTGACAGAAATAAGCGGAGAGTATTGTAAGGGATACACGCTAGTTTTCGTCAGACATTCCACTCATAAAAAATGATAAAGATTTTTAAAAATTAATAATTCAAATAGATTAAGTGAGAAAATACGGCTTTTTTACTTCCGAAATTTGAAAAAAATTAAATTTTATAATATGGCTTAACATTATAATTTCATACTTTGTAGTCAATTTTGTTGGGAACAAATTTATTTTGTCACATTTTTACGTAAAACTATTAGTTTCGCTGGTATAAGCCACATTTTGAAAAAAATTTTAATTTTTCACATTTTCTCACGTTTTTATTTATAACTAATTTTGCGTTAGGCTTTTCGTCGAAGCAGCGAGGGTATTTCATATTGACCACATCCCGAATCTAATTCATTTTTTCTTTGCCTCTACGTTTCACATCAATTTTGAGGTCATCTTTTACCTAATTCAACTGGATTACTATATCAAGACTATATAAACGTTTCTGGAAATTACATCGATAAATAAAAAAAATTGAAAAAAAAACTTGTGTTCTTAGACCCGGAACATTTCAACCAATCTTTGTAATACACGTACTTTTTTAAATCCAGCATGGTAGTATGAATATATAAATATATGATGACAAGTGATATTTGTTTATTAGAAACAAAATACAAACTCGATGAAATATGAAAAGTTTATAAATATCTTTAATCACTTAACATTATTAATTGATTCAAGTTCAATAATAGTAATTCGAAATGAAATAAATGCATATTATCTCAAAGAAACTTTCGTACGGTGGATCGGCGACGTTCAGATTAGTTACCAAGCCAAGAATGACAAATAGCAAATTGCAATCAATCGCTCAGTTATATGAGACGAGATAGATTCTAAATTGTCGAATCACAAAACA
Organism: Chouioia cunea; assembly: GCA_030064505.1. Taxonomy (NCBI): domain Eukaryota; kingdom Metazoa; phylum Arthropoda; class Insecta; order Hymenoptera; family Eulophidae; genus Chouioia; species Chouioia cunea. Next base: position 21,186,081 of record JAOPFQ010000002.1, read on the forward strand.
TAATCCAAAAATGGCAGAATATAGTGAACAAAGTTATAGAAACAATTTGAATGAAGCCAATAATTACAAATAAAGATAAAGTTTATAGCACTAAAGCGCGGTGTGAAAATTGAGGTCATGTCCTAACACTATCGGATTAGGAAATGAATTAGATTCGGAATGTGGTCAATATCATGATGTTTTGGTACGTAATTATTGAGATATTCCTTTCTCTCCAAAAATTAGACAGATCAAATATCAAATGTTTGGTCGGCCTGTCATATTGGAATAGCGACGCCAAAAATTTTCGGGTAGCGTATTAAGGTTACGATCGAATTCACGTACGCATTGCGTGACTGAAAGGGTTAATGAATTTGAGATTCAGGGGTCTGGGAATATACACTCACCGGTTACAGGGTTCAGGGGCTAAGGAATTTCTTAATATTCTCATATATGTAGATATTTGTCTCTTCAACCATTTTTTTCAAGATCCAGTTAAGTCCTTATTTGCATTTTGAGGTTAGGAAAATTTGAGATTCTGGAGTAGTATCACCTTTAATTTGGATGATATAACTTAAAAAAACCATAGATATTGTATATCGGTTGATTTGAAAAATTGGATACATTAAAATGCAGTATTGAAATTGGAAAAGTAACTCATTTCAATCATCGATATCTCATTGAAAAAAAATGATATTTAAAATTTGGGGACACGGTTTTGAAGGGTAAAAGTACTACTTGAAGAAAGCGCTATCGGTTTTTAGAATAAAAATTTATTCGCAATGGTACATAACCATGAATATAGCAAAAAAGCGTGTTTTTTGCACTTGTAGGTTAGAATATCTCGAAAACCTGACGTCTAGAGTTAATTCTGAGGTCGGATTCTGATTCAGCACACCAAAATTCTTCGGGCATAAAAGGTTCCGTTTCTGGGTGCGAAATTTGTCGGTCTGTGTCATTCTTGATCTTTCATGATATAACTTGTTGCTAGTCTGTAAAATATTTTTATTCATGTTTGGCTGTGTTAATACATGACGTCTTAATTAATGCTGTATTATATATAGCGCCACGTGATAATAAGTTAAGGTACTGTAGGGTCACAGGTCATAAGAAAGCCTACGCCCCCAACCGCGCCTACGAAACGTATCTTAGGTACTTTGATTCTTTCACGAGTACTCGAGCTTTCTTTAAGTACTCATACCTAAGCCTTTCGGCTATTAAAAAAACTCTGACTTATGATCAGATCTTTCTATAATTTAGCAGCAGTGATTTATGCGGAGAGGATTTGGAAAAGGATATAAATAGAATAAAAGGGCCTCGCGACATGCGAGAGTAGTCGTCTTTATAGTTTTCCACATAAATGAAGCAAAGATTTATTCCAAAAGCTGGAGTTTCTCAGACAGCTGATATGTGATGGGTTAACATGAGAGATTAATAATTGCATAACTAATTCGCTTTAGTGACAACAGTCTAACGATTCATTCATCCCACCTTGAGATGAACACATTCTCATGATATTTTAGGAAGCATACTCCTACATTGATTGGTGCTAAATTATTATACCATATTACTGCTATTATTTTCAGAGAACACCGCATGACAAATAAAGTTTCATGAGTGCTATCTTGAGATCTGGAGCACATAATACTAGTTATAGTATTTTTTTCGAAAATTTTAGACAACTTGATTACATAACAAGTTAAAGATTTTGTTACAAGTTATGATTTATAAAGATAATTGTAAACGAACTTTTTGAACATAATATGAAGAATATATTAATAGTATATTACGGTATTAGAAGAAGAATAATACTTTAACGTTAAGTGAATATCTACGTTCGCACAAAGTAAAAGTCTAAAAGGCCCAGCGAAAATGAACGTATCTTCAAACGTGGTTTTAAGCAGGCTCGTATTTGTACATTCCTACCCAACGAGTTCAGTATAACAATTATTACTGTTCTTATTACTAATATATTTTTTTATTTACCTTATCTGAGATAAAATTTCCAATTCGTTCCACGTATTCAGCAATGTACTGTTTGTCATTCAAGGGTAAAGCGGCAGAAATCTCTGTTTCGTCGAATATATTTTCCAAATATCCTGGTAAATATAATTTTGAAGAGATCATTTTAGTCGACGAACTATTATAATCTATAAACATCAAGATATTAATTTGTCTTGTATTTTCAAGAAATTGCAATGAAGGTATGGCCAGTACTAAATTCAATGAAATGTGTACTTTTCTAACTTTTGACCCTTCTATATGGTAAAATTCCAGATCTTTTATAATGGACTTATTTTTCATCAAACTATATTCTTGAAATAATTTTTTTGAATTTACTTCCAACAACTTAATCTGTAATTATAAAAAGACACGATAGAACGAACATTATAAAATTTCTATATATTATTATTATAAAAGTATTGGATAAATAAGTACTAAAAATTATTATTCAAAAATATAAAATTACTTTGATCTAGTTTAATTTGAAACAACACACGTAAATAATTTGGTTGGACTGTTTATGCAATTCAGTATTTTCAGACGGCTTAGACGAAATCAAAATGCTATAGTATGCTCCACTAATTAAATTGTATTCTTATTTTATTTTGATGTAATCTCATTTAGTTTAAATTAAACTTTAAGATATCTACCCTAATTAAATGCGCAAAAAAAAGGTTATCTTCGCGAATTTTTTGGATGGGTTTAAATTATAATTATTGATATATAAAACCTTAGACCTAATACATACACTTAGAATATACAACAAAATTGTTTTAAATTAATTTTCGTCAGCTTTTGTACAGAGAAATGGGGAGGGGGGGGGGGGATAAAAAAGAGTTACGATGTTCACGAAATCCCTGAAATGAATGATCTGAAAAAAAAATGGTTTTAGATTCAACAGGTTAATAGTTATAGCACATATCATATGATTTTTTATTTCTTGAAACATGACCAAATGGCAGCCATTTTTCGAAAAAACAGGATTTTGTTTCCCTCGCCTTTTGAAAAAAACAATAGTTTCACTCAAAATTTCAAAAAATATTTTGGTAAGTATCGGTTCGATATTTTCAGAGATTTTATCAACAAGCCGTTCAAAAACGTCATTTTGAGAAAAACGCGTTTAAAGTTTTTTTTAGGACAAAATCATGAAAAAAGCTTATCGACGTTTAATCAGCAATGCTTGCACTATAGCCTGCCTTCATTTCGTTTTGGCTTCCTTCGAGGCATCGCTGCTGCGGAGGTTCGTAATTTGTATGCGTGTGCTGATACGGTTAGTGACGAATTGCACGGCGGTCGGGCCCATGTTGCCGTTCAACACTCCCAAGATTTCTAATATTGAATGTAATCCCTCGTTAAAAATACAAGCAGCTGTTCGTCACGCTATTTCAATACTTTTTTCTCGCTAATGATATATTTGGGAGCCATTGATCAGGTGCAGTTGTCGAAAGATTCGTCATTATTCTGCGTATTTCCGCCGAGGCATCTTTCGAGTAGTTCTTTGTTTGTCAAATCGTCCTAGATCGGGTTTAGAACTTCTTCAACATTTTTAGCGAGAGCAGGCGGATGTTTAAACTTCTCAACGGTATTATTTTTTACAGCTTTCTTATATTTATACCAGGATTCAGAGCAGTATGAATGCTGTGAATTACTGTTAGTTGAAATTTTATGATAAAATCCTGCTCAGATATCTTTGCGCATTTCTTCCACGGAATCCCGATATCTTTGAATGACTAAACCATAGTTGTTTAACAGTTCTTCCATTAATTTTATAGTTAATTCCTGAGTTTTCACAACAGGAATTTGTTTTACAACGATTTTTTTCTCGTTTGCGTTAACTTTTATTCCCTTGAGTATTTTTCTTGTCCTTCTTTACAGCTTTTCCTGCTTGTATAAGAAGTTTTTTTAGCTTAACTAGCACGCTTGAAAACTTTCTGTGACGTGTAAGATGCACTCTAATTTTTTTTGCAATAAATTCTTCGCCATATAGTAGTGTATTGAACATCATTTTGAAAGTCTTCGAGATACCATCTCCGATGTAAAAACCATAACATACAAAAAATTTTCCGAGATTGCCAAAAAATTTCACTTATATAGTCAACTTCCTTTTTCCAGCACTACAGTATATTTTGTGCAGTTCGTACTACACTGCATATTCAATCGTGTGCTCTGTTCCTTTTTTCCTCACACCCTTTACAGTAACTTGATTTGACAACGACGTTTGCAACTTTTTTACTATGTTTATATATGAAAGAAATTATGCCAATAAGAGAAGAAAATCCTCTTTTTTGCTAGGAACCGTCTCATGAAAAGGTTAAAATATCTTCGGGTTCTCGGTGATAAGCATTTAAGAGTTTTTCTTTTCCAAGTCTTGAGAATCACTATATCGAATACACTTTTTACAGCGATAAAGATCGAATCGACAATATGATAGAGGAGCTCATTCCCGGTCCAAGTTCCATGAGGCTATAAAATGCGTTGATAGCACTCAATCCAATATCAATCAAACGCATAACATACACTAGATGATGATTGATTACGTATCCAGTCGCAATTACCGGATACGAATTGATATATTTTTCTCCACTCTCACATGTGGTATAAAGATTAAAATAGAGTCCTCGCTGTCCATACTTAGTAAATGAAGTATCTTTATGACACACTTTACAATTTAAATTTGGGTTTACTTCGTTGTTATAGGTTTTATTAACTTGACTTGATGTTGCATTAATTTTTTTATTTATAGTTATTTTTCACGCAATTTTGGATATAATTTAGGTTGCAGTTATTTTGGTGGTGTACATTCATTATAATTTGCTGGACGATTTTCAATCACTTGTTTTGCAGTGTTTGGCGCATTCAATACGTAAAAGAATTCCGTTGCAGTGATTTTTTATATACTCAAATGCTTAAAAATTTAAGCATTCGTTATTTTACATTTTCTACGTAATGGTTTGAAAGTTACTCCTAGGTTTAATATCTTGTTATCAAAAATTTTTTGTTACTTTAACTCACGTTAATTTCAACTATGTAAAGAGACATTGGTATTTTGGTTTTATTCTTTCGCATATTGAATATGTTTATTCTGATTGTGTTTTAGCTTTTAACGTTTTCAACTTTGTGATTTTTATCGTCTATTTCATTTTTCAATTCATTAATTGCTATCAAAAGGATAAATTCCGTGTAGATTTTGAATTCTTTCATTTGTTTTCGTTCCGGTTAATAGGAAAATAATCTCGATTGACCCTTGAAAAGAAACTACTTATTTTACACAACGTACAAGACCAGACTATAAAATCACCTAGCAAAAGTCATCCTACACAAGCACATAAGATACTCAGGGTTAAAAAAACAAGCAATTACAATATTTAGTCTTAATACAAAGACTAAAAGACAAACAAAAAATGTACTAGAGCTTTTAATGCGAAACCAACATGTCTCAAAGCTACTGTCTTTTATTTTTATTTTTCTCATCTCTGTATTAATTTATGTACCATTTGCAAACGTAAATGAAGGAAATATATAAAAAATTGATATTTACTACCCCTGTAGTCGTCTAGAAATCGTGTTATTCGTTTTATTGGATTCAAATATTACATAAATGCTAATACTTACATTTATAATAATTGTCAAAAAAATACCAACTTGAAGTAATGAAAATACTATATACTATAAAATTTTTTAATCTGATTCTCATTAGTCAATATGGTTTATAACGTAGTGTTGCAACAGTCGTCCCAGTGCAACAGCAGTCCATAACTCAGATTGGCATTAATATTATTTTATTAATTATTTGTCGATAAGAGACGTGGTTTGTTAATATTTCATGACGTCGATGAGATACGTCTGCTAAAATACGAAAGAAAGGACGCAAATAGTGAAATAAAAACAATAAAATAATATTGTGGGCTTGTAAATGGCTGGTGGATGTATAACATCATGACAGTTGACTGTATCTGGTAGCTGGATTATGCTGAGCAACCGGTAGTATTATACTAATTTGTGAGCGATCTCCGCTCATTTCGCCTGGCTAATGTGTCCGGGTCACGTAGTTGGGCAAATGTAAAACAATAATATTAATAATGGTGACTCTGTTAAGTTAGAGCCAGAAGCACGCAGCATAATCGAAATAGGTCGACGAAAAATCAGTGAGAGAAAATGATAGAAGAGAAAGAGCCACTTACAGCTGTTAGCGGTGATGAAAACTGATGATCGTCAGCCTCGAATTACTCCTCTTTTGCCTGATCGTCCTCAACAACTCTCTTCAGCCATTAAATTTCTTCAGAAAATTCTTTTCAATTTTGTACAAATTCTACATAACAACTCAAATGTTTACCTTTTAGTATTCATCCAGCAACTCTTAACCAACAATTTCCCTCTTTCAATAACACATTTTCTCGCCAAAACAAATCCTAAATCTTACTGTTCTCCGCTTAACTGTGAAAACACATAATCACTGCTCTTTTTCTCGACGATTAGGCAAAGTCATTCTCCACCTTACGCTGCCTTAGCACCTCATTCGTTGAACTTACCATTATTGCGCCCCGCCGAGCGACACTGTCGGACCAACGACATGATCAACGGGCTCTGATCATTGATCGAAAGTCCCGTCACAACTTAATCTTAATATCTCATCATAACTAAAATTAATAGAACTCATACATCATCAAATAAGTTACAGATACACTTACGCACATACAACGATATTCAACAACCAATGATTCTCATGGGTCTCCTTACATGATCATTCATTTTTTCCTTACTAAACATTAATGCACTATTAATTATCAAGTTTTATATACAGAGATGATATAAAAATGTCAATGCTCTAATGATTTCATGCAATTCAAGTAAATTCAGAAAAAAAATAGTTCAATATAAATGTACATGACAATGTTTTCATACCTCGTATTCTTTGAATAAACAAAGCAAATTATTCAAGACTTCATACAAAGAATAATTGTTTAAACTATTCCATTTGGTTAAACTGGGTAAATTACTAGCCAATTTTTCCACAGTCTCATAGCGCCAGAACTCTTCTTCTTTTAACGTCAAATCTGGACCAAGTTCAGGATATTGCGCATTAAAATTCATTTCCCATGTTACGAATTTATCCGTATAAGCAATAGAAAATTTGCAGTAATAATTAAGATAATTTTTTTTAATTTCAATCAAACTGGTCGTAGACTCTAGAAGCAAGAAAATGTAATAATTTTGAATAAGGACAAATATTTATGTGACTATAATGCTAATTTTTGAGGTATTACATTATGAAGGTTTAATTGTTTATAATTAATTATACAAAATCGTTGTATACATATTTTACATATCAAAAAATAGTGTTTGCATCTAAAGTAACTTTAAAAGAAACTATACAAAAATTTATTCACTGTATGCTGAATAAATGCAATTTATAATTTTGTCACCAAAAAAAAATAGTATAAAACGGTATTTTCAGCTTAACGAACCACATTTTCGGGTATAATAACAACTGCTCTGTGAAAATTAGAAAAATAGAAGGTGTAACAGAGTAAGTCTCAATGAATTCCAGAATAAATTTCAACTAAAAGATATAAACTAATTAAGGATCTAAATTAAAAATAAAAATAGAATAAAAGAATATTCGTAGTAATATCAACGACTAAAAAATAAAAATTACGATAATTACAGAAGTAAAGGAAAATTGCAATTATTGTCGTCGAAGCATAAGTTCTAATACATATTGTTAATAATGTCATATTCTAATAATTTATATTTAAAGTTTTACTTAGTTTAGTGATTTTGATTGAAGGGCGAGTAAAGGAAATTGTACCTACTATTATGAAAAATAGTTGACATTTCCATATTGTCGGTGCGGGAAAGATAATTAAAGTTCGAAAATACTTGTTCAAGATTTGAATTTTGTTTTCATTCACTTTTATCGCACGCGAAAATAATTTTTATCTTTTAATTCACTGTGATAGGATATCGTTGTCATTAGGTCCATGCATTAACTTTTGGTGCATAAGGTTTAAATCGCGACATTGAGATATAAGATCTAGTGCTCAGCAAATCAGTTCCGATACAAATGCATCATTCACGGTAACTTTAAAACAAGTTTTAGAAATATGCAAGTTTTTGAATCATAGTTGCTGGAAAGATATTGCATTTGACTCTAAATCTAATGATGATAATGTAAATTATATTATTGTTATTATGCAACGAACCTATTATTGCATTGAAACATTTGCTATGCCACACGTTTTAGAGCTTGAAATAAAATTTACTAGATAAGTATTAAAAAACCTTTTGAATCAACACAAAACTTTGAAACTGTCAGATTATCTATTGAAGTTTTTGAAGAAATTTATGATGATAATTATACCATGCAGTTCGTATTTAGTGTATTCTCTTTACACATAGTAAGAAATAATAACTGTGCTAATCTGCTCTCAGTATAACACAATTTAAAATATATGAAACTACAGAGCTGCAGAAACTCTTTCTTAGTATCATCTTAAGTGTAATGTGACTCTCAATCCATAGTCAGTCGATTTTTTCGAAAAATGTTATTTTGTCTATATTCTTTTACGCTTCATAATTCACACTTCTAAACGCGACTGAATTATCTAAATGGTTCAATTGGAAAACATTTTTTATATAAAGTGGAACCTGTACGTTTTTCTACTCTTCGAGAATTTCTTATATAATACGCGAGACATAATAGATACTTTTGTTTTAATCATTCGACAGCGTGATCTTCTTCAACGACTTCCTGACATCACCATGAGCACCTCGACCTTCAGTTGGGTTGATAGTTAGCGAAGATTAAGCTCGCGATTGCGTCTCTGCATTTATGTTATCATAACTTTTTTATTGAATTGAATTTCTTTAAGTGTAAAGTAACAATACTCTGAGCCCGAGATTTTCTCAATGCTGTCATCTATTGTTCTTGATGAAACTTATCGTTGTTACAAGTTTAGTGCGTTACGGTAGCGATGATCGAATTTTACTACGCGTACGGGTACTTATCGGAATCCTGACGTCGGAATGGGCAGATGAAATAAAGATACAAATATCTTTAGTGGATCTTTATTTAAAATGAAAAAGCTCTTGAGAGATGATCTTACACTGTGGTTCTGTGTGTGACACTGCGTGTCTATATGAATGAAACGCCATCCCTTATAGGCTCATATATTTATAAGCATCGTAAGAAGGTAAGTTTGTTCCTATAATTTTCTCTTCTAGCGTCTTATTGGATTTCATTCATTACATTTTATTATGTTTACATAAGCGCAAGTTTACTCAATAATCAGGAAATGCGTAATGTTCTCATCTTTTATTTGAGACAATTATCCTACTAGAAAATGTTTACTTACCCATGAGTTTACATAGGGATGACTGTACCATCTTATTCGACAATCCTTTCCTTCGGATGATTCTTGTCCTCAAAAATTTAACAAAATGTTCTCGTATTGCGATGGAGGTATTTTATGTAGTAGTATAAGAAAATCGAGGTCGAAGGTAGTAGGTCTATTAATTAAACTAAAGGCGGTGTTAACATTAGAATAGTGAGTGTAGGTAACTATATTTGAAGTGATTACACAACCATAACAATAGCAATATCCTACTAATCATCCAAAATATATTGTAGAAGTGTACCTATAACGCTAAATAGTTTTGTGTATGTATATTTAGAGTGCTGTGTATTTAGAGTAAGGTAATAGTCTATGACAATAGCGACATAGGAGTGATTACGTTGTTCTTTTGACAATATTTGAGGTCCTTCCTCTATTTGTTTTAAGTTGGCTGCTTTTATGTATATATGCTCCAAATGATATGTCTGTAGAATTAATGTGAGAATTACGGACAAGGTATTTCGAGGAAGCAATGGGATGCCTACCTTTGAGTAACTTCCTGTAAAGGTACGTACACCATGTGTTATTTCTTGTCTATAATCGACATTGGTAAGGAGCAATTTATTGGATAACTGTATAATAGATGGGAGAAGTTGTTCGATCTATAAATCCCTTATATAGGAATGACAGAAAAGGCTAAATTAGATGGCACTGGTACGTAATATGTATAAGCTCGTATTGTTTAGTCATTATATGAAATATTGTGATAAAGCTAAATCTTTCAACGGAAATTTTGTTGCGTTATTGGAAAGAAGTCTTTCACAATTACATAATGACTTTAAGCGTTTCGGAAATAATTTAATTTTTGTGAGCCTTCTTTGATTTTTCCATGAGCAGGTGATAATCTTGTGAATAGTTGTGTATTTAGTATTATCTTTAGACATAAGTAAATGAACTTTAGAAATCCAAGTACGTTTACACGTAGTACGAGTTTCAAAAGATAGCTTGTAATTATATAATACTATAAGGATCTGCGTGCGCAATAGGATACTTTTTAACTATAGTGACTCCTGCTTTGGATATGTATAAAATAAAAGCTATAGACCGTATGATAGAAAAGTAATTATTTATATGAGATGATAGAAGTATGTTGATATATACGTTTTGTTAAAATGCCTCTCGTAGATCCTGTATGAGTGTTTCTGGTTCCATAAGTACTGGTGACAGTATGCCATTCTGTGCAATATTTATAGCTGTAAATAATTCTGTGATATAGTTATTATATTTTTCTACAGACGTATCTTTTTTTTTTAATTATAGGTGTATTATTGTGTTGGTTAGGTAATTCGTGAATACGGATTTCATACGCCTACTCCCTTTTAATAATTTTTCTACATTGTTTTTAAACATGTAAAATTCCTTTAAGAATTCATTAAAAGTGTCCTGAATAAATATGGTCTGATTTTTTACTGCTATTCAAGCATTTCCTGTGTGCTTGTACAGCTTATTTAATTCTTGCTTGTAGTACTTCGCGTGATCTACATCCATTGTGCTGAAAAGAAACTTGCTAATTGTTCCAACAAAGTTGAATAAGCTTCTCATCCTTCTATTATTGAGTTCTGCATCGTGTGGCTGGAAGAGTGATAGTTTTTGCATGAAGCTACTTAATCCATATTTCTGGTAAGTCTTTAGCTTGACCCATATAACTGTTATAAGTGATAGCTATAAAGTCCAGCTTTTACTCGATTTCATTTACATTTTGAAAAATTGCAGACAGGTTTACATGGTTGAATATGGTCCAGATATCTTTGTACATATATGCAGTGCCGAAACTTTGTCTCAGCAATGATATGAATTAATGCCTAATATTAATTTGCCCATGCGTGTTAGTGATTACGATAAGTAATAGCAAGAGTTCCTTTATCTGTAATAAAGACGTCGGACAATGATCTTAATTGATTGAAGCGTCATCTAAATATGGCATTATTGTACAATATCTGTGTAGTATTAGTATTTCAGTTGATCGTCAGTATAATTTCCGGATCTTGATATGCATTACGCAGTTTGAACATTAATTCCTGCTGTATTTCCGATTAAAATTTTAATAACTCCCGTGAGCCTACTAAAGTTTTATTTTTATCCTTACTTTTATAAAGTTTTATTTTTGCCATGAGTTTATTCCGTGCGACTTTCTTACATTTTTTTAGATGATGCCTCTTAATAGAGCTTTATTTATAATTTCTCATGACGTAAGTGGATAGGAGTTCGTACGGCGAAAATCCTGTACTCGAATGTATGGTATTGTAGCTCATGACTAGGGGTACGTGGAATCATTCGCTTTCTAGTGCCCGAGTAACTTTTTTTTTAATGTATCAATAATTCTTTCACAAACTCCATTTGATTGGGGCGTAAAGGTGTAATCGAATGGTGGCTTATTCGGTATAGTTCTAGTAGTTTTTAAAATGATATTGAATGAAATGTCGAACAATAAACTGATATCTTCTTGAGCTTTCTCCATTCGCAGAAAATGTTCGTAAGTGCATTGGCGGTTTCATCGAAACTGTTTAATATTACGACCTTTACATATCTTGATAATACTTCAGTTACGAACAAATATAGATATTTTTATAGCTGCGCATGATCTATATACCAGGTTTCGTTTATATTTGAAGGCGTTTCGATAAGCGTGCTTGTTGCCCTAAATCACTTCTTTGTTTCCTCGTTAATACTGTGTTCGTATGAATCAATTAAATTATTTATATTTTGTGTTTTTGTCTCCCAACAGTATTTTCGAACTTCAATCATCATCTTTTCTTGTTTCCAATGTATTTCGCCGTGTGCTGTAACTAATAATGTATTTTCATTATGTGAATTTATTATTTACGTGTTGTTGTTCGGTATTTTTGATGTAAAGTCTTGGCCGCATCATTTTTACAGCCATTTCTGCAAAATTTTTTAACAACCTCTGAGAAGTTCTCTGATCTATTTTCTCGTGTATTCCAATGTTTCGTTGGCCTTTAGTTTATTAACTATATCAATTATTATTGGCATTGTTTTAGTTATAAGCTCCACAGAGAGTTTTAATATATCTCTTTTACTTTTGTTGTAAATTATAATTTGTGACTTTATTTTTAGACTCCTACGTGGTCGAGATTATCATTGTGTTAAAGGTGAGTTAAATCTTCAATACTGTTCATTTGTGATAATGATCTTTAAATATTTTCAGGTTGTTTAGTAGCTGTGTTCGAGTTAACGGAAGAGATAGGACTATAAACTGCAGATGAAGTGACATAACGATGTTTTCTTTTGATATACAGCTTGTTGATGTCGTTTGCTTTGGCTGTTGCTCTTAAAAGATTAATTAAATTTATTCCTTACGGACCATGCACCCGTAAGATATAAGAACTAACAACTTTCCGCATAAGAAGTGTCTGAAATGTCGTATGGCCCAAACTATTCCAAATAAGTTATTTTCAGTGATTCAATAATTTTGTTCTACTTTATTAAGAACTTTATTAAGAGTTGCATTTGTCTAAATTTCCAATGTTCTCTGTAAAAACAGGCACCTGATAAAACCGCTAGCTAGGTTTAATTCCCTAAAATACCTCATCTCTCCTAGTTGGTCTAATATTTCGTCAATGAATGGCAATAGATAGTTGTCTTGAACTGCTCATTTATTCAGTTTTCGAAAATCTATCAATATTCTATACTTCTGTATTTCTAAAGCATCCATTTTGTGAGGTAGACACCGTAGGGGTGAGAAAAGAGACGAATTTAACTGAACTATTATTCCTTTTTCTTCGAAGTCTAATATTTATTTTTGAATTTCTTTGTTCAATGACATTGGATTTTGAAATAATAGGCTGAGATATAGTGAGATCTATACGATGATATACGTCATTAAGTGAAGGGCGGGATTCCCACTGAGTTTCTTAAATTTCTTTTGGATGATATCTCTTAGTAGAGGTTTACTTTATTCACGTTTTTCCACCTTTGACGTAGTAGGAGGCGGGTGTTATTAAGTTTTCCTCATTTGTAACGATATAGTTTTCATCTGCTTTATTAATTTTTACTGTGAAAATATTTACTCCATGCTATAGTGAGGTAAGTTCTTCATTAAATTTTAATTTTAATTTATTTTTGTAAAATTGTATAAATTGTTGCATAAAAAGTTCAATAATTATGTATTTGTCATCTGTTCGTTTTAGAATATCTAACTAAAAAGGGGGATAAATAGCATTATTTCTTTGTTTTTTTTCTACAAATTAAAGAAAACCGCATGAAGAGCAAAGAAAAAATGTGAAATTTAAAACTGAATATCCAATTCAATAGATTTTCTGATCCAAATGGATATTTTTTATTGAAAAGAATACAGTTTCAAGAAGATAGTAATATAATTGTAGTGCTTACTTATCATTTAAGAAACGGCTATTTTAAAATTGTATCAAATTCTTTAGGAGCTCCTTCGGAAAGATGGCTTTGTTATTACAACAATGTAATTTAAATGATTCATTTTGTTTTAATAATATAAAATCAACTGAAACTCTGGATCTGTTGAGCGCCATTGATCAAAAGGTAACAAAGGTATTTATTAACATATCAGCTACGATAAAAAACACAAAAACGGTAATTTTCAAGTTAAATTGTCTAGACTACATATCCTGGTACTTTTACTCGTTGACTCAGATTGCTTTTGACAGGGGTTTTTGGGGTCGTTGATTACGAATTTGAACTCAAATTCTGACAATTCAAAATGGCGGCTCCAAGATGGCGACCAAAACCTTAAATTATTTTAAATATATTTTTAAAGATTGATGTTCATCACTGATATTCCTAGCGATATGGAGTCTGTCGATGATCTTGCTGATTCAGATCAAGACGAGGATAACATGAATATGGATATAGAATATGAATTTGAAGAGAATGAAAGTGACAATAATTCAGATGAAGTTGAAGGAGAATGTTCTGGTGCTGATATATGGAAGAAAAAAGAAAAACAAAAAGATGATAATTCATTCACTGATGATTTTGGGCCAAATATCCCCGATAACGCACAATTGCCATTAGAAATCTTTTTATTTATTACTGTTTATTAGTTCAGCAAATAAATAAATACATACAAGAGAAATCGCAAGAAGAGCAATTGATGATAAAAGAGGACTTACTGATTTTTTCAGGAATTAATATTCTGATGGGAATAACAAAATTGCCTTCCTATCGTGATTATTGGTCGAGTGACATAACATTGGAAGATCCATTCATAAGTTTATTGATGCCTGTTGGATTTATATTACGTAATTTACATATCTGCGATACCAGCACATAACCTAACAAAGGTGAGCCAAATTACGACTCGAAATTAGACTAATTGAACCAAATTACGACAAATTGTATAAGTTGAGACTGTTATTAGACGGACTTCTAGAAATTTTTGGAGCTTGCTGGAATCCAGGCAGATGTATATTAATAGATATCAATCTATTGATGAATCTATGATAAAATTCAAAGGTCGAAGTAGCTTGAAGCAATATTTGCCAGCTAAATGGATAAAACGAGGATATAAATATTGGGTTCGCGCAGATGAATCGACGAGTTACGTATGTGAATTTCAAGTTTATACTGGTAAAACTGAAAGTCCTGAGAAACAGTTGGGAGCACGAGTTGTCAAGGATCTGATGCATAAACATGTCGGTAAAAATCACCACGTATATTTTTATAACATTTTCACTGGCGTCGATATATTGATTTCATTAAAAGAAGACAAAATATTTGCTTGCGGAACTGTACGTTCTAATTCTACTGGGTTACCTAAATCTATAATGCTTGGCAAACGAATCGAACGTGGACAATACGATTTTCGAATATCTAATACTGGTATTAGTTGGCTCAACGGATAGATAAAAAAGGTGTTTGCTTCTCATCAAATTACCATTATCCATCCGAAGTAACAACTATACTCGGGGGCAGAGAGATAATTCACGGGTGTAAATAGATTGTCTTGTTATGTGCTTTGATTACAACAAATACATGGGCTTTGTCGGCAACGCTCATTGTTTGTTATCTACATACAAAATAGATCGAAAGTCCAAAAGGTGGTGACACAGGCTATTTTGGCATTTCATTGATTTGATTATTACGAATTCATTTATTATATTTTCAAAAATAAACACTAATAATCCTGAGACATTGAAAAAGTTCAGACTAATTTTAGTGGATCAATTAGTTTCTCACAATATTCCAACTAAAAAAGGAAGAAAGCGTCAACCTTTCCTTGCCAATCCTCACAAACTAATTGTTCCTGTTGAAAAGAGACGCTCTCAGTCTGCTCATATGCCCATGCCCATTGCTAGTGGTAGACGATACGCACTTTGCAGTACAAAAAAGAATCCTGTACGAACTGAATGGTTATGCAACACATGCAATGTACGATTATGTTTACAATTATATAAAAATTGCTTCTTAAAGTTCATCCATAAAAGATATAAAATAAAGTAAAGAGTTGAAATAATTTTACCAATACTCATTTTCAGAAACATTCCTAGAAATTTAAAATTTTTGCCGCAATATTAGAGTCGCCATTTTGAATTTTCAAGATTTGAATTCAGATTCTCAATCAGCGACCCTAAAACCCCTGTATATCCATCTTCATAAGGATATGTCTGTACCAACAGACACTATATTTGGTCACCTGACTGGCACCAAGTTCAAATATCATTGATGAAGTCGAAATTAAAAATAATTATCTGAAAGGGTTTACAATATAAAAAAAAAAGTAATTTGTTCACTTTTTTGAATAATACACATCTACTTTGAGAAAAAAATTTGAAAAATTACATCTTTTTTTCATATACCAATCAGCAAGCGGAATGTGCCATAAACAAGGAATCAATTTTGATTTACTGCTACTAACTGTCAAATGACATGCAGTTGAATTCAAGAAAAGAAAACCTCAGAAGCATATACAAAAAATTTTTTTATCAAATGCTTATTTTTCAGATATTTGTATTTGGTTAATAAATATGTTTGAACTTTGTAAAAAATAAAAGGATTATTATTTATTTGCTTGATATTTATAAAATTTGATATTGTAGATATTTTACAACAACAAGATACCCTGTTATCATTATTTGATTTCAAAATATAAACTTTTGTCAAAATTTCTAATATTTTCAATGTCAATAACTTTTATCCTAATTAATATTTTGGTAAAAAAATGTAGGAAAATGTGTAGCTACGCACACGTAATAAAAAAGTTAATTTTGAAAAAAAAACTAATTGAATATTGGCTTTAACCCAATTTAAATAGAAATCAATTCTATACCAAATCAATCCTATACCAATATACATATATATATACCTAATCCATATTTATAACTAAATTTAAAAACTAAAAAAAATCAATCGTAAACCAATATACGTATATATATATACCTAATACATATTTATAACTAAATTTTAACTTTGTTGAAACTCTTTTATATTTTTATATAGACAACGAGGATCCATTAACTATATATTTCTATTAAGATAAATTTTAACGTGTGTGTACCTGTATAATATAAGATTCTTTAATAATAATTTATCTCAATTTTATATAATTTTTATACGTTTATACAATTTCATGTAAATATTTTTATATGGTCAATAATAAGCATGTGATTTTGAGAAAATTAGTTATTAGCTATAAGACTATTCTTTAATAATCAATATCCAATCATATATGTAAAATAATTTGTTAATGATATATTTTTATTGACTACCAGTTATTTCTGATTTGAATGATTGAACAAAAGTCTTTATCAATTTTACATTTAATCTATTATGAACATTAATAAAACAATGTCAAACATAGTTTATCCAAAAATAAGGTTTTTTATTGTATATTATTAAAATTAATCCATTAATTTTCTTTATATATTTGTTTTGTTACCAAGTACAATTTCATATATCATTGTTTTTATATTACAAACACCAGTAACAATCAAATAGTATTAAAAATTTGATGAATAATAGTTATGCATTAATATAATTATATGTAATATAATTATATTTAATATAAAATTTATGGATGCATTAGAATTATTAAATTGATATTCTAAATTGATATATTTGTTTCATATTAAATAAAAGTATGTAATAATTAAGATTAAACTTTACACTCACCTAATTAAAATTAATTAAATTTAAAACTTATTGATTTGATTTTTTTATCAAGTATAAAACTGAATGGAAATAAAAAAATGAATTAATGAAAAAATTATATTCATTAATCAACCAGATAATTTGTTCTTATATCATATAAATTTTACATAAAAAGCTAATTGGAACATAATTCATTCCTGGTTGTAGTAAAAGTGTATTACATTGTTATTCATATAGATATTTAAAACAATATTTAAAATTTGTGATATTCATACGATAAAGAGAGGTATTAGTTTAATCTTATTTATATTACTTTATTCATAACTAATAGTTTACAAACCTAATTTATTTTTGTTGACTAAGAATAAAAGATGATCAACAAATGCTTTCATCCAAAAACTTGTGGAATAAATTTTTCGAGACATTTTATCTTTCGAAAATTTTATAACTTTATTTTAAGTTATAATCCAATAAAATAGTATCCAACAAACATCTTCACATGTTAACTATTCGCATGAGTTATAAATGAGAAGATATGTTTACAGTAATCATTTTATGGAATTCCTGAGATCTGGTCTTAATTGCAATGATTTTACTTTGTAATATTTTGAATACTCTGATACTCTACAAAATTTTAAATTTCAAATAGCACTACTGTTTTTTCACCAATATGCTGTTTGGTTGATTAGTATTCAAAAGTAAAGATTCTTAAAAAAAAATACAGCGTCTAAGGGATTTCAATGCACTTTACGAGTATTACTGTAGAAAGTATGCTCTCATTCTCGTTTACGAGAAATTAAATATAATAACAGTTGTTGGTAGAAGTATGATGTTCATTTTTATCTTCGTGGGGAGTAATATTTTTAAAAATGTTACTGTGGTAATCGAATGCTTTCAATATTTTTGTTTGATTAATATTATTTCATTTTAAAAAGCACCAATAAAACGGCATAAATAAATTATTAATTTTTGCATGCTAATAGATACTGTAACAAAAATATAAGGACTATTCACCTATCTTATGTACACTCAACGGAACTTAATTCGCGACCCCCGAGATTCAAAATGGCGTTTCATCTCCGTCGATTGAGCATCACTGTCACGAATCGAGCTTAGATATAAGTTTCTTTCTCGCGAGTTGTGTGGTTAATGCTTGATGCAAGCGCTGTCCCAATTGTATTTAGTTGGCAATGCAATTAAATAGAAAATACAAGGATCATGCACCTTCATCACCTCATACTGTCAGATAAGTTCATTTCAATTATTTCTTGCTGAATTATTCTTTTACTATAAGCATTTACTTTGTGTTTCATTTATTTTTAGATCAGGGCTCCTGACTAATAAACTTATTACGAATAGTTTATTTATACTCAGACGATTTTATCGAATAAAATAAAATAGATTGTTATACTAAATTATAAACTTATCATGAATTACCTTCACAAAAAATTTTATCTTGCTTTTGACTGCAACTTATACACACAAAATCGTCTGAGTATAAATAAACTATTCGTAATAAGTTTATTAGTCAGGAGCCCTGATCTAAAAATAAATGAAACACAAAGTAAATGCTTATAGTAAAAGAATAATTCAGCAAGAAATAATTGAAATGAACTTATCTGACAGTATGAGGTGATGAAGGTGCATGATCCTTGTATTTTCTATTTAATTGCATTGCCAACTAAATACAATTGAGACAGCGCTTGCATCAAGCATTAACCACACAACTCGCGAGAAGGAAACTTGTATCTAAGCTCGATTCGTGACAGTGATGCTCAATCGACGGAAATGAAACGCCATTTTGAATTTCGGGGGTCGCCAATTAAGTTCCGTTGAGTATACATATGTACATACATACACAGTCTACAAATATAATGTATATGAAAGAATACAAATATTGACTTGTACACATATTCCTAATTACACATCACGTAAAACATTTTTTTTAATTGAACCCTCGAAATATTTTAATAACAAAATAAGGAAACACGTAGGTCATACATGCTAAATATAACGACTATTTCTCGGTAAATATCGGGTTATTCATAATTCTATCTTACTTAAAAAATTGAACTACCGCTATTTTAATTTGAGCCATTTTTAAATATTAGAAAAAACCATATATTTTTGAAACAAAAACTAAGAACTATCATTGAAAAACTAAGTGTATGTTTATGCAACGTAGCCGTAATGCGCATGCGCAACCTGCTGAGCTTGCTAAATTAAAAATGGAATTTCACTTGTATCGAACAAAAGCAAGTCATTAAATGACTGATAAAATGATAATTGGTAACTCATGAATGTAAAACTACATGGAATAAAATCATTGTTACAACCAACAATGTAGTAATAGTATTTTATTTTATGAACATAGCTATCAAAACAGCGAAGATTTTTCTACGTTTACTACAAATAAAGACATTTTTTATTTAGTCTCTATTAAAGATAAATTTACATCGAACAATGTATAATTGACAATAGTTGTTACAAAGATGAACATAATTAGTGTTAAGTATATTACAATTAAAAAATAATAATGCATAAGTGAATTTAAACAAATATTCTTAGAAAAAATATATACTCTTTTTGGGCTTGAAATAGAATAGAGATGATAAAATAGAAAATTTATTTTGAACAGGGGATGTCCTGCTCACGGCTGCGTTGTATATACATATTTCGTGATTGATAGGAGAGGAGTGGGTGTAAGGAAAGTAGAGCCATTAATGTTAGTCCCTGAGTTTATTTTGCTCACTCACTTACAACTTTCACAAACGCGTACAATAACTTTGTTATTTTTGGCGCGGAACGTGCAAGCAATCGTGGCTGCTAGCCGTGGCGGTTGCCGGAAGAAGTAGGAGGCAAAAGAACGAAGCTCCAGCACTGTTGTCGCTGAGCTGTTCGTCTCGACTCTGCCTGGTGACGTTGTGATTCGTCATTACCGTCGGTGACGAACTAACCTCCACAGATGCTCCTCATTAAGTTTTTTTCGTATGGTACGAAGGGAATGTAACCTTCTTGTTAAGGATCGTTGGATTATACTTGGTTTTTTCTGCCGTTTGCGTTTGTGCGCCTGTCACTTGTCGTGCTGGATGTTGTTCCTGTGCATTGGTTCTTGACGGTAATATCTGTTGCATGTTACCTGTTCTTGACCATGTGCGTTGCGCGTGCAGGTTGTTTTCCTGTAGCGAAGCCCGTTGCACATGCGTGTTGACTGTTTGTTGTGGAATCTGTGGTTGAGAGTGGGTGTTGTCTGCTTGTGTTGCGAGACGGCGCTGGTGCTTATCTGAAAGCTTGGGATGCTGCGTTGGCTCGTGCTCGTGCAAGTCGTTTCGTGACTCCTTATGCTCGTCATCTTGTGACTTCTTCTTGGAGCTGAGTGGAGGTTGCTTCTCCATCTCGTTGTCAACGATTGTTTTGAGGTAAGCAGGTTTCAGGGAGTCCGTCGAAACTGCTTTCTCCTGTCCATTAATTTTAATTATAAATACCTTATCATCTAGTCTTTGGCAAACCTCGTATGATCCCGAGTAAGGCGGTTGAAGTGGTTTGCGGACGGTGTCCACTTGTTGGAAGACATGTGTGCACGAGGAAAGGTCCTTGTGCTGGAAGGCACGATACTTGGAGTGTCTTGAGGCTGGGACGGCTCGTAGTTAGCTCATCACTTCTCTTAATCTCTTGACTAGAGTTAGCTGGTTGCCAGGGATGCTGTGAGACACGAAGAATTCATCTGGTAGAGAAGCCTCAAGATCTTCTTTGTAACAGGAGCGTAGTCCTAGTAGGACTAGTGGTAGTCGTTCGGTCTAGGGGATGTCCTATTCACAGGCGAGAGCTGCTTTGAGAGTGCAGTGGAATCTTTCTAACAGATCATTGCTCTGTGGGTGGTAAGGTGTGGTCCTGATGCGCTGTGATCCGGTCAACTGTGTGAGCGCTGTGAATAGTGCTGACTTGAACTGCGTTCCCTAGTCCGAGGTAATCGTTAGGGGACAGCCGAAGAGAGCTATTCACTCCTTGGTGAATGCAGTGGCAACTGTTTCTGCTAAAATGTTCTCCAGGGGAACTGCTGTCGGCCATCTGGAGAAACGATCGATTATTGTCAAGCAATACCTGAATTGGCCCACCTGTGGTAGTGTGATGATGTCCAAGTGGACATGTTTATGATCCGTGCATAGTTGGAAAGATCTACCTTCGAGAAACCGCTGAAAGTGTCTGATTGCAGCCTAGGCAGGCAGCAGCTCCCTGTTATAGGTGCTGTAGCGCTGTTCCGGGGGCGTGAGTTTTCTGGAGAAATGAACCACTGGGTACTGCTGCCCATCGTGTGACTGCTCCAGTACTGCTCCTATGGCGACGTCGGAGGCGTCCGTGTACAGGACGAGTGGAGAATCTGACGTCAGGAACGCGTTGGTGGTCGCTTGTCGCAGTGTTTGTTTGCAAGCGAGGAATGCGTTCTCCTGCTCCTCGGTTCAATCCTTAAGTTTCGTTTTCTTCCTCTTTGGGGCTCCTTGGAGTAGGTTATCCAGTGGGGCCTACAGTTCTGCTGCTCTTGGAATGCAGCGCCTGTAATAGTTGATGATACCCAGGAAATTCCTCAGTTGCTTGTAGTTTGTAAGCCTTGGGATGTCCTAGATATCGTCGACCTTCTCTGCCGGTGGCTGGAAGCCTCGTTGTGAGACTTTGTATCCCAGAAACGTGACCTCTGGCTGGGAGATCTAACTCTTTGTCGGATTGATGGACAGACCTGCCTTGTGGAGGGCCTGGAAGAGTTGTCGCAGGTGCTGCAGATGCTCCTCATATGACTGAGAAGCCACGATGACATCGTTCAGGTACCAGCGAGCGAAGGGCAGGTTCTGTAGAGCTGAGTTTAGAAACCGCTGAAACGTCTGTGTGGCATAGCGCAGTCCCAAGGACACGGCCAGGAACTCGAAAAATCCGAAGGGGGTGATCACAGCCATCTTGGCTATATGTTCCTCAGCCATAGGCACCTGGTAAAAAGCTTTTTCAAGGTCGATTACTCAAAATACCTCTCCTTGGTAGTACTGATGCAGCAGGTCCTCGATGAGGGGTAGAGAGTAACGGTCTGGTTCCATGCAGATGTTGAGGCGTCTATAGTCCCCCGTAACGCGGTAGGTGCCGTCCTTCTTTTGCACTAGGTGAAGTGGTCTGGATCATTAGCTGGAAGAAGGCCGGACTATCTGTCGCTCCAACAGTTCCTTGAAGGCGAGCTTGGCTTCCTTCAGTCTCTCGCCGTATAGTGACCTGGCTCGCTCGTGGACAGGCGAGCCTGTGGTTTGAATGAGATAGTTTACCGTTGTCCCGTTGAAGGTAGCTCTCTGCAAGCTTGGTTGTGCGATGTGGGCGAACTTCACCAGTAACGCCTTCTGTTGTCCAAGTCCTCTGAAGGCTGGTCCAGTATTGCCACCGTAAGACTCAACTCCTGCTTCTGGAGTGACTGCTGAGACAGGATGCTTGCAAACCGTGGTAGTAAGGAGACCACTGAACTAGAGTCTGAGAAACTTGAGTCCTGTTTTCTTGTCTTGGACGTGCAGGCGATTTTTGGAGGGCACGCCGCTGCCGTGAGTCGCCTAGGTGGACGGCAGCAGATCTAATTTCCCTGGATGGATCGTCGAGAGTTGAAGGAGCAAGGCCATCTGCAATGCTCAGCACTGGCACCGAAGCGATGGTGGTAGTAGCAGAAACCATTCTGCCTAGCTGGAGAAGAGAAGCGACTGCTGTGGCTCCTGCTATTGCTTCGTCCTCGTCGAGACCTGTGTGTCTTGAGCTTGGCTGAGAATGCCTCGAGAATTAGCTGTATGGCTGATACCAGTTGGGTCAGAGTGGCACGAAGCTGTGCATTCTCCTTTGCCCATGCTGTCAAGGAGAAGGATGATGGAATATTGCGAGCTGGTGATGTCTCTCAAGATCCAGGCTTGATGGCAGCCACTGATGTGCCTGGGATCTTGTGTATCTCGTCAGCTGCCTCTGCAAGCTCCTCCAGAGAGTTGGTCTTGAGCATTCTCAGAACTCTCTGTTAGGCTGTGGGCAGAACGTCAAGCCACTTGATTTTCAAGGCTGCTTGGTCGATGTTTTTACCTGCCAGTCGTTGAATTTCGTGCAGGATCTGAGAGGGCTTGCGACTTTCCACTTTCACTTCTCCATAGAGCAACCGTAAACGTTGTTCTGAAGTCTGGCCAAACTTGGCCAGGATATGTGCCTTGAGTTTGGCGTACTTGTCCATGGCGGGAGGGCTCTGCAGCATGTCAAGGAGCTCCTCCGTGGTGCTGTCGTCGAGTGACATGACGACGTGATTGTACTTTACGCCGTCGGTACTGATGTCATGGCATGCGAATATGGATTCTGCATGCAGAAATCATCTTTCTGGAGAGTGCTTCCAAAAGAATGGGAGCTTGCAGGTGCACACTCCATTGTCACTGTTGCTGGAGGCCACTTGTTGTTGTAGCTGTGTGAAAGCCTCTCGTTAGGCGAGCAGTTCCATCGCCAGCGGGTCTGCACTGTAGTGTGCTTATGCAGGTGCAGAAGCTCCTGTTCCGTTGTGCACATGCGCGGCACTATACATGCCCGGGTCACCACGTGTTGTGGCTGCTTCGGCTATGTTGTTTGGTGCGCTTTCTGTGAAAGCGCACCAACTCTGCCCCTTTTGCGAAATTGCGAATTCCTTGCGTTCGTCCATGCACCGCGCTTCACGCGAGGTCAACGAAGCGGTGCGTTTCACATTGATTGTGCTTCTGATGCCGCGGACGTCAGCGTCTGCGGGTCGCGCGCATGTTTTGTCGGGTGCCTCCTGGATTGCATCGTGCTCCTCGAGGAGCGTCCTGGCTTCCTTCTTGCAACACGTGCTGCATTTTAAGCTTCTCGGGATGTTGTTGCTCTTATCACGTGCACCGTTGTCTACCGATAGCTACTGTGCACTAACCGTGAGGACCTTTTTGTCCATCGCCACGGCGATTCTCCTCGTCAACTCCTTGGCTGCGAGAATTCTTGTGTGAGTGCGAGTGAGTGGGCCCAGCGAGGGTGGTAGCTGAGAGCATCCTCGAGGTTGCGCTGATGAGGGCCGCGTCATATTGCACATCAAATAGCGATGGTTCAATTTTTTAAGTAAGATAGAAATATGAATGACCCTATATCTATCGAGAAATAATCGTTTTTTTAGTATGCATGACCTACGTGTTTCCTTATTTTTTATTAAAAAACTACGAGGGTTCAATTAAAAGAAATATGTTTTTCATGAGGTGCAAGTAGGAAACTATAAGTCAATATTTATATTCTTTCATATTCATATTATTTGTAGGCTGGGGTAAGGTGAATTACGTTCATGGATGCCAAACCCCACGCAATACAAAAAGTATATTACGACGCATCAGAAGAAATGTCAAATTAAGAAATGAAAACTTCTTCCTGATCCTCGTGACTCCAAATTTGATATTAATTTATAATTTTCGGAGGAAACGGCTTTTTCGAAGTATAATGGAAAACCTTGATTTTGACGTTGTTCTTGAATTAAAATTAAAAATGGGAAATTTTTGACTGATATCAGGAACAAATAGAGCATTTAATGCAGCTATTAGAAATACTGATACTATTTCTCTTGAAAAGTAGGATGCCATCTTCACAGTGCTCCCGCGTTATCCCAATTACGTCATAATTCATGTTGTGTTTAAAGTGTCAGAATCTTTCTATATAGGCCTTAAACTTTAATTTCTGTAAAAATGTTGCTAGTATCTTATCTTATGACCTGTCACTAATCAATTTTCTAGAACTTTATTCTGAATTCAACATTTTATTCACTTTAATTGTAATTAAACTAATTAAATCATGAATGCTGAAGAAGAAGTTTTACGCATCCAAAAAAAATTAAACAAAATGTCATGTACTGATGGACTGGTAATTTTGTGTGTTTCTTAATAATTATTACTAATTTTTCATAAAAACTTTTGATTTTTATTTTCAGGGTCAAGAACACGCTTTAGAGTTATTAAAAATCCTCCAAAGGTTACCCATAAATTTAGAGCTTCTGCAAAAAACTCGAATTGGTATGACAGTGAATGCATTTAGAAAATCAAGTAAAGATGACGAAGTTATTTCTTTGTCAAAACATTTGATTAAGAGTTGGAAAAAACTTTTGTCTGGTAAGTATTTTTTAATAGAAACTTATTTATTATACAATAATTTTATTATTTATTTTTATAAAATTGAAACAGGTCCCAATAAAGATTCCAAAGATGCATGCTCATCTAATAACATGAAAAAAAAAGATTGTAAAAATGAAAAAAGTAAAGATGAACAAAGCTATAAAAAAGAAAAAGAAAAAGATATACCTGATGCTATAGATATCAAATTAAAAGATGACAAAATATTTAAGGATACTTTCAAAAAACAGTCATCATTTCCTACTTCAACAACAACTGATGCAGTCAGACTCAAGTGTAGAGAGTTACTTGCTGCTGCCTTAAGAATTGATGATGCAACTATTGATGGTTGTGCAAGCCCTGAAGAATTAGCTGAGGAACTGGAAGAGGCAATTTTTGCAGAATTTAAAAATACTGATAACAAATACAAAAACCGAGTAAGTTCTTTAAAAATTGTACTAATTTATTAAGATAAATTACTTATATTTATAATATCTCTACATGAAGCTTAACAGAAAGTCAAAGCTGATTAAATAAATTTATATTGTACATCTATTTACTCTCATTCAAATTTGAATTTGTAAATATTCAAAATATTCACATTTTAATTTTACTTGAAGAATAGTTAAATACCATAAAACTTATAAAAAGTTTAAAATTAAATAAAAATGTTTGAATATTTTGTTGACTAAGTTAGCTGTATGGACTCCGGTCTCTTTTTAATAGTAATTTGATGAGTTTTCTTAATTTTTTTTTATTAATTTTAATATCTTTCTTCAAATTATAAGAATTATCATTTGAATAATATACTTTGCATAGTATAATAATCTTGTAAAGTTATAATAGTCTGGAAGGTATATAGCTATCCTTGTACAATAAAAATGCCAAAAGTAAATACCCTCTATTCTTATGTATAAAAAATTTCAGATTGAAAAAACCAATTTTTATATATATTGTTTAGATAATTGCATTTTAAATAAAGACTGACGGAAACAGACAATTCCTCACACTCGCCATATTTCACATTAGCTTATTTAGCAGTCTTCAATTTTCTTGTATAGTAGTGGAACATTATCTATGTACTTGCAGGAATTATTAAAATTTTTTAACCACCTAGTGACGCATTATTATAACTTGTATTGAAAACTAAGTTATTGGCGTTAAATTTGTATATCAGCAGATAATTATAATTTTAATGAGTGCGACATAAGTCGTAACTGTTTCACATGACGTAGTATTAATAAAATGGTTGAAAAATTAAATTTTAATTAAATCCAAAAAGTCTGTTTTTAAAAATAATTAATTTTGTTATTTGAATGTATTTATTTTATCAATTTCATTAAATCTGAACTAGGAAAATGTAACTACTTATTTGTTCTAAGAAATTCTCTACCCATTGTTTAACGCTTTTTTTTAATTATTTGAAATTGATTGAATAAAAAAACATGCGATATTTCACAAAACGGTGTTAAATTCAAAAATTAACATATTACGTGTCATAAGTTGCATACCAAATAGAGTTGCTTAATTTTTCTAAGTTATAAACATATTTAATTGAAATAGTTTCTTGTGATACAATATTTTCCAAACTTTACTTGTATGGGAGAGCAAATCATTAATCAGAAACATGATTATAAATTAAAAATTTCATCTGCTAAGCAGTGACTCAAACATTTTTTTTAATATACCAAATATTGAGCTGCACTTGAATATTTGAGACATAAGGATTACAATAATTCTTTCCCTTTTGAAGCACACTAAATGTAAAAAACTTACGGAAAAATGAGATGATACAAAATTTGTCTAAGTTTGAACCTACATATTCCTTTGAGTAAATTATGCATCAGGTAATAAGTTATACATTTGAAGATATTAAATCTAGGTATTTAAGTGAATATATAGTTACTTTTTACGCCATTTAATTTTGATTTACATCAAGTATATGTTTTTTAGCAAAATGCAATGATTCAATTTTCTCTAAAAGGTGTACTACAATTTTTGTTATCCATATAACACATTTGAGATGAAAAATTTGAGTTAAAGTACTTATTAAACCCTAGCATCATATGCTATTTCAAATGATCTCTACTGAGATTAATTATGTCAAAATATAGTTAATTTTTCACCATCTATATTTATAGTCACTCTATTTTTTTGTAAGTCTATAAGTTGTACAATTGGATAAAACAATTTTATGTCCTTACAAATTATTTCAACCAGTTCTACATACTTGTAATAAAAGTATATTTTCTGTATAATTTTCAACCATAGGTGGTATTACTGGTATAGTATAGTACGAAATATGCATTTTATTGCAGCCTTTTCTTGCATTGATAGGATTGTTAATTTTAGAATTAACACCGAATAATATTAAAGACAATCATTTTTCCTGTAAATCTACTCTTTTTATCTTTCGATTATTCACTCTGAAAAATTGAACAAATGTAACCACACTTTTCTTTTACATTAATATACGATATTATCAAAAAATACGTGTTAGGAAGTTTCAAAACATGTTTAAAATTTTTTTTAATAGGTAGACTAACCACAGACACTTTAACTGAAATATACTTGTTTCTTTTAGCTCCTGTTTTGATCCTTAAGATATTGACATGAGGCACTATTCTTGGTTCAATATAAACCAAAGAGATCAGGAGTTTTAGTGCTTTATGACAACTGGAGTTATTTTGAAACGTACTTTTCACAAGGTTAATAATTTAAAATAGCAGTACTATTCAGTGTCCAAATTTTTACAAGGACATGAGTGTTATACAAGTTTTAGAATGCAGTCATAAGGTAGATAACTATTTTTATGGGTAAACATGATTTTGCATATAATCTGAACATCAATACATTGGTTGTTCTGCAAACTTCTACAAACTTCTATTATTAAAGTAATATTTGATCGCATCTAATTGTTTAGTAATTAATTCCAAGCTCATTTTTGATCTATAAGTAAACTATTTTTAGTAAAAATTGACTCTTGCAAATCCACATTTTCTTCAATTTCAGTAATATTTTGCAATTTGTATTCAAATTTTATATCGAAATATGATTTAATATGTTGAACAAAAATTGATATTTTACTAAAAGTTCTCAAGCAATTTGATTTTTAATAAGTAAATTTTGCAAAGCTCCTTGGAAAAATTAATAAATATTGTGAAAAAGTTTCAATCACATTAAAATGTTTCAATAACAATGGACATTCAACTTCAGCCATATTCGTTAATGCTATTACTAAAAATTATATTTTTTTATGAACACAAATAATGCTATAAATCATGAATAATTTGCAACACGGATGTAAGCGCTCGCACTTATTTTATAGTTAAAGGGGAAGAGGAAAAAATTCGAGAAAAAAATCGAGAAAGATCGCGATGACAATCGCGTCTGTGGTGAGGGAGAAGTCCCAAAAGCGAAGGACTCCTTTGATAAGAGGATGAGGTCGAGGTCAAGGAATAAATCCCAGTCTTCAGGCTGATAACAGCGGTATGGCAGCGGCTACTGCTTCGGCAGACGGTAAAACGTCCCTGGCGGTAAATGCCGTTCAACAAGACCAGCAAAGGACTAAACAGCCCGATACTGGTTACAGGGTAACTTTAACAAACCCTCCTAACGCTGTTCCGTCTTTACTCCCACATGCATGCCAGGATATGAGAGCTGTTTCATTTGTGAAATACCTGGCCATCGAGCGTCCGCAAGTCAAATGCGTCATCAGGCAATTTTAAATACGAACAGGCCGATTGTTACACTCACAACTGCGGGTCCAGGCCTAAGGCACAAGTCAGGATCTGTCGGAAGTATGGTGCTCCGAATTGGTTGTTTTTGACCTGCCCAAATTGCGCCTATCTGGTAGATAAGTGGGTGAAAGAACAAGTGGAGGCGACAAATCGCCCTACGACACCGGTAGGGTGCTAAGTGATACCGGAAGCGCCTATTGGGTACCACCTGCCAAGCAGTTGGCGCCATACCCAGAAGTTGGGATTTTTGTCGCTAAACCGTTGAAGGTTTTGAATCAATTAAGCCCATAGGATCCCATCAAAGGATCCCATCATATTTTTAATTTATAAATATGGAAAGCTCGCGTTGAGTTTTCTGTGTTATAACAAAAGCCACAGGTATTCACTTTTTTATGGGTATTTTGCACAAAACACACGGAAAGACTCGAAGCAATAGTCACTAGCCATATTTCTAAATTCTCTGCTCGATTAGAAATTGATTGAGATGCACGTTAAATTCTTTAAAACATATTTACACGTGTAAATTAGATTTACAAAATGTTAATGTTAAAATCAAATAGTATTAAAAAAATTTGTCGAGAAATAGATTTTTTCTTAAATTATTATTTTTTCTAATCTTTTCTTCTAATCTTTTTTAATATGTAATAAGAAAAGGTAACGTCTACTAATAATCTTATCAATAAAATACTCTTTACGTTTCTTTCAAAAGTCGTCAATTTTATTTGGTGCAGGTAAAATGTTTTTACACTTGCGTAAAGATAAATATTTCATGTGATCAAATGATATTCGATTTTCTATAATCTTGTTGTGAAATACTTGCACAGTTTTAAAAAACTTGAAATTAAAAAGTATTCTTATTGTCAGCAAACGATTCCATGAAGATATAATCAAGTTCAAACTACAATCGGAGTAAACAATCCGTTTCCAATATTTTGTTACAATATAAATTGATAATAATTGTTTATGATTTTATTTTCTCTTTATCTTCCAATGAATGATAAGAAACTATTTAATTTGTCTGCTATATTATTCCTGAAAAATGATAGGTACTTTTTGAATCCAGGTCCAGTCGCATAGTTTTTTTTCGAATGCAAACTTGCGTCGTGTAGTGTCGCGTATCGCGCCGATACCTGTACTGTAGTTTTCAAATGTCCAGGAGTGGCGCAGCGTACGACACTGCATCGTGCGTCTCGTAATCGACAATAAGTACAAATATACGCTATCAAATAACTTTTTGGCCAAATTAATAAAATCTTCTTGCTATTCCTTTAAGATAAGCTCCTTTACAAGGTTGCTCCTAAAAAGACGATTCATCTAGGGAATCACCCTCTGATCCATCAGTTGAATAAATGAAGTCACGTTTGCTGACAAAAACATCACTTGCACGGACTCATCGATTTCGTTCATATTCTCAACTAAGGAATGAGAAGGAGCGTTGTCCAGAAGTAGCAAAACTTTTCTTTGTTCGCCATGCTATTGGCGAACTTTTGGGACGAACACGTCTTCAAACCAGCCCATGAATAATTGCTTGTCCATTCAAGCTAATTTATTATTCACATATTTGACTAGCAATTTCTTCTTCTCATTCTTGGAAAAACACCGAGGATTTTTATACTTACCGATAATCATGGGAGCGATTTTGTGTATTTTGGCGGCGTTGGCACAGCACTTAAAACTTGATACTTGGCTCTCGTACCCTCTTCTTAATGCCTTTTTTGGGAGCGACTTAAAATTCAGCCTCGACTCATCAACGTTGTATATTCGATGTTCGTCGTAGTTGTTGTTATGCAAAAACTGTTGCAGCGTAACTTTAAATTCTTCAGCAGCTACATTGTCACACGACAATTTCTCATCCTACGTGGTTAGCTGTCTGATATTATTAATGTTTTTGAAGCGATCAAGCCAACTTTACTTGCCTTGAAATCTGTTGGGTTTCCAATGGCTTGATGTAATTTTAATGCCTTCTCTTTTAATATGTCGCCTGATAATGGAGCTCCCAAAGAACGTTGCTGCACGAACCATTCGTAAAGGGCTTTGTCTCGAGTATTTTCGTCAATACATAATTTTTTACTGTTCGAATTCTGGTTATTTTCTTCTAGGCCGTGAGCTCGCTTTAATATTACTGATTGATTCGTCTTTAGTCTTCGAATTGTCGTTACATTAACATTATACAGTTCAGCTAAACTCGATATAGTTGCTCCTTTCTTGAGTTTATCGATAATCTCTCGTTATTGCCCAATAAAAAGAGTCACTTGAATCTTCCTGGTCAACCATGGATCATTCGGCACTGAGATTTCATTTGAGGTTAATCAATCGATGGTTGTTGTCGACACATTGTACTCTTTGGCAAGCGAAAAAACTGTCTGGTTTTCAGACAACTTACGCTTGATGTCAACAATTTGAGAAGAGGTTAAAGTCTTCGACATCGTGATCAGAATTTAATACTTGAACAAAATTTAACACTTGCACGAAACTTTAAACTGTATACGTAAAGGTGATACCTTGCGTTGAATTTACAAACTGGCTTGCTTCTCGTAGTACCTCTGTATTTATACCATTTTCTAGCCTAAGAATTCAAATTAGTCAAAGCATTTCTTTAATGATCTTTCTCCAACCTAACAATTTAAATTAGTCAAAGAATTCCTTTAATGATCTTTCTAATCGTTCGAATCCGTCAAAGCATTCATTTCATAAGGGCCCGTTAATAAAAGATCTAATCAAAGGTCAAAATTTATTGCTCGTGAAAAAGATCAAATAAGAGCAAAAACAATTAAAAAGTGAAACTTGAAAAGAAAGTAACAGTAACTTATAGCTAAATATAGTATATTTATTATAGTATAGTATAGTATGATACTGTACTGCCCTGTAAGGGAAATCCCAAGTAAGCAAGCGGCAGCGTACGGCCCTGCGCACATTGCAGTGTGCGGGATTCTACTATATATATGTATGGACATAGAAAATCTATTCGCGCGATTGGTGATGCGATTGTTCACATGCAACCATAATCGCAATAATGTAACCATTTCAAAAGAGTATTTGCACATCTGAGTGTTTATCGACCAACAATATCCTAGTCACAGTTTTTGGAATCCACGCAGTATCATTCTCATCGATTACCTTGAAAGGGATAAAATGATTGTCAACTAATATTATTCCAACCTTTTGAACAAATTCGATATGAAATTTGATTTGAAAACCTACACTTCCCGGATATCTTATTAAGTTTTTCCTGCCTCAGCACGGAAAAATATGCTGTACATACATATATACATGTACAGATCCATAAACTATGAAATTACTCACAGACAAACATATTAAAAGTAAAACCAGCCCTGTTCTATCTCGGTATTAATTGATAATTTTTATTATTTAATTTTTTATAAATTTTAATCAATTAACTTTGCTGTTAAAAAGAGATTCCATTATGTACATTAGGCAGGGAATTCGTCTTGAAAGATTTTATTACATTTAAAAGGTGAGTTTTTTAGTTATTATAAGCTACTGTTCTAATAGCAGATTAAGGACACAATTCTTGATTCATAGTTTATAGTTAATTTATGTAATTCTAATTAATAATTAAAATAACAATATTTCTCTCTCGATAACTAGAATCATCTTACAAGTTTTGTGTGGTGGTATATTATGACTGCATATAATGAGAATATAATAAGTATTGGCTTCACGTCAAATTATTTAAACAATAAAATATAGTAATAATAGAAGATTACATTTCGCCATCATTACATGTACTTTACTTTTGCTTTAGTCGATACTTATCTGTTTTCAATACGGTCATTACTTCATTTGTATACATAAAATAATATAGTGACACAACATTATAAGTTATCCATAACATGTATATCTGTCACTTAATCGTTTACTAAGCCTTTAACTTAATATACCGCAGTTAAGGTTAGTAACTTTGTCAGAGCTGTCATGTTTCTTGATTACCACTGGAATAGTGTTACAGTCCGTTCTTAAATGAATCACTTAGACTAAATGGGTTTAATATGAACAACACTATAAATTTTACTTGGCAGGTTAGCCTACCCGTCAGTAACTGTGGATTTGCCCATCAAAGCTCTTCTAATTTAAAAAGTTAGTACAGAAAGGGGCGAATTTACGATAGTCATGACAGAAGATAAAAATCGCTAGACAATTGTTGGTACAATGACAAGGTTTTATTTCGCCCAGATTCCGCAAATACAGAAAAAAGGCAGCATCCAAGAAAAAATCTAAACTACTGACTAAACAATCCAGTAGTCAAGAAGAATAAATCCGATAAACTAACGGATTTGACAACATGAGAAAATAAGAAACGAGATCACAGGAATAAAAAGTGCCATCTATTTTAATGGGTAAAGTCTAGAATGTTCACCTATTAAAGAAACTATTTGAAAATTATACAGGAAATATTTATTTAATAAAAGTGCAAAGAAACAATGAAATAAAAAATCAACCAGGCTCATTCGAAAAATATCTTCTAATAGTTCAAAACTTTAAAACGAAAAATACGTTAGTTTACTTATGCTATCAAAAATAGGGGAAAAGATATAAACTGATATTACGTAGGATATACCTAAGAAGAATATCGAAGAATATATATTGCCTGAAACAGGCTATAGAACGAAAGAACTACAAAATTATGAACATTTCCACTATAGCAAATATTAATACAAAATCAGAGGCATCTCTATACTGTAAAAATAGCAGCGAGTAAAAATAACAGAATTTTTTAACATAAACAGATTATTAATCCCAGTAATAATGGTTGAATTTATAGGTAGAATGAAAAAAGTACCGCGGTATCATTCGAACCACTGCGCTAAATATATTAATAAATAAATTGATATTTATTTGATAGTTATCTGTTTGCTCAATTCTGGATACAGTTTTATTGTGTTTATAGTGTATATTCCTTATAACTTGGAGGAGGGTGGGGAGGGGGGGTCCCCTGGAGCAGTTAGCGCAT
Source organism: Chouioia cunea (assembly GCA_030064505.1). NCBI lineage: Eukaryota > Metazoa > Arthropoda > Insecta > Hymenoptera > Eulophidae > Chouioia > Chouioia cunea. The sequence goes on from JAOPFQ010000002.1 coordinate 21,220,390, forward strand.
TAAACCCACATAAGAATTTAATTCTAATTTTTTATATTTTACACTTTTTACGTGCATGAACAAAGATCTAAGCACATCCGCAATTATAAAAAAATGACATTATAACATTCTATGCGACGTACAAAACTAGACTACAAAACCACTTAAACTAACTAGAAACTATGTTATATACAAACACATAAGATAGTCAAAGTTATAAAGATATAATCTATTACAACGATGTTTCCAAATCACATCGACTAAAAACCAACTGAAATGTACTAATGCTTTCAAAGAAAACCTCACATGTTTCATAGCTGCTATGTTTTTTTTTATTTCTTATTTTTTATTTTTCACATAAACTCGACAAAGTGATTACTAAATGTATTGTTATATAGATTGTAAACGATAAAAAGATTTATAAACAAAAATATGTCGTGCAAAAACAAAATATTTTGATTTAAAAATGTCTTCCCTATGTTCAATTACTTACAATTTTGCGAAAAACGAAAACAAATAATTTTTTAGCTTATTCCAAGGTGTTATAAACAAACATATTCTAAAAAATTATTTTTTTGTTCTGTCCGTTCAACATAGAGAATTTTCTATTTTGAATAAATGACTTAGAAAATCCTAGAACAAAACTACAAAATACTTTAACTTGACAAAACGTTTTTGGACATATTTTTTTTTATGTCAAGGTGGAGAATATATTATTTACAGTATTAGTGATATATTTCTTTTAAAAGCATATGCAATCATTTTTTAAATGAGCCCCTGTCAAGCTCTACAAATTAATTTACAACTGTTATATAGAAGTTCAAAATTTGAGAAATTTTGTTCTTGGGTCGGAAAAGAGTTTTATCTTCAGTACATATATGATTTTTTAAATACGAGGATACACCTGCGTCTCCATAGTCTGGCGTGCTGGCTATACATCACCGAATTTAATTCCGTCGTCCTTTCCATGCCGAGCTATATTTATAATAAAATAAATAAATCTAAGGTACTGAAATTTATCTCGCTATGTAGAACTAGATATTTATTCATATTTATTAACATTTTTTTCACCATGACATGTATAAATGTTTACTTCGAACTGACGTAGTTCACTCACGTCGTACAAAGATATCCCACTACACATCATACCCACCAGAATGTAATTATAAAAAATGACTTAAGAACGAAATTGAATTAAGTATCTGCAAATCTGATGGGTGGCACTCTGTAACCTTCGTTACAGCTTCATTTTTCACTTTTTGATGAAAGATTATCATGTATGCAGTTTAAATAATTTTATTTTCATTTTCATTGTTTTATATACTACCTGAAATTTTAACCGCAGTTAGATTGACAGTGGCTACATTGTAAACCATTCATTTAACTATAAAATACATTTAACTACTAATAAAAGTCATACCTTAATAGATGACAGTCAGCTGTCGCTAATCATATTTTCCTCTTATCATAAAAACAAGTACGTGTGATATTACATTACAATTTCGATTGCTGCACCGACAATCTTTAAACGCCTTAAATATATTGCCATAAAAGTAAATGGTGGCGTTCTTCGCGCTGGTACTTTTATTTAAAATTTAAAAAAAAATCTAATTTATTAACCCATCTTTTTATCAAAAAAATATAAAGTAAAACAATGTGGAGTTCTTTCTTCAAATGACAGTAAACTTTTAAAAATTTATAAAAAGATTAATCATGAATTCTTTCTCAGGAATAATTTACGGATGCTTGTTTCGACGACGTATTTGCAGATCAAACATTTCTCTAATACTATTATTTAAAAAATTTATATTTTTTAGTAATTTTCCTTCTTCTTTTGACTATTTAAATTTCTTATAGAATTTTCGAGTTTTATTAAATTATTTTTAAAAAGAAGAGTGCAATTTTTTTTAAATGCAATTATCTACACCAAAAATGTCTATTTGCCTAGTATTTCCATCGAACGAAACTGATTATATTAATTCAAATCATCTATGAAGACACTGCGATGTGACTAATGGTTTGATTGAATCTTTCGAACATTTATCAATAATTTTACGGTATTAATATAGTCTAATCGTGCAGATTAATTTCCTGATTGATCGATCCATTCTACACATCTAAAAGAACACATACAAATTTGGTGCTTATAAAGCATTGAACAATAATATAATAAAATAAATATATACCCAATTAAAATTTATCATTCAACGTTTGAGAATTTCTAATGCTAATTCATTAAAATTTTTTTAAATAATGATGTAACCACCGAATAAACCTGAAAATTGAATATTGGAGTTAATTCCATGTGATGAATGTCAAGTTCTTATCTGGTACATTATTCTAGAATCAGAATCGAAATTCCATAAGTGTAACTTTTCTCTTTTGATATTTTTAAAAAGTGCTGTTTGTAGCTACAACGAAGATTTCGAGTTTCTCTGAAATGCAAAAGTTTGCCGTTCGGATTTCATTAATTATTTAATTAAAAAGCATGGTAATCTACTAGAAGTAGATTACCGTGCCTAGTCGAGCGGTTAAAGAAAGAAGACTTAGATGAGATCTCAGCATTGTAGCTATAAAAAATAGCGACTTTGATACTGGCATGGTCGTAAGTAACAAAACAATATTCGTGATCATATTGTTCTCCACTGAGCGAAGTTGTCAAATGGATGATCAATGTTGAACCTACTTCGCTTAATCGACCAAACATTTGAAGAATTAATAAATCTAATTAAAAATTCGTATACAAGAGTTTTTAGAGCAACAGATAATCCGATAAATGTTAATAGTTTTTCATATCAGTTTCAATATATAACAGAAATTCTACTTGTCATTTATATTTCTAATAAATTTAAATAGCAATTTTTCCTCTAAACATTCTTGATTGAACGTACTTTTAATTTAATTATTAGTTTAGGAAATTTTTCCAAAATGGGCAGGCGACAGTATCTAAAGAACAACATATATTTGTTAATAATTATCTTTCGTACGATTATTAACAGAAGTACTGTATACATATATTAAGAGTAATGCAAGCTGGAAGAATTTGGGTTAATGCATTGTGTCATCAGATTTTGAATATTAGAAATGGAGAATAAATGATTGAAATGAAAATTGATTTGAAATTGACTGCTGGTAGTTTGTAACATTTTATACAAAAGAAAATTATCTTAGGATCCTTTTAAATTCTTTAATTTTGTTTCTTCATCGCGTTATATAATAATGTCCCTATTGGTTATCTAAAAAGAATGTCAGTTTAATTGATACAGTTGTGAAAATTGTAATCAAAACATACGATTTCCACATTGTTTTATTCTAAATTCTCTAGACTACACTTTTTGGATCATATCATAGTTTTTCTACGTATATATTATACGTTGACATAAATTTTTAACGTAAACTATACTTTCAGTGACTGTATAGTGAATGTATGTGACGCGAAGCATCCTTGATGTAGATCAAGGAAAATGGTCCCAAACGTTAAATTAGTTGAACTGTATGCTATAATGCAAGTAGTCAAAATATCACATTCCAATATCAACTGACAAATCAACTTATTGGCAGATTCATTTAAATAAATTACTTGGTACTCCACAGTAATAGAAAGGACTATATTCACTTTATAACTAAATTATGTCTGAGTTATCATCTCTGACCATTTCCTTATTAATTACAATTCTATAATGAAAATTAACATAATAAGTAATTTCTTGCACAGCAATAAAATCAATAGAGATCTACATAATAAAACACTAAGTGATAATATGATCTGTAAAATATCATTCACAACCCCACTAGATAGGCACTGCAATATATAATTTAAATAAAAACATATACCTTGTTATCACTGATGCTATATTAAAAATATAAATATATATACTATAAGTACAAAACCTAACATATATGCATATCTGAAGTATAGTCCTAGAAAAATTGAAAAAAATAGAAAAAATAAAGAAAAATATGGCAATAGAGTATACTAAAAATCAATAAAATCGAAGAATAATAAATCAATTAAAAAACTAAACAAAAATTCTCCAAGACGAGTAAAATACGGTTATAATAACGTACTTAGGAAATCTATCTACTGTAGACATTACCGATTATTTTCTATAGAAGGCAATCAAAATAATAAATTGTCCCGAAAAATGTTTTCTCCAAATTCTAAATAATTATATCAACTGGTACAAATCTGAAATTGAAAAAGCTACCTCATTTGCGATACATTTATAAAATATATTTAAAGTCTCACAAGATAATATAACCAAAGAAAGATAATTAAGTCAAAAAAACATACACAAATTATAAAGAATAATAATAATTCACTTAATAATGTAAAAGGTAAAAAGATATTGTTTCTATGCTCCCTCTCTTTTCTTGCATTCCACATTCATGTACTTATTAAAACTACTGTATTCGGTACATATCGTTATCAGATAGCGGACATGTACTAGAGAGTCACAAATGGTATAGCATCTAATATTCAAAAATGTAATAAACAGTAGTTTTAATTGAATATCAACTAAGTTTAATTTAAGTTTAAAAAATCTAAATGAATAAATTATTAAAAAATTATTAAAAAGCGGTTTTTGGGAAATTAAATTTTAGCTACTAAAAGAAACCTGATATCGATACCCAAATCGTGATATTTTAATATTTTGGATAAGCAATTTTTTTTACGCGTATAATGAAATACGATGATTGTCCTCAGTTTCTCTCTCTAAGTCCGCACTCTATCCTCGCCTTCACATTTTCTTTCAATTTTAACATTACGCAAATTCTACGACTCAGTTGCAATATTTTATTCTTTCCTGTATATATTTTATAATATTCTTCCACCACTGAAAATTTTAGAGCAATTCTTCATCCGCGGAGAACCAAAAATCCAGCGAGACAATTTCCAAACAAAACATAAAAATGGATCATACATCAATCTCGTTGTTGATATTTACACTTGATGTTGAAGCCAGCTCAATAAAAATGTATGGAATAGAAAAAGAGATATAGAGAGACAGAATATAACTACCTATACTATATCATATTTTTGAATGATATATTAGATGTTAAAACAAGAAGAATTTACTGGATTACAATAACAAATTAAATAGACAAAAACAATTTTAGATCGTAAGAATTAATGAATTTAGTGTGAAAATGTTCGTGATTTAAAAGAGTAAAGTAGTAGTAGCACTAGAAGGAGTATGAATAAAAAATTGCTCCATATACAATACGACGTAACCCAATTAATACTATCTAAGTAGTTTCATAGTTAATTTCAATGTAGATCAAAAACTTGAGAACTTATAAAATAATAGAATAATCATTGAGATTTTATCCCAACTGCACAAAAAAATTAAAAATAACACGGATCTTCATGTATCGCTCAGTATAAGTATTCACATTGCTTGTTTTGATATAGTCTGCTACAGATGATTAGACATTGTAGGCAGGACGTATAATATTAATTACGTGAGACTTTTCGGACGTATAATATTAATTGCGTGAGACGCGTGAAAGAAATTTAAAAAATAAATACTAGTATATTGTTTATAAATACAATTTATAATTATAAAATATTAATCCTTTGGATTACAAAGCAACCTTGTATTTATTATTATTAAACTTTTAAATGCCGTTTTAATAATATTCATTAATGCTGTTATTTTTGGATATTCAACAGGTTCGTAGCAGAGTTGCTAATTTGCGAGACTCGAAAAATCCCACTTTGCGAACTAACTTTATTGTTGGTGCTATAACTCCAGCTAGGTTAGCTACTATGACAGCAGAAGAAATGGCTAGTGATGAAATTAAACAATTGAGGGAACAATTCAAAAAGGAAGCAATCAACGATGCTCAACTTGCAACTGTTCAAGGAACAAAAACAGATCTATTAAAATGTGGCAAATGTAAAAAACGAAACTGTACCTATAATCAAGTGCAAACTCGATCCGCTGATGAACCGATGACAACATTTGTTTTGTGTAATGAGTGCGGAAATCGATGGAAATTCTGTTGAATTAAAGTCATAAACATTTATCATTTGCTCAATAGGAGCAGTTACAATTAATATAAAACGAGAACCCTCGTGAAATTTTTAGGAAAATGTATTTTATAAAGAATAATTTGGTTAAGATAATTTGATATGGGGGTTTTAATACTATGTACTTTATTTATTTACAAAATCTGACAACGACAAGATCCGTCATTTTCAATTAAATTTGAATTTACATTCTAAAAGCAATTTTGACTGTTATTTTGGATCAATCCTTTATATTTAAAATTTATATTTATATTATTTTATTTAAAATTAATTATTTAATACATTTGAGATTAGATGAATCTATTTTATTATTTATTGTCGACAACTTAAATCTGGAACATGTCTGTCAACACTGAAATTGAATCTAAATATTTTGAACGGTGAAATAATTGATGAAAAAGATATTTTAGCAATATAAACATTCTATCGATTTCAATTTGTTTCAAGTTATGATCGTTGTTTGTGAAATTGTGTTTTTTCTTTTTTTTCTTCAGTCAATTATTTATAATATTCAGGTTTAACTTAAATAAAATGATAATAATGGTCATTATTTAAAAAATCACAATCTATTTTAATACGAATATGGATATGAATTATACAAAGTACATTTTCGATTTATTGAACCAAAGCTGCCCATGACGATGTTATTAAAAATGATGACATTCTTCACTAAAAACGTGAAATTAAATAGATTAAAATATTGAATACCCCAATTTTCTTGAATAATAATTATCAATATTTAATGAAGACATGTTTTTATTAATTAGAATAAAATTTATCAACTAAAATGTTTTTACAAAAATTTTTAGAGATTCATTTCGATTTTCTCACAATCGACGTTAATGCACTTTATATCTTTTTTAATTGATTTTAATAGTATTTCGTTGTATTAAATAAAATTCAACAAAAATGAATCAAACAATCAATACCGTCTATTATTTCGAGCGGAGGCTAGTATTTCGAAGAGAATAAAATCTCAAACATACGGCTATTGTTACTAAGAAGCGATCGAACGTGCACAAGCAATATCCAACCCGACTTTTTAGTTGTAACCAAAAATTATGTGATGCAAAGTTCAAGAGTATCATCTCTTGAACAATTTAATCTACGAGTGCATAGACAGGAATTATTTAGCGAATAAATATTTATACTTTGGTATCTATTTTTAGATTAGGAAGGATATATATTTGGTTAAATATAGTAATATGTTTTTCTTTGTATCTTCTGCTAAATGAAAAGTAGTTACAAAATATTAAACTCATTTGTATGAAATTTATCACGTTTCGGTTATTTAACAACAAGAGTAATACCAAAAAACGATTTAGCTCCAAAAAAGCTATTAAAATTCATTAGGTCATTGACTAAAATATCATACCGGATTAATTTATAATTGAAAATATTATTTAATTATAAAAATGGAGCGCCTGGCTGTTTATGTATATATATAGCCTTACTTTAAGGAGACACACAAACACGATTGACACAATATATACTTATCGGACTAAATACCAATACATGCGTAGAACAGTTACATCAATTATTCATATTAATTAATAAACGTGCAAATGGTAAAGCAAAACACAAAAAGAAAGAGGCAATGCACGTTTAAGAACACTTGAAAATCAGAATACAAATACGGATGGTATAATACCATGACTTGCAGTTAATGAAATTATATATGTATATATTTATTAACTGACTCAACTGAATAAACAACGATCGTGCGTCATTGTGATACGCGAAAATTGACCAATGTCAAAATTATTAACATTTTTATTTCTATCTTCTACAAAATCGAACACATCGGTGGGAGAAATAAAATGTATCGATGGGCAATGAAAATCATGATAGAGTGAAGGGAAATTAGGAATTAAATGATAACATGGGGAGTAAATAGTACCAGTGGGGTATTTTCTACGGCGAAGCCAGACCAATAATGACAAAGAATTTTCAGAGAAAAAATTGTCTGAAATCTCATGAAGATAGAAAAAATGATTTTCAGCGAGGTGCATTTTTGTACATAAGATAACTTAGGCCGACAAAATTTAACGAAAGTCCTCACCCAAAAACGGTACATTATGGACCCGAAGGATTTTGGTGCGCTAAATCCGAATACGACCCCAGAAATAACCCTATACGTCATATTTTAAAGATATCATAACCTAAAAGTGGAAAAAAACACGCTTTTTTGCTATATTCATGGTTATGTACCATTGCGAATAAATTTTTTTTCTAAAAGCCTATAGCGCCTTCTTCAAGCAGTACTCTTACCCTTCAAAACCGTATCCCCAAATTTTAAATATTTTTTTTTCAGTGAAATATCGATGATTGAAATGAGTTACTTTTCCAATTTCAATACTGCATTTGAATGTATCCAATTTGTCACATGTACCGATATATAATATCTATGGTTTTTTAAGTTGTATCATCCAAATTAAAGGCGAAACTACTCCAGAATGTCACATTTTCTTAACCTCAAAATGCAAATAAGGACTAAACTGGATCTGAAGAAAAAATGTTGAAAAGATAAATATCTACGTATATGAGAATATGAAGAAATTCCTTAGCCCTTGAACCCTGTAACCGGCGAGTGTATATTCCCAGACTACTAAATGCCAAATTCATTAACCCTTTCAGTTACGTAATGTGAACGTGGATTCGATCGTAATCTTAATATGCTATCCGAAAATTTTTGGCTTCGCTGTTCTAATATGGCAGACCGACCAAACATTTAATATTTGATCTGATTTGAAGGACATTTTCTTTACATTTTTACTTATTTATACATTTGTGGAATCGATGAAGTCAGATTTTACGAAATTGATACTCATTGTGAAGCACTCTCCTTTTTTAGTTCGAATTCAATCAAATCAGAAATTTTTGTCAAGATCCAATTTAGTCCTTATTTGCATTTTTAGGTTAGGAAAATTTGATATTCTGGAGTAGTTTCACATTTAATTTGGATGATACAACTTAAAAAAACCATAGATATTGTATATCGATTCATGTGAAAAATTGGATACATTCAAATGCAGCATTGAAATTGGAAAAGTAACTCATTTCAATCATCGATATCTCACTGAAAAAAAATAATATTTAAAAGTTGGGTCACGGTTTTGAAGGGTAAGAGTGCTGCTCCAAGAAGGCGCTATCGCTTTTTAGAAAAAAATTTATTCGTAATGATACATAACCATGAATATAGCAAAAAAGCTTGTCTTTTGCATTTCTAGGTTAGGATATCTCGAAAACCTGATCTGAGGTCAAATTCAGATTCAACGTACCAAAATCCTTCGGGCACAAAATGTCCCGTTTCTGGGCGAGAAATTTGTCGGCTTGTGTTATTAACTACAACCCATCGAAGCCAAGTGTTCTACGTTGTATTACAACAAAAATTTCATCATTCCAATAAAAGATTATCCTAGATCATCAATTCAGCTTTAGATAATTTATCGGCCTGTGTAATCGATATTCTAGAGGCTCGTAAATCCATAGGGAGCATTGTATCTGGAAGATTAATAGCTAAGTAGCCATAAAAGAGTTCATTAAGTTCTTAGGAGATAAGTCGTCTATTGGTACAATGAATCACTTAAAAGGACTAAGATCACAGTCGTATGGTTGAACAGAGAAAGAAATACATTCAAAGAAACAGAATAAACATTTGCTTACCAAACCATACAGTACCACTTGGAGCTATAGGTATATTTAACTTATCGTTATTTCGTTCCTAGTTGGACAGCCATTTATATTACGAGCGTTTGGGACTCTTACTACTTACATTCTTGGGATTTTTCTTCCGTAATCACTAAGAGAAAAATTCACCTCGTCTTTCGTGACCATACTCCAGAAATAAGATCTGATCTGAGGTAATTAGTTGAGTACATTGACCATAACGAGACATGCTAATCATTACCTGCTCCTTAGACTTTTAGCCAGCATCGACAGTTTGTGACAAAACGCCATTATTAGTATAATCTAAGATTTCTTGACCACCTTCACATATATAGAGTTACTTTATGACTAATAAATCGCATAATTAAAGTCGTTATTAAGATTAATTATTTATACCTTTCATGTCCGTTCCCCGTGTATGTGGTTATTAATTTTTATCTGCAGCTGCGGTCATGATTATCAATTTCTATTCTACATCGGGCTGTTGTCAGGCGCAAATTACTTATTATAAAATATTACAAATTATTAATATTTTTAATATAATATAATATTTGTAATTATTAATATTGAGATTAATACAAATTACCCATATATTGCAGGTTAAACAAAATTTTTGAAATAATTTATTGTGAGGTATTAATTAGATTTACTTCATTAGAAAATTCGGGGGTAGTTCACAAATAGCGTTCGCATTTAATTTTGGGCACTGGTCAATTATATATCGTTCTCCATCTTGAGACTCGCACGTTATTACAACCGACTCTTGAGCGGGTTTTGTACTTCACCGAGCTACCGATCAACATCCTCGATGTTATCCAACGGAACTTTTACGCCACCGACTCGCTTCCCCGGAGACCATATTATTTCTTTTGGCTGTTTGGCACCCAACTATAATAAATCCGAGGCGACGAGCTGACAGGAAAGTCGATAGAGAACTCCAAACTAGAATATAGTCGACTACGCTTAACTTCTGTGAACCTACCATCACATGTATAATAGTATAATAGTAATAGTAATCACTAAGAGATAAATTAGTCGCATTTTGGTGAGTACATGATTTATACGTGGGAATAAAGTGCCAAAGAACTTTAATATTTACTGATTCTTCATACTGGTGAATGGATGTTTATCTAGAATAATGTAAATGTAAGTAACATATCTCATATGATATTTATTCTATTTATGATCGTTTTTTTCTTTATAACGACGAATATACTCTTTCGAGGTGTCCCCGTTTATCATTTGCCCTACCGCCTTACCGCTGTTGTGAAATTGAGCTTATATAGATATTTGCTCATCCTGTTTTTCTCTCGAGGTGCAAAAGTGGAGAGTAAGGAAAAGATAAAACGGAGAAAGAGAGAAAAAAAGAGAAAGATTATAAGGATAGAAGTAAACGGTGAGTCCTACGCACGCGATAAGGGGACGCCTTAAGGTTTCCGCGTGCACAACCTGTGGTTTGAAGGCATTTGAGCGTCGAGAGAATACAGCAGCCATAGCAATAGGCGGTTGAGCTTCGCCTGTTATGCCTAAGAATTGTCGAAAGTAAGGAGTAAGCTCGCAAAATCCGGAGAAAAAGATAAGTTCGGAAATAAAATACCCGGACAAGAAAAGTGATCGCCATTTCCACATGCATAGTAGCCAAAAAAGAAACCGGGTTGCTCTTGAACGTCATTGAAGAAAGACTAATACTATCGGGGATCCATACCCAATCTCCAAAGAGAAGTATGATGTCAGACATAGTTTACCCAGACTATGAGAAAGATAGTCGACTAGCAGCGCAGTGTTTTTCTATCCTACTCACATTCCTATCTCGTTGAGTTGACTATTCTGGCAGATTTAATTGATGTTCAAGATAATTTCCAGCGAATTTCACGCAAATAATTGGTTAATAACAAATAAAACTAAAATTAGAACTGAGAAAAAGAATCTAAACCAAAATTGAAAGCCTTTTAATTTTTGAAATTGAGATAACCTTTAGGAGTCACTATGAACCTCGGTAATGGCGACCGACTTTTCGAAACATGTGCAATGGCCATCGTAAGCTCGGGTATATATACAGATATAGCCAATGCAAAATACATATTAAGACAGCGTTTGCAATACACTGCGACAAATACACATGACTGCAATGCATGTTACCAACAACTAGTTACTAATATCAGAGTATGTAACCGTGACTATAAGTATATTACGAATAAATAATTACCGTATTCAAAACAGGTGAATGGTAACCAAAGTTAAAAGAAAGAATATGTAATCAAGGCTAAATATGATACGGGAAAAAAGTATGTTAAGAATTCAAAAATAAAATGTATATGTGTTATGAATATGAATAGTAGTCAACAAATAATACATTGACATATATTATTTATATGTTTACTTGCGAAACTCTGTAGTTTATATTAAAGATATTTGAATCTTTCCTTTCTGTTTGTTTGTCTGTCTCTCTCTCTCTCTCTCTCTCTCTCTCTCTCTCTATCTTTGTAAGTATTTTTACAGGTTAAAAGATACTGTTTCGTCAATTGAATGAGTTTGAAGTAATTCAATGTCGTTTACGTATGTATGACAGAAAATAAATTAGTCTTAGGAAAAATCGGAGCAAAGTCTTCAATTTTTTTCATATTTGACACATCCAATGCTCATATGGAGATCATCACAAGTCCCAAGTTTAACATTCCTTCCTGTTGCAACACGCAAACTAAATTGATGAGCGGGAAAAAGGGAGACTTACCTTATTTAAAGGAAGGTTCCTTCAGCCGCGTTAAAATCTATAAAAAAAATAAATTTGCCTTAAATAAATTAATCAAAATAGCGCCTCAAAAGAAGATGAAAATTGAAGCCACAATCAAGGCCGATCGAAAAGTCTCTACTATGGAAACAAGCATTTCCCCATAGGAACCGAATTATGGTCATTAAAGATGGTATAAAGTTTTTTAGATATTTGTACAGAATAAAACGAACAATTGATTTCTATTTCTATTTCACGGATAGTGATACAACAGACAGTGAAATCGTAGTTAATATATGTATTTTTTCTGAATTGGTAATTGCTTTTTCATACGCTGCTTTCAGGTCTTTATAAAATACACTTTTTTGTATAAATTCATCTCGATTACAGTTTACTCAGCTATATTTTCTCACAAATAAACTTTTTAAATTATTTGACAATGAATCGATTTTGTTTTCTATTAAATCAGGTATTTCAATATCTGTTGAATTCATTTCTCTGATTTAAAAAAAAAAGCAACGATTTTAAGTGATTGGTAAAAAATTCTTCATCGCATTGTACGTGGCACATAACTTTAATGTCACTTGAGACGAAACTGACTTTATGGTTCTGATTAATAGAATTTACACAACCACTAACATGATTACTTTCTTCATTTGTACGTCCTAAACGTGTGTCACTGTAGTCAGAAACTTCCTTTAGATATTTGATATAGCAGTACCTCAAACATGTTGCACATAATCGATCGTTTTCTTTTCACTAAAGGAAATCACTTATCCTGAATTTCTGTGTGAACTTGTAGCTAAGATTCTGGATGATGTTCATGTTTACGCACTTTGAATGGATTAAACACTCTGGTAATGGCATGATTATATCATTTTCTTTAAAACTGAATTGAAGTAATTTTACAAAATCTACCGTACAATAAAAAATTTAACTGTGACGTTCGTTGAAGTCCGTTCACTTTGACAATTGAACTTTAAATAGCCCGACTGAACGAAAAGATTCCTTATTTATATGATTTTCGAAGTACAGCTATTATCGGTAAATCTAAATTTAAAATACGCCCTAATAAACTAACATATTAGAAAAATCATTCAAAGCAAATAAACATTTTAGAACTTCTTAACATAATTATTGCACGTACTAATTTGCTTAAGGGCAGCCTAATTTCGTTAATTATTATTGTCATAAATATTAGTCATACGTACCACTATTTAAATACAGAAAGTTTAGCCAATAAACGTACTGATTTATAGAAGTGAACTACCTGTAAAAGTTTCGGTTGAGTGGGACGCTTCTATCGGTTCGATCTTCTAGCTGAGCGTCGCAGCTATTTTGGAAGATCATTATCTAGCCTCAATTAAAAATCATGATAGTTTTATTACGAATTCTTATACAAAATTGTCCAAGTTATCGATTGCAACAAAAATTTTTCAAATAAAAGTTGCCGTTTTTATAACAATGGCAACAATTTATTTTAATTGTTTATAATTTTGTTATTAAGAAATATATTATTATGGGATGTATATTTTCTCAAAATACAATTATTTACGGGTATTTTGAAAAAAAGTCATATATTATAAATCTACACACTGCATAATTCTATTAACGTAATCATAGATAAAGCCAGCTCTCATATATCTTTATCAATAGCTATAATCAATACAGTAACAATTCAACATATTGTGGAAGTTACCGTGATTTACCTAGAAAAACAGTTAAAAATTATTTCTAAAAGTAATTTTTCATTTATGACTAGTCACACAGCGTTAAATTAAAAATTATAAATTTTTCCAGCTATTCAATTTACCAGTAACACCAATAATCCATATCGAGGATGAACTGCCAAAATAAACATTGCAGTGGTCAACTAAATCAGGTACCAAAGTCAGAAATGCTAAATAAAATTCACAAAATGTTATCAGATGACCGTCTACAAAAAGGGTATGAGCTAGCAGATATGGTAGGCATTCTAAAAAGTGCTGTGCATCGTACCTGACTGAAAATTTGGACATGAAAAAGATGTAAGCACGATGGCCACCACGGTTATTCAGAATGGAATTAAAATAGTGTCGTGAGGATGTTTTAATCGAGTGATTGATGAAGTTTTATAGTAATGAAACCTAGTTTTTATGTCAATTTACAATCTTGGAAGAAACAAGGTCTCATAACTACATCTGAGATAAAGGAACAGTCAAAATAAAGGACTCAAACGGGGGAATCAGCTCTAAAAAAAGTGAAGACAGTTCCATGAGCAGACAAAATCATGGCACTGATTTTTTGGGATTGAGTGGGATAATTTTTATTGAAAAACGATCAACGACGAGCAATATATAAATTTATTGCAGTGTGTGAGTGACGAAATTAGGGAAAACAAAGTTTTGTTTCATTAATACAGTTTACTGGCTCACACATTTATTATTTCGTTGGGCAAAATCAAGGAAATAAGTTTCAAATAGCTTACTCACACTCCCTATTCACCAAATTTGGCCACTTTAGGATGTGTTATATTTCTAAACTTGCAAAAATGCTCGGTAGTCAAATATTTGTCAACGATGAAAAGGTAGATTCAGCTGTTGATGGCTCTTTTCATAGGGTTTCATAACTATTGAAAATAGCTGAAAAAAGTTATCGAGCCGAAAGAGGACTATATGAAAAACAAATATATTTTATCCAAAATGTTTTGTGCTTATATTATCAGATCGGGTACTTCTGGGACTACGTTCGTATTTCTGTAGACATGTGATAGTAACCTCACTGTTGTCTCGTTACAACATCTTGTTCGTATATATGATATGCACGTTGTTTATATTCTGCGTGATAGAAACCCCGAGTCCCCCAGAGCAGTCACACGTGTTGGGGATATTTCGGGAGACTGAATCATAATAAATTTCAAGTTGGGAAAACCCACTTTATTTGTTCAAAACGCAACACATGTCCTGTCTTCTTTAACCTACAGGTACTGCCTATTTGTATAGACAAAAAGGGCCCAATTCCCATCTCCCTTCCCACTCCCGGAGCGCGGAGTTAGGAGGGGAAAATTGATATCGACCTTCTGCAACACAGTCAGTCTATTTTTGGATGCAAAGAGGCATCTCACGAAGACGAGTGCTCTCTTATCCACCAAGAGTGAAGCTCGGGTTAATTGATAATTCTAATAAATCAGCCTTAAACTTTCTCCTGACACGTAGTTTCGTCTCGATTAATAACCTGAGTTAATCGTGTATGAAAGTGAACATTTGCAAAATTAAACCATCTTAACTTGAAAAAATTGTTGAACAAGAATATTATTTTTCATGAACACGTCTTTAAAATCTATGAAAATGTTATAGTAAAATATTATTAAATATGTTTTTAAAACATTTGTAAATTTTTTTCTTCCATGTTTCTAGGAATAATTTGATAACAGGTTTTAAAAATATTCTATGAAATAACTGATATGACTACTAAACATTTTTCGCAAAAAACTTTATGATTAATGAAAGAAAAGGAGATTTTGTTAGTTAGCCTAATTGTCGGTGGATAGAAAAATGGTGTGATTTTCTATTGAGAAATATCACACGTACTGTTTTCGGTTTTATAAAACTGTTAATCACAATTAATTAATTAGCTTAACAATAATAGAAAATAGGTCGGATACAGAGAGAGAGAGAAAGAGAAAGAGAGCGAGAGAGGTACTTAATTGATTACATCAAGTGACTCAAAACTATATATTTTACTAATGTTGATGTTAGAAATTATTTGTAGTGTTCTTTAAGGAACTTTGTTTCTTCTGCGATCATAGGTTTATGTAATAAGTTATGGCAATTATGAATTAGAAATTGATTGACATACGATTTTAATTTTTGTAATTAATAATCGTTTTGATTAAAACAGTAAAAAAACAAGTGACGATAACTTTAAAGCGGAGATATTATTACATTATTTATATATAAATGACTGCGGATGTTTAATATTGATATACGTTGTGTAATATTGGCTACGTCCGGAAAAGATAATATTTATAGCTCTACGCATTTGGAAAATTTCGTTAGCGTAGAGTCAGAGAACATCATCAAGAGGGTCCGTTTTATTAGTTTCCAGAGAAAACTAACTTATCTATTGATGGGTGTACGGTTTGTCTGTTAAATTTTAGAAGGGAATGAATTTTAGGTTTGAATTTACTCACGTTTGAAAACAGATACTGTTGCAAAATAGATAGACGATAGTGGTGTGTATATCTTATAAATGTTTAATTTTTTCTAGTTATATATCTTGGTTTTGATGTTACAATGACATGTACGAAAATAATAAAGAAATGTATGTTTCCATTTACAAAAATTAAAACTTCAAATTTTACATTTAGCTAAAAACCAAAATTTAGAAAACCTAGAAATAAAAAAAGTGTACCCGTCACGAGACGCTTGATAGATTTGAAACATCGAAATTAATTGTTATTGAAAGAAGGGAATACACAATAAAGTAAAGAAATATTTTGGGCTTATAAAAAAATATTTTTTCCTTATTATTACATATTATAGAGGAAGAATATACAGAAAAAATGTAATGAAAATAAATTTTTTAATAATTACTTTTTTACAACGTAGTTGCGTTATATTATCTGTATCTTCCGTAATTTCCATAATAGTGGCAGTAGAAATTCATGAAATTATTGACCAATAAAACCTGAAATATGTAACAAAAATATTTGGTGTAATTTTGTGAAAGTGTCTTGTGATAGCTACATCTATTGTCGTGCTGTATCTAATTGTAGATTGTCTTGGATTGTTATTTATGTACAACTGAAATACTTCACTAAGGGATGTATTTAATCGTGTTGAATCATTTGTTGTAAAATTAACATTAAAGTTTTCTGCTAAATTTATTGGAAATTTATATAAATTATCTCTAAAAATCATTGAACCTACGTAACTGTATGGTCATTTGTGTACAAATTTTATAATGTCTCAGACTTTTTGATTAGGTGAAATATATACTACAATCATAAGAAATTCTTTAACATTATCCATTCTCGTTTAAGAAGCACATAAATCTGTAATATCTGCGTGACTAACATTAACTTCACATGCATTTCGTATTGTAAAATATTTATTCTCTAATTCTCTAAGCGCTGTTATAGCCCTGAGCATATCTAAAAATAAGGCCAGTAAAAACTTCTACATCCTTGAAATTCGTAAAAATAATGTAATACTTTTTAATACATGTACTCACAACACTACTGTTACTATATACTAGATTGCAGCTCATGTAGGAATTGCTGGCAATGAACTGGCTGACAGCTATGCTAAAAAAGCATCAGAGCAACGACGAATAGTATTGCTTATCTCGTACACGTATTTGAAGCAATTGTTCAAAATAATATCTACTAATCAAACGATGAATATAATTAAAAATGCATGACTAACTAATGGAATAATTTATTTTAAACATAATTATAATGTACAATCTGTTCGAATCTGATTTATAGGATATCTATACAGTAGAGATTTTATTGTTACGATTTGTAGAAGTCTCAACAATCATAATAGTTTAAAAGGGTCCCTTGCTAAAATTAAAGTTATGAACGATCCAAGCTGTATAATATGAAATTTAGGATAAAAACCATGTAATTTGAATGTGCTCAACATATGCCTATGAAAGAAAACACATGGTATATACAAGAGCTAAAATGAAATAAAGTTCGTTGTTCGATATAAAATATCTGCTATATTACCGAAACAGTAAAATTATCGACATAGTTTATAAGTTTGTAAAGAAATGTAAAATAGTTATGTAGTAGGATTATGTACAAGTTTAAATGTATAGTGTACTAATTATTTATATATATATATATATCTACTTAATTATTGTTTTAGTTTTTATTTTTGTATTTTTTTTTACATATTACTTAATATTTTCTCTGAGTAATGATGTGATTTTTTTTCTGTCTGTAGCTAAATAACTTGTAAATAAAAATTAATAAAGTCTATATTAAAAGAAAAAAAAAATTATTTTGTAATAATTTTGTCAAAGAAAGGGAAATAAGGTAAAACAGGTCTCCAGCCAAAACGAGTCCGATTTTCGGACATAAACACGATCGCTCTGTGCGACAAAAATCAGACAAACAGAAGATGTAGCATAGAGCTGTTTCCATAAGTCTTAAAATAAATTTCAATTATTTGAAATTACTGTTTATTGGGACCTACAAGCACACTTCACACATCTTCCAAGATATTCGCAGGTCCACCTCCGAAACTTGTCCAGGTAGTTGAGTTCTATAAATCAGTAAATTTATTAGCAAAAGATTGTTTATTTATATAACGGTAACTATGACTAATATTTTTGACAAAAATAATTGCCGAAAATATATTGCACTTATATATATTGCCGAAAATATATTGAGAAAATATATTCTCCTAATTTTTCAGTTTGTTAGGGTGTATTTTAAAATTAGATTTACTGACAAGAGCTGTACTTCGAAAATCATATAAATAAGGAATCTTTTCGTTCAGTCGGGCTATTTCAAGTTCAATTGTCAAAGTGAACAGACTTCAACGAACGTCACAGTTAAATTTTTTATTGTACGGTAGATTTTGTAAAATTACTTCAATTCAGTTTTAAAGAAAATGATATAATCATGCCATTACCAGAGTGTCTAATCCATTCAAAGTGCGTAAACATGAACGTCATCCAGAATCTTAGCTACAAGTTCCCACAGAAATTCAGGATAAGTGATTTCCTTTAGTGAAAAGAAAACGATCGATTATGTGCAACATGTTTGAGGTACTGCTATATCAAATATCCAAAGGAAGTTTCTGACTACAGTGACACACGTTTAGGACGTACAAATGAAGAAAATAGTAGTTATGAAGATTTTATCAATCAGAATAATGAGGCCAGTTTCGAATCAAGTGTTAATGAAGATCAAGATATCTGCCATGTACAAAATGATGAAGAATTTTTGATCAACTAAAATGAACGTAGAAAAATAGTATTGGATCGCTTAAATCCATTATTGATTTTTTTTTAAATCAGAGAAATGTATTCAATAGATATTGAAATATCTGATTTAATAGAAAACAAAATCGATTCATTGTCAAATAATTTAAAAAGTTTATTTGTGAGAAAATATAGCTGAGTAAACTGTAATCGAGATGAATTTATACAAAAAAGTGTATTTTATAAAGACCTGAAAGCAGCGTATGAAACAGTAACTACTAATTCAGAAATGATACATATATTAACTACGATTTCACTGTCTACAAGTGTCTGTGAAATAGAAAGAGAAATTAATTGTTTGTTTTATTTTGCACAAACAGCTAAAAAACTTCATGAATAGTAAGTAATGTTATCATGTCCACTCTCAAGAACCAGAGCATCTATAATAAGTGAAGAAATAAAAAGTGCTGCTGTCCCATTTTATTTACAAGATGATATAGGCCGACTGTGTTCAGGTGTTAACGATACAAAAATTGTGCGAAAAGATAATGAAAAGAAAGTTAAAATTCAAAGCAGTATATTTATATTAAATTTAATAGAAGTCTACACCATGTTTGATAAACACTGTGCTGAAATTGGACTCAAGTTTCGCCTGGGGGTTTACATATTTTTGTACATTGCGACCTGATCAGTGTAGTTTAGTTAATGAATCTAAAAGTGTTCACAATGTTTGCATTTGTATTCACCATCAAAATCCAAAATTACTAGTAGAAGGCTGTAAAATGACAATGAAGAATTTGAAGAGTTACCTCAAGCAGCGAAAGATATTTTAATTAAAATGACATGTGAAAGACCTGGTGATGATTGTTTTTTTAATAAATGCTCGAAATGTCCTGGATTGGTCAGTGTTTTAAATATGGTCGAGAATTATTTTTAAAAAAATGCTATAGATTTCATTCATTGCAAACAATGGGAAACTGTAAACCAAAAGTGTGATCTTGTAGAGCATACATACAATATTAAAGACTATCTTAACCAGCTGAAGGTACAGTTTAAATATAAATTATTAGAACATGACTTTGTTGCCAAAAGTCAAAATGATTATACAAAAACACATCGACATAATTTAAATGAATCTGAAATAATAGTCATAGGAGATTTCGCTCAGAATTATACGACGGTATATCATGACCAGGTTCAAGCAAATCATTGGAACGGCAAACAGGTTCATCCATTCATCCATTTGCAATATATATAAAAGGGAAGGAAAAAACTGAAAAAGACAGTTTCGTCGTAATTTCGGAAAGTACGAAATATGACGTAAATGCTGTGATATTGTTTCGCCAAAAATTAATTGATTATATGAAAAATCGATACGAGAACAAGGTTAAAAAAGTGATTTATGTATCTGGAGCTTCAAGTCAATATAAGAATAAATCAAATTTTTTAACTCTTGTTTCTCATTATGAGGCATATGGAATTGAAGCTGAATGGCACTTTTTCGCAAGTTGTCATCGAAAAAGTGTATGTGCTGGACTTGGCGGAACAGTGAAAAGAGTAGCTTGGAACGACTGTTTGCGAAATTCAGACTTAAGCATTTTTTCAGCTAAGGAATTATATCAATGGGCATAAAAAGCTATACCTGGTATAACATTTGCTTACTGTACCATCGCAGAACATATACAAATTGAACAAAATTTATCGAAATTATTAAAAACAGCATTACATGTCGATGGTACCTTAAGATATCACGCATTTATTCCTCTAAATAAAAGCAGTAAGGAGTTGATGGTGAAAAGAACTTCCTATTCTACAAATTATAACATTAAAAGACCACAAAATAAATGTACTTGAATACTTCAGTGTAATTTGTTATAAACTATAACAATTTTATTTATTTAAATTTTAAATCAAATTTGTATAATTAATTTATGAACACGTTTATAAGATATAGTGAAATAATTATAATGGTTGTTACATTATGAAATATTATATGTCTATATACGTGTGTGTGTGTGAGTGTGTTATTAAATAATTGACTATTTTAATTTCATTTTCCTAATGTCTATTAAGTTATGTAACATGTTATAACTAGACTGTTTATTTTTAACTATATTTGAAAAAATAGATTTCTTGTAAATTATGAATATTTTCTAAAATAATATGAAATATTACACTCTATCTAATTGCGATTAAATTGTTTATGTTTAAGTAAATAAAATATTGTTTATACTGATATCGTCCCGATCACATAATATATAGTCTATGGTATTGACTTATAGAACTACCTGGAAAAGTTTCAGGGGAGTGGGACAATTCTATCTGTCCGATCTTCTAGCAGAGCGCCGCTGGTAGAGCTTTTTTGGAAGGTCATTACCTAGTCTCTATTAAAAATCATAATCGTTTTATTATGGATTATCTTCATATAGAAATTCGATGTACTAAATATGAAAAAAATCGAAGACCTTGTTCTGATTTGCCCTAAAACTAATTTGTTTTCTGTCATATATAGGTAAATAGCTATCTATTACTGAAGGTGCGAACAGTTACTAGAATCTCTAACTGATAGCTTAACATGTACGATTTGCATCGAGATTAACCCCTATATTTTGAT
This sequence comes from Chouioia cunea, assembly GCA_030064505.1. Classification (NCBI taxonomy): domain Eukaryota; kingdom Metazoa; phylum Arthropoda; class Insecta; order Hymenoptera; family Eulophidae; genus Chouioia; species Chouioia cunea. The sequence goes on from JAOPFQ010000002.1 coordinate 21,242,338, forward strand.
TGATAAGTAAACAAAATTACAAATTAATTAAACTGTCAGTTTCTTAATATATACCCTCATTACTTACATTATACTGAATAAAATCTAAGAGAAGACTAAAATTCTGCTGTACTTTAAGGTTATAGTTCATTCCCTATTACACTTTTTGAAGATATATGGTGACTTATTAATGGATAGAGTGAGTACTCTCTGTAGGTAACTATTAATGGCTGAAATGCTTGAATCAGTACAAAATTTCCATCAATTGAACGTCTTCTTTTACTGTGAAACTCACAGTGTGAGACATTAGCTATTTAAATAATTTGTATTCTTTATTGATTAAATCAAATAACCTTATTTGCAATCTATTATATGTTTCTCCGAAGCATTACATTGTAAGTATAGTTGTAGAAAATAAAAAAGAATGAAAAAATTACATGAATTCCAAGTGTTCTTTGAAATTTTATATTATATAAAAAATAGAATACAAACACCACTACAAACGTAACTATACTTACGCAAACATGATAATTGATATTTGCTAATAATATTTATAATTCATGCATGCAATTAATATACAAATTCCTCTATGAGATATTTTGTTATCTCACAAGTACACTATTAATCCTTTATCCAATTTTTTTCGTTAAAGATTATTTATTATTCACAGGTATGAGCTTTTAATTTTGATTTTGCTTACTGCTTGGGCGCTAGGCAGCACTGCCAATTGAAAGTCCATGTATGAGAACAAACTTACATTTGGACTGTGGTCATATATGTATTATTACGAAAACATTTAATAATTATTTTTGCATCTCTACGAAGATATAATGAAAAAAGAATTATAATACAAATAACAAATAATTAAATTGAAGCTTCAATCTTAAACATTACCGGGACGCATTCATAGCGGCGCGCAACGCATACGGAGTAAACAATATATGCTTTGCTGATAATAAAAAAATAATTATATTTTTATTTTAATACTACGGTCTTTTCGAATTAAATAACATTTTATATATTTAATTAAAATTAGCACAAAGGCTTTTTGGGCCTTAGATTTGAAGAACAAACGGTAGTTTATGAGATATACATTTTTGAAAATTATCCAGCAAAAAGGTTTTTTATAATTACTCGGCAACTAAGAGACGAGGTATTATTTTAAAAATAGATTCGTAATACGCATATCATGCAGAATTTGTTGGTATATTGTTCATTACGATTTGTAACATAAGCGTGTTGAGCTACTGAGGACTAGTCATATTCCGCATAATTTGAAGTTCCGCAGCGTCAGCTGGTGGCTGTTTATCCATATTATTCTGTGGGTTAGTTAGAGGTTCGAAAGAGCTGTCTCCATATAAATTGTCATTCTATAATGATCTATATTCCACGATGATTCTACACATGTGAGACGTTATTGAATGTGCCTGTATTTGGTTATATACGAAAATATCTATAACGTGCTTATATCAATTGTTTGAAAAACTTTATTTACAAACTTCAATAAATAAATTTCTTCATTATGTTTGGCCCTGGAGTAGCACCAATCGTCGTTTTGAGTATGTTTAATGAATTTTGACAAATTTAAATGTAGAAAATTGATCAACATTTTTTTTATTCACATTTGATAACTTATACAGGTCAGAATACAAAACGGGAATCGGGCAAGAAAGTTCAAAGAGAAAATATTCAAGCTGGAAAGGTAAAGTAATTGGCATGTAAATGCAGATTTATGTTAGATATTACAATTTTGTTTATATATAAATTATTTACTGAATTGCAGTTTGATATTAATAACCAAAAATGTTGAAACAAACAAAATAGATCTTTTTTATAACAAAACTACATCTATTTTTCATTTTCTGTTGATAAATCATGATTTCTTTGATATATGCAGTGGAATTATTGCAATTAATCTGAAATAATTCACTAATTATATCTTAATATTAATTTTTAGTAAATTCATTTAATTTATTTTATTTATCTTAACATTAAATGTATATAGTACAGTAATAATTTTTATAAAGTAGTTAATTTTAAGGCTATATATTTCAACAATAATTTTATATTGGTATTGAAATGAAATTCTATTCATATTAGAATTTATTTAATTAATCATTTATAAAAATATGATTTAATTACTAAAGTTAAAAATATATGAATATTATTATGTGTAATACATTATGTTAGAATAGGGATATTATTCAAGACAAATTCTAAGTCTATTGAATCTCACTTAAGATATCATCAATTTTCAAATTAAAGTGGTATTTATAATACTTTAATTTTAAAATATATTTTTAATTATTATATTAGCAATGAAATAGAAGTTCTTGAATTACATAGAGAAAACTGCTGATTTACTGATTTATGAAAACTGCTTATAATAATTTATAAGGTCTGATGTAATAATCTTATATAAACTTACATGGGTTATTCATTTTTACATGAAATCATGAGTGAATTTATGGTGAATATTTGTGTAAAAAAATTAAAAGATGTGAAAAATAAGATGAATAATGGTGAATTATCTATTATTACGTATATAAAATTTTATAAGTAAATCAAGTATATATTTAGAAATGACTGAGGATGTAAAAACTTTGTAAAGAAAGAATTTTGATGCAGTAAAAAGTTGCATGCTTATTTTTAATAGTTTTAATTCTATCTTTTCACAATCTTTATGTTGGTACAATCATAAGCCAAAATATTAAGTAATTAAAAACTTATGAACAATTGAAAAAAAAACATGTCAATTTTTTTTAAATGACAAATTGAAAACTATGTATCTGATATGCATGATTTTCGTTTTCCAAATTTGTGGGAAATATATTTTGTAAATATATACAGGTCATAACAATACATTTATTGATACAAAAATTATAAACAATTAAAATAATTTGTTTTGATTTTTGTCAAAAGGGGCAACTTTTATTTGAAAAATTTTAGTTGCAATCAATTTCCTGGTTAATTTTGTATAATAAAACATAGTAACATTATTGTTATGTATGATAGAAGCTCAGTGATGTGACTGATAGAAGTATGGACTTTGCTTCGAAATCATTTCAGATAGTTCAGTTCTATTACTTAATAGATTTATTAGGCTATACTTTTTTTTATTTAAATGGCTGTAGCTGGGAGTAACCTTTCTTTGCAAAAAGAATTAACGAAGATTATACTGCATTTAAAAAAATTAATTCGAGCTATAAATTTGTATTGGACTATAAATATTCAGATTTTTTTGTATTATTTCTCCCAATATTCCAGTTTGTTAGGTCGTATTTTATAACACATTTATTGAGATCTTCTATAATTCGTAATTCATATAAATAAGGAATGTTTCTGTATTCGTTAAAGTTCAACTTTTGAATTTTCTCATGATTCAATAATTTTTGTAAAAGATCTTCATTTGTGCTTTAAGGGAAGTTGCATAATTATACCATCGTCATATGATAATTCATTCAAATTAAGTAAACATAGATGTTGTTGAGAATTTTAATTCGTGTTGCTACGGAAATTCAGAATAAGTGGCATTATTTAGTCAAAGAAAATTATCGATTATGTGCAACGTGTTTTAAATATTGCTGTTACAAAGTTTCAAATGAAATTTCTGACTGAAGTGCTAACTCTAGAAAGTACAAACAAAAAGATTTTGCAAATTCTATTAATTAGAATAAAACCAATTTCAACGTAAGTGAAGACATAATATATTAAACATAGTTTGACAATGATAATCAAAAGATTTCTCACGTAAAGTGTAATAAATTTTTGTTTAAGAAAACAAACATACCAAAATAATAGAGGATAGCTTAAATTCACTGCTTTATTTTTTTAAATCGAAGAAGTAAATTCAATGTATATTGAAATACCTCGTATTGTTGAAAGAAAAATGAATCTATTATCAATTAATTTGAAAAGTTTACTTGCGAGGAAGTATCATTGTGTAAGAAATAATCAAGTTTATAGCATATTTGAAGAACATTATACCGAAATACGACTCAAATTGCGACTTGGATTTATACATTTTTATATACTGCGAATTGATTAGTGTATTTTAGTAAATGAATTTAGAGGTGTTAACAATGTTTTCATTTGCATTCATCACTAAAATCGAAAATTATTAGTTGAAGGTTGTAAAATGACAAAAAAAAATTTGAAGATCATATAAGATGAAGACTTATCTCAAACAACAAAAGATATTTTAATTAATTCATTAATGTCCATGATCAAGCCACGAGCCGCAGCACTTCGGAATCTATAAATGATAAGATTAACCCTACTTATGCAAGTATATGGCATAATTCATTATTTTGCAAATGTGACAGCAAACTCAGATTCTAGACCGAAAATTACTAAAGGAATGGCTGTTAGTAATATGATTATTCAATTTTTTAGCTAATAATAGCGTTATTAATAATTAGTTAAATGTGCATCTACATGTATACAGATCCCAGTACCTAAGCTTTCTATACTCCAAACGGAACATATTTCCCAATTATGCTATAATGTCATAAAATTTCAGATTTTTCAACCCATTCAAACAGTTATTGTTTATATAAATAATATAAAGTAATATTTTTGATCTTTAAGTTCATGAAAGTACTTTGAATAACATTTTCATATTATAATAATTATTTTTACTTCTTAGATTCAAAGTTTGACAAATGTGTTAAACGCTGTAATGATTATTCCAAATATATTTTCATCAAAGTAGGTAAGTCAGTCTACGATAAGGACGCAAGTTAGCATCTCGCCAGTGCGAGTATTCCGTATATCCGAGTTGAATACTGTTCTCGGCGATTCATATGTAGGTGATTGTGTGTCCTCTTCCCCGTCGTATATTGTAAAGTGATTGTCCCAGACAGTGGTATCATGTGATACAGTGTTGGACTCGGTCCGAATACGCGTGGCTGTAGTGAAAAACGCCCCTCACGTTTGCCGAAGGTTCATCGGTATCGCGTCTCCTACGTCCAACAACTATGTATAGGGAAGATTATTATTATTATTCTCGAGACGTCGAAGTCGTACGTTGTGGTCTCTCGAGGTGAGGTGATTCTCCCCACACAATATCTGCTGCTACTACTTGCGTCCTTATGAAAGAGAGCTTTCTACGCTTTTCTTTTTGGATTTTGCTGCACTCACCCTTACCTCTTCATTAGTTTAAGAACTCGCACAATATTGATCTATTCCGATTCATTCATTCGACAAATAAGGACTATCTTAACAATTTGGAAGTACAATTTAAATATAAATTCTTATCAAAAATCAAAACATAACTTTATTATCAAATGTTAAAGTGACTATGTAAAAACTTGTATGCATAATTTGAATGAATATAAAGTCATTGTCATAGGAGATTTCGCTCAGAAATATACAACAGTATATTGTGATCAGGTACAAGTAAATCATTGGAACAAGAAGCAAGTAACTATTTATCTATTTACAATTTACTTAAAAGAAAAAAATCTGGAAGAGTCGTCATTTTGGAAAGTACTAAATATGACGTGAATGCCATCGTATTATTTCGTCTCAAATTAAATGATTATACAAAAATAATTATTTATATTTCTGATAGAGCTGCAAGCTAGCATACGAATAAAACTTTTTAACTTTGGTTCCTCATTATGATACTCACGAAAATATAGCTAAATAACACTTTCTTGTCAATTTCCATGGAAAAATGCATGTGATGGACTTGGTGGAACAGCAGAAAGGCTAGCTTGAAACAGCAGTTTATGAAACGTAAATGTAAACTTTTATTTATCTGATTCATTATGTGGATGGATTCAAAAAAATATGATTGTTTAACTTGTTATTATTTTGTAGATTGTAAAATTTATATAATTCTTTGGTTTATTTCGTATTAGTTTTTAATACATTGATTATCTTAAATAGTGTTTTTTGCTGCACAGTTGAATCTTGTAGAGGCAAATGAGCTGGAAAAATAATAAAAGGTAGTTTTACAAGAAACAATTTTCTTAATGCTATTATGCAAAGTTTATCATTCTTAATTAGTGTCATATACATAGTAATAATATTTCTAGTAATTTAATACAAAATAATAATAATAATAATAATTCAAGACTTGCAAATGATCAGACATTTAAAAAATTAAAAATTAGTGTGCATGTGCAAAGTGTATCGTCTACAATATTATGTATCAAAAACAATCATTTTTTGATATTAAATGGAAATTTAAAAAAAAGTTCATGACTCTCCTACCCCCCCCCCCCCCACCTCCCATCCAAAAACTGGCCTTTCATTGATTCATTTACTATGTGGCACGATTATGATCTTCCTTCTATTATTATAAAAAAAATCGTGTATTACAACTTAAAAATTAAAATAATATTTACAATAACAATAATTTCTCATGAATAAAGGTTAATTTTTTTTATTGTACTATAAAATCAATATTGTATAAAAGAAAAAGACTGGTAATGAATGTTATTAAAATCACGGACGTTATGAAATTTTAAATTTGGGTCAGCAATTACGCAATTCGTTATTTATTTTGTTTTATTTAAATAGAGAGAGATTATACTGAAAAGTGTATGATTTATTAACAGAAAATATATTCGTTGAATTAAAATATCATCTTTTTTTAATTGCGCCGATATAAATTCCAAGATCCTCATTACAAAAATTGTCAATAATTTTAAAATATTGCTGATTATCAAAATGCATTATCATTTGAAAAAATTTGTAAAAATAAACACTATAAAAGAACTATTACTTACTTGCCGATTTAAACATTGAATTTTATAATTTCGCAATTTTAATAATATTCATTCACAGTTTTTTAATTAGCTGACACTTAGATATATTTTTTATTTTTCGGAAAAATATATATATTAATTTAAAAGAATAAAAGATTTTTTTTCAAATATTGGTTTTACACATTTCTAAATAATAAAAATGTATCCTTATTTATTCATAAAGAATATTTGTATTACATATTATTTTCCTTTTCAAGTTGTAATAAATGATTGATTTAATAGATGATAGTAAAGGGAATATTATTATCCTGTCACATAATGAATCAATGACAGGGCAGTTATCTAAAAGCATTCTTACTGAATTAAATTGTTTAAAAAAAAAAATTCCCAAAAAAAATTGTTTTGGGAATTTGCATACAATTATCAGATCAATCGCACAAAGCGACATAGTCCACGTGTTCGTTAAAGCAATCAATTTCTTGTACAATTAATATTTATGCACGTTAATTAGTCTATAAGATAACTTTTAACAAGAAAGTTTTTGATACATAAGTATTTAACGGGACATTGCAACGATTGTTTCGAAACAAGAATTCCTAGAATTCTTGTGCAAGAAGCTAGAGACTGTACAAGCAAGGTCTATGTGTCAGTCACGGCTGCTGTCACTATACTCTCTTCTTGCCTTTGTCTATTGCTTAATTTGTTTGTGCTTTCTCATTCACTCATTCACTCACTCAGTTATATATAGGTCAAGATTTTTTTGACACATAATTTTTAATAGCAAACTGACTACGCTATGACATTTATAACAATCACTAGATAAAAATATATGTTTGAAAATTGCGAAAATTATTTTTCGCGTATAAAACAATAACTATGATACATAAGTTGATTCCCCAATGGAATAAGTTGTGGAGAATCCCAAGATTTTTTAAATAAACTGCCAATTATCACGATCTAACAAGTTTTAGCGATCAATAAGTTGAAAAACCACAAACGATGTCAAGAATGGGATGCTTTAAAAAATGTATAACATTGTTAATTTGAATGTTGAAGTGTTGATCTTGCAATATTTTATATGTTTAATTAAGCCTTTCTTTTTTATGTGATTTTGTAAAATCCACCCTTGCTCGAACGTTTCACCTATTCAGATTTTGCAAACTAGATTAATAACACTACAAGTCATCAATTTTCTTCAGAGCTCTTAACTGTGTTTAAATAAGTGAAAATTGCAGTCAAGAATCAGATAAAAGCGGTCGCACTTAAAAATAAGCTCGTGGTGGGAAAACTTATGCTGGAAGGAAAGGGAACTATGTATAATTATAGTAAACTACGATGAACTACGATTTCATTTTTACCATTAATTATCTTAGAAAGTATGGGGGCTATTTTATTAATATTTTTTGTGCGTTTTCAGGGTAATTAGACCTTTTGTTTGATTAGATTCATTAATTGAATCACTGGGATTGACAAAATAAAAAAAGTTGAAATATTATTAAGGCTGAGAAATCATGTATTAATTACAAATCGACAAGACCGGAAACTTGTTTGAATAGTTGTTGCTACGCATCCAATAATTTTTTTTATTTTCTATTGTAAATAGCACTAAAGTGTAAGTGAAAGTTTAAGGTCACAATGAGAAAGAGAAATACTCGCATACATCATAAATTAGAATTTTTTTGAATATCGAATAAGAAAATAAAATTCAAATAAAATACTCAATTAGACAATAAGTCAATAAGCACTATGGACGTCATAGCACAGGAAATGAACGACTGGATCATGGGGTTGCGAGCAACTCATTAACATAAAACCTCACTGAGCTAGAGTTGCGCAGAGATAGTGGTAAATCAAAGAAAATAGCCGGGCTGAACAAATGGATGTTGGGTAGTGAAATTAAATGGATTTCGACCAAATAAGAGTGCCCCACGATACTGATAACACAATGCGCAAAATTAAATTAAGAAGCTAGTTTATAGCAGTAGAGTGCCAAATCCTTAATGAGGCAAATCCGACCAACTTAACGACATATCTGATTCACCGACTCTTAACAAAAGACAAAATAATCAACCTTACAGTATCAATAGTTTTACATAATGAAGAAACTATAATGGACCAAGACGATCAGAAAACTCGTTCACCATATACAGCCAAAAGGAAGGTAATAAAGCAAATATGTTACACGCATTGAGAAACACTGAGGAAAATCAGCCCGATTCGCTACCCGAATGAATACTAGTAACAAATGAATAGATAGAAAGATTGTAAGCATCGGAAGACAAAACACAGAAATCGTATATCACACTCTAGCAAATGATGAAGTCATTGTGTACTACTATTACGTTAGCCAAAATTAGCAAAATGTAGCATGAGATAGGCGAAATAGAACACGAATTGGACGCAACAGGAATATCCATGACCAGATGTGGGGAGAATAGTACGAGGATAGAAAGTTAAATTCTCTGGCAATTGGAAATTGGGTATTGATATATCCTCAGAGGATTTGGAGATGTAAAAAGAAGCGGCAGGACTAGCAAGTCTGCACCGCCGCGGCCGAGACCTGGTATTTGATGAATAATAGAAACAAATGGCTCAACTACAATGATTTTATCTAGTATGCGAAAATTCTATACGACGATTCAAGTATAGCAGTGATTGTGAAGGAAGGCTCAAGCGAGATATTGAGGCAACTTGGAAGTCGCGCCAGGAGTCATATAATAAGACGCTCCCGAATTATCCATGGAAGCAATTGTAACTAGAATTTTCTAAAAAAAATTGGCCCTTCCAACTAAAATCGCAAGAATTCATTTTAAATGTTTACAATTTCGTTATTAATAAATGCATTGTTATGACGTATATATATTCTCAAAATACAAACTTTTCCACAGAGTTTGAAAAAAATCGTGGATATCCGATTTCAACAAAATGTAACTTTTTCTTTCAAATGTTTATAATTTTTTAATTAATTAATATTTTAGCGTGAAACTTTATACGAATTATGATCTTTGCATATAAATTCTTTTTGCTTAATATAAAAAAAATCCGATTTTATCTAAAACAAATTTGTTTTCAGTCATATATATAATTTATATTAAAACTTATTTAGGTTCTGCGAAGGCGAAATATATACTACGACGACTAGTGTTATTTAAATTCTGAAGTCTAATATTTCCTTTTAATTCTTTTGAACTAGTTTAGTATATAATTAATGATAATAAATAGTCTTCTATCACTTTTTAGTTTATGCATTTTACTTATACTCTGTATAATTCATTCTATGGGCAACTGAAATAAATTAAATAGTTTCAGTAGTAATACTATTGTTTTGAAAAATATAAAAATATAACTTTTTGTTTTAAAGGCCACCTCACAATAAAATTTATACCCTCAATCAAAACGATAGTTTATACAAACGCATTTCGGAATTGGCGATGTTTGTGTGTTAAAAAATAAAAATGTTTTTTTATAAATTTTAAATACACATAGAGAGTTATTTTATTTAATCATATTACTTGTTGCTTGATGACATGTTTCCACCTTTGTCATATATCATTATAAAAATCTCAATTTGTGTTCGTTTTATAATTAATATTTCTTAACCATAAATTGAGTAAGTAAAATGATTTGCTTTCGTATATTTTCAGACAATTGCAGATATCATCAGAACTTGTTTAGGCCCGCAAGCAATGTTGAAAATGTTGATGGATCCAATGGGCGGGATCGTAATGACTAATGATGGTAACGCTATTCTAAGAGAAATAACCGTTCAACACCCTGCTGGTAAATCAATGATTGAAATAGCAAGAACTCAGGATGAAGAAGTTGGTGATGGGACAACTTCAGTAATTGTTTTAGCTGGTGAATTGTTAGCAAACGCGGAACCATTTTTAGAACAAGGATTGCATCCTACCATTATTATCAAAGCATATAAACAAGCACTTGAAGATATAGTTACAGCTTTAAATGAAAAATTAAGTGTACCACTTAATATTACAGATAGAACAAAATTTGTTGAAATAATAAAATCTTGTGTAGGTACGAAATTCTTAGGACGCTGGTCAGATTTAATTTGTCAAATAGCTCTTGAAGCAGTTGAAACAGTAGAGCTAAATCATAACGATCGTCAAGAGATTGATATTAAACGTTACGTTAAGGTAATATAATTATTCTTATTTCAAGCGTCTATGTTATTCACATAACCAATTATTTTTCTGGAGGACATTTAAAAGCTATTTGAATTGTTTTTTCAAGTTTTATTTTTTGTGTAATCTATTGAAAGACAGTTTATATTTCTCTAATTTTAGAATTTAAATGTTTTAAATGGTATTTTTTCAATTTAATTTTAAAGGAGGTCTAAAAATAGTCTCGCCAATTCAATTTTAGACGAGCAGATTATCGGAATTATTCGATTGTTACGCAACGAATTGTACATATATATTTTGTTGTATCGTACTTTAGCTAGACCCTGTCCTAGTATAATTTTATTTTAATTATATTTCATTCAAAATTATAACGCATTGTTATGTTATGTATTTTTTCTCGCGAGTACTCTACCTCAAGTATATCATACTTGATTTTCTATCTAGAAAATCTTATCTTGATTATCTTAGACATTAATTTTATATTGTTCATATAATATACAGTGAATATCATTCACGAGCAGTTTAAAAATGAAATAAAAACAAATACGTATGTAGTATTTGTTATTATTTCATGCTTTTTCATGCTTTTAACCATATATGTTCGGGTTGAGGATGAGTGAGAATAAATTGTGGTGAAGGTGGATGAAATTATGAATATTTATTGACTCTGGCGATGATAAATGATACAGAAATTAATAACTAAATGATGGCGGTAAAACAAAGGTAAATCAGAACAATACGTAAAGGACTACAAATTAATTTGAATGAGCTGCTGCATACAACTCTAAACAAGATCAAAATCTAGCGCTAGAGACAAATTTGACTAGCTTAATTGAGAGGTCGAAAGCATTCTGATTGAGTTGCACTGAGCGAAAAAAAGTAATGCTTTCCCTCACCCATTCTCTTGATTTTTCAACTTTGCTTTTGCAATTTTACTTTGCCGTTAATGCTGGTGCTTGGCCTGTTGTCCAGCGTGGTCCAAGTTTTAGACGATCGGCTTTCGGACGGGGGAGGGGGAGGACACGGTCCCCGTCTTGAACCTTTTCAACCTTCGAGTTTTTATCTCGATTATGAGATTCGGAAATACACGTTTCCCATCTGCTGATTTTAATTCGCAATGCTAACATACAATTTTGCGATGTACATGCTTGAGTTGACCTTTGGACAGCAATGAAGAGAAAATGAGAATACAATAGCAAAAATTCCAAGGGATTCAAACGTCTCTTGATCTTTAGAAACATTAGATAAATATACTCGTTTCAACGCGCATCGCACAAATCGCCCATAATCTCCAAAATCTTGCAATTCGATCTCTCACATATATTTCGCCTTCGTACTTATTTTCACTAACTTTAAAATTACAGAGTATATAGTTAATTTAAACTTAAATCAACATATTTGGTATCGCTCACTTATATATTCCAATAAACTGGGACAAAAAATTGAAACATTTTCAAGTTTGCATTCGCTCACACTCACAGTTTTTGTTAAGTAATCGTTTGATGCGTGCGTCATTCATGTAAGTATAAAAATACAAGACAAAACAATTGTTTATCGCTTTTCGATAAGGCTCGTGAGAACTCTAGAGAAAACATCTGTGCATCCGTAAGCCATCCTCGGACGTCGATTTTCTAACACGCAGCACTCGGCCAAGTGGTCATAAATCCTTTTAACTTCGCTCGAGAAACATTTAGCCAACCGTCATAAATTTTGGATATCGAGTATTTTTAAAAGCTGTCACGTAATTTGTAGACTAAAAACAAACAAAGAAAGGAAGAGAAAATGAAAATGAAATATGTCGCGAGCAAACATCTTATGCTCGCACGTGTTTTTAACTTGATCGTTTCGTTGCCGAAATTAAGCCTCTTCTGTTGTTTTGTTTTTTTTAAACCATCATGAACAATATAATACATCTGATCGTTGTTTGTGAATAATAAAAATTTATTAATTGATATTTCCAGTAAGATATATTAGTTTTTTTTGCTTAAATTTTCTATTTGTAATTGAAGAAATAAATGTGATATTTTAATATTAATTACTTACTTTATATGAAAATATTCGTATTGTTGCATGCAAACATTTACGTATTCATGTTATTGATGTTCAAGTCAATGTAATTTCAAGGCTCGAACATTTCAAATAAGTCCCTTGGAGGCGATAACTAAACTGTACATATAACGAACAGCAACAAGCCATGGCCTCTCATTAAAGAGAAAGAAGAGTGTGCTTCAAGCATAGTAACTTGTATTTTATATTAAAAGTCTATTTTAATTGTTATTTGATCATTTTTATTTGAAACATTATAAATAATAAATAATGTTTGAAACGTCTACGTGTTGATCTTGTATACAACGATTTTACATTTTCTTTAAACAAATATTTTATGTAAAATATGCATTTTTATTTTATATTTCTTTTTTCATGTTTAAAATATTTTCCAGGTTGAAAAACTGCCTGGTGGTGCAATCGAGGACAGCTCTGTATTAAAAGGTGTTATGTTGAATAAAGACGTAACCCATCCAAAGATGAAACGTTTTATAAAAAGTCCTCGGATTGTTTTATTAGATTGTCCATTGGAGTATAAAAAAGGGGAATCACAGACAAATATTGAGCTGATGAAAGAAACTGATTTCACTAGAATGTTAGAGTTAGAAGAAGAATATGTAAAAAAATTATGCGAAGACATAATATCTGTCAAACCTGATGTTGTTTTCACAGAAAAAGGTATATCCGATTTGGCGCAACATTACTTACTCAAAGCAGGAATTTCAGCTATACGTAGAGTTAGAAAAAGTGATAATAATAGAATTGCTAGAGCTTGTCATGCAACGATTGTTAACCGAACAGAGGAGTTACAAGAAAGTCACGTAGGCAAAGGTGCCGGAATTTTTGAAGTTAAAAAAATCGGTGACGATTATTTTTGCTTTATCATTAACTGTGAAAATCCTAAAGCTTGCACTGTAGTCTTGCGAGGAGCCAGTAAAGATATTCTAAATGAATCAGAGAGAAATATACAAGATGCTCTTCACGTCGCCAAAAATTTGTTTTTAGAACCAAAACTTGTACCAGGTAACTAACGTCTACGTTTTTTTTAATTATATTTTTCGACCAACAAATTTATATATTAATAGCCTCGATTAAAAGTTTTATTATTATGCAATGCTGTTCTGAAAACTCGAAGAATCTATGCTTTGTATATTAGGTATGAATCAATTAGTTTTTGCTCTTAGTCTTTTTTACGTCCTAGGTCTCCAGTATTTGTTGATCTGTTATTTAAATCAATAAAAACTATTAAAAAAAAAAAAAAAAAAGGTAATCTGTCATTATGGAGAGCACATGTAGAAAGTAGAATGATGCTATTATCAATGGTTACTCTTTGATTAAAAGCCAACGAAGTGATAAATGGTTATAGGTATGGTTATTCAAAGAGTACTTTAAATAATGGTGTACGTTTCTGGGCAAGTCGGCGGTATTTCATTGGTCGTAGTGGAAACTTCTTGGTGGATTTCTTCGGAGGCTAATATATGAATTTTTAAGCGTTTCCAACTTTTAATTTGCAAATATGTACCATTATTTAAACTTCCAGACAAGTAGGTGCTATGTTGCACTGTCTGTTCCATGCATTGACTCGACGATAATAGAGAAGTATTCGCGTGCATTCTTGTCCAGAAAGTCTATTAGTATTATCCCTTTGAATCCCAAAAAATTATCACCAATACCTTTACGGTCGATAGGAGTGTTTTGATCTCTGGTGTATAATAATGAATTGAGATTTCAATAGTTACTAGACGGCGTGAACACTCCTGTGGTTTTTTTTAAAAGGTTCAAACGCCGCTTTGAATCGACAGCCGTATGCGCTTATTGTCCTCCAAAAGTAATGGTAGCACCCATTAAAATGATAGCTTTCTTATTCCTAACTTATCACCTCAAATTATGATGACCGTTCCATACGATATGACTATGGCTTTCGCTACTTTGCACACTTTCGTTTGGCAATCAGCAAGAATTGTGGACCATTCCGTAGTATCCTCATCTATCGGGTGGTCAATTTATGGATGTTATCATGGTTATAGTATATTTTTGTTCACGAAATTCGGTAGTTTTAGGTTCAAATAAATATTGAGTCTGCCTAAAAACTCTGAATAATATTTTCCGGTGATCGTTTTACTCTTTTTCAAGATAATAGATGTGAATGATACCGCGTATATCCCAAAAAACTGTGGTAATAAGTTTGTTGCTCCACAGATCGAACTCTGCTTTCTTTCACGCACGTTTACCCAGAAAAATTAGTAGATCATGACAGATTTATTTCATCCACTGTTACGAAACAACAAAACTCATTTGGATTGTACCTGTACATTGCCAAACTTCCTTTGAAGTGATCACACGGTTCGACATATGGTCGAGTGCGAACGATCGCAGCAGACATCACGCGGATGACTTTTCCATGATCAAATATTTACGTAAAATATGAACTATCCGGTCAGTTCAGATATTATAACTTCTACCACCTTATATATTTTTATTCTTCTATCGTTTATTATCATGCCATGAATTTCATCGACGATTTCCGACGTGAACTTTTTTGGGAGATCTGAACGTACAGTGTCATTTATGCTGGTAAGACCACAACGGAATTCAGTAAGCCACTTCCAAACCATTGAAATTCATGGTGTAGAATATCCACCAACAGTTCTTTACTTTCTATAATGATTAAATTCGCAAAAAATAATATTTAATTAACGCACGAAGTTTACGTTATTAATAAATTAATCCCATTTTCATTCAAATTCATGAGATTTTCTACTTTTAATAGCTGTCGAATATGTTATTAAATGATCCAGTTTGCTCAAAAGTTGATACTAATTATTTACTGTAAAAACGTGACAATATTTCTCTGATCATTATACTGTTATTGTGAAAATACAGATTTTAATAAAAATTTAAAATAATCGTTAAAACTAACTACGGCTTTAAATTTAGTAAGAAATTGAATGTTTTTTTGTTCAAACTGGATTTTAAAGCTATTCATTCATTTAATTCATAACATATGCAGATATTGGTACACACATATATACCATGATGAAAAATAGTATATTTTTACAGTAATACATATTTTCTTTGCACTCTGATATCCTGTTCCTATTAATGCTTGTTAACTGCACTGTACAAAAAGAAGCTATCATATCTTCTTGAGTAAGGTTTAACTATACTTAAATTAAGTAGTTAAAATATATTTACAACTTGATTTACGTATATGTGTACAATATAATGATCATAGAAGTAATTCATTATATTTGTAGAATAAATAATTTTATTCACAGTTTATTCATACAGAAACGAAGGGTTGTCATATACTTTAATCCTTTTAAATAAGTGTAAATAGCTGACCGGTTCATGTAAAATCATTAAGCTATAGTATGTATTTATTAGTAAATTATTGAAAAACATTTTTGGAAAGTTGAGTATTGAATAATACTCCACTTTCGTAAGTTCAAAACACCTATTGGATAGAACCCTCAGAGAGGATTTGATTTCATCATGAAATAAACCACTATATCCGGTTTCACTAAAGTTTATTACTCACACACTGTAGCTTCCATTTGTAAGTGCAACTTTGGTCCAGCCATTAGTAACAACGATATTCGCGTTCTCTTTAGTTTTCATCACCCTAGTAATATGTTTGTTTTATTGTATAGACCTAACAGTAGATGGTCGATTTTAGAGCTGACTCCTACTTCCCATACAGCGGACTATGCAATTGAATAGATGAATCAAGGTCTACAAACGCTAATGAAAGCCATGTATAGTTTGCCCTTGGGCTTATTGAGATCTATCGTAATTCTGTTTTGAACGGAAAAAAGTTATTGTCGCAGTATCTATTTCTCTTGAATCTATCTTGGCATTCTTGTTACATGTTATTATCTTCGCCCCATTTTGAGAGACGCATGACAAGAAGAAAAGTAGAAGTCTTTGTAATAGAATTCACCAAAACGATTCGTCTATGATTCGCATAACCTTTGGGATAACCTTTTTCTGAAACAGTAATATTTTAGAATTGGACTAACTTCTTGGCATCGGACCGGACTCACATATCTTGTTGAAAAAGATAGTTAATATGCGAGACCAAATGTTTAGTAGATTTTTCTAGAATGCGTTCGAAATTTCTTCCGAACTAAGCGATTTATTGGTTTCTGTATCGTTAATTACATTAAAAATTTCTGGGTGGATAAAATCTCTATTACAAGTAAAGTATTTGCAATTGTAGAATAAGCTCACGTTAAAAGATTTAAGTAGATATACGTTTCTGTGCCATTTTTCAAAAATTTTGGCGGGCACTGGACAAGATGAGGTTTTACAAACGATAGGAATATTTTCTAAAAAATTACTTATTTCTTATGACATTTGAATTGTATAGATAATTTTGATGCCCAGATATAATTTTCATAACAATGAATATTATGAGCTTGAACAAATTAGTCAACTTGAGTCTCTTTTTCATACTGAATTTAAAAACTTAGTAGTCCCTTCGAACAAACGTAAAAAATAACGAAATAGAGAACCGCATCCTATTTTTTAAATTCTTTTTATAGTTCGACAGATTTTAAAAAGATGTAATCAAATTAGAATTATTAATATTTCATACGTCTGAAAAGGGCCTGAAAAGTAGTGGTCGAAACATTCATCTGAATATTATTACTTAAATCACACGTGCATTATCTTCATTAACATATAAACGTAATTGATTGTTTTAAGATATATTTCATAATACATTTAAAAACGTAAAAATGTAGATGAATGTGGAAATAATTTACCACATTCATCTATCTTTTTTATTAGTCATGTATTCTAGGATATAATATGAATATTATACTTTAATTCTATTTTTAATGGATACTCAAATATTTTTTATTTCCAGGTGGAGGAGCTATAGAAATGTCAATTTCACGTTTTCTTAATGAAAAAGCTGCTGGTCTGCCTGGAATTGAACAGTGGCCTTACAAATCAGTTTCTCAATCACTAGAAATTATTCCGAGAACTTTAGCTCAAAATTGTGGTTCTAACACTATTCGTGTTTTAACAGAATTGAGAGCAGCACATGCATCCGGTAACACTACTTGGGGTATAAACGGAGAATCTGGAGATATAGTTGATATGAAAGAATATGGAATTTGGGAACCATTGACTGTGAAACTTCAAACTTATAAAACTGCAATTGAAACTGCTATACTTTTATTGAGAATTGACGATATCGTGGCAGGAAGTAAAAAAAAATTAACAGAGAAAGCTAACTCACAACCAAACCACAAGCTTACTGAGGAGTCAATGAAAGAATAATTTAAAAAAATCTTGTTGGTTACTCCGCTTACTCTAATAGTTTAAACTTATATTTTTTAGCATTTTCAATTTGACAACAAGCTGATTCAATAAACCAATTAAACAATTAGTTGTTGCTGTAATATTTAATCTTGAGAGGTTTCCTCGTTATTTTCTTCTGAGGCAAAGAGAAAGAGAGAGAGAGAGACGTAAATGAAAGGAAATATTGCTGTATTAATACACTCCATGCAATATACGACAATTATGAAAACAACACGTATTAATACGCCAAAAAGTTTTTTCCTTCATTAATTTTAATTTTCATCGCTAAATGAAAAACTATGTGTCAAAGAACAGTCAACGGGAAAGCTATCCCATAGGGAGTGTGTATTATAGAAGAAATTTCGCAAGGACTTTTGGTAAACTATTGATACCGGATCTAGTTGAAGTATTTAGAATTTGTTACTTTTTTTATTTCATCCCTTCGATTTATCTTTGATCTGAATCAATCTCACTCCTTCGTTTAAATAAAATTATTGGTTTAATGTAGATGAAAATTTTGAGTATGATTTTACGAGCGGTTTCAGTGCAGTATGAAATGGCATAGAACAACAATATTTATACGAGGATAATATCTGACGATTCAGTTTTAAGGGCTGACTGTAACCTTACATTGAGAAGTTAATTAAATTAATATTATTATTAATTATATTAATCGATCCTTCTTACAAAGATGAAAATAAGATTTTTTACATGTTATTTATTATTTCAGAGTTATATTAGCAAAAATAAAACGTATACCACACTGCGAAACTACAATCATATTGCTGCCTGGGGGCACAGGAATGTGGATTCATATAGTTTGTCGTAATGTAAATCCACTATCAATTGAAAACGGTATTTTATAAATCAATTTTTAGTACATAATATACCATATTAAACCATTAAACCAAACAAAAAAGTAAACAAAATTAAATATAAAAACTTATATACAGACTTTTTAAGATTAAATTTTTAATTCCTCTTTATAAAGAAATCTGTTCTCGGGCAAAAAAAAATGATTCAGTTCATTCACTCTAGTTTCTCGTTTTTCGTTTTCTCCTAAAGATCATAAAATGCATCCTTTTGGTGACGATTTCTTTCTTTCCGCTATAAAAATTTTTCAGAGGCATAGAATAATAAAAATGATCTCTTTAATAATATTTGTTGTTTAAAGTTTGTTGATACTTATTCTTAATTTATAATAGACAGAAAACAAATTAGTTTTAGGGCAAATCGGAGCAAGGTCTTCGATGCTTTTAATATTTGCTACATCAAATGCTTATATGGAGGTAATCACTTGCGCCAGGTTTGACGATAAAATTGTAATTAATTAAAAAGTTATAAACAATTAAAATAAATTAATTGAAGAGATAGTATTTTGAGAAGACATATATATGTCGTAATAATATATTTGTTAATAAAAAAATCTAAAACAATTAAAATAAATTTTTACAATTTATGTTAAAAAAGGACAACTTTTACTGGAAAAATTTGAGTTGTAATCGATTCCCGGGACAATTTTGTATAAGAATTAGTAATAAAACTATCATGATTTTTAATAGGAGCTAGGTAATGATCTTCCAAAAAAACGTATCCTGTAGCGCTTAGCTGGAAATCGGATCGATAGAAGCGTCCCACTCCCCTAAAACTTTTAACGTAGTGCAGTTATGTCTATATGTTATTCTATATATCAATACATTTATTAGCTTAACTTTCTTAATTTAAATAGTGGTATGTAGGACTAACATTTTTTACCAAAATAATTAACGAAATTATGCTGTACTTAACCCATTAACGACCAAAAGGCTTGATTTTTTTGTTGAATTTCAAAGCGATTTTTTCCGCAGTTATAAGCCTTAGAAAAATTGTGCAAACACGTGTTTCGACGTGAAATTTAATGCTCTTTCAGAATCTGGGCTTAAAATTATGATTGACTACCTAATAAATAAGTTATAGCCAATTAAACAAAACAAAAAAAAACGAAAATTTTTGCAAAAAAACAAATTTGCGAAGGAATCAAAAATTCTGAAAAAATTTGAGGGTGTTCTATGATCAATTCTAAGATATTTCTTTTCTATAAACTTTTTCTCTAAATTCAATAGTTTTCGAGAAAAAAATGTTTTATGTCATGATCACTGAAGTGTCTAATATTTTTGACACAGAATAAAGAACAGCTAACAATAGTATGGTAATATTTTGTCTTTTTTAGTGTGTACAAGTACAATGTGTACAGCGTATAATAATAATATACATACATATCAAAAAGTTAATTTAAAAAATTTTATATAAGCTCATTTTTCTTACTTGCTAGTCTCGTGTTATTTTTGAAACCATACAATTACGGTGGAATCGAAGTGACTGTTTTCCCTGACTGAAGTCGAGATATTTCATGCGATCAGTTGATAAGAGGCATTGATAACCGTAGTTATTGTTTTCATTACGTATTTTTATTATTTTATATTACAATGTCATAAAAACGTAAGAGGCGTTCCACTCCCTCTCATGAAATGTACGAAGTTGATACATCAAAGAACACCTACAATGATGTAGTTACCGATCCAAATCCTGATAATTCTAGTTCTGATGCATCAGATTTCGATACTGATTCTGATGATGAAATTTTTAATATAACTTAGAAAGAAGCTTGTAAAACATATTGAAGCTCAAACTAAATTAGAAGGAGACCATGTTTTCAATTGGGTGGAATGAGAAACAAAATATATTGATGATATGGAAGACAACATTTTATTGAAAGACTCAATAATAAAGAGATTACGAGAGAAATTTATAGAACAGAAATATCTTAGAATTCTTCCTAAAACCCCCTCTAATTTTTTCAGAATTATTGAAGATTAATTTGGAAAATTGTATTTTTCAAGTTTTCCAACAGTTCGAAAATTTTCCCCACAAATTCTGAAAAAATTTGAAGGAATTCTATGATCAATTTTAAGACATTTTTTCGATAAACTTTTCTCTAAACTCAATAGTTTCCAAGAAAAAAAACGAGTTACGTTTTTTATGATCTTTTTTCGATTCGGCCGCCATTTTGTTGGAAGGAGTGGTTCAAAAATTCCACCAAAATTCCCTTAAATAGTTTAATAGTCGTGATTACTCCTGATCATATTTATATTCTGATTCCTTCGCAAATTTGTTTTTTTGCAAAAATTTTCACGTTTTTTTTTGTTTTGTTTAATTGGCTATAACTTATTTATTAGGTAGTCAATCATAATTTTAAGCCCAGATTCTGAAAGAGCATTAAATTTCACGCCAAAACACATGTTTGCACAATTTTTCTAAGGCCTATAACTACGGGATAAATCGGGTCGAAATTAACAAAATAATCAGGCATTGTGGTCGTTAATAGGTTAAGCAAATTAATGGGAGTAATAATTACGTTTATAAGTTCAAAAATATTTACTTTCTTTAATTGTTTCTTCTAATATTTTAGTTTGTTAAATAGTATTTTTAAATTAGATTTACTGACATTACTTGTGCTTCGAAAATCAAAAATAAAATGTGCTAGAAGTGAACGGACCTCAACGAAATTTCTTATTGTACTATTCTGTAAAATTACTTCAACTTAGTTTAAATAACAATTATATAATCATGCCATTACCAGAGTGTTTCAATCCATTCAAAGTACGTAAACATGGACGCCGTCGCGAATCATTATTTCATGTTTCCACAGAAATTCAGGATAAATAGTTTCCTTCAATGAAAGAATACAATCGATTATGTGCAACATCTTTGAGATACTGCTATATGAAAGATTCAAATGAAGAGTTACCTGAAACAGCAAAAGATATTCTAATTAAAACGACGTGTGAAAGACCTGGTGACGATTGTTTTTTTTATGAATGCTCGAAATGTTCTGCATTCGCAAAATTTTTTTTTATATTTTTTTTTACAAAACATTAGAAAAGTACATTAAACGTTATCAAGATTTATTTATTGCAATAGAAAAGGTATGATTAATAAAACATTAAATTTTAGTCGTATAAATTACCAATTTAAGACTAAGATTCACTAATGGTTATACTTAAGTGTGCTAAACCCGTGATAGCAGCTGTTCATGGAGCGTGCATAGGAGAAACTGTAGATATAATTTGTTCAACGAATGCTTGGTTTCAAATAAAAGAAGTTGATATGGGCATGGCTGCTGATGTGGGATCTTTGTAAAGATTACCAAAAATTATTGGTTCTCATAGTCTAGTTAGAGAACTTGCTTACACTGGTAAAAAAATATTAGCACCAGAAGTTTTACAAGTTGGTTTTGTTACGAATTTTATGACTTCGAAAAGTAGTTAGGTGTTTGTAAAAGACAAATTTGAAGACGTTTTATAAAAATGAAAGTTTTTTTATTACAAATACCTACAGAAAAATGTACCCATCACAAAAATGTTAAAAAGTAATTTTATTAATAAATAAATACAATTATTAACATATCAAACAAAAATTTGATCTTGAGGATTTTATCACAGCTTTGAAAATATTGGTGATTTATCCTGCAATGCTAATGCTGATGCTGATGCTAATGCACTAAATTCAGGTGATAAAGCTGCATGATCCTTATATGCTGATCTGATACATATTGGTTTTAAATGCAATCCATAATTTTGTTTCCAACGACTATTTAATTGCATTGCCAGCTCAAAACCATCACGACAGATCCAACTTCAAGCATGAACCATACAACTGGCGAGCAAAAATCGTATAAATCATATCTACAGCACCTCTTATGCAAGCTCCATGAACAACTGCTATTACAGTTATAGCTCACATAAGTATAATGATAGATGAATCTTAGTCTTAAATTGGTAATTTATACGAGTAAAATCTAATATTTTATGATACATACCTTTACTATTGCAATAAATAAATCTTGATAACGTTTAATGTACTTTTGAAATGCTTTGCATCTTTGAGCAACATCAGATTCATCAGCCATATAAAAGTTTATTAGTGAGGAGCCCTGATCTAAGAATAAATAAAACACAAAGTAAATGACTTATTATAGTAAAAGAATAATTAAGCACAAATAATTGAAATTAACTTATCTGACAGTATGAGGTGATGAAAGTGCATGATCCTTGTATTTTCTATATAATTGCATTGCCAGCTAAATACAATCCTGACAGCGCTTGCTTCAAGCATTTACTACACAACTCTCGAGAACGAAACTTGTATCTAAGCTCGATTCGTGCCAGTGATGCTCAATCGACGGAGATGAAACGCCATTTTGAATTTCGGGGATTACGAATTAAGTTCCGTTGAGTGTATCTTAAGTAATCACGCATTTATTCCTCTAAATAAAAGCAGTAAGGAATTGATGGTGAAAAATAAATTCATATTCTACAGATTATAGTATTAAAAGACCACAAAATAAATGTACTTAAATACTTCAGTGTAATTTTTTATAAATTTAAAAACTTTTATTCATTTAACTTTTATATTAAATTTAAATAATTAATTTATGAACACGTTTATAGGAAGTATTAAAATAATTTTAATTATTTTAATATTATGAAATATATATATTATTAATAATTGAATAATTAAATATTATTAAATAATTGACTATTTTAATTTCATTTTCCAAATATCTATTGAGTAATTTAAGATGCTATAACTAGACTGTTTATTTCATACTATATTTTCTAAAATAATATAAAATATTACACTCATTCTAATTGCGATTAAATTGTTCATGTTTAAGTAAATAAAATATTGTTTATATTGATATCATTCCGACTACATAATCTATGGTTACATATCGATACATATCATGTAGTCTCTGGTACTGGCTTATCGTATTAAATTACCTGAAACAATTTTGGCGCAGTGGAACGCTTCTATTAATCCGAACTTCCAGATGAGCGTCGCAGGTAGTGCTTTTTTGAAAGGTCATTACCTGGCGCCCATTAAAAATCATGATAGGTTTATTACGGATTCTTTGGTAAAATTGCCCAAGGATCGATTGCAACAAAAATTTGTCAAATAAAAGTTGCTCTTTTTAACAAAAATAGGCAAAAATTTATTTTACTTGTTTATAATTTTTTTATTAATAAATATATTATTATGACACATGTATATTCTCAAAATAGAATCCTTTACGGGAATTTAAAAAAAATTATTCAGGTCCGATAAATAGTTTTCGATTTATTACAGTTGAAAAAAAATCAAATTTTTTAAAAATTGTATATAACTTTTTAATAAATTAATATTTTAGCGTCAAGCTTGGCAAAAGTGATTACCACCTTATGGGCAATCGATGTGCCAAAGATAAAAAAGATCAAAGACCTTGCTTCGATTTGCCCGAAAATTAATTTTTTTTTCTGTCGCATGCAGATTTTGAATTTTTATTGAGACCATTAACTAAAGGTCGCGTTTTCCAAGAGTACGAAGGTTTTGGCGTATGGATGTACTGGAAATGTAGTTTTGAGAATAAACTCTTGTTTAAGACATATTGTCAAATGTCAAAAGCAGATGAATTACCTGCTCAATAGCTAGTTAAACAATTGAAGGTACTACTGGTTCTCTTGTAAGAAGTGTATGACAATGTTATAGGAATAAACCTTTCGCAAGCTGATGAAATTAAGTTCAGAATAGATGGAAAATGTCATATATGTAATACAAAATTTACTCAAGGAGAAAATAGAGTTAGAGATCACTGTAATTTGTGTGAAAAATATTGAGAAACAATTCAAAATCATTGCAATCTAAATTATAAAAATAGAAGATTTCTATCAGTAGTATTTAACAGGCTATGATAAAGAACACCTGTAAAAGTTGCGAGGCCAGCAGGCGTAAAACAAAGCCGTTGGGCCGAAGTGCGTCCTCATCAGACTTTGAGGAGTTTTATTCGAGAAGCTCGCGAACGAGCTCGAATGGCGAATCTTCGAGACGAAGGACGCCGTCGCAGTGAGATAGTGAAGCAGCCTCCGGAAGCAGGAGTAAGCGTTTGAGGCATCGGAGGAGACATAGCTGCCAAATTACGTACGATGTGGAGTACGATAGCGTCAGTGTTTTCCGAACTTTCCGAGCTTTCCGCCTGCAGTTTACAGGGGAAGGTCGCTTCAGCCCCGAAAGCTTTCTGGAGCGAGTTAGGAAGTGTCAGGAGTTTTACGACATTCCTGACTCGGAGATGCTTGCTGCTGTATCCACGGCATTCAGTGGTGCAGCCACCGCTTGGTTCGAGAATAACGAACTAGGATGACGTTTCATGAGCAATTTCATCGCTGATTTCACTGACCTTAAATACTATGGGTAGAAGTTTGAACACAGACGTAAAAGGGAATTAGGGTATGTACCTCCCCCGCCCAAGAATAAAATGTTGGTGCCTGGTGCAGCTTATTGAACTCCCAAGGCCCAACCCAAAAGGATTGCAGTACTAGCTAAACCAGTGGCGAGGGAAAGGTCCCTTAAAAGCAGAAGGTCCTCTTGAAGGAAAAGGACATCCAGAGGAAGAAAGTCAAGATCCTCGTTTGGTAGCAGCGGCGAGGCATCAGCTGTCGCTCTGGGTGGCGATGAAACGGTCCCAGCGGTAAATGCCGTTCAGCAGGGCCAACATAAGGCTAAACAGCCCAGTAATGGCTCCAGGGAGACTGCGCCGTCAGCCTTGGATAGAGCAGAGGACGTGGAGAACACGGCTAAACCTCCAGATGGAGCCGACGAGAAGCGTGACCGAGACGTAGCAGTTGCGGCAAGGGATCCTAGGACTTCGCCGTACCCTATTGGCAACAATGTACTATTAGCAAGTGCGCGTGCGCAGGAGTCGGAGATTTTGCTGTTTCCAGCTGACAATGAAGTGCCGTTGGCAACTGCTCATGACTACGAGACAACGATTCAGCGGTTTCCGATTGGCAAAGAGATGCCATCGGAGACTGCGCATGTGCCAGAATCAGAGACTCAGCATGATGTCGCGAAACACGGTCATGGAGACAATATAATTCTTGAGGCTATCTTGGAACCCGAGATTGTGAACGTTTCTATGATGGAAAATCGGCGCCTGTTGGTATTACTACATTGGAAGCAAACCATATTCTGCTTTGCTGGACCAGGGTGCGCAGGTGACCATTGTGGACAAAAGAATTGCTGAGAAATACGCTCAAAGACTCTCGCCATGCACTGTGCCCCTTACAAATGCCTCGATTGAGAGAGGAAGTTAAGGAATGGTGAAAAAAAGGCTTAATTAAGCCCCTAAGAGTAGTTGGAGTAGAGCACCTGCGGTGGCCCGTAAACAATATGGATAAAATAGGTTTTGAATCGACTTTCGTGAGCTGAATAAAGTCAGGAAAGTCGACGCATATCTATCGCCGAGTGTGGACAGTATCCTCGATAAGTTGCGAGGAGCAGTGTATATTTCAAAAATCGACTTGCGAAGTGCCTACCTACAAATTGGCATGGCAGAGTCGAATAAGAAGTATACGGCTTTTCCTGTTCCTGGCTATGGGCTATGGGAATTCGAGAGGATGTCCTTCGGTTTGATGAACGCAGGCGCTACGTTCAACCGACTTATGAATGCCCTTTTTGAACCAGAGTTCGTGCCGTACATTTTCAAGTACCTAGATAATAGTCAGCGGCACGTTCTCTGATCACTTAATCTGGCTCGAACTGGCGTTAAAGAGGCTAGTAGCGAATGGCCTAGAGATAAATGTGGAGAAGAGCAAATTCGGTTGCTCTTCGGTAATATTTCTCGGCTATCTCCTCAATGCTGAGGGTTTAAGACCTCATCCAGATCGAGTTAAACCAGTCCTCGAATACCCAGTGTAAGGAAACGTGAAAGAGTTCAGGCGTTTCTTAGGCATAGTTGGATGGTACGCCAGATTCATTAAGCATGAAAGCGACATCAAGGTGCGTCTCACGAAGTTAATAAAAAAGGATATGGTTTGGAATTAGGGCCTGGGGCAACAGGAGGCCTTCGAGGAGCTAAAAAATGCTTTAACTCGGGCCCCTGTGCTCGCAAGGCCAGATTTTATCAAGGATTTTTTCGTCCATTGTGATGGATCGTCCCTTGCGCTGGGAGCTTACCTAGTGCAAAGAGACGATCATGGTTATGAGCATCCTATCTGCAATGCTAGCAGAATGCTCAGTGAGTATGAGCGCAATTACTCGGTATCGGAAATCGAATATTTATCGCTCTTGTTCGTCATCAAGAAGTTTTGGCCATACATCGAAGAGACGAAATTCACGACAGTGACCGACCACACCTTTTTGACTTGGCTCAGGAATAAAAAAGATCCTGCTGGCCGACTTGCGAGATGGATTCTCGAACTCCAACAATGGAATTTCGAGTCAGTGTATCGCAAAGGAGCGATGCTCGTGAGTTCGAAGTCGAAGCGGAAATCGCAGCGTTCGAAGGGGTAAAAAACCCTTGGTACTTGACGCGAGTGACTGACGTCACAACGCGGCCGGAAAATATCCTGATTGGAAAATTGAGGAGGGAATGTTGTATTGTTACACACGAAACGACCTTCTCGAGCTCATCACGGATAAAGGAAAACGATGGTGATTGGTGTTACCAGACGAATTCCGTGAGCGCATGTTGAAAGATACACATTGTTAGCGATCAGCTGGACACTTTGGCATGGAAAAAGCCTATGACAGGGTAATCCGAGAATACTCTTTGGCCAGGTATGTGGTACGATGTGAGAGATTTCATACAGTGTTGTCAAGAGTGCTAGAGGTTCAAGGTTGAGCAAAAAGCTCCTTTTGGCCTTATGGGCAGACGTCTAGTGGAGCGACTGTGGGCGGTGGTTGCAACTGATGTCGTAGAACTGCCACGGAGTAAAAATCGGTTTAAATACTTGATGACCTTTCAAGACTGCTTTACCAAGTGGGTGGAATTTAAGCCACTGGCGGCGGCCGATAAAAGGGCACTCGCCAGAGCTTTCAAGGAGCTCGTGCTGTGTCGATGGGACATTCCTAGCTACCTGGTGACGGATAAAGGGAAGAGTTACACAGGTAAGGTGTTCGGTAAACCCTTAAGGAATATAGGATACAGCCTGTGCTCACTCCTCCATACCATCAACAAGCCGATTTTATAGAGCGAGATCGAGAAACTAAGCCCGGCCGTGAGAATAAACCCAGAAAAATGGAAAGACCGTTTGCGCAGATTGAGCGCGCTTCGGGATTTGGTAATTCGCCATCTTGAGGCAGTGCAAGACCGCCAGAAGCGGTATTACGGCCGAGGCTGTCGAGATATGCATTCCGCCATTGAGGACTTGGTCCTGCGTTGAGTGCATTCGTTATCGAGTGTAACCGCAGGCCGAAATGTCAAACTAGATCCCAAGTACGCGGGGCCATGTAGAATCATAAAAACTCTCTCTCCGGAAATTTACGTACTCGAGGTGGAAGATGGCAGGCAGGTGGCCATGACTCACGTTTCTGAATTGAAACGCTACGTACCGTCACGAACTCATAATAATGGGAAAGCCCTCTAGAATCGATGCACGGAGGGTTTGTTCATTGTGCCGTCCACGGTAGTTTGACCGTACTGTTTTGTTTGTTTGTTTTTTATTTATTTATATTTATTTTGTTTTTTTTCTTTGTTATTTCCTCTGTATTGATTGGAGATGACCAGCTTTGAAGAGGAAGTCGATATGACAGGCTGACTGTGGAGCCGCCTATTATGGCTTCTTTGGAGCCTGTGGCCTCCGCGAAGCACCTCGGAGCGGGAGATCGAGGAGAGAAGCGGCTCGCTTAATATCGCTGAGGTTGTTCCGCTGGAGGTAGACAACCAATGGGTCCAGCGAGAGCTGATGGAGGTGGTGGCCGCTACGAGTGGCCCCTGCATCACTCATGATAAGAGCGAGCCTCCTGCCTCATCACCTAGGTAGACTGTTGAGGCGGCCTGAGACGAGCCATCGGCTCGGGTGGGGATGGACGGGCCTAAATTCAGCGGTGATTCGGACCAACATCATCCGAGTACTCCGGATGTACGGTATGGCGAAGGAGGCGCAGAGGGTATAGGCGAGGTATGGCGCCAGATATACGGATGCCTATGCCGTCTTGCTCTCCTCTGGGCGGCCCGATTTATCTGCGGTCGCAGACCCTACCACCGTGTAACCCTCCAAAGATGAGGGGGGCGTATCCCCCGGAGGCAAAGAAGCGGCGAGGCACCAAGAGGGTTGGCATGCTCCCTAATTTCTACAGGGATATGGAGTCATGCTACCTTCCAGCTTCATCCAACACCAGCCAGGGGGAAGCCAAGCAGACCACTCAACAATCAAGGGATCCCTCCCCCCACGCAAGGCTTCTAGATGCGTGGAACAGTGCAAGAAGGACCTATGCCAGTGGCGTCAGGAGGAGGCAGCCAGACACTATGGGGAGCCCGCATGTACGGCGCGGGCTATTGCGGAACCTGTCGTGGCGACAGGCGTGAAGACGCCGCCGCCACCTACGACATTGGCCAAGAAGGAGAAGAAGCGGGCCAACTACATGTTTGTGGATGGAGCCCCTTTAAGAATCTGGGAAGATAGGGCGCTGGTTCCTGCCAGACGAGGTGGCGGACGGAGAATGCGTGCCATTCGGAGGTGCGAGGATGAGGTAGCGAGCACCAGTGGGTTCAGACCCCTTTCTGATGGTTTACTCGCCGCGCCCTCTTTTGCAATCCGTCGCCCGATACCAGCTCCGAGGACGTCTTCATTGGCCATGCCCAGAGGCCCTTTAGTCCTTGGGGACTTGATTAAAGAAATTCTAAAGCGGTACTGGGCTCTGGATGGGGTGCAACGGGGGTATTTCCTCCATTGTGTATGGAGATTGGCACCGCATCCGGAGAGCGCTGGCGCCGTGACCGCCATTTGTGCCGCCTGCAGGTCCTTGAGTGACCTCTAGCGATCTGAGTTGCGGGATCAGGCTCGGGCTATGGAGCTATTGGTACGCCTGCGGCTCTAGGGATTGGGGGATTGATTCCTTTCGGCGGCTATATTTTTTTTCTATTCATTTATTTTTTTCTCTTATTAGGTAATGGGATTCTGTGTTTAGTTATTCTGGGTTTTGGTTTCTGGCGGCCACGAGTGCAAGCGGTCGCGTCCTTCTGGGAGCGTCAGCTCTGGAGAGGGCTGTGACGGAGCTCCTGGCCGTTGGCTGGAGCTCGTTATTACTAACAGTCCAAGATTAGGGTTTATGTTTCCGAGATAAGTAACCTCGGAAAATTTAATACTTATGTTTGGCGCGGAGAGAGGAGAGAGAGGTAAGTGGCGCTCGCCGGCTCAGTATGCCTTGAGTTTTAGAGTAGTGTGATTGATTTTTGGTTATCGTCTCTCTCTTCCTCCGTACAAATTTTCTTTTATCTATTTGTTTATTTACGTCCATTAGACATCGCTCGGACCTCCTGGCTAATTAGCCGGAGTTTGGCGACGGCCGTTATATTTTATATTGCGCGAATTACAACTGTCGCTGATTTTGTCTATTTCGTTATTGACATGCACACGTCTAGATGGGTAAGTAAACATTGTATAGTAGGATAGTTGTCTCAAATAAAAGATAAGAACATATGTATTTCCTGATTGTAGTGTAAATAACGCTTGTATAAATATAACTAAATATCGTTCATGTTAATACTGCGCGCTCCCAGAACTCGATGTGTTCCGAGGTTTGATAACACGTTAGAAGTGGAAATGATAGGAACAAATCTACCTTCTTACAATGCATATAAATATGTGAGCCCATAAGGCGATTCATTCAGATAGACAATATACAGTGTAAGGATATCTCTCAGGAGCTCTGTCATTTCTAAATAAAGATTCACTAAGGGTATTTGTATCTTTATTTTATCTACCCATTACAACGATAGGATCCCGCAAGTACCCGTGCGCGAATTAAACTCGATCATTGCTACCGTAAGACACAAAACTTGTAACAACGATAAGTTTAATCAAAAACAACAGATAACACAAAATGAGTTTATTAAATGTTAGTTTGGATCTTATTGTCTTGTCATTAATAGTAATAACAATATAATTTATTATTTTTTTAACATTTATATTGAGTATATTTTTATGGTTCTTTTTTATAAAGCTATAGAATTTAGTAATACATTTCGAATGTCCGCGTTTTTTTCATGTCCCCCAAAGATTCATGACAGTGACATTTCATTTTTTTAAAGAGGAGAAGAATATTTTTTCATAGTCAATGAAATCTATATTATAATCCATTGTGAGATTGTTAGCTTGTACCGTAGTGATTTTTGAATGTTAGTTTCCCATACTTTATTAATATATTTGCTTATATGAAAGAAACTTCACGTCACTTTTTTCTGTATTATATTCTCACTTCGTGTATGTTACAGTTTCCACTATGAACTTCTCCACACTTCTTATTTTTAGAGTAGAAATAAGAATAGGAAATAGGAAAGTTGAATAGAAATGATCAAATCAATATTGGGCTTATTTAATATTTCGTTGACAAATGTTATTCAGGAAGTTTAATTTTCTATTTAAAATTTATGAGTCTTGAAGACTTGGTAAACTGATTCTCCAATTATAATTGATATATCGCCAGTAATAAATATTATTTGAGTCTTCAGATAAATGCATTTAGTTTTTATGCACTTATTTTTTGCTAGTGATTATGGGATTACAGAAAGTAATCTACAGTGTTGATTGTAAGAGATATGCTTCTAGCGATATGATCATTGACATTGTAGATATGATTACATTTTATATATCTGATTTTTCAAGTTGCTATGGCCAAGGGTTTTAGTTGCTTTTTGTGTGTAATTATTGTTTGATTGGATATTGAAATATGAGTAGGTCAAAGATTTGTGAGTATTTTATTTTAATCTATTACAGTATTACTATTAAATTGAAACATTTTAATAAAATTTTAAATACCAGTTTAATTGTAATAAAGATATTAAATATTTATACAAAGAAACGATACAAATAGCTACAAAATTAAATGTAAACAACGATTTTTATTGAGTTATATTTTATTTCAGCTATAAATAAAATAAAAGCATAAATACATTATTTTTATGAAGATATAGATAAATGTATCTTTGTGTTCAGGAGTTTGAATTTGATACAATATATAATTTTTTTATAGATTGATTACTATGTATATTTTTGGGAATATTTTTGATTGATACAATTATTTAATTTTGTATATAAATTTTTAAAACAAACATTTTCACATATTTTTATATTCTATTTGTGAGCAGTAATCATATGATAAAAAAATTCTTTTCATCTTAAGTATTTCATCTAATTGATACAATTTCTTGAATGAAGAAGTTCATTTAAAATATTTTATTATTTTCGACAACAGAATCAAATAATTAATTAATATTATACTGTTATTATTCATAACTACGTATTTACTTTTACTTTATTTTCCAACTTAAATATTCTAAAGTATTTATAATATTGTATTTAATAAATTTCAAATGTATACATAAAATAATTTGTTTCAAAGTGATTTACAATTATTATTTAATTAAGTACTTCAGCTAATTTATTTACTAATAATAAAAATAAAATGGTTATTAATAGTTTTTACATCAGATGACAACTGGAATAGTTTAAATTGACTTTGATTTTAGATATATGATTATTCTCTTTATCTCTAATATGTAATTTTACATGAAAATTATAATAATAATATCGACATATAAGGTACTTCCAAGGGTACATTCATATTAATAAGATTTCAGTATTTCTCAGATTCAAGAATATAGATGAAATCAATATTCTTATACAAATGATAAAATAATGAGTTTATATAAGTAAATAATATTTTATTTTTTAAAAATTAATAATTTACATTATCTATTTGAGTATTTATGTAAAGATAATATAAAGAATTAGTATGCAATTGTAGAATGAAATTGATTTTTTTAGAATATATATATTAATTAGAAAAGATTTAAGGTAGGTTTATTTAGATCAGTTTAAGTTGTTTACCTACATTTATATAAAAACCGTGTACTGATATAGCGTACTTCATGTATCTTATGTGAGTGGGTATTTTTATAGTCTTAACTTTATAAAAGATCAGATTTGTTAGTGAATGTAATGGTATACCCTTTAATCACTTAATCAATCTGATTTAAATTAACATAAAAATATATACTGAGGTGTGGTAGGATTTGTACATTGTTAACATCTTTAGATTGAGATAACTACTGGATCTCAAAATAGTTTCCACAAGTTCTAAAAGATCCCAAGCACACAGTAGTCTTAATAGTAACAATACTATAAACCTTATTTTACTCCAATATATTAAATAATACTTTTTATTTGTCAGATTTTCTATGTTTAAAATGGGGATTTGTCGAGGGAAAACATACCACATTATAAAATTATAGATATATCTTATTATAAAAATTTACATTACATATATCCATTAAGTGATTTTTATGCCTGTGCACTTATAATTAGAGGTACTTTTATAAAAAAATGTATTCTATATGGAGTTTTGACGTTCATAATCATCAATGTATATCACAGTGATTCTTTGGTTACTAATTTCAGTAACTGTATCATTAAATATCTTCCAGTTAAACCAAAAAATATTGTGATAACATAGGATACTGTATATCAGTGTAATTCTAATACAATGTAAAATACAATGTAATCCATGTTGTGAAAATCTAGGATGTAAACTATCCTGAAATTATTAAACAAGTTCTCATATTTCAATAAAAAAATTTATTATGCAGTTGTGGCTTATTATATATTATTCTTAACTAAGCAACAATGCTGTATTGACTGAACCGCTTAAATGAACTCTGTTATTCTGACCCAGAGTCTCATTGCTCACTTATTACTTCTCCTTTTGAAAATATTGAGTAGGCATTGCATAAATTCTAACAATCATACTTTGTAGAAAGTTTTACATAAACATTTACTTAAAATGGTAAATTAAAGTGCATATTAGAGAAAACTATAAATATTTGCAGGTACGCTGTAATAACTGACATTCCAATTTGTTTTCGAAGTATTTCAAGACATGTCTACAAAGTAATTGTTAAACATTTGTGTCTAGGATCAATCTACAATACAATTTGTCACACTACATGCCCTTAGGACTAGATGCCCTCTAACACTGCATGCCGTGTGCTCTCTAATGACAGCCAATCAGAGCGTAAAGCCAAGTGGGCATGTAGTCGCTATGTTGTATGGATCCTTTAAGGGCCTTGAAAATATTTTTAGGTTATACACAGGAAAAAGTACACTAGACGGAACTTAATTCGTGACTCACGAAATTCAAAATTGTATTTCATCTTCCTCGATTGAGCATCACTGGCACGATCGAGTTTTGTCACATTTCTTTTTCGCGATTTGTATGGTTAATGCTTGAAGCAAGCACTGTCACGATTGTTTATAGTTGGCAATACAATCAAATAGTTGGAAGCAAGTAGAAATGTCGATGGATTGTATTTAAAACAAATTCGTAGCAAATCAACATCGCAGAATATAGAAGGATCATGCACCTTTTCCTACTTTAAGGGAAAATTTTTAAGTTTTTGGAAAACTTGAAGAATATACTTTTCCAAAATCATCTCCAAATATTCTGAACAAATTTGGGGGGATTCTATGATCAATTTTAAGACATTTCTTTTTCCATAAACTTTTTCTCTAAACTCAATAGTTTCCAAGAAAAAAAATGAGTTATGTTTTTTATGATCTTTTTTCGATTTGGCCGCCATTTTGTTGGAAGGAGTGGTTCAAAAGTTCCACCGATACTTGCTGAGATGCTTTAATAGTCCTGATCACCCTTATCATATTTATATCATGATTCTTTCACGGTAACATTGAAAAAAAAAAAACAAATTTGATTTTTTGCAAAAATTTTTACGTTTTGTTTTGTTTAATTGGCTATGACTTTGTTTTTACGCAGTCAATCACAATTTTGAGCTCATATTTTGAAAGGGAATTAAATTTTATATCGAAACACGTGTTTGCACAATTTTTCTAAGACCTATAACTACGAAAAAAGTCGCGTCGAAATTCAACAAAAAAATCAGGTCTTTTGGTCGTTAATGGTTTAATCAGGAATCCTGATTTAAAAATAAATAAAATAAAAAATAAATGACTTATCATAGTAAGAGAATAATTAAGCAAGAAATAATTGAAATAAACTTATCTGACAGTATCAGGTTAAGAAGGTGCATGATCCTTCTATATTCTGCAATGCTGATTTGCTACGAATTTGTTTTAAATACAATCCATGGACATTTCTACTTGCTTCCAACTATTTGATTGTATTGCCAACTATAAACAATCGTGACAGTGCTTGCTTCAAGCATTAACCATACAAATCGCGAAAAAGAAATATGTGACAAAACTCGATTCGTGCCAGTGATGCTCAATCGAGGAAGATGAAATACAATTTTGAATTTCGCGAGTCACGAATTAAGTTCCGTTGAGTGTATCTTAAGTTATCTCGCATTTATTCCTCTAAATAAAAGCAGTAAGAAATTGATGGTGAAAAAAAATTCATATTCTACAGATTATAGTATTAAAAGACCACAAAATAAATGTACTTAAATATTTCAATGTAATTTTTTATAAATTTAAAAACTTTTATTTATTTAACTTTTATATTAAATTTAAATAATTAATTTATGAACACGTTTATAAGAAGTATTAAAATAATTTTAATTATTTTAATATTATGAAATATATATATTATTAATAATTGAATAATTAAATATTATTAAATAATTGACTATTTTAATTTCATTTTCCAAATATCTATTGAGTAATTTAACATGCTATAACTAGACTGTTTATTTCTAACTATATTAAGTTTCGTCTATTGTGCTTTTTTCTGTGTATAACCCAAAAATTTTTTCAAGGCCCTTAAAGGATCCATAAAACATGCGGCTACATACCCACTTGGCTTTACACTCTGATTGGCTGTTATTAGAGAGCACACGGCATACAGTGTTAGAGGGTATCTATTCCCAACGGCATGTAGTGTGATAAATTGTATTGTAGACACAAATGTTTGACAATTACTTTGTAGACATGCCTTTAACTACTTCGAAAACAATTTGGAATGTCAGTTATTATAGTATACTTGCAAAATTTATAGGTTTTTCTTATATGTACTTTAATTTACCGTTTCAAGTAAATGTTTACGTAAACCGTACGTAAAATGGGGGTCACGAATTAAGTTCCGGTGAGTGGGCCATATGGACCATATGACATATGGACTTTATACGATATCATTACTTTTACGTTTTTTTTTATTAAATTTAAATAAATAATTGCTGTTTTGAATAATTAGTAAATTTGATGAATTTGACAATTACAAATAATTAAACTGGAAAAATTAATTGAATGAAATTAACGATTGAGACAAATATACATTTTAATTTGCCTTTAAAAATACTAATATATATTAATATAAACTTTAAATTTACCGTGAGTCTATAACAAAGCTGTTAAAAACATTAAATATTGAATGTTTTAAATGCTGCATTTTTTTTTAATCTCCCTTCCAATAATTTTTTACATTTAAGAGCAGAATTGTAAGTTATTACAATGGTAACTTCTTTCTAGACCGGGCCTACATAAAGTGATTTCAAAATCAATATTCGAAGATGTAATTTTGAAAAAGATAATCAATTATATTAATACTAGATAATTATAATTGATCACTTTGAAATATTCGAAAGTAATTAGCATATAAAAAAATTTTAGACAAATGTTATTTAGGACGATAAAGATCATCTTTCTACAATGAATGCGAAATTTTACGTCCGCAATAGTAATTAATATGGTCTTTAAATGATCATATTGACGTGAAATTTAGAAATAAAAAAATCACCCAAGATATTTTTCATGACTTATTGTAGGCCGTTTAGCTCATCTTGTGATCAATTTTAAAATCCATTCGAAGGCCAAAGTGATTTTTCTAAATAAAAATGCTTACTTTTGTCTCTAATTTTACTACAAAAATATCAATCAATATCAATGAAACTTATACTTGCAGTACTTTTACATCGATTTTAGAAAGTCAAATGTCTTAAATTACAAATAAATTGATTACATATTGAGTTTAACTTTCCATGTGTTTATGTAAGTAATTTTATTTCAAAAAATCACCTCGACCAATAATTATCCTTCAATGATCTCAAGTCAACTTCAAAGTTGTTGGTCTTTGAACCTATTCAAACGTTAGTTCGTTTATATCGTCTAAAGTTTGCAAAAACAGTTCTCGAACAATTCCTTCACGTCTGACCTTTAAAGGTTATTCTGACAAATTATGAAACGTTATTTCTGTCATGAAATTTCTTCATCTCGAAACCAGTTACACAGATTCTTAATGTAGCTAATCGATATTTTTTCCTTCTCATTTTTTAAAAAGCATCAAGGATTTTACACTTACCAATAATCGATCTTGTGTATCCCAATGATGTTGGTACAGTACATCACCGTAATTCTTTCTTTTAGCTGTTTAAAGTCCGGTGTTTGCCTCTCGTACCCTGCTGCCAATATTTTTTAGCAGTGATTTCAAATTCATCCTCCACTGGTCAGTAGATCTCATTTTCTTTATGATCGTTGGCACATAGAATCTTGTACTGCCGCACCTTGAATTGTTCAGCAGCAAAATTAGCTAACATTGACGCCATATCTCTTTTTGAAATGTTTAAGCCAAACGTTGCTCGCCTTAAAATCCATTGATTTTCCAGTGGCTTTGAGATAACCCAATAATCCAATGCTTTAACTTCTACAATGTCGCCTAATAATGAAGTTCTCAAGGAACGTTGCTGCGTAAATCATTTGTAAAGGTCTTTGACTCGAATATTCTGGTGCATAGATTTTTTCTGTCCAAACTCTGGTGAATTTCCTTAAAATTGTTAGCTCGTTTCAATATCTCAGATTTATTGCTCTTGACCTGCCGAACTGTCGTTACGTTGACGTAGTCACAGTCAAACTCAATATAATTTCTCCTGTCTCGAGTTTTTTAATAATCTCCTACTTTTGCCCAATGGAAAGATTTACCTGCGGTTTCCTCGTCAACGGTTGACAACGGCGTTGTGATTTCATTCAAAGGTTGATGGTTGTTGCAGATATCTCATATTTCTTAGAAATACAAGACAATGTTTTTTTCTCCAATAGCTTATGCCTAATATCAATGATTTGAGAAGAGTTCAAAGTTTTCGACATCGTGATACGACAAATAGACTGTCGTTGTTATAATATGTAAGCATATTTTCTAGTGGTACCTTCCGGTGGAGCGCTGAATTATAGACTGGCTTGCTTGTCATAGTCTTACCCTGCGTTATAATTACAGTTGGAAATCATGGGATGTTTCGTAGGCATTGATTCTTAAAAGTAGTTCTTTAATGACTACTCGATAATAATGGGTCTGATCACAGGTTAAGATTTATGACGGATCTTTAATAGTGTCTGCGACCTTATAGTTTAAATTCATAAAATTAACTAAAATACAACAGATAGAACTAGAGAATTATTTATTGTATGTACTTACTACTTCGTATCAAGATTCACTTTAAGAAACACTTTTTACTTAAACGGCGGTTATATATATATCAAAAAATTTGGAATGACGATACGAAAAGAAACAAATAGAAAATGAATCCTGAAGAAAAAAGTATCGAAAACTCAAAACTTAAATATATAAAATACAGTACAGTAGTGTAGACAGTAAGTAAAACAGCCCGATAAGGAAGATTCCAGGTATGTAAACAGCAGAGT
This sequence comes from Chouioia cunea, assembly GCA_030064505.1. Taxonomy (NCBI): domain Eukaryota; kingdom Metazoa; phylum Arthropoda; class Insecta; order Hymenoptera; family Eulophidae; genus Chouioia; species Chouioia cunea. Next base: position 21,281,215 of record JAOPFQ010000002.1, read on the forward strand.
ACAGCTCTGCGCGTAGGACATCAAACGTGCAGTATGGCAGATCATACTGTATTTACTTTCTTGACTCTTTTTCGCGATAGATGATCTCCAAGAAAACATAACTTTCAGATTATCAACGACTTTCTGAATTTTTTACCTTTTATTAAGGGCGTACGGTCGATATAGAATTAATAGTCTGTCAAAGAACTCATCGACTAATTGTCACAGTAACTCTTAATAAATTAATATCACACATATATAAACAAACAGTACTTCTAGTTTAAAAAAGAGTATATAAGCTTTAGAGTTCTTAATACCTAATAAATCATAAAAATCATGTTTTAAGATCTGTGCAAGTTAACTATTCAAAATAACGAATACCTTTTCTATTTAACTGTCATGAAAAAATTAACCAGACAATCAAAAACTTAAAATGAAATATTGATTTTAATTTCAAAGGAATTTTTTGAATTTGTAAATTATTTGCAAGAAGGTTCTAACAATTTCAATGGTGTTATTGTTTAACTTTACAATGTCACATAAAAGAATATGTGAAAACTTTATATGAAAACTTTAATACATGTTTTTTTATCAAGTAAAGGTTTATTTCGTATTGGCCATAAGGTCTATAATGTATAATAACAAAATTCTTATTATAAAAAAGTAGAAAATTGCGAAACACTGATCTTGTAAACAGTAATAGAAAATAATGTCGGAATTAAGAAAATCAATTATTGCTTTACTCAATCTTTTTCAATCTTTAATTTTTAACAAACGTTATGATATTTTGTGTACAGTTAGTTCGAGTTAGTGCAAATATACCCAATCTGATTTTTATCCATTGCAACGAGGTAAACCTACCTGTCAGCAATGGCAGTGATGATCCTTTGCTCCAGCTCACATCATTGAAGTAAATTTCCATGGGTAAGAGACACAATGACTCGGTCTCACGCAATATCGGTGAGCAAGCCGACTTAGTGAAGGTCAAAGAAGGTGATTCGGAAAGGCGTACAAATAAATAACAATCACTCGATTGAGTACCAAAGCTTTATTATTGGTATAATACAATTTTACAAAAAAAAAGTAAACGAGCCGATGGCCTTACGACAAATAAAGCATCGCGAGGAAAAGCCAATGTCAGAAGGATTTTACGCCACAGCTATGGCAAGGCCTAACTGAAAACCGGGCACGAAGAGACAAAGAGAGAGATGTATGGACTTACCCAACGAATTACACTCCTCGACATACTCCTCGATCACCAGATCATTATCACTAACAACAAAATTACTTCAACAATACCAATCACCAACCAAAACAAAAGAAAAATGGAGTGAATAAATTTGCTTATTAATCTAATTTCAACTTTTATATTTTATTGATTTAGAATTTATTTTTTCTAATCGATACTAACTTAGGTTTTTTTCTGTCTCTATAAAAAAATATAAAAAGATAAATCTAATCATAGTTAAAGTCAATAATTATAATAACTTACAGCTAAAAACGTATCATACCGTTGCAATTATTGTAATTCTGAATTCAATTACAATTTTATTTCTGCCGCTCCATCGCACAGAGTAAGTATCTCTCTTTTCTCTCTGGCATCCAGGGAGCTCATTTCTTCTAACGGACAGGTAGCTTTTCTTCTTCTTTGGAGGCGCTATTCTCCTCCAGAGGAAAGTGTTCCAGAGCTGGACACGAGGAATAAATAATTATAAATCAAAATTAAATGATAATAATATTACCGTATAAAAGTAAAAACCTTTACTTAACTTACCGCTTCATCTAAATATCCATCTTTTATTACAGCATATATGCACACATATTTATTCATAAATAATTCAATTCGGGAGTGAAATTCCACAAAATATTATAAATATAAACTATTATTATTGTTAATTTAAAAATCACATTACGATCTCTTTTGGGCGACTTGAACGTTCGGCGCATTCATGCTGGTAGGACTATAACGGAATTCAGTAAACCACTTCTTAGCCATTTAAATTGATGGTGCAAAGTCCCTATATAGACTTACGAGAGTAATTCTAGAAGTGGTATTGACATTTCAATGGTTTAAACAAAAAGAATGGCTCCCTGTAAAACAGAAAATACTTGTATACAATACATAAATGTTTTATTATCAATATAAATAGTTTATTAACAGCTACTTCTGATAAAACATTTGTATGTGGTTTTATAAATTAAAAATAGCAATGGTTCAAAAGTATAGTACTTTTGGAAATTTATCATTCTCAAATCGAATTATTTATAAATGTATATATGCGTGTGTGTGTGTTCGTAATAAACGGTATATACGACTTGTTCCAGAATTACCCGATCTGACGTATAGTACCAACCTTATAAAGATCAAATTTGAAGTTCTGCAACACTACGTTGTTCCGCATTTGTTTAACATCATCAATAATGGACGCTTTTAGTAAAATTATAAAAATAAAAAATTGTTATCGTTGTACAATACTCTCATTTGAACGGTCTCAATCTGGCTGATATCATAGTGGAGCTAGATTCTACTTTAAATTCTACTTTTTATAAGTCTCCTCCTGTGTTCACAACAGTAAAATTTTGGCTGTCAGAATTTAAACCGGGACGTATGTATGAGCTGTCAAAACGAACATCGTAATAGTCGATCATATAAGGTGATTACGCCAAAAATGATGAAAATAATTCGCAAAATGGTATTTTAAAAAGTGCTGTATCGTATACTGACTGAGAATTTGAACATGAAAAAGCTGCGCGCAAGATGGGTGTATCGATTACTTACATTGGAACAAAAACAACATCATGAAGATATTTCAGTCGAGTGTCAAACAAAGTTTCACAGCAATAAAGCAGAGTTTTTACGTTACTTCACATACCAAACAACGGTTATAATCATACTTCACGCACGAATAATGTGCACAAAAACGTTCTCCAAAACAATGGACCAAAATATAAACAGTACATCAATAACAAAATTCAATTCAACAACCCTTTTAAAACAAAGACAATATAGAACAAGGTATTAACAAATTTGCTGAATTTATTAAACAAACATCTAAACTATACATTAACATGTAGACATCACATCTTTAAAACAGCTCTCCGAAAATACATGAGAAAAGAATATTGAGTAAAATCTGGCAAATTGTTAGAAATGAACATAAGACAAACCTAAAAAGAACAATAAATGAATTTAAATAAATTTTGTTGGAAAAAAAGTAGCAAAGTCAAACCTGTTAAATATGAATTTTACTCCCACGCAAGTTTTTGACTAATCCATAGAAACATCCGTAGATAATTATCCTTCCGGTACGCCAGGCTTCCGGAAACTAAATACGAACCAACGAAGAAAAATGCGGAGTCTTTGTAATTAATTACTCCTAACGATAAATTTATTGCAGAATAGGAAGAAATCTGAATACAGGGTCATTCTTACTCAAGCTCCAATCGGCCAAGAATACAGAATACAAACTACTTAAACGTGTATGTCTATTTAGCCAAGTGAGAGGCCGTGGTGTAAATTTATTATACTTCTTCCAAAATTATACTTTTAATTTTATATTTTCAAAGCTGAATATCTACTAACCTATATTTGTAGTCACATGTTTCTATAGTAACCAACATACACATATGCTTTTAACTTTGAATGTAATAAATTTATATATACACTTAGTTTTGATTTATGTGAACTCATTAGTAACATATTGTTGGACACTTTCATAATTCAAAATCAATTATCTATTATCAGTGAACAATGTGATTGTCTAAACTTTATGCAATTGGTCCAATTTTTAAAGATATATTATATATATATATATTATAATTCCCTTTTCAATGACATATTATCGCACGTATGTATCCTGGGAATTAAAAGTGCTAATAATGAATTAAATTCCCAAAAACTAAAAAAGTGAATAAAAAATTTATTTAAATATAAATCCGTGAAACTTTCTAAAAGTTCTATTTCAAAAAACTCTTTTTCTTTTCAGAATGTTTTTCCAAACTAGAAAATGGTGAAAATATTCAAGGTTGATAAGTCTTCATTTTGTATGAATTTGTTTATAACTTTTGAAGAAAAATGTGCATCAATAAAACCAATGCAATTTGAAAGCGCGATATATATTGCTATTTTCATACGTTAAAATAAAACAAGAGGGGAAAATTCTACGTTTAGGCGAAATACCATGTATGGGATCCATATAACTCCCAGAATACAACAATTATAAGTAATTAAAATTAATTTTTGCAATCTTGCTCGAAATGGGAAATTTTTATTTGAAAAATTATAGTTGCATTCGATTTATTAGGCACGTTTTTCATGTTTAATAGTCTCATTAATTAACGTACAATCAAAGTGCTTCTTGTGACGCTCATCCGACTGACACAACCTATAGAAAAATCGACTTCACCTCGAAATGTACGTAGGCATTTCGATTCTATAATTCAGTAATGTGCTATATATTGCTAGCTATATATTTTGTAATAACAAAATAAGATACAATATAGTATTTCATATTATTTTAGAAAACATCTATGCTTTACAAGGAATCTAGAGTCTAGTTTTAATCACAATGAAAACGTCTAGTTAAAATAGATTAATGAAAAATAATTAGTAATGAGATATAAGATGTCAAAATTATGTTGATCCATTTGGTTGCTATTGCTTAGAAAATTTCAAGAAAATAAAATTATACTAATTAACTATTTCATATTCACGTCGTTTGATTTCATAATTTCATAGTCGTCCCATTTCTTTTACTATTATCGAGTCTCTGATAAACATAAAAGTTCTATTTCAGAATATTATGTAAAATAATCGAAGAAATCGATTACAATTAATATTTTCCAAATAAAACTCACTTCTTACGACGAAAATTTATTTTGAATGTTTATAATTTTTAAATCGATAAATGTATTATCTTAATGTGTGCGTATTCTGAAATAAATATCATGCATAATCGATTAATAGTTTTTAAGTTATAGAGAAAAAAGTGGAATTAAATTCACATTATTTTGAACGGTTTATAACTTTTTAATTAATAAATATTAAGGGTAAATCTTGGAACAAATGATAATCTTGATATTGATATTCGATGTGCCAAAGATACAAATAATCCGAGACATGCTCCGATTTTGTCTAAAACTATTTTATTATTGCCATATATATTCATAATATACATACACACATACACAAATATATATATTTGCTAGAAGTTCTAAAAATTGTGGACTACTACACATTTGAGCTCACAATAAAATACAAAATTTTAACATTGTCATGACCTTTTTGAAACTCTCGGACCACTCTACGATTTCTGTAATATTTTTTAGCAGATTATCTCTGAAAAATATGAAAAACTGTTTCTATTCATGGTATCGATTAGAGTTAGTCCCTTACTCCAAAGATGAAATAAAATAGTGTTAACCGTTAGTCGTTTTGGTAGTTAAACTGCAATACTTTGGCTTCTAATCAATATTTTTACATGACACAATTGATTGTTTTATATATTATAAAAAAATTGTATTGTATATATTATAAAAGAGTAAGGAATATATATTTTTTATCGTGCGTTATGTTTGTCTTTCAATAACAATCAATTTCAGTGTTTCACATCTTCCAGGTGTCGTGTGATGGCTAACCTTTTTTTAAGGAAAGATCGAAAGTAATTTTGTTTTTATTCTTTGAATATTTTATAGTTTGATTTTTAAATAAATATCGGTTACCCTCCTATTCTTATAAACGAATTCATCAATGAAATTGTAGCTTTGGAAAACATTTTTAATTAACAAAACGAAGACCGAATAGCTTCGAAAAATGAAATAATGAAAGATAAATTGGAAGAATATACATTTATTTTTATAAAATTACTTCCTGATATTTTAATCCGACTGCATCAATTATTTTACACACAACTCGATTAAACTACGAGAGATCTTACCCAGCAATAGCTCTTTCTTAACAATAGTGCTTCAGATTGATACATATTCTCGTATCTTAGCTTAAATACGAAGTAAAAGACGAAACATCCCAGCATATATATGTCATTTCTCTCTCTCTCTCTCTCTCTCTCTCTCTCTCTCTATTACCCTCTCTTTTGGGATATAAAATACGTATTTCGAAATCCGACATCAGATGGTAGAATACATACTAGATTTACTCTGTCTAGATATATATTATTTTTCATGATATTTCTGTTCAAAGGGTCCATAGACGAAATCCTTCCAATGATTCTTATTTCAATCTACTAGAAAGTTACTGATAAAGTTGAGGAATAACGGTTCCCGGGAGAATTGGGTTGTAGGATTATTGTCTTTATGTAAAAAATTAACTATTGATTTTGCATACAATTTTATGTTTTAAAAGATTTATTATTGTCATGTACAAGTAATTATATTAATAATAGAACTTATTATGTACTGTTTTCATTAGAATTTTTACTTACTAATGCGTAAAAATAAGTATTATTTTTTTATTTTTAGTTATGAAATATATCAAATTTCCATATTAAATTCTAGTTCATAAAAAATGTATATACAGAAATATGATTTAACTATTACAGCTCCGAGTTATTTCATTGAAAAATATTTTTTATGTTCCAGGTATTTATATATTCAAAGCTGAGCAATTATTCGACTTATAAAAAAGAAGATAATAACGTCTCGCATAGATAAGATGCTTTTTTTTGCAAGAATAACATTTGTTATCTTATTTTCAATTTTCATTTTAATTTCATCGGTTAGAGCTGATGACATTGTAGAATCATCGAATAAAATTGACAATCATGTATCTTTATCTTCTACTTCTTCATTATCATTTCCGTCTGACGCTAGTATAGGTACAAGCAGCAATACTCATACAGTACTAGGTAATAATAACCTTGAATTAATCGACCACGTTGATCCGTCAAATAGTAATAATAATCGATGTGAAGAAATCACTATACCTATGTGTCGAGGAATCGGATATAATTTTACAGCAATGCCTAACGAATTGAATCATGACAATCAAGAAGAAGCCGGACTGGAAGTTCACCAATTCTGGCCTCTTGTAGAAATAAAATGTTCTATAGATTTGAAGTTTTTTTTGTGCTCAATGTATACTCCAATATGTTTGCCGGAATATACTAAACCACTCCCAGCTTGTCGAAGTGTCTGTGAACGAGCTCGCTTGGGATGTGCTCCTTTAATGCAACAATATGGATTTTCTTGGCCTGAACGAATGGCTTGTGAAAGGTTGCCTTATCAAGGAGATTCCGAAAATCTTTGCATGGAGCAAGATAATAAAACAGCTCTGCTTTCTACTGAAACTTCTATACATACACAGCCACCAGTCTCTATGCCCAAACCTACAAAATCGTCAAAAAGTATTCAATCATCGAAATGTAGACCTGGAAAAAATCAGAAAAATTGTCAACCATTTCAAGAAACCGAATGCAAATGTGTATGCAGACCTCCACTTATATCAATCGTACCTTCCATACAAGAGAATAGCGACATATCTAGTTTTAATACATTTGGAATTTCTACACATACCAACTTAATTTCATCACAAAAGTTAGATATTGTCGGGGTTGAATATTGCGCTTTGCCTTGTCACGGAGCATTTCTTACAAGTAAAGAAAAAGATTTTGCTGTGATATGGCTTACTTTATGGAGCGGTATTTGTGCAACAAGTACTCTTGCTACAGTCATTACATTTTTAATAGATACGCAAAGATTTAAATACCCAGAAAGGCCTATTGTTTTTCTTTCAGCTTGTTACTTTTTAGTATCACTTGGATACTTATCAAGAAGTGTATTCGGACATGAAGTGATAGCTTGCAACGGGAACATGTTACGATATGGCACACATGGTCCCGGAATGTGTATCGCTATTTTTTTATTAATTTATTTTTTCGGAATGGCGTCGTCAGTTTGGTGGGTTATTTTAGCATTTACTTGGTTTCTTGCGGCGGGGTTGAAGTGGGGAAACGAGGCAATCGCATCTTACTCGCAATACTTTCATCTAGCCGCATGGATGGCACCAACTGCTCAAACAGTATGGGCTCTCTTATCTGGTAACATTGGCGGCGATCCAATCGCTGGTGTTTGCACAGTATCCTCGGAAGGCATTCAAGTATTTATATTAGCCCCTTTATTAGCATATCTTTTATTAGGAACAACATTTTTGTTCGCCGGATTTGTCAGTTTATTTCGTATACGCTCAGTAATAAAACGTCAACCAGGTGCGAAAGCAGATAAATTAGAAAAATTAATGATCCGTATTGGAATTTTTTCTGTTTTATATACTGTTCCAGCAAGTGCTGTATTAGCTTGTTATTTATATGAAACAACTTATAGAACAGATTGGTTGACTTCATTAGCTTGCCCTTGTGAACAGCGCGTAAGACCTCTATATTCGGTCTTAATGCTTAAATATTTTATGGCATTAGCAGTAGGCATTACATCAGGGGTATGGATTTGGAGTGGTAAGACTATTGATTCATGGCGTCGATTATGGCGACGTATATTCCAAAAGCCTCAAGATATTCCAAATAATGTGACAGCTATAACTGCTGATGGACTAGCAAACGTTTCTAGTAATAAAGGGATTTTGAATAGATCGATTGCTGCGCAATATTCTACAGTTTCTGGACCAGGAAGTACGTTATTGCAGCCTAGCAGTATTACTAGTGCCTCACAACATCATATCCATCATCACGTTCTTAAACAACCTCCATTATCACATGTATGACGACACCAGCCGGTGGAAGGTGATTTGAGTAACAATGGTTATGAACATCAGGATAGACCTTCCGCCTTGAGCAATTATGGACCCATTTAATTTCACAATATTTTTTATCTTCATTTTTTATTTAACAATGTTTTTTTAAACATTTCAATTATTATCATACATATGGACAAGAAACATTTGTAATAAAATACCTTATTAGCACTTGATGATAACCTAGTTTACACGATGAATATCACTGTATAAGTATAATATTTCTAAGACTTTTTATCTAATATTTTATGAAAAATAGAAATTAAGATTTTTTTTCAAATTAATGTTATTTTAAAACATGTAGTTTTATAGAGAATCTCAATTGAATAATTCCAAGCTAAACAAACAAAGGTATTTCATAAAGTAAAGCTATTTAAAAATTGTAATATTTTATAAATTGATTTTATTTATTCGTGTATGTGGAATAATTTGTTTTTATCACGAGTATTTCTCTTTCTGATACATCTTGTCATAGATCATTTAATTCACCATGTGTTTTTCTTAGATAATTTGTAACATAGAATTTGAACGTGATATACGAATAGAGTTAGCCATAGGCCAATTCGGATATTAATGCATTTAAAAGAAAAATAAAAAGGTATATTTACGTTTTTAGACAATTATAGAAAGTGAAGTCAAGATACAAAATAAGATAAAGAATTAAAAAAATAACAATTCTAATCAGATTTTCTCTCTATGTAGATAACATTCATATGAATATATTTATCCGTTTATAACTAATATCGCAAAAGTATTTGGGAATATAAATTAATATATTTGAGTTTTTATAGATTGTAGTAATTTATTTGAAAAGAAAATTTTAATTGGTGCAGAATTTTAACGAACTTATATATTCGCACACACGTTTTTTTATGGAAGTATTTCATTCTACTATCTCAAATAATCGATGGAATTATTTGTTCTATTATCGAAGTGTTCCTTTGTTTCAAAGACGGACTTGAATTTCTAAATATTTGCTATAAGAATCCAAAAAAGTTAATCGGCAAAGACCCTATGATATGGACACTTTTAATTTTCTAAATTATATTGAAATTGATCTCCCTGAGTTTTTGTGATCTTATAAGTTCGAAAGAAAACTGTTCGACATTTATTTAGAAGATTAAAAAACAATCTATAAAATTGTTTTCCTCGGTTGTATACTATACGACAATCTCTCAAAACGTAAAAAACCTATTTATTTTTATATTTAAATGCTTTTGTTAAATCAGTTTCAAGCAACTTATGAAACAAATCTTACATAAATTAATTCATGATTATTTTGTACAATCTTTTGGTTATATTTATTTAATTATTTATATATACTGCAAAGTTAATTGCATTTATATGATTAGTAATTGCTTTTGTCGCATGTGTTCTACGTAAACATATATTATTACTACCTTGTAATTTTTCTAAATTATTTTTTTATAAATACTATTCTTAATGGCTTTATTATCTCGAATAACAAAATGTTAGCACTTATTTGACTTTGTCTATCAGGTTTTTGAAAGTAAATTCAATTATACTTCTATGCAATAATCAACAATAAATTATATCTATTAAAACATACGTAAAACACGAATGTCTATCTTACTGTATAAGCATCTTCATAATGTAAATGGCGTAAATAAAAAAAGGTTTTTTCAGATTATGTATCGTTCTTGCTCCCCTCGAGTGAATTGTATACCTCGTGTATAGATCATATAAGTATTTTATTCGAAAAAGATGTCTAAAAGGATGTCAAATTTAACAAAAATCGCGTACTATTTGAATTTTCTACTAATTACTTAAAAATATTGTTTAGAATTTTGAAACTAGTCATTAACAACATTCTTTTTTTATGTATATTTTAAAAAGTAGATGTTTATGTTTACTTAAATGATCGTTTTGTTAAAATTGCCTAGATAACGAATTTTAATCAAGTAATCTTCATTGAAAAATGTTGATCTTTCTATTTATATTCCAATTTTGAAAATATTCTAATTCGAGGAATGACATACAAATAAATACATGAATGAATTTTTTTCGATTAAATCATAATAATATTAATTATTAAACAGAATTTTTATAGTCCTTAATACTTCAGGATGCATGTATTTGATTTTATAACATACCTACAAATACACACACACATGTGTTTGGGAGAAACGTTTAGGGTACATGAAAATTTATCGTTGTAGAAAGATTTTATAAAATGCATGTTAAAGTAGACGTAAGGACTTTTTGTATTGTTCAAAAAGTTTTTACGTGTGTTTTCACTTTCATTCAATCACATGTATTTTTATGAATTCCAATGTTAGACAAATATTCAAAAAATATTCTGGTAGAAGATGGTAAGAGCTATTTTCTACTTTTTTTCAAAATTCTGTTTTTTTTAATGAGAATTTATTAGAAATGTTTCCTTTTCAGCACCGTAAATAGTGAGAGAGAGGTGTACGTATAAACAAGAGTAGTGCCAGCCACACAATGGAAACACAAAACATTTGGGAAAGAATATCTTTATAGCCCTATATAGTGTCCTTTGAGGTCGATAGAAGTTTTCTATTGATATAATGCTTATAGTGCAAATTGTCGAGCTTCTTGAAATAGACTACATCTTCACTTCATAGTTAGCAAATAATTTTCCATCCAGCTGTTTTTTCAAGTAAGGAAGTAGAAAATAATTAAGGAATAGGAAGCGATTTGAAATTTGACTTCTTGATATTGGACACTGCAATAATGGATACGTAAAGCAATACATTGTCCATTTGTGCTCCATTGAAAATGAGTAATCAGTTTCATGTCCAATTGTTCAGTTAGTATACGATACAGGACTTTTGGATATACTTACCATGTCTACTAGTCACGAATTTTTAGTCGATAATTATTCAATACCATTTTATAGATTTTTTTCCATCATTTCTGGCGGTGTCACCTGATTTGAACGACAACGGCAATATCATCTTGGCATCATCTTGGCAGCTCATACGTTCTCGTCTAAACTCTGTTACCCAATATTTTACTGTTGTAAATGAAGTCGCAGACTAATCTAAAGTGGAATCTAGTTCCTCTTTGATATGAATTTATATCCTTTTTATTTGAAACCTTTCAAATGAAAGAATTGAATCACATAACAGCTACCATTTTTGTCCATTTTTACGAATTCATTAAGCTCATTCAGTGCTGATGGCTACTTTTATTCTTGTCCATTTACAAGTTTCTGGTCTATTTAGTGCGCCGGACTACCTGTGTGTCAGCACTGCTGATGTGAGAGTACTTAATTTCAAGCATATTTTTATGCTCAATTTTGTTTGTTTTCATCAGGCACGGATTGGTGACAAAGATGTTGAATTAAAATAGTAGCATTGCAAAAGAGGAGTCGAAATGAAAAGAGAGAAAAAAGGAAAAATCATATTATTGTTTGGATTATATCAAATTATAGGCTATAAGGCGCTCGCTAATTATGGCCATATCAACTAATTGACGCGACATTTTTGGTAGACACATGTAGACCGGCAGGGCTGCAGAACTCCGCTGCAAAAAGAGTTTAGTGCCAACGGTTAGAAGAGTAAATTAACCTTAGTAAGGTAAATTTACCGGAAAAAAGGAGAAAAACAGGATGTGATGTGAAATGGCTCAGCCTAGTTAGTTTAGCAACGAGAGGACGTAAAGGAATTAAGGTGACCTTATTTGAGGTCCAAATTCAGTCACAGAATCCAGTCCAAACATAGGGATTTTGAAATATTCTTTGTATTTTGATGAATTCATATCCATAATGCGTATTACGTTGTTTTATTCTCCACCAGAGAATTCATTTGCAAATGTAAAGTCCTTAATGGTGGGTAATGAAAGGAAACAAAATTGAGGTAGCTCCGAAATAGCTGTCACTCATTACTAAGGAGTCAGTTGGCGCTCTTGAAATAATCAAGGATGGTGAGTTCAATATAGAGTGATTTTTGCTAAATTTACGTTTTACATCATAACTGAGAATCTAATAGGGAAGACAAATAGAGAGTGAAGGAGGGAATCCTCAATCTATAAAACTGTTTATCTACAAAATGTGAATAATGTGTATTCCGTTTAAGGCTTATCAATGTTCGATTTAGTTGCTCTACACTACGTACTTATTGCGTACTACGTGAGCAAGCGATTACAGTAGCAACTATATACTCTGATAGCGTTCAGCTTCACCCAGCTAAGTAAAGTCCGATTATGGGACTGTATTATTAATATAGAAACGGTAAAGGAAGAAATACCTCTGGAAAATATCTAAGCTACACTTGAGTCACTGTTATTCCAAACTCACGGCTCAATTAGAGCTTTGTTATACGATATATTTTAGAAAAAAACACTAAGCTTCTTAAAACCAATTAAATTTTTTAGCCTTTCCTAAAAACTTTTGTAGGCCAGGAGTAGAAATTACCTCATTTCACCTATTTTAAATTTTTATATTACAATTACAAAACTTGTTCTTAAATCCAAGTCAACCAGTGAGGTTCTTTAATCCGAGTCCTATCGTCTCGGATTAAAGAACCGAGATAGGATGGACCAGAAACTTGGAAGTTAGGATGAGGTGGTAGGATTGGTTTAGTCCAACTAGAAAATTATTAGAATATTAATTAGTTGTACGTTTATCTACATTCTCATCTCAGCGTAATTTCAATTCACCATATACGTTTCATAACATGTTGACAGTCGTGGCCAATTTCATTATCTACTTTTGAACATTAAACATAAATAGCAAACTTGAATATTGGTTTGATTATAACAGTCTTACGATCGTATACTGTTGGACTAATTAAGTAATTTTGAATTACATTCTGAAATTGATGGTGAGTTGATTATTTCTTCTTATAATTAATAATCACTTCAGAAAATATTCTCGAAACGAATATTTACTTACCATAGATGTAAACAACAACAAAAATATTCAATTCCAAGGGGATAATAAGCCTTTAGCTTTTACTCTTAACTGTTATTATTAACAGTCAATATTTAACGTAAATATTCACTATACTTAAAATTTACAATTTCCGCTCAACTTTGACTGCACAAGCAGTGCTCGCAAATGTTTTTAACCTCCAATACGTTTTTAGATTATGTATTATAGATATAACATTGTATTTTATCTGAAGTGGTATATATGTATTCGTAGAATTAATAGTCTTTTCTGTCTTTTCTTGTTGGTTTGAATGGTTCAGTTGTCTGTTTATGTACTTGTAAAATTTTTTTTATTTCTCATTTGATTGTCGAGATATTTAAATCTTTGTTAATAATATATACGTAGTTGAGTATATATCAAAGAGTGTACCCTATATTTCTAAGAATTTTAATGTGAAATCTTTCCAGTATTTTAATGTTCGAATTAGAGTGGAAGTAACCCAGAGTTGTATTCCATATGCTCACAATGAATTCAGTGTTGTTTTGTAGATAAACAGTTTTATATTAAGCATTAACGATGACTATTTAATTTAGTACATTTTTCTGAATTTAAGATTCAGTTTTTTTCTGTTAGTAAAAATGTTCTCTCTCCAGTTCAGTAGACCGTCAAAGTACATTCTAAGATATTTCGTAAGTTATATTGCAGGATAGGCTTTCCATTTAACCCATTAACGATCAAAAGGCCTGATTTTTTTGTTGATCTTCGACGTGATTTTGTCCGTAGTTATAGGCCTTAGAAAAATTTGGCAAACACGTGTTACGACATAAAATTTAATTCTCTTTCAGAATTTGGGCTCAAAATTGTGATTGACTGCGTAAAAAAAGTTATAGACAATTAAACAAAAAAACGTGAAAATTTAGCAATGTTACCGTGAAGGAATCATGATATAAATATGATCAGGGATGATTACGACTATCAGAGTATCTCAGGGAATTTTTGTGAAATTTTTGAACCACTGCTTTCAACAAAATAGTGGCCAAATAAAAAAAAAACCATAATAAACATAACTCATTTTTTTTTTTATTGGAAACTATTCAGTTTAGAGAAAAAACTTATGGAACAAAAATGTCTTAAAATTCATCATAGAACACCCTCAAAATTTTTCAAAAATTTAGGAGAAAGTTTTTGAGTTTCTGGAAAATTTGTAAATACAATTTTCCAAAATCATCTCAAAAAATTTTGAAAAAATTTGGGGGGGGGGGAGGGGTTCTATAATAAATACTAAGACATTTCTGTTCTATAAACTTTTTCTCTAAACTCAATAGTTTTCGAGAGAAAAACATATTCTACTCTTTGCATGACCCAGAGACTACGACAAGGATGTAGTAGAATTTTGTCTCTTTTGGGGTGCTTGATTTGAGTGAGTCCCCTTGCCTCTCACTGGAATACGAAATTTTTAGTGTTTTTTTTTAACATTTAACACAAAACGATGAATCACAATTTTCGCAGATAATTCTCGTTCTTACGGAACAATAAGAATAAAGTTTGAATTTCGTTTGCTTGAACATATTGTATTCCTCTCATTTTCGTTGCCCTTGTGTCATGTAATTTTTAGCTATTGGAGGGCAAAATTTTTTGTTCCAACTCTTTTTCCCTCATGTCTGACAACGTTGGATATTACAGTAGCTGTTTTTTATTCTATGTGAAAAATATTACACACTTCTGTGATCGTGAGATAAAACATTTTTTTCTCGAAAATTATTGACTTTAGAGAAAAAGTTTATAGAACAGAAATGGCTTAGAATTGATCATAGAATCCCCCCAAATTTTTTCAGAATATTTGGGGATGATTCTGGAAAATTGTATTTTCCAAGTTTTCCAAACACAAAAATTTTCTCCTAAATTTTTCAAAAATTTTGAGGGTGTTCTATGATGAATTTTAAGACATTTTTGTTCCATAAATTTTTTCTCTAAACTCAATAGTTTCCAAGAAAAAAAATGAGTTATGTTTATTATGATCTTTTTTGATTTGACCGCCATTTTGTTGAAAGCAGTGGTTCAAAAATTTCACAAAAATTCCCTGAGATACTCTGATAGTCGTGATCATCCCTGATCATATTTATATTATGATTCCTTCACGGTAACATTGCAAAATTTTCATGTTTTTTTTTGTTTAATTGGCTATAACTTTTTTTACGCAGTCAATCACAATTTTGAGCTCAGATTTTGAAAGAGAATTAAATTTTATGTCGTAACACGTGTTTGCCAAATTTTTCTAAGGCCTATATCTACGGACAAAATCACGTCGAAGATCAACAAAAAAATCATGTCTTTTGGTCGTTAATGGGTTAAAATGACTGATAGACAGATATGTTTCGTAAGTATAAATATAGTTATTTGATTATACTTATATTCATTTACTTTTGTTCTCGAAGCTTCTAGCCAACTTTTTCAATTATATATTTTTATAGGTTGAATAATATTGTTTCCGTGGTTATATAAGCCATCATTATGCTGTATCGTCTGCGTACGTATTGACATTAATATTTTGCATATTTGGAGTGTCAGCTGCTTAAATTATGTAGAATATTGGTTCTAAAATGCTTTTTTTGTAGAATTCCTGCTTTGATGGGAAAATTTCCCAATAATGCGTCATTGATGTTAAGTATTTACTAGTTAAGTAATTAACCTTTACGTATCTAATAGATGAAAATGTTTTTTCAATAGTTTACAGGGATACATTGGAAAATATATTTGTACTTTATTTGATAGATTAGTGATACAGACGTTGACATATCGAGGAAAGGGCATAATCGAAAGGATGTATTTATAATTATTGTGATGTGTCTGATTGTTTTAACGGGTAGATTTTTTGTCATCCTTTCAGTTTTTCCTCTCAATGATCATCCTCTCAATGTTGCCGGTTTCAGAACCATTTTTTTATTTTGTTTAGAATATTTATTATATAGTAATTACTTCTCCTCTTTGTAATTTCTTTGTCATTGAGTTTGAATACATTTCAGAAATCATTCTCAAAAATGTTTACTTTTGTTTCATTGGTTCTTAATGAGTTCACAGAGTGCTGACGTATGAAGGCTTAAACATCTGGAGATTTTTTTTCTTTTCACAATGGTTTGTAGTCCCATGGGTGTAGGATTCGAAAAATAGTTTTGATTTTTCAGTAATTCCTTTACTTCTATTATAGATCTATTCAATTTGACCTTATCCATCATGCGTCTAATGATCTGACAGATTTTCCTGAGCTTCCTCTTTTTGCAAATTTTATCTAATACTATTATTGGGAACTCGAATGAGAAAAATAACTTAAGGTATAGATCCGGACACTAGGCCGCTGTATTTATACTCTTTCCCAGAGCAGGGTTGAATGATCTAAAGTAATACCAAGGGTGCTTTGCATTAAAGTCACTTTCGACAATGTATCAATAATTAAAAGATTCGAAAGATGAAAAGAAATATTCCTTATTAATACTGTAGTTTGTAAGGCAATAAATTGTTGATATAATTATTGATCGAGTTCGGTCAGTTATTATTATGTAGACATTTATAAAATTTCGAAATGAAGTTTATTTGAACAGTTCATTTCGAAGTAATAATTTATCGAAAAACTTGGATTTTGGACATTCAAAAATTCGGAAACTTAACAATTTAGAACAATATAGATTATGAATTTACCTCGTTTCGATAATGAACAGATTAGAAAAATTAATTTAATTAATATACAAATTGCGGAAAAATTAAAATTTAGTTAAATTAAAGTTCGGTATTTTCGAAAATGAAAACTCAAGATAAAAATTCAATTGTAGGTTAACATTTTCATTTTTCAGTTACAAGCATTGCGAAATGTTTGTATCAATTAGATCAATTTTTCCTATCTTTTCATTATCGAAATAAAAATTATTATGAATTTTTATTATTCCAAATTTTTACCTTTCGGAATTCTGTTTTCCGCTAATTTCTCCGTTATATAAAGGTTACACTTTGTGTTGCTAGCTTAAAAGTTAATTGCCTGGAAGCTGTTTCGTTTCTAATTCTTCCGAAGGCCTATACACGGCAATCTGATTGTCATGTTTATTTATATTACTATATATGAAATTGTACTATAAGTAGTTGTTAGAGTTAGAATTACGCCTTCTATCGAATCACGTTATCACTAGTATACGTATACCTGCTACGTACCAAGTTTCTCGATTTTTCCAAAGAGTATAATGTAAAGACAACCATTTATAAGGAATACAATTCCATCTATTCCTGAATATATTCCTTGCTGTGAGTGTTCTATCATACCATCTTCCAACTCCACTAAGATAATTCCACATTTTAATTCTTGAAACTTTGACCCTCTTGCCACTCCCAAATATTCTACAGTTACACACTTGATACTATTACCCTAAGGTGCTATAAATACCTTAAAATATTTCTTCCTCAAAATTATTAAATACGTTATTCAATCTCTGAAAGATTTCAAATAAATGTATAAATTTGTCTAATAATTTAAAGTGATCATTAGAAATGAAAAATACGTTGAAAATAGTACAAGAAGACGATGTAAATCAACATTTATACTCAACTAACCATTATCCATCATCTCCAATACAACAGCAATAAATACCTAAAATCACCGCCGATTTTCGTAAGTTGCATGTAAAATATCTATTCCGTAAACAATATTCTGAATCAACGAACTAGAAAAGAAAAACAGTTATATACATTTTAAGAGAAAGAATATACATCTTACAAAGTCATTCTAAAAAATATGCATCTATCGGTTGATCCAACTGAATTAAAGGAAAATAAAAATTTTACTGCTATATCATACTTAAACATTTAAACTTGAAAAATAAAAGAATAAAGTAGTCTTTAAGAATACTTTTCACTAACTTAACATTTTTGAAATTTAAAAACTAATGAAGCAAATTATTCATTGTATATTACCGAGTAAAAACAAATTACTCCGTAACCTATGTGTTATGAGAAGTTCATCCATATTAAAAATTACTGACACAAGCGTATGCTTCAATCAAAAAATAAAAATAATAGAGGTTAAATTAGCACACCGTCGCAGGACCACGTAATCAATTATGAAGGCTATTGTGTACAAGAAAAATACTCTAACAAAAATTATTTCCCACGTTAAGATCAAATCAAATACCTCAAGGAGCCCAAACAAACGAAAATAACGTTAGACAAAAACTGACCTTCGTAAAAGCAGCAAACGGCAATGTTTATAAAACTCTAGAAGATCTCAGAAATTCCGACACAACAAACAGTAGTCAATGAATTTCGATTAAATCTATGACGATTCAGCTAATATTTAGAATGAATACAATGCTAATTTACTTACTACTATAATGTCCAAATGAATATTACAAAATTTCGTTTATTTAGTGTATTGTGATCCTAGCGTTTTACCTCTAATATCCAGAAAATCGATCTGCTTGCTTGGTAATTATTCTACTTTGTGTGGATAATAGACATAAGAATGTGATAAGATAGTTCTTGTATACTGGTCTGTAAAAAGATGTACGTTAGAAAAACATTAATTACGATTAGAGTTACGGGAATATCAGTATAGATAGTACTCGGCTTTACAAGCACTTAGTCTGCGCTAATTAGAGTTACTCAATTTTCTAACAAGCGATAGAGGAAAAAATAAGAAGAGTTAAACATTTATTTAGATTCATTTTACTTACTTACTAGTATCAGTATCTACCTCTCTGGTACAGGATGAGTTTTTAATTGTTATGTTTGAAGAGCTGGATTCTGACGGATTTAAAGTATACGCTTGTGACAACACAGTCTCGATTGCGCCTCCCTATTCCTGAGTTTATAGGGTTCCTTTCAAGGCAAACTCTTTCCCATTTAGGCCAATGAAAAAAAAGAAAATTCTCTTCATTGAACTATTTGGTGAAGATTAGGTGTGGGTGGTTACAAGATCAATGTGATAATTTGTCTAGAGATTTCGGTCAAAGTAGAATAATTTACCGTCATTAATTATCTAATTAATTAATTAATTGATGAATCATATTTTAAGAGAAGCTTGTAAATAATAAATTTGTCAGATATAGTTATACTACATTTCTAAGATGTTCATTAATTAATTAAATGGGCGAATACTACGATATTACCAATATTTTTACATAAATGAGTTGGATAAATGTAGATGATGAGCTCATTCCCAGCGCAATCCGTCATGATTTCAATTTCGCAGGCCATTATAGTCTCATTTCAGCAGATAGTTCTGTTGATGACAATGGGAGACGCCGTAATCTAATAAGGAGAGTCATGAGGACTCCGAGTATGAAACTAAAGTTGAAAGTGAGATAACGGATGCAAGCTTCATTGGCGGAAAAGGGGAATAGGCACCACCTCAATTCCTTAGAGACTATACAAAAAAGAGGAAAATTTGAGTGACAATTTAGCCAGCTCAGCGTGTATTGGACAAAACACTCTTAGCCGTCGAAGGACAACAGAAAATTAAAAAAAATGTTTTGCGTTTAAAACATAATTGTATATCGATGACTTCTGTAAACTATGTTATAGTGTGATAATATAAAAAAAGAAAGAAAAACAAGACTCCGTCATTTTATTCTCCCTCACACTTAACAAAGATGATACTTACGACCTCCCATCGTATAGGAAAGTAAAATAGTCGAATTATTGAATTAATTACAATTGTGATTTATGAGGATGAATCTATTAAGCCTTTCTTTATCATAAACAGAATCTAACTGCACAGAATTGTGAAATCCTGCTTTTCCTAACAATTATTTCTTCCTTAATCGCTTAAAGAGGCTAAAATACAAGTATACATTAATTAAAACATTTCTAGGAACTGAGTTATTTATACCTAATTCGGGTTCTAGCAAAATCAGCATCATGGAACTGGGACTGATAACAGGACAAATTTTCATGTATAAAAAATAAAGTTGAAGTTAAAAAATATTTAATTGAATATTTACTGATTTTCAATTAGTTACTTTTAGATTGTGAAACACACTTTCAAGTTGTATATTGAAATATACGCACTGTTGGATAACTCTAAATTTTTAGGAAGTCCCCTCCGAAAGACAAAAAGTAAGGGATATTTTTTATTTTCTTAATTTCAGCTCCATAGTTCATAAAGATTAAGTTAACTACATACTCTTGTCTGAGTTTTTTTTAGTATATTATCAAAATAAAGATGAGGAAATTGTGCATTTTCTTTTAAAAAAATTAACTTTTCAATATCACTTATCTCTGGCTCAATTTTATAATTTTTACAAGCCGTAAAAAAAAACATTTTCTCAGTTTTCTTCTTAAAAGTCACTATCATTAATATGATTATTATTAGGGTTTAGTGATGGTAGGACATTTGTTTTTAATTTTCTTTTTTGAGTAGATACTATTAAAAAGATTAAACAATATTTTAACTTAGAGAACGCACATTTATGCATAAATATATTCATTATTTACATGCTAGAATCAAAATAATTTGATACTCTAAAATGGAATCCAAACATAATATTACTTTTAAAAACATCCTATACTTTGTTTGCATCAATTCATTTGTTCAGCATAACTTCATCTTTCGGGAACCAGGGAATAGATATATTCATATTTGCTTATGTATCGCAGGTTCTAATAACACATCTCTTTATTTCATAAATTGTTCTTTTCATTCATAAATATAACTACTTTACAGCGTTATTAATGTAATTAGTATATTAAAGTATTGGATGCTTTTTTTTTGGTATAACTCTCACGGCTTTCAAAACAGTAAGGGTCCACAACAAAATATTTCAGACAAATGTTACAGCACTATGAGGAAATTGTCTTCAGGTGGCCATGAAGATTAATTTCAAAGTAAATTTTTTTTAGTTTGAACCCCCATTTTTTAATAGAGTGATAGTGATGTGCTGCGCCAACGCCACCGGGACAAATAAGATTACCTCCTTGATTATAAAAATTTTCGGTGTTTTCTTAAGAATAAGTAGGAGAAATTATTAATGAAGTATATGAATAATTCATCTTCTTGAATGGTCAATCAATTATTCATGATCTGCTTTAGAGACGCGTTCGTACCAGAAATTCATTAAAAACATTATATAAATGAACAAAGCATGAATAAAAAAAATTTTACTACGTTAGTTTCCAAAAGAAATACAAAAGTACTTCAGTTTCCATGAGATTATGTAAGCATTTTTATTTCAAAAAATCACCTCGACCATTAAATAACCTTCAAGTTAAAGTATAATTTCAAGTTAAAGTAAAAGTTGGTGAAATACTTTTGGACAACACTCTTTTTCATCCTTTAGCTGAATATTTTAATTCAGTTGATGAATCCGACCAAGTGACGTTTTTGCCTCAAAATTTCACATAATTCATTCATCCTATGGATTAGGGAGTGATTCTTAAGATGAAGTGGCTCTTTAGAAACAAACTTGTGAAGGAGCTCATCTTAGAGAAAGAAGATTAAAATACCATCGATTTACCTAAAAAGCAGTCTATAAAAAAACTGCTCTTATAAGATTGCAAGCTCCTGGAATCTCATGAACGAAACATACACAACGCGTGGAACAACATTTCATGGCGAACTGATTCATCATATAAACCACAAGATACCATTGATGATGTAAACCAACTTATAAAATTTCTAAAATCTATTCCAGAATATGCGGATTGCACTGCAGATATGGCTGAGTCATAGATTAAAGAATGTTACCATGATAATGGATAGGAAACGCTACATTCACGAAATAAATTAAAGATATATATATATAAGGTTTTTTTCAATAAATAAATGTTCTTTTTAATTTTTGATGATTTATTCTAAAATAATTCTTTCATAACACCTGAAGATTTTTTTATTTATTTGGCTTTAAGGTCAACGATGTAACTCATTCGATAGTCAAAGTGCTTTTTAAAATAAGAATTCCTACTTTGAATCTTTATTTGAAAAGCATCAAGAAATTTCGTGGCAAAATAACGTTTCTTAATGTGTTAGAATAACCTTTAGGAGGACAAATTTTTAAAAATTGTTTGAAAATTGTTTTTTGTAAATTTTAGATGATTTATATATGAACTAACGTTTGAATAAGATCAGAGATCAACAACTTTTACTTTAACTTGAAATCATTGAAGGTTATTTAATGGTCGAGGTGATTTTTTGAAATAAAATGCTTACATAATCTCATGGAAACTGAAACTCAATATGTAATACATTTATTTTTAATTTAAGACATTTGACTATCTAAAATTAAAGTAAAAATACTTAAAATTAAAATTGTCTATCATGTTAGAATCATATAAGTGATTGTC
This sequence comes from Chouioia cunea, assembly GCA_030064505.1. Lineage (NCBI taxonomy): Eukaryota > Metazoa > Arthropoda > Insecta > Hymenoptera > Eulophidae > Chouioia > Chouioia cunea. The sequence goes on from JAOPFQ010000002.1 coordinate 21,304,134, forward strand.
TATTTCAGACTAACATTTTCAAATGATGACACTGATTTTGAAAAGGGAGATGTAAATAATGAGAATGTCGCTTTTTGTAGCCTCAGTAGAGGAAGAAATTACCATTGTAAAAACTTACAATGCTCTTCTTGAACGTAAAAAGTAAAAATGTAAAAATCATAAATATACACGATATGGGAAACATAAAACTAAACTACCAATACCTCTCTATGCGATTAAAATAGGCGTAAATTCAAATAACAAAAGAATAGTCAATAAAAACTGACTATTAAACCTCTTAGTATCAATCAATTACGTAAAAATTGTGAAATATTATAATACTTAAGTTATCAGAAATTTATCAATAAAATCTGCTAAACACCACGGAATAAGTGATTTTAACTGCAATTAAAAAATTGAAAAAGTCAAATTCGCCAATTTTTCGCGTAGTCACCCAACAAATTATGAGAGATGTCCAGTACGGCAAGAACTGCAAAACAAACAAATTAATATAGTATCAAGTCAAGTTAATAATTATCACAACATAAAAGAAAATCAAATATCTTTTACGCTGAAACTGTAACCAACAACATATCGAATAATCAAGAAAGATACATTATGACACGTAGATAAATGGCCACACAAGACAAAACCAAATTACACAAATCAATAAAGAAATCGATAAATCCACTTCAAAAGAAAAAAATAATAGCGGAGCACAAATATGTATATCTAATCTCAAATCTACAAAAACTACAAAAACTTCAAAAAAAACTTCAATAGTTTATTTCCCTCTATTCGTCAGCCTTCTGAAAATTAACCTTAAACGAAAGAAAAAACCACATCCTTTGCAAGTCATTTCATAAAAGTATTTACATCCATCCCTAGAGACATCACTTACGGGAAGACTAATTAAATTGTCTGACGGTGTTGATAATGTTTAATAATTGGCATTAACATATAATATAGTCTTTAATGTAAATAAAGTGTAATACAGATAAAATAGTCAGGATTATTAGAAAATCGCCTATAAAAGCTAAAAAACATTACTGTAATCATTAATGCTTGCCTTCGACTCTCTCATTTTCCTGCACAATGAAAAACGGTATCAATTATACGCATTGTTATATCAGGTAAAAATGTATAACTAGTCACTTCATATAAATCCAGAAGTCTTAAAACACTGTTAAAAATGTTTGAAAAATACTGTATTGTCGAGACTGAATACCACAATTGAAGAAACATAATTGTTCACAAAACATTAATCTATAAAATTTGGATTTAGACATAAATACTGTACAATCGAATAAATAAACCATATAGTTGTTTAGATAAAAAACGCGCTATTAAAAAGAAGTTCTGCTCCGTTCTATTTCTGGACATCCAGCAAGGCTTCGACAAAATCTGGCACTAAAGATCTTTATTTAAAAGAAAAACTCGCTTTTGCACAAATTTTTTTGAAGCTTCTGAAATTTTATTTCTACTCTTGATTAGCTAAGTGAATCATTTGTATTAATTTCCATACAATCTTTCTCTTCATAATTGTTTTCATGGGTCAAATCAATAAAGCACTCATCAATTCGTCTTTATTGATCAACGTATTTATCGATGGATTTTGCTGCTTCACCATATTTCTTTTGTTCTATTTTTATTCGGTGGTATTTTTTTTCACAAGATAGCCATATACAATCTTCTTTACTAAAGTAAATTCTAAATGTTGATAGAATACCTTTTTGGAATTTTGGCGGATTTTTATCACGGTAGTAATAAGTATAAAAAATGTTTTTACACACGTCAAATCTACCAGATTTTCTGCTATTTTTTTGCTTGGGGGAAGCAGAATCTGAAGATAGTAAAGTGCTTATTCTAGATTTTTTGTAATGTTACTATTTTTACTCACATATACCAAAATTAAACTTTAATGATCATATTTTTTCTTAATGGTTTGCAATTGAATCGTTAATCAATTACAAATTTAAATAAAGGGTATTACCATGAATGTCAATTAAAATATGTATAAAACTGGTTTACAATTTACGTCATAAACTTTGAAAAAGTTCGAAAACAGTTGATGAGAAATTAGATAAATCTAGTGTACAAAGTGGTGAGATTAATGCCGAAAGAAAGTACTCTTTGGTCATTAGTAATTTTATTAAGTATGATGACATTATTTTACCTAACGCACAAAAACAATATATAAGTTCATAACAATATAGCGTTATGGATAAGTCGACTTTAAAAGCCGAATCTAGCAACGCCACTCGGCCTTTTATAGCGAGCGCACTTGCCGCTAAGCGTAACGTTTTCTTTTTTTCATTGCCACTAATTGCCTAATGATGGCAGTTAAATTTTATTAATGATTTTTACAGAAATAACTCCCAGAAGTGTATCTGTAAAAGAAATGAAAAAAAAACGGTTTTGAGGTGTTGAAATTGTTTAAAAAAATGTTAGCTACTTAAAAAAATATACATTGTCTTTTTTATTGCAAATTTTTATAGTCAAAAGTTTTTCGTGTATTTAAAATATAGGCCCCAAAATTTTTACTGATTTTCGAGATATAAACTTATAACGAAATTTCGTCACGTTTTCTTTTTATTAATAACTTTTTTCCCAATTAATATTTTAATTCACAATTTGGAGAAATTTTTACCTTCTCATCAGTAACAAGTATGCCAAGTTTGACAAAAATCAATTGAATAACTTTACTTGAGCCATTGAAATAGGCAAGAATCATCCATATACTCGAAGGATTAAACGTTAAATTTGCAATCCAAAGCAAAATTTCTGCTGTCCGTACCAGATGGAACATGACGAAATCGATCTAAGAACGAAGATATCATTATTCACTGATAGTTACAATGGAAAGATGGTCCCAGTCACCGGCATTGCAAGGAGTTGGAGCTTTAATTTTATGTTTAACAACATCAATCGATAAAAACAGCATTAAAATTACTGTTCTAAATAACGATTTAAAAAAGATGATCTATAAGCTTTAACTTTGGGGCTATTTTTAAGTAATGTATATTTAAAAGTTGATTGGGCCAGTATGACAGAATTATAACTTATATTGAAAAGAATCTCGTGCTAATGCTAATAACAGTAAAACGTTTGCATAGGTTAGAATAACATCTAAAACTAACTTTGTTTTGATATTTATAACTGCAGTTACCTAAATAATTTTGAATATTTTGGTTTGAAATTTAAAACGTATCTTTCTTACATTAAAGCACGCATTTTTATGATAGTATAAATTAACATCTTGCAAAAAAAGGTTCTTTTTATAATTTATTTTTGTAATAAAGAATAAGCTATTTATTCGACTTTAACGTGATAACTCATTTTGAAGCTATTTTCAACTAGGAAAAATGTATTTACGTTATCTTGTGCATATATTTTTATTACTACAATATGAAAAAAAAACATTCTTTAGTCTGTTTTTCGACGATCATTTATCTATACAGCTTTTTCTTGTTGTCTATGCGATATTCGTAATAAGTATCTTCTTCCGCATCTTTTTACTACGGTTTATACTGTTGTCAGAATGTCTAAAGTAGAAGGTGCATTTCAATTTTAATTTTCCCGAATCGTCAATGATCTACTAGTCTTTATATACAATAGAAATAACCTATAGAAATAACATACGGGAATGTTACATAAATTATCAATCAGTAAATATAAATAACGTTATCTATTAACGCTGAATATATGATACCAAAAAAGGACTTTATGGTATCCATAAATAATTCATAAATAATAGAGAATAAAGAGAATAAAGAGGCAAAGAGACAGACAGACAGACAGAGACAGAGCGAACAAGCGAAAAGGAGAGATAAGTGAAACAGATTAGGAGAAAGAAATCGTATGTACAACTGCTTTGGCTCTGAAATATATCACTTGGAATTTTTTAATACAAGTATATTATATTTAGTTTAAGCCACAATCATTATTTAGTAAAATTCGTTATATTTCAAAAAAACTTTAAAAGATGTTTTTTTGTTCAAATTGTTTTTAACGTTATGATTAATTGTGTCAAATTTCTAAGAAATTAATATAAGTGACTATAGGTAGGTGAATCCTCTATTTAATAACATTATATATACCATGGCTGAAAAAATTTAGCCAAATTTTATTACAACATAAAACAGATATTTTCAATGATTAATTTGTTCAAACTGTTGAGTAATAAGAAGAGAGATGATAGGTTAATAAAAACAAATTCATTTAATAATTTATAAAATAATGTTATTAGGTCATGTAAATATGTCATTAAAGTATTTTTTTTTTTCACATATATATTAAATGTAATTATACAAGATGCATAGGAAAATTTTTATATTTTTATCACAGATAATGTTTGGGATAATGTATTTTGATGTTTTGATTAATTTTATAAGCATGAATGTGACATGGAAATTCAACAGAAACTTTGTTGTTCAATTTATAAGGATAAAACAAGTCTATAAGTCTTTATAAGTGTTGTATCGGAATATCTGTAGAGAAAATCTAAAAAGAACTTGAACACCTACATTCTTAAGAATTTATGCAGTAGTTTTTTATCTGAATACATCAAGTTAAAAATAAACATTACAAAATTAATATATTAATGTATAAATGCTGCTATTCGAATAAAAATTACCCTAATATTCATTTGAGTCAAGTATTTACATGACTCAGTATTTAATAAAAATGATGTTATTGTGTATTTATAAGTTATAAATCTAAGTTTTTGGTGAGTGTTTTTTGTGTATTTTGACCTAAGAACATTTGCTGTGCAATTAATTTAATGGTACCATGAAAACTTAAGAACAATTGGATTAATTTTAAATGAATGAATAACACTAGAAAATATTGCTTTTATTACAATTATTTTTATATAAAATTCATTTTTGAAATTGATTTCTAATTGTCTATGAAATGTTGAATATGTACATTTATTTAATAATTAATAATCGTACTAAGTATCCCAGTAACTGATACTCTGTTTTGACATTCTTTTGCTAGCAAAACTACAATTTTCTGACGTATAGTTAATTTGAATGTTTAATCCTTTCATAGTTAGTTGAACATGTACATTTGCTTTGTCTAAAATTGAATAAAGACTACTCTTACAAAATATAAACAGATAATATTTTACATATCTTATAGAAAAATGATAGCATAGAATCCATTATTGAGTTCCACATTGTGAATTTATAAAACTGAATTTTGAGTTTTATGGCTTCTCATTATAAACTTATGAAGGTAAAATCTTATAAAACTTTATATGAATGTATGAAAGTAAAAAAATTGGTTTGTTTAAGATGTTATTAATAAAAGACCATGTAATTTAAGATAAAAAAAATAAAACAATTAAAAAAAATGTAAATAAAATAAATAATTAATAAGGATAAATTAATAAATAAATAATCAGTCAACATGAAATTCTGAGAATTATAACTTATATTATGACAACAATAATCAATAAATATGAAATTCTCCATGATATCAGAATCTTTCATATAATTCTTGCATTCAAATTGTCTAAGTTAAGTTGTGCTATAATATAAATATTGTAATATATGATATCTCCACCATAAAACATAGCTTATGACATATGATGGTTTTTAAATATTAGTTTGGAACTTGGATTAACCTAACCATTTGATGCGAGGATATAAATTACAATATTTTATATAGAAGAGACTATGTATATATTTATAAGAAAACAGTGAAATGTACAGTTTCAGATGAACTTGTAACAAGAACTAGGTGTGGATGACGAGATTAGCGTTTATACAGTTTAAGCTGATTCGTTAGAGTAATTGTTGCCAAATAAAGGGACAATCCCTTTTTCATGTGCCAAACAACCAAGGCCCGATTTCTTTTTTTTACTCCTTCCTAAATTTTGCCTTTGAATAGAATTTTCACCTTGTATTGCGTAGGTGCCGTATTTGCAGGATCTCGATAGAATATTTATATAATGTTCCTTCCAAGGGACAATACAGACTTTCATTCTCACAAAAAAAGGAAAAATATAAAATGCGTTGGCTTGGGTCGAAAACTGTCCTTAAAGTACAACATTTGAAATCAGCCTTTTGAAACAAGCCTACACCAATAGTTTTAGACCTCTTTCGAATGCCGTAAAGTAAATTAACGTGCAATTTCGCAAAATAAAAGTTATAATCATTTTTTTTAAATGCACATTTTTTCAATATTTTTCCGTAAAAGTCATTAATTTTGACATTGAAAAAAGTGATACTGACCATTGTTAAATTCATTAATCGCGTATTTTTTATCAGACTTATCTTTTGCCATTATAATTAAAAAAATAATAAAATGGCGGCTCCAAGATGGCGCCTGAAAATTATAACTTTTTATTTTCTTGTAGAAGAATCAACCCTTCTTATCATTTTGCGAGCATTTATTAGTATATAATGATCGACGGTATGATGAATGTGGATGAAAAAGTTATGATTGTAAATTGTGAATATCTCACAACGAAAATTTCATTTGAAACTCGAATGTTATATAATACTTAAATATAATTGATGATAAACTATTGTTATTGTTTTTTTTTATTTTATTGTCATTGTTAATATATTATTTAGCCATTGAAATATATTTTGCCGTTGTCCTACTCTCACCGTGAGGAAGTGAACATCATTTGAAGTTTTTTTTTTTATTTAAATAAATTTAAACATTTTTTGAATTTTTTTATTTTTATAAGATTTATCTGGAAAATTTTAACAGTGAATCAAGAAACTCTGGTATGATAAATTTACCTAACTTTATGGATTGAAGTGAAGCATACTCTGAAAAAATATCTATTACATTCTGAACAATATAATATAATTCGTTTTTCACACTTGTTTTTAGAATATTTTCGTCTTAACCCTATATTCTTGAGAATATGGGTGTTCTAGTACTTTTTGGATTATCACTACAGATATTCTGATACGACACTTACGACAACGACTTATACACTTGTTTTATCCTCATTTTTCCTAACACTATTCACTAAAATAATACTATTAGCAAGGGATGATTGAATCAATCTAACAAAAATTGACAATGTCCATCTTTTATTTCGCATTGATGGAAAAACATTATTCAAATATTGATCGTGTACATCCACTCCATCCATATTTTTATTATGTAAGGAAAATGCGGCTGGTATCGGCATTTCTTTTTTACTTTTTTCTTGTTTTGAATAGCGTCTATCAGTCATCAAAAAAATTACTTTTACTGCAGTCGATAGTACCAACACCGCTTTAGAGTCCATCAATACGATCAAGTTCAGTACACTGTTTTTGTCATGCTTGACGACATACATTGCTCTAACAGCATTTTTATCTAGCTAATTTTTTATCTTCTAGAGATGTACAAATAGATCAGGACAATTAAATTAACTATCTTAATACAAATGATATTGAGACAATTTCTTTTACACTGTATTTATCAAAAGATCTTCCAACAGACATATAACTACTCGACTACCTAGTGTAATATTTTGCAATTTATTCGATGAATAAATTTTCCATCATATATATAACAATCAAACAAAACCATCGGCCCCACAGAGAGTCCATAATTTATACTAATATGGACGGGTTTATTTTGTTTGAATTGCTTGAATACACAGAACAATATGTTAATGTTCTTTTAAATTCCATAACTCGACAAATGTTAATTGGATCTGCATGCTTTTTATTTCAAAATATATGGGAAATATTGTATTTTCAAAATATGTATTCATTATAACAATAAATTTATCGATACAAAAATGATAAGTATTTAAAAAAGATTTTCGTGATTTACGTCAAAAAGAGCAAGTTATAAATATCCTTAATAAAACTTCGTACATATTTATTAAGAGCTCGGTAACGAATGTGCAAAAAAGCGCGCCGTACGACGCTTGGCTGAGAGTCACGACTGATAAAAATATCTATTCCGTCCTCAAATGTTCACAGGTAGTTCGGTTTTTATAAGCCAGTATTATGACAATACTTTTTTGTTAGCTTCTACATGTTCTGACATTGTATAGTAAGCAAATGTTATTTCAGGTATGGCCTGTTGAATTCATTCATAAAATTCCTGATTTAAACAAATTTTAACATTTGCGTTTCTTAAACTGACGTTCTGAGCTAGGCTTTTCACTGTACCATCAAATTCATTGCATGCACCTTTTCCATAGCAACTTACAAAAACGTGTCATTCGATTTCAATTCCGTGTATATCATGATGTGAATCCAAAATTGAAAAGTTTGATTTATCCTTTTACGGAGTTGCTGCTATTTCAGATACATAAATCATTTTTAACTCTGTTCTCGTGTCTATTTTATATATATATATAACTTTAATTTTTGACGGAACAATAAAGACACGGCTTTCTTGTCATGTTACATATTTCCCGAAATGATGATGAAGCTCTGTTCTTTTTTCCCTTTCGCTTTGAAATAGATTGCTAATAGATGAATAGTTACCAATTTTAGATCTAAAAATTAAAGTGTACTTTTCCGAAGGTTTTTAATGCGCTGAATCCAAAACTGAGATTCGAATTGCTCCATTGCCTCTGATTCTTGAAATGTCCTAACCTAAATATGCAAAAACAGCGGTTTTTGATAATTTTAACATAATTTGTATCCCAAAAACTATTCATGTTTAAACTGGTAACCTTTTAAATCCTAAACCTATGAACCTTAAACTCAACAACCCTACCAATCCTTGGCTACGATCCCTATAAAACGATAAGGAGGCCACTTTTAGGGTAGGATATCTCAGGAACCAGAGTCAGTTGGATAATTTAGACCTCACATTCGAGTTCAGCGCATCATAATTTTTAGAAAAGTATACTCTGGTTTCTGGGCCTCAACGTTATCGGCTTATGTAATTATAACATTTTAAGGTAAATTTAAATGTAAGCATCGTGAACACTTTTAAAATCATTTACTAAAATACAGTAATCCGGTCGCTTTATACAAAGATATGGAAATTCAAATCGAAATTCAAGTAAAAGCATAGTGGTTTTCAAACATATCGCCTCTTTGAAATTCATAAGTAAACATCTTTGAAGTCTTACTTTATTTTTATCATCTTTTTGCACTATTTTCTTCTCATAAGCATCTGAACACGGAAGCTTATATTGCCTTGCAAAAATGGTAGCAGTGATTTCTTCACTTACAATAGTAATTACAATTCTTGGAAATGGATATCACAACATTCATTCTTGTTCACGAACTTTTTTAGCTGTTTTAATCAAATAGAATGGACATTTAATCCATTTTTTTCAACTATCTGATGTATTTCAATATTCATTTAATTTGGTACTTAAATTTCAACAAAATATAAGAATGAATTTAAGCATTCTGATACTATTTGTTCTACGTTCTTTTCCTTCCTTCGAAAATTCTTCGTTATATAATGAATCCTTGAATCCTGAATTAAACCAATATTTTTATACCTTCAAAATGCATTAATTTTCTAAAACTATAATATAGTTCGAAATTTCTTAAAAATCTATTTAGGTCTAAGCTTAACTTATTTATAAAATGATAATTTTAAAAGGGTATCTTTCTTGTGACGCATGAAATAATGAATTGTGTTCTTTGAATATACTTAATACATTTTGCAAATAAACGATTAATCACTAATCCATCTTTTTCAGTATTTTCATCATGGTTGAATTATTATCAATACCACTCAAAAAACCTACTGATGTAGACGTGGTTAAGCCTTTACAAAATGTCATTCAGTCAACTTTGTGCGCAGCATCTAAAGACATAGATTATTTGGAAAGTATCACAGAGTTTAGTAAATTACGAAAAAATGCTTTATGGAGAGCATTTGAAAAATATGAAAGCTCATTAGATATAATTTACAGGTACTTGTTCCATAGTATTTATTTATTGATACTTACTGTCGTAATGAAAACGGACAATGGGTTCTGTTGTCCATGTCCAATGGCGTCTTGGCATTAACCTTCGTTAACATTAATTTATTATTTAAGATACGGTTAAGAGGCGTGGTTTATCAGTCTTTAACGACGTCAATGAATTAAATCGGGCGGAACATAGAAATAGTAAGAGAGTTTATACGCAAAAGCAAAAAGGAAATAAACACAATAAAAGTTGTAATTAACTGTACAAAAAGTTTATTTCAAATAAAAGCTAGGACATACACGATACTCTCCATTTGGTTCCTAATATAAAAATTGTTCTTGGCTGTATGGCGCCGCTCGACCAACAAACATGGACGGGCTGTGGCCAATGTCCAAGAGATCTACCACAACTGAAAGACAATAATATTACGTATAAAATTAAAAGGTATAATTAATTCCTAATTTACAATGCAATTAAATGACAAATATACTGATTTGGTATTTATGCATAGCAACATTCATTATACCAGTAAACAACATTTTGTGGCCAAAATATCTCATCAGAGCGTCTACGATTTTAATTTATATTTTGAGGCGTAGAATACAAAAATGAACTCCAATTTGGGCTTAGACATGAGGTTTCTTTAACTACTTTTATACAAATTTCTACATAATTTATTCATCACGATTTTTTTAAACTGAATGAAATTACATCCAATTTTAACTAAATCTATAGTTTCTTAATTATTTTAGATTTTGCATTGTTTAAGCCTCGTGAATTGCAAGAAACCAAAATCCGAGTAGACTATAAATTTCTATTGGAAGAATAAAGGTAATAATAGAACTAGATTCGAAAAAAAGGGTCTTGTATATACAAAATTTACAGTAACACTATGTCTAAATTTACAGTTTAACTGTATCAACGTACATCTAAGAATGATTATTCAAGCGATATCCAGTTATAATAATTATATAAAGATAATCTTGTCTTATTAATATTTAAACGCATACATGAGTATAATTAAAGGATGACAAAGAATCCTAATTGTAATGATAATTGACATAATAAAAATAATTCTTAATTATACATGAACTTAGAGACTCTAAAATCGACTAAAAAACACTCGGTATCATATAATACCAGTAATAGAATATTCCATAAAATATGTATATAAATTGTTAGCCATAAAACTGAAGCCAGGTAAATTCCAACACGCATTGTACCGGCACTTTTCAGTTATATCTTGGCACAACATTTGTTGAAAAATATCACGTATTTTTATTAGATTAAGTACATCACCTTTCATTTTCATTTTCGTACCGTCTGTTCGTAACTTCATATTTTGTTGGTAAATACAGGCGTAAATTTTATGTAATTTTAAATCAGTCACTAAAAAACATTCTTTAGGGTGAAGATTACAAAATATAGAGAAGAGAATTATATTTTTATATTAGGATACCGTTTATCAATGAGGGTGTAAATTTCATCCAAGGTGTGAAAAAATGAACGGTTCTGCACATTTTTACGCTCTCCAACTTTTCTCACAATTGTAAAATCTTTCCAGCATGGACGAACGCTACTTACATCATCTTGACTTTAGATTCTTCAGCCTTTTTAATGATTTTCAATATTATTTTGTGAATTCTACTACCGGGTGTAGGATATGATAAGATTTCTTCCTTTCCGTTTCGTTTTTTACCGCCAAAGCCGCATAGAAAGTACACTCAATGGAACTTAATTCGCGACCCCCGAAATTCAAAATGGCGTGTCATTTCCGTCGATTGGGCATCACTGGCACGAATCGAGCTTAGATACAAGTTTCTTTCTCACGAGTTGTGTAGTTAAGGCTTAAAGCAAGCGCTGTCACGATTGTATTAGTTGGCAATGCAATTAAATAGAAAATACAAGGATCATGCACCTTCATCACCTTATACTGTCAGATAAGTTAATTTCAATTATTTCTTGCTTAATTATTCTTTTACTATGATAAGTCATTTACTTTGTGTTTTATTTATTCTTAGATTAGGGCTCCTGACTAATAAACTTTTATATGGCTGATGAATCTGGCGTTGCTCAAAGATGCAAAGCATTTGAAAAGTACATTAAACGTTATCAATATTCATTTATTGCAATAGAAAAAGTATGTATCATAAAATATTAGATTTTACTCGTATAAATTACCAATTTAAGAATAAGATTTATCTATCATTATACTTATGTGAGCTAAACCTGTAATAGCAGTTGTTCATGGAGCTTGCATAGGAGGAGCTGTAGATATGATTTATACGATTTTTGCTCGCAAGTTGTATGGTTCATGCTTGCAGTTGGATTAGTCGTGATGGTTTTGAGTTGGCAATGCAATTAAATAGTCGTTGGAAACAAAAAGTTGGATTATATTTAAAATGTATCAGATCAGCATATAAGGATCATACAGCTTTATCACCTGAATTTAATGCATTAGCATCAGCATCAGCATTCGCATTGCAGGATAAACCACCAATATTTTCAAAGCTGTGATAAAATCCTCAAGATCAAATTTTTGTTTTATATGTTAATAATTGTATTTATTTATTAATAAAATTACTTTTTGACACTTTTGTAAGGGGTACATTTTTCTGTAGGTAACCTTACTATTTTTAATAAAAAAGCTTTCATTTTTATAAAAAGTCTTCAGATTTGTCTTTTACAAACACCCAACTACTTTTCGAAATCATAAAATTCGTAACAAAACCAACTTGTAAAACTTCTGGTGCTAATATTTTTTTACCAGTATAAGCAAGTTCTCTAACTAGACTATGAGAACCAATAATTTTTGGTAATCTTTGCAAAGATCCCACATCAGCAGCCATGCCCATATCTACAGTTTCTCTTATGCAAGCTCCATGAACACACTTAAGTATAACCATTAATGAATCTTAGTCTTAAATTGGTAATTTATACGACTAAAATTAAATATTTTATTTTATATACCTTTTCTATTGCAATAAATAAATCTTGATAACGTATAATGTACTTCTCTAATGCTTTGCATCTTTGAGCAACGCCAGATTCATCAGCTATATAAAAATTTCATAGCATCCATTTAATCGATTTCTAGATACAAATTTATAGAATAAAATAAAATCTAAATTATAAACTTATCATGAATTACCTGCACAAAAAATTTTACCTTGTTTTTGACTTGCAACTTGTACACACAAGATCGTCTGAGTATAAATAAACTATTCGTAATAAGTTTATTAGTCAGGAGCCCTAATCTAAGAATAAATAAAACACAAAGTAAATGACTTATCATAGTAAAAGAATAATTAAGCAAGAAATAATTGAAATTAACTTATCTGACGGTATAAGGTGATGAAGGTGCATGATCCTTGTATTTTCTATTTAATTGCATTGCCAACTAAATACAATCGTGACAGCGCTTGCTTTAAGCATTAACTACACAACTCGTGAGAAAGAAACTTGTATCTAAGCTCGATTCGTGCCAGTGATGCTCAATCGACGGAAATGAAACGCCATTTTGAATTTCGGGGGTCGCGAATTAAGTTCCGTTGAGTGTAAAACCAATTTTAAACTATATTTCACTAATACTCATAGAAGATGAAAGAACTAATAACCCATGAATTTTTTTAAATTGATCTTTTGTTTTTTATCTCTATAATTAAACTAGAATTATATTTTCCTTCAACTTCAAATTATTTATTGTTATAACTTTTTACTAATAAAAGTTAAGCATAAATTGTTTTGTTACCATACGTGGTTTTGTAAAATCTGCTGAAATTAGATGAGGTAATATCAGCTTTGAGAATAACTTGTTTAAGGTATTCGTAATATATATATATTTTTTTCAATTAAACATTCAGATAATGAAAATTATTGTAAATCTGAACTAAAATGTTTGTAAAATTCTTTAGAAGTTCAAAGACAACTGATGAGAAATTAGACAAATTAATATACAAGGCGGTGAAAATAACGCAGAGAGAAAATATTGTTTAACCATCAACAATAATATTGACTGTGATGAAATTATTTCACTTGATGCACAAAAATAATATATAAATTTGTAACAATTTAACGTAATTGGCTTAGTCGACTTTAAAAACCGAATCTAGCCACGCTGCCCAACCTCTGATGGCGCGCTTGCCGATGAGCGAAGTGACCTCTTTCTTTCACTATTATTAATTGCTTAATGGCGGGTGGTTAGATTTTATTAATGATTTAGTAGAAAAAAACCTATAGAAATGACGTATAAATCAATTTCTGACTGTGCAGAAATACGTTTGCCCAAGATTTTAAAATAAAACATGTTTTGATATATTTGCATTTATTTAAAATAAAAGTTAATAACTCAGGAAAAATTTATTTAATTTTTTTATTGTATTCTATTAGAGGAAAGATTTAAGTAATGGCCTTACGGTTGCCGTACGTCATAAAATATGTTGTGGTAAAGGGGGGGGGGGGTGGAAGCTGTGAGAGGCCAAGAAGTGTAAAATTTTATGGCATATCTGACAAGGAGATGTTGGTGGCGTTATCAATAGGGTTTTCTGACGGCGCGTAGATTTTATTTGAGTTGAGCGATTTTATTGTCGATTTGAAGTCCCATTCCATGCTGCAGGATCAGCAGAAGTGCTATTCTCTCCCCAAAAGTTTATGCTTTGGAGATCGATAACGATAAGAAAGTAACGACAGTCAACGTTTCAGAACTGAAATGTTATGTGCCGTTTTGAATACTTAATAATGGAATGGACGTCTAGGGATTATTCAGAATGTGGAAAGGCGTATAATGGAAAGGCCCTATTAACTTATTTAAAATTATTTTATTCATTTTGGTTATTATGGATATTTTATCCTCTGCATTTCCGATCGAGGAGGTTCTCGTGGGCATCACGTGCCTATTGGAAACTAATGACTGCCGCTCAACGAGTATGAGCTAAGAAGCTGCTCGCTCATTTAATGTTCAGGCAAATATTTATGTTTACTTAAAATCTCTCAATCAACCAAAGTGGAAAATTCTTTAGCAAATATTAAAGCCGATAGATGGTATACGATATTTTTAATTCCGTGAATATAAAACAGCCTTATCACGGGTTGAAGCTATACCATATTCTATTATGGTTTTTATGACATTACTACCAAAAGGCAAGACAATATGAGAGTTTTTTCGTGAATGTTTAAGCACAAAGATATTGACAGTTTTTATTTATGTCACAAAAACAGGCTATATTGTATCAAAACCATGTGAACCTAAGGCTATGCCACGGCATATTTACAATCATTGTAAATTTGTATACGCTTTTTAATCAGTTTAAGAGAGATTTATTCGAAATGTTGGAGACATGTCATATATGCATTTCTAGTAATTGATAAAGGTCGGCAATAAATAAAGGTAGATATAGAAAAGCCTTCGATTGTTGTGTTATAGATATCACGTTGTAAAATTAATAGAGATATTATTCAACAAAACGTTTAAGTGTTAACATCAATCATTAATATGAATGAATATCAGCAAGAGAAAAGTTTACTACTACGTATAGCCAAAATTTGTAAAGCAATCAAGCGCAAACACAGATTATTGGAGCAAGGCTAAGCTAACCTTCAAAAAACGTTGAGTAGAATCTTTAAACTTTTTGTTGATCCATTGGAAAAACTTACATTGGTAAGCAAATAGACAGAAGAGAAAAAAGAAGAAGCTAAACTATAGCCAGCATGAACAATATTGTTGATAAAATCGTTATGTTTTTATGTTAGTTTTATTCGAGATCAAAGTGTCGAATCCGATGAAACAAATGATGAGTTCAATGAATTAGTAAAAGCATTCGAAACTTAATTTGAAACTGCAAATAGTGAAGATGAAGGAAAAGACATACATTTTTCGAAAGACTTCAATTTGAAGATCCAATAGTGGGAAAATATTTACGATTTTTATAAAGTAATCCCAAGAGTATTGTGGACAAGATATTTGAAATTCGAAAAATGGAGACATGCTAAGGATTCATAATTTACCTATTCCGTTTAATGAAAAAAATCGTCCATGTAATTAGAATAGAATATGTAATCACGGTTGATTTGGTAGAACTTCTCTGTAACAAAGATCCAAAAATTCTATTGATTCAACTAGAGATTGATAATAAATAGCAACATTACGACGATGAATAATAATTTGAAGAAGGTTAAATATTTTCAATAAAGCAATCGAAAAAGCATACACATTGACAAGTGAAACATCAGAGAGTAGTTAAGCAGTTACACAAACGGGGTAGTCACAATTATCCTCGTTGAAAATTTGAAGTTTGATTATTAGATAGAACTTGACAAGTTGATCTATTCTTATTTACGATAAAACTAAAGTATATATGTACAGTAATCGATAGCTTTTCCAAATATTTTTGGTCAGTTCCAGTGAAACGGAAAGCTGATTAGGACGTTGCTACTGTAATGGAGTCTATATTGCTCAGTGGGCATGCAGTACAGACTCTTCACGTCAACCAAGGGAAGGAATTTTACAAGGGAACTAGAAATGACTTATTTTTGTGCCTTATCTAATAAAAGCCTGGTACAATAGAAATCATTGAACTATAGGATTGAAGCCAATAAATGCTATTTCTGATGATTATATTGCTCAAAGAAAATTTGCTAGCAATGTACATCCAATCAGAAAGTCTAAGTTTAGAGTTGAAGAGAAAGTGTGTGTAAGAAAGTTAAAACAATTTTTCGACAAAAGTTACATATCAAACAGGTCCACAGAAATATTTACCATGGATCGAATTCTGAAGACGAAAGCAGTTACTTACCACTTGCAGAATTACAGCGATTAATCAGTCGTTTGTATTTTTTACAAACAAAAATTTCAAAAAGCAATATACCCAGATGGATACCCAGTGGAAAAAGTTCTCAAAAACGAAATTATCCAGTTTATTTTCCCAGTTTATGATACAGCTCGAGAAAGAAGAAACCACATCGAGTTTGGTTGAATATTTATATCGCAAAAAAGTATAACTATTTTCTGTGATAAAGTCATCTAATGTGAAGCGAAATAGTTATTGATTATTTAACAACTATATAAATATATCAATTCTCTAATTTATTATTATATGGTAATACTTTTCAGTCTTGTGAATAACTGTTATAAACATAATTTCTAATTCATATTCAGTTTCATGATTAGTTTCATGATATAGGATATTCGCGAACAGGTTCAGAAAAATTAAAAGTTATAAAAGAGTAAAATAAATAATTGATAATAACCTTTTAACGAATAATATACGAATAAATGGTAATTTATTCTTATATCATTTTTCTAGTGTTAAAATGATATAAGTACAAATTACTCAAAATTAATGTATCTATTTAACCAATTTTGATACTAATTTATAAGATCTGTGGTATTTTTATGTGAATTTTACATCTTCTAAAAGTTATAATAAGTGGTAATGCTCCACATTATATTTTTTCCTTCAATTATGCATGTGTATTACGATATATTGTTTCTTGAATATTATGTTTCTCGCTGTTAACAGATGCAAGTGAATCTCTAAAATATAAAAAAACATTTTAGAGAATGACAAAGAATTGAATATATAGAAAGAGAGAGTTACGTTCTAATATCACATGATGTCAAATTGTATGAAAAGTTGAGATAAAAGGACTAAAAGGTCCTTTTGTGGCAATCACGCCGTAATATCTAAACTGAAAGATAGACATATTTCGACGAAAATGGCCATTGTTCGCGATCCTTAAAGTAAAGGATTTTATCTTTTGTGCATAAAACCAGTGTTACTGTTATGTTTATTATCGCGTTATATTTTTCAGTCTCATAGAATATTGCTCTATCTATATATTATTTAGATTTTACTTATTGAAAGCTTTAAAAGCTTTAAGAGCAGATCATATGTGTACTTACTTTCACGAAAATTTCATAAATAATTTAACCCTTTGCGGCATACATTTTTCAGGGGAATGAATTTTGATGATAATTGGTATACAGGGGTTTTTGGGGTAGCTGATTATGAATTTGAACACAAATTCTGACAATTAGAAATGGTGAATATTAAATTTAAAAAAATATATTAAATTTCTTTATAATTGAAAAAATATAATTGAATATATTTCTGAAGATTGGTATACAGAGGTTTTTAGGCTCGCTGATCTTGAATTTGAATTCCATATGTCAAATATTTCGAATTTTGACATATCAAAAAGTACAGGGAATTGATGGAAAGCCTGTAATCACAAAATTTATCGAATAGAGAATTTTTTCAATATTTATATATTATCGTAACCTGCGTTACCGGAAATGGAAGTCGCTGATACTCCTAGCGATAAGGAGTCAATCGATGGACTGACTGATTCAGATCAAGACGAGGATAACATGAATATGGAAACAGAAGGTGAATTTCAAGAGAATGAAAGTGATAATGGTTCAGATGAAAATGAAGGAAAATATTCTGGCGGAGAAATATGGAAGCAAAGAGAAAAACAAAGAGACGATAATCTATTCACTGATGATTTTGGGCCAAATATCCCAGATAACATACAATCGACATTAGAAAACTTTTTATAACTTTTTCTTGAAAATATGTTGGATTTATTAGTTCAGCAAACAATTTAATACATACAAGAGAAATCGCAGAATGAGCAATCGATGACAAAAGGGGAGTTACCGATTTTTTTAGGAATTAATATTCTGATGGTAATAAAAAAATTGCCTTTCCATCGTGATTATTGGTCGAGTAACATAAAATTGAAAGATCCATTCATAAGTTCATTGATGTCTGTTGTACATTTTTAAAAGAAGACAAAATGTTTGCTTGCAGAACTGTACATTCTAATCGTACGTGGCTACCTAAATCTATAATGCTTGACAAACAAATGAAACATGGACAAAACGATTTTCGAACATCTGATACTAATATTAGGTGAATCAAATGGATGGATAAAAAAGGTGTTTGCTTCCTATTGAATTACCATGATCCATCTGAAGTGACAACAGTAACTCTGATGCAAAAAGATGACACGAGTGCAAATAGATTATCCAGTTATGTACTCTGATTACAATAAATACATGGGTTTTGTCGATAACGCTGATCGTTTATTATCTACATATAAAATAGATCGAAAGACAAAAACTGGTAGCACAGACTATTTTGGCATTTCATTGATTTGACTATTACGAATTCATTTATTATATTTTCAAAAAAAAACACTAATAATCCTGAGACGTTGAAAGCGTCAATCATTCCTTGCCAATCCCCACAAACTAAATGTTCCTGTTGAAAAGAAATGCTCTCGGTCTGTACATATGTCGATGCGCACTTTGCCGTACAAAAAACAATCTTATACGAACTTAATGTTTATGTAACACATGCAATGTACCATTATTTTTATAATTAGGTAAAGATTGTTTCTTAAAGTATCATTCATAAAAGATATAGAAACAATACCCATTTTCAGAAACATAATCATAGAAATTTACAATTTTTTCCGCAATCTCCGAGTCGTCATTTTGAATGTTCAAAATCCGAATTCAGATTTACAATCGGTGATTTAAAAAACCCCTGTATACCCGTTTTCAGAAATATATTAAAAGAAATTTAAGTATTTGTCCGCCATCTTGGAGCTACCATTTTGAATTTTCAAATTTGAATTCAGATTCTCAATAAGCGATCCCAACAACCCTTATATATCCATTTTCATAAGAATATGTTTGAAAGTTCCATCATAAATACATTTTTTCTACAAAACATGCTCTTTTTTAGACTTTGTTTATGAATATTAACAAATTATTAAACATTTTACAACCTTTAAGCATGAATTTAAATTTGATATCATTCTGTGATCAAAAAATTATAAAAAAACGTAAGCTACATCCAAAAAAACTACTCTGAAATTGCAAAAAGCTATACGAAAATAGGTGGTCTCTAAGAGATACCACCGTGCCGAAAAGGGTTAAATAATTTGAACACCAAATCATTTATTAATATTATATTTATTTAATATTATCAAGTCTAAAGATAAAATCAAAAGAAACTGTAGTAACCCATTCAAGTTTTGATTATTTAATTTATATTTCAGATATTATGATCAAATCTGCATTTTAGAGGGAAAACTTCCAACAAGTGAATTACAAATTCCATTTAAATGGAAAGATGCATTCGATCGTACAATTTTTGGTGGCAAACTGAGTTTAAGTAAGTCTTAAATTTATCATATAGTAATATATATCGTGACGGTTGGAAGTATCTGTTTATTTTTTAGAGTTAAGGATAATTTTATTTACCAAATAGAATATCAACTTGACAAAAACATCAGTCTAGAAATTTTCACTACATTACAAGATAAAGGATCGATACCAGAAAGAACGTTTTCGTATTCTCATTCTTCTATTTCTCTGATATACCTTTTATTCTCTGTCAAAAATTTACTCGTTCATTTATTCAGCTCTTCCTTACCTGTTTAGTCTGATCTTTCTCGTATAATTTTCTAGCCCACAATTGACTAACTGCCTCTTTTCTTTTTCTCTTTTTACTCTCGCCGATTTCATCGTTCCGTGTTCACTGACTCTTTTGCCTGCTTTCCCATAATACCGCCCAGCGTGTCATCTGCGCAGACTTTGTTAATACGAGAGAAGTAACAAGTCATAACTTTGTTAAAATATGATATGATAGTATTATATAATCTGTATTATTTTACCGTACGGAGTAACTATACTTATAGCTTCTTGAATGAAACTAATTGCATGAAAATTCTTAAATATACAAATATTCATATGAATACTTCTTTATCGACTGATTGAAATGAAAGTTATTTCACAATCGGTTCGCTGTTAAGAATTATATCGAAAAAATGTTTATTTATTGGCTAAATATATGAGAGTAGTTTGATGAGATAAGAGCTTTTCGATGGACTAATATTATCTATATATCAACATGCTGCTAACGAAATGAGTAAGATTTTTAAGTTCTTTCTCGTGAAATCAGCTAAAGTTTCATGAGTAAGCACGTATAACCTGAAATGTTTGAAATTAGGTTTTAGTAATCACATTAAACATGTTAGGTCCTCGCTATACACCTCTATTGTCTAATCAATGATAAGAAATCTGATTATAAGTATTGGAAGTTATGTTTGTAATCAGAATAGCGATAAATAATGAAAATATATGCATACGTAAAATATCATATGCATGTATCGCAGTAAATAATTGCTATGCGAGTCTAAGCGTAACCAATCAAGGTGTTTCCTGTAGAGAATAATATAGTAATATCTCCTCACGATGAAAATGTACTTGACGTATGTATAACTGAATCAATACAATCGGCTAAACTTCCGCAAAATACTCCATGGTATAAGGTCATATAAAAAGTACAAGACCTTGTAGACTTACTTCATGATCTTATCTTTACATAAGACATAATATAATACAAATGATATATATGCATGCAATCATGACAATTTGATTATAAATAAATATATTATCTAAAAAAATTAAGGCGTTAAAAAGATATTATATAGAGAAACAATAAGACTAGCTTCATATAATTCATAAGCTAACTGGTACCTTTTCGAAATATTGAGGATGAATAATTCATTTGAATTACGGTAAAATGATGAAAAAATCTCTGTTTTGGTAAAAGTTAAATACTTTCCAAGTTAACATTGTGATGGGACAGAACCTATCTATTTAATCGTCGATTCATCAACTTGAGCTGAGAACAAAATCTATGCATTGTTCTCATATATATTTCATTAGTTTGAAATACTGAGGAAACAAGTGAGATTTGTGGTAGAGTAGAGGAGGGGGGGGATGAAAATTTCACATCGCTATGATGAGAGGCATCTGGCACAGCCAAACCCATCATAAAATCAGTAAGAGAAGAATATCGAACGAGAAAAATTAAGAAAAGTAGTAGATTGATAGAGATTAACAATTTAATGAAGTTGAAGAAAAATGATTGTGTTGATATTGAATGGAGGGTTAGATGGTGTTTTGAAAATTATCAATGAGTTTGTAGAACGGCCGCGAATCATTCGTTTTCGTTTTTTGTTACTAATTTCCTCGCATCCTATTTTCATAAAATTAATTTATGTGCTCATGGCCAATCATGCTCAATACATATTTATTTACTTGAGCTGCCTATCTTAATGATACTATATGGACGCTGGCAACTCAGCAGTCAGTGTTCTTTATTTTTCGTTGTTTGATTAGTGCGTTTAATTAATTATAATTCTGGTATGTTTATTTAATTGTTAACTTTTCTTGAGTTAGCTGACTTAGTTTTATGGTGTCATTACAGGCTAACAAACCGCGACTGTAAACCATGAATAAATAAAAAAAATTAAAATAACTAAAGCTTAATTTAAAACGCCACTA
This sequence comes from Chouioia cunea, assembly GCA_030064505.1. Classification (NCBI taxonomy): domain Eukaryota; kingdom Metazoa; phylum Arthropoda; class Insecta; order Hymenoptera; family Eulophidae; genus Chouioia; species Chouioia cunea. The sequence goes on from JAOPFQ010000002.1 coordinate 21,326,337, forward strand.
TACCTGAATAACAGACGGCATTACTTCATTATATCTTTCCGATTTGTACAAGCTCACCCTACTAGACCCAGTCATAATAGTTAAATGGAGGAACTGTACTTTAAAGTAACAATACATCTTAGTATATATCTATCAGTATTCGACTTACAATACTAACAAATAATATAATCAAATATGTTATAAATACAGTAATATAGATTGTATCAAAAAGTATTATTTTGCAGCTATTAGTACTTTGGCATACGAAAAGATTTGTGTCCTGTTCAATATAGCAGCCTTGCAAAGTTGTGTTGCATCCTCCCAATCCTTTGAAAGTGATGAGGGGCTTAAATTAGCTGCAAAATTATTTCAGGTATTGTACTTCGTCTCCTATTATACATCTCTCTATTAAAATGAATTAATTTAATTAATTGTTATTTACTATAATGAATTTTAAATTGATCCAGAAAATGGTATTTTTAAAATTATTTTTGACTATTTAAATTTTTATGGATAATAAAATTATTCTTATACACTAGCAATAAAAAATTACCCAAATATAAAATTACTAAAACTTGAAAATTTATCTTACCTAGGTCGACGGAGGCTTATTTGAAAGACGTCGAGTATTTGAACATGGGTATAGGTTTTCAGAAAAATCTTAGTCTTCCATGACGCAGTGGAGGAGGAATTATTTATAATATCTGCGATATACATTATTCAAAGGTATTTGAAATGATCTTTCAAATGAACCGCCGTCAGGGTTTCTACATTGATTTTCAATTGAGATATAAAACTTTTATGCTTTAGTAATTTTGTGTTTAGGTGAGCAATGATCTTTAAAGGGAAGTGTAGCTCATTTTAGGTTTTATATTTTCACTAACTATAAGTAATTATTCTTAATACAGATTGATCTAGATCGCGCGTTCATCGATTCTAGAATTCAATATACTCGATTATGTAAAAAATGGTTCAGTTGAATTTTGTTGATCTCGAGGTATATTTCATGGTGATCTTGTGTGTGACTTTGACGGTCAAGTTTAAGGTAATTTTAAGATCAACTCTATTTTTTCAAATAGGAACCCCTATCTTTGTCCACAGATTTGGAAATAGTGGAAATTCTACCTTTAGATTGTCCATTATATGCAGGGTCTGTTTCTTCCTCTTCCCCGTGAAGATTAGATTGATATTTTAGATAGATATTAGATATTTTTCTTTACCCTCAAACTTTGCAGAAGTACAGTTTGGCAATAAATATTTTAGGTGATAGAAAACAAATTAGTTTTTGGTGAATTGAAGCAAGTTCTTGGATTGGTTTTTTATATTTGATACATCGAATATCTATATGAAGGTCATCAGTTGTACGTAGCTTTACGCTAAAATATTAATTAATGAAAAAGTTATAAACAATTAAAATAATTATTTACGATTTTCGTTACAACGAGTAAGTTTTATTTGAACGTAAAAAATATTAATGGATCCTTTAAATTTAATGTTTGATTTTTTTTAAATCAAAGAAGTGAATTCAGGAGATATTGAAATACCTCATATAATCGGAAGTAATTAAAAGAAATATCAAATAATTTGAAAAATGTACTTCTGAGAAAATATTGCTATTTAGAAAGTAATTGAAGCGAGCTTACAGAAAAAAGACGATTTTATAAAGACGTGAAAAAAAAGGATATATATATTAACTGCAATTTCACTACTTGTTAATCCCTGTGAAATAGAAACAGAGATTAAATGTTCGTTCCATTTAGTACAAATAATTAAGAAATTTCATGAACAAGAAGAAACCCACCCTATCATACCTATTCTCAAGGATCAGAATGTCCATTATATGTGAAGAAATAAAGATTACTGATGTGTCATTTTTTTCTTACAAGATCGTGTCTAGGTCCTCACCATACTAAGTTGGTACGAAAATATAATGAAAAGAAATTGAAACTTCAAAGACAAATACTGTGTTTTTTTTCAAGTCAACAACATGTTTAAAAAATATTATTCTGAAATTGAATTCAAACTTCGACTTCGATATACATATTTTTATATACTATGACCAGTTCAATGTATTTTATTGCACGAATCTAATAATTTTCACAATATACAACCACCAAAATCCAAAATCATTAGTAAAAGGCTATAAAGTGATAGCAACGAATTTGAATATCAAATATAATGAAGAAGTTACCTCAAATAGCATTTTTAAATGATGCGTGAAAATCTTGGCGAACCTAATGAACTAAATGCAACCGAAATAAATATTCAAAATACTCTGAACTGTTAAGTGTTTTACATTTGTTTGAAAATTATTTAAGAAAAAATGCCATAGATTATATACATTCTAAACAATGGGAAACCATGAACGAAAAATGTAATGTTGTAAAATAAACGCACAATATAAAGACTATCTTGACCAACTGAGGCTATAGTTTAAATATAAGTTATTGGAACATAACCTAATTACTAAAAGTCAAAGTAATTATATAAGAACTCGACGGCATATTAGAATTATATAACATTACATCAAGGTAGAAGTAAACCATTGGAACGGCAAGCAGGTCATTCATTTATTTGCAATTCACATGAAAAGGAAGGAAACAACTAGTCAGTTCGTTTTAATTCCAGAAAGTACGTAATATGACGTGAACGCTGTTATATTATTCCATCAGAAATTAATTGATTACATAAAAGACACATAAGAAAAGGTTAATAAAGTTATTTATGTTTCTGATAGAGCTGCAAGACAATATAAGAATAAATCAAATGTTTTAAATTTGATTTCTCATTATGATACGCACGGGATTGAAGCTAAATGATACTTTTTCATAAGTTGCCATGGAAAAAGTGCATGTGATTAATTTGTCGGAATAGTGAAAAGACTAGCCCGGAACGCCAGTTTGAGAAATACAAATGTAAGCATTTCTGCAGCTGAGGATTTATATCAATGGATTAAATAGCCATACTTGGTATAATATTTGCATACTGTACAAATACAAAAAATATTGATATTGAAACAAATTAAAATCGTTACTACAATAAACATTGCGTGTCGATGGTACGTTAGGTGATCACGCATTCATTCCTCTAAATAATAATTGCAATGAATTGACGGTGAGAAGAACTCCCTATTTTTCAGATTACAGTATTAAAAGACTACAAGATGAATGCACGTAAATATTTTAGTGTAATTTCGTACAATTTTTAAAACTTTTATATTACATTTTTATAATTAATTTATGAACACGTTTAGAAGATATAGTAAAATAATGTAAATAATTAATTATTCTAATTTCAGTTCCAGTTAAGCGTCGCAGGTAGCGCTTTTGTGGAAGGTTATTACCTAACCTCTATTAAAAATTATTAAAGTTTTATTACGGATTTTTATAGAAAATTTTCCAAGAAATCGATTGTAAACATTTATTTTAATTGTTTATTTTACAAATATACGATTATGACATATATATGAGGGTCATTTGACAAATAACTAGCCTTACAGCCAAATGTTGCCACTATCGCGGTAGAAATACATCATAGTGCAGTATCTTTTTGTACACGGTTACAGACGAAATTTCAGCTGGATCGGAGTTGTAGTTTATTTTTGAGAGCATGTGAAACAAGTGTGTCCCTAGATTTTTGAAAAATGGAGAAAGACTAATATCGGTCGGTGATTCGATTCTTGTTTTTGGAAGGGAAATCGCGCAGTGAAATTAAAGAACGCTTAGATGCAGTTTATGGAGATGCTTCTCCTTCAATGGCGACCGTTAAAAATTGGTATAATGAATTTCTACGTGGTCGAACGTTAGTTTTTGATGATCCACGCCCAGGTGCTCCGACAACAGCCACTACGGAGGAGAAAGTGACAAAAGTACACGATATCGTTTTGTCAGACCGCCGATTAAAGGTGCACGAGATAGCTGCAATAGTAGGCATCTCAGAAGAACGCGTATGGCATATCCTATATGAGATTTTGGGCATGAGGAAACTGTCAGCAAGGTGGATGCCGCGTTTGTTGACTGCAGACAACAAGCGCATCCATGTGACCAATTCAGAGCAGTGTTTGGAGCTGTGTAATCGCAATCCAAAAGAGTTCTTGCGTTGTTACGTGACCGTCGACAAAACATGGATTCACTGGTACACTCCAGAGACCAAGGAGCAGTCAAAACAGTGGACCTTACCCGGTGAGCCTGCTCGAAAGAAGGCGAAGACGGTCCCGTGGGCCGGAAAGGTGATGACCACTGTTTTCTGGGATTCTCAAGGTGTGATTTTTATTGACTACCTGGAAACGGGCAAAACGGTCACAGGACAGTACTACGCCGAACTACTGAGCCGATTTGACGTCGTGTTAAAAGAAAAATGGCCCCATTTGTCTAAAAAGAAAGTGCTTTTCCACCACGATAATGCACCGGTTAACACCTCTGCAGTCGCCACGGCTAAATTTGTCGAATTGCGCTATGAACTGCTGCCCCATCCCCGTATTCTCCAGATTTGGTTCCGTGCGACTTTTTTTTATTATCGAACCTAAAAAATTCACTCGCCAGTAAGAGATTCCACTCCAACAACGAAATAATCGCCACCACGGAGGCCTATTTTGCAGACCAAGAGAAAACATTTTTTTCAACGGGGTTAAAAAAATTGGAACACCGCTGGACCAAGTATATTCAACTAAAAGGAGACTACATAGAAAAATAAATTTTATTTTTTGCAAAATTTTGGTATTTTCATTTGTAGGCTAGGTACTTGTTAAATGACCCTCGTATCTGTTCTAAAAATACAATCTTTTCCGTGTATCTTGAAAAAAAAATCTTGCAGATTCCAATAGATAGTTTTCGAGTTTACAATTATAAAAAAAAATTACTAAATAAATCGAAAACCTTGCCCCGATTTGCTCTTGAACTATTTTGTTTTCTGTCATACAACATTTTATTTTGTATAAACTATTTTCCTATTGAGCTGCTCCAATAATTTTATCAAATTTATTATACGTTTTCGATTGGTTTTCAATAAAAATTATGTTAGAATCATCAGTTACTCTAGCATATCTAAGTAAATTTTCATTTATTTGTTTGACATAAAATTCGTTATATACTGTTATTTGAACTTTAACACCATTTACAATCAGTTATATCGTAACTCTTTTAACTTTGGTAATTCTTAGAAGTATATCATCACCAACTTTTACATAAGTAGGTTTTTGTAACTCTGTATATGAAAAAAAAAATACGATTCATTGTTGACTATATGCTCCAAACATCCACTATCTCGTATCCAATCCATTTTATGAAAATCATTTGTAAATATGCTATCTACATTTTTACATTCATTTTCTATGCGCTTATCAACAATATCATTTTTATAGTTAATTGTATAACTTTTGTAAAAAAAGTCTCGCTTGGTTAAGGTTCCGTTTTTTTATTGTATGAGTACCACCTCTGCCTCGTTGAATTGACCGATTGTCTCTATTCTTATTATAATGGGTATTATTTTTATAATCACCTTCTCGGCTATATTCTTTCACCATTGATGTTACCTCTACCACCGTTATAACAGTTTTCTCTACTTTGAAATCCTATATTTTTAATGTTGCTTTAAAATTGTTTTTGATGACCATATCTTGGCTACTGCGATTTCAGAGATCCTCAGCCTTCTCGTTGATTTCGACACTCTCTTACATAATGATCTTTCCGGAGCATTTAATATCTCTTGCTTCTGTTTTGAATACATTTGATTTAATTGAACTATTTGTATTTTTATATTTAATTTCATTCATTACAATTTTATTTTTCAATATTCATAAATACGATCACTTTCTTTCAAAGCACGTGTTAAATCACCATGATCTTTGACAAATAATTAAGGTTTCTTTTTCTGTTATAGTCGACAGAAAGAGAGAGAAATATAAAACGAGCCGGTACTTAAAGAATACCGAATACACCCTACAGACTGATGATGAACTTAATCGCTCACAAAACATTTTTGCAGGTGTGATTGTAGTTAAAGAATAAATGATGCTGATTATTTTATCAGCTCAAGCATTATACCGTCACTCTCTTCTTCTCTTTTTCGTTTTTTTGAAACTGGCAGTACACAAAATCAGAAAAGTACAGAGTATAAGAGTAATGTTACAATATTATTCTCAGTTAAGCCGCGTTAAAAATCGAGATAAAGATCTGACTGTAACCGCACTATTCTCCTGTCCAAGCAAGGGGAGAACCAGTAAAGCCCATAATGATGTCAGTGGCTTAGGCTTACTCATTATAGTATATTTAACATAAAAAATGGTAATTCAGACATTATAGATGTTTCACATGAATAGATTAGTTCTTTAAATTTATTAAATATTCATAAAAAATGTAAAATGGTTAGACTTTGGATGCATGAATATATTATAAGCTTCTAAAAAAGTTAATGACAGTGGAAAAGATTAAAATATTAGTTAAATTAATTAAATATCTAATTACATGAATTGGTAGGTAATCCTTACAAAAATAAGTCGTTTGAAAATTCAATAAATATTCAATATTTAAAAGGTTATTAAAATAATTATATTTTATTTTTGCCTCAATCGCTAGATCGTCTTATCCTCATAAATCAGAAACTACAAGGTCATTTGGATATCTCACCGCAACCAAATTTCACCTATTCTTCTTGATCTTGCACTCAACTTTCCATATAAAGGAAAATCGGTACTGCACCAGATAAGATGGCGCATCAGCCAGGATATTGCAAAATCTTCACAGAGGTCGTAGAGTTTGATCGACGATCTCATTTTCCTCCTCTTCCTTGAGTATGATTATTCACCTGCTCGTTGATCTCTTACATCTCTTTTAGGAATACCGTACCGACTGTCCTCTTCCCTTCGAAGGTAGAACAACAATTCCTAATGATTTTCAGTTTTGACCCCACCCTCGTAGCTAAGTCTACTTTCACTAATTACTATTGTGTGATTAACGAGAATCCATTAATCTCTGTTTTAAAGACGATACCGATATCTCTGTCACATTCGGCAAAACTCATTGATTTATATTTCTTATTACCTGCATTAATAAATAAATAAATAGTGCACTTACTAGTCTGAATACTTGTCGACTGTGGAGATTGCTTCGCCTGCGGAGTTATGCTGTATTAGTCATTACCTTAACCCTTTACGGTGCGGTGGTATCTCTCAGAGACCACCTATTTTCGTATAGCTTTTTGCAATTTCAGGGTAGTATTTTTGCATATACCTTACGTTTTTTTATAATTTCTTGATCACTGAATGGTACCAAATTGAAATTTATGCTTAAAGGTTGTAAAATTATTAATAACTTGTTAATATTCATAAACAAAGTCTAAAAAAGAACCTGTTTTGTAAAAAAAATGCATTTATCACGGAACTTTCAAACATATCCATATGAAGATGGACATTCAGGGGTTTTTGGGATTACTGATTGAGAATCTGAAGTCAGATTTTAAAAATTCAAAATGGTGGCTACAAGATGGAGGGCAATATCTTAAATTTCTTTTAATATATTTCTGTAAATGGGTATATAGTGGTTTTTAGGGTTACCAATTGCAAATTTGAACCAAAAATTTTAAAAATTTAAAATGGCGCCGCGGAGATTGCGGCAAAAATTGTAAATTTCTATGATTCTCAGGCCAACAAAATTTTATAAAAGTCAAGAACTAGAAGCTAGATATTGTGTACTCAATAGACTTTCATGCGCTGATTCCAAATCTGTACTCAGAATAGCTCTATCGCCCTTGGGTTTAAACCCAAGATACTTAAACCTAGAAGTGTCAAAAACACGCTTTTTTGCTATCTTTGATCACCTACTACATTACGAGGGATTTTTGTGAGTAATTCTGACGACAGATACTAAAAGAGAAAGGTTTGGGCTACAAATAGCACTAGTAAAAAATTTAGTATAATTTTTTTTACGGAGACAGGGTAGTTTGGAAAAAGTTCGATTCGAACATTTCACAAGGGGCTGATAATAATAAGAAACTTCATATTCACTTTACATGTCTAGAGATACACTCGCGCAATAGCATCAAACGCACGAGGGTTCGGACAAAGTAGTCTACTGAGATCCCATATCCTAAAAATCATAATTTCCGAGGCCAGTAGAAGTTCACATGTCATTTTTTGAGTATTTTCGAACCAGAATATTTCTCGGAATCACAAGAAGTAGATGACCAGTCGAGAATGCTGGTTAGATATCAGGAACACGGTAGCACTATAACCGCTAACGAAACATCATCGAACTCCGACGCCTGGGGCTCTGTTAGTTAAATCCCAAGTACGCAGTAACCCAATAACTTTGAATGTGAGAGCATCAAATTCTAGACAGGTAGAGCTCTCCTTTCTGAATCCCAAGTACCCAATAACCCTATAACATTAATCGTGATAACATCTAATCCTAAACATCTAGGGCTCTGCTCGCTAAATCCCAAGTACCCAGTAGCCCTATAATTTTCAACATGATAAATTATTCTGTTCAACGTATCTTTGTTAAAGCCATTTGTTTTAAATTACAAAAATGACAATCTGTAGTATGGTTCTTGGGCTCACGCCAAATGGTGGGTTTAATAACACCTGTCTTTGGGGTTACCTGGGTACTTGGAATTTAGAAATCAGAGCCCTACCGGTCTAGGATTTGATGCTCTCACATTCAAAGTTATTGGGTTACTGCGTACTTGGGATTTAACTAACAGAGCCCCAGGCGTCGGAGTTCGATGATGTTTCGTTAGCGGTTATAGTGCTACCGTGTTCCTGATATCTAACCAGCATTCTCGACTGGTCATCTACTTCTTGTGATTCCGAGAAATATTCTGGTTCGAAAATACTCAAAAAATGACATGTGAACTTCTACTGGCCTCGGAAATTATGATTTTTAGGATATGGGATCTCAGTAGACTACTTTGTCCGAACCCTCGTACGTTTGATGCTATTGCGCGAGTGTCTCTCTAGACATGTAAAGTGAATATGAAGTTTCTTATTATTATCAGCCCCTTGTGAAATGTTCGAATCGAACTTTTTCCAAACTACCCTCTCTCCGTAAAAAAAATTATACAAAATTTTTGACTAGTGCTATTTGTAGCCCAAACCTTTCTCTTTTAGAATCTATTGTCAGAATTACTCACAAAAATCCCTCGTAATGTAGTAGGTGATCAAAGATAGCAAAAAAGCGTGTTTTTGACGCTTCTAGGTTAAGATATCTGGAAACCCAGGGATGATAAAGCAATTCTGAGTCCAGATTTAGAATCAGCGAATGAAAATTCATCGAGTATACTTTGTTTGGTCTTTATTTCTTAAAATTGTTGGCCTGTGTTATGTTTCTAAAAATGGGTATTGGTAAAATTTTTTCAACTCTTCACTTTGTTTCTATATCTTTTATGAATGATATTTTAAGAAGCAATTTTTACCTAATTATAAAAATAATGGTACATTGCATATTTTACATAACCATAAGTTCGTATAAGATTGTTTTTTGTACGGCAAAGTGCGCATCGTCATATGTACAGATCGAGAGCATTTCTTTTCAACAGGAGCATTTAGTTTGTGGAGATTGGCAAGGAAATATTGACGTTTTCAACGTCTCAGGATTATTAGTGTTTATTTTTGAAAATATAATAAATGAATTCGTAATAGTCAAATCAATGAAATGTCATAATAGTCTGTGCCACCACTTTTCACTATGTAAATGATATGACGTGGTCGAGCATTGATATTTTTAACTATTATTTTTAACGTCAGAGTTTAGAGAAAAAGTTTATAGAACAGAAATGTCTTAGAATTTATCATAGAACCACTCCTCCCCCAAATTTTTTCAGAATTTTTGGAGATGATTTTGGAAAATCGTATTTACAAATTTTCCAGAAACTCAAAAACTTTCTCCAAAATTTCTGAAAACATTTGAGGGTGTTATATAGTTAATTTAAAGACATTTTTATTCCATAAATTTTTTTCTCTAAACTCAATAGTTTACCAGAAAAATAATAAGTTGTGTTTATTATGATCTTTTTTCGATTTGGCCACCGTTTTGTTGGAAGGAGTGGTTCAAAAATTCCACCAAAATTCCCTAAGATACTTCGATAGTCGTGATCACTCCTGATCATATTTATATTATGATCCCTTCACGGTAACATTGCTAAAAAAAATCGCAAATTTGATTTTGTTAAAAAATGTTCACGTTTTTTTTTGTTTAATTGGCTATAAATTTTTATTACGCAGACAATCACAAATTTGAGCCCAGTTTCTGAAAGAGAATTAAATTTTATATCGTAACACGTGTTTGCAAAATTTTTCTAAGGCCTAACTACGGAAAAAATTACGTTGAAAATTAATAAAAAAATCAGGTCTTTTGGTCGTTAATGAATTAATATAGTAAAAATATAACTATTTGTTGTAATTACTTTTATAAGACTTTTTGATCGAAATCGGGAAAAAATACGAATAACGGATTGAAACTCAGTGAAAAATAAATGTATTGGTTACTGAGTGTAAGCTAACAAAATGCAAATAGAATACAAACGAATTGGATAAATTATTTTAAATTATACTAGTTGTATGTGGTTGATTTTGATGTAGAGACAATATTTCTTAGAATTATTGTACGATTTCTGTAATTATATCACATAATAATTGATTTACTTTTGATGTTATTTCGGTTTTGTAGCTAGCTGCTGGTATTTTTAGTTATTTAAAGAGTAATATTCTATTAGTTATCCAACAAGAACCCACGCCAGATATGAGCCCAGAAACGCTTGAAGCACTATCTCTTTTAATGCTGGCACAAGCTCAAGAAATTTTTACTCATAAAGCCATATTTGACAAAATGAAAGACTCAGTTATTGCAAAATTGGCTGCGCAAACAGAAGAACTCTATTGTGAATCTTCAAGAATATTCCAAAAAGAAATTTTTAGAGCTTTTTGGGATAAAGATTGGATTCCGATGGTACGTACCTTTTTAGTTTAATGCTCTATATATATTTGACATATATTTAATTAAGAAATATTGACTTTCGCTGTTTATCTTATCACATATTATGTTATACGGTTTTTTTTAATTACTTTGTATTTTAATACTCTAAATTTAGTTTCCTCGACATTACTTTCACAATCATAGGTAAAAAATCATTATAGTCTTAATTATTCTGACACTGATATTCCTAGAGAACATATTCGATTTTACTTATAAATCTGTTGCAAAAAATGCATCGCAATCTGGAAATTCCAAAATAAAATTAAAACTATGCAAAATAACATAGTTTACCATTTTTTAATTAATGAGAACTTCAAGTAGTTTTATCATTATAACAAGAGATTTGGCTCGCGTAAGCCGATCCCCGTGTATATAAAAAAGAGAAGAAAAAGTGATAGAAGTTATGTTGATGGTGGCTTCGTCCTAGGCTAAATAAAGCCTGGTTTGGTCGGGCAAATCTGTGCGATGTATAAATGCCTTTATACGCACAGCAGAAAAACCAGTCGCAAAAACACACGAAATGGAAGAAACAGGCGAGGTTGATCAGACTGAGGACAAATATAAAGAAAAAAAATTAACATGCAGAGCGAAAGTAGATTTATTGAAATAAAGCTACAAAGCAATAATACATAAGTTCATGCGCATGGGAGAGAGAAAACAGGCGTAAGGTAGGCTGGTACAATTGCAATGGTACTTACAAATACGATTTTGCAGCACGATGTGATCTTTCGGATAACAGTTACTATCGAGAAACACCTCTGGGTATACGCTTACTCTCTGAATTATACAGAAAGCGATACATCGCATATAAAAAAGCAACTAGATGGAATACTGTGCAGATGTATTGACTAATCGCCTGAGGACGTAAATTGGTGCAAAAAATTTACAACCGCGGCGGTACTATTGGAGAGACCGCATGTGTGTCATCGCCATCGAGTTTCTAGATGATAGGACAGAAAGACAAGCTAAGCCCTTAGTACCGTTGAAGGGCGTGGCATGTGTCTATCTTCGAATTTCCTCACTCCTGTGCTTGAATAGGTCTCATAAGATACAATCGGGGACAGGAATATATATGTATGTACGTACAAATAATATAGATATATGTATAAATAAATGTAGACATTGATAAAAAGGAAGAGAAATACATAAATAGTAAAGATCTTGTTCATTATAAAATGAGCATGTCATTTAAATTATTATTATTTCATTGCATATTTTTAAGTAAATAGAGTCCATTTCTTCAGTTATACTATATTGTTGAACTTATGTACATTTTCCATTCTGTGAAACACTTATGATTAGCAGAAGAATTAACTTTCTTAATATCAATGCTCGACCACGTCATATCATTTATCAAAATTGGGAGAGAAAATCATTAGTAGCACTTATAGATAAAACCGTCACACTCCCCCAAAACTTTTCCAGGTAGTTCAGTTCTATAATTCACTAAATTTATTAGTTGAACATTCTATATTTAATTAGTGGTAAGTAGGACTGACACTTTGAACAATAATAATTTACGAAAATATACTTTACATAAAAAAATTAATGCGCGCAATAATTTTGTTAATGAGTTCAAAAATGTCTAATCTCTTTCACTGTTTCTTCCAATACTTTAGTTTATTATGTCGTATTTTAAGATTACAATTACTGACACTAGCTTTGCATTAAAAATCATTTAAATAAAGAATCTTCGCTTAGTCGGGTTAATTAAAGTTTAATGGTTGAAGTGAACAGTCCTCAACGAACGTCTAAGTGAAATTTCTTATTATACGATAGATTTTGCAAAATTACTTCAATTTAGTTTTAATGAAAATTATATAATCATGCCATTACCAGAGTGTACCAATTCATTTAAAGTACTTAAATATGGCTGTTGTCGAGAATCATTGCTTCATATTATTACAGAACTTCAGGATAAGTGGTTTCCTTTAGTGAAAGAAAATGATCGATTATTTGTAACGTGTTTGAAATACACCTATATCAATGATCTAAATGAAGTTTCTGACTACAGTGATAAAATTTTACGATGTATAAATGAAGAAAATGGTGGTTATGTAGATTCTATTAATCGGAACAACGAAGTCAGTTTCAACTCATATGCTAATGAAGGTCAAGATATCTGGAATGTACAATGTGATGAAGAATTTTTTATCGACAAAAATGACCTTAAAAAAAATAGTATTGAATCGCTTAAATTCATTACTTCGTTTTTTTTAACTCGGAGAAATGAATTCAATATGTATTGAAATTTCTGATACAATAGAATAAATTGATTTACTATAATCAAATAATTTGAAAAATTAACTTTTGAGAAAATATAGTTAGGTAGACAATAATCGAGATAATTTATAAAAAAATTCGCCAGGAATTTACCTATTTTTGTACACTGCGACCTGATCAGTGTATTTTAGTTAATGAACATAAAGGTATTCACAATGGCTGCATTTGTATCCATCACCAAAATCGAAAATTACTAGTAGAAGGCTGTAAAATGATAAAGAAAATTTTAAGATCAAATATGATAAAGAGTAACCTCAAACAGCAAAAGATATTCTAATTAAAATGAACGTGCGATTTCATTCATTGCTAACAATGAAAAACTATAAACCAAAAGTGTGATCTTATAAACGTACGTACAATCTTAAAGACTATTTTAACCATCTGGAGGTACAGTTTAAATATAAATTATTAAAACATGACTTTACTGCCAAAAGTCAAAATGATTATATAAAAACTCGTCGGCATAATTTGAATGAATTTAAAGTTGTCATAGGAGATTTAATACAATATTATAGAACTGTATATCAAGAACAAATATACAGTTTTGTTTATGTAAATAAGCAAATCATTGGGACGGCAAGTACGTAACTTCATCCATTTGCAATTTATATGAAAGGGAAGGAAAATAGTGAAAAAGAGAGCTTCGTCGTAATTTCGGAAAGTACGAAACATGATGGATATGCTGTAATATTGTAATATTATTCCATGAGAAATTAATTAATGACATTAGAAATAGATACGAGAATAAAGTTAAAAAAGTTATTTATATTTTTGATGGAGCTGCAGGCCAATATAAGAATAAATAAAAATTTTTAACTTTAGTTACTCATTATAATACACACGGAATGGACGATGCGTGGCACTTTTTCACAAGTTGTTATGGAAAAAGTGTATGTGATGAATGAAAAAGACTAGTTTGAAATGTCAGTTTGCGAAATTCAAATGTAAGCATTTCTACAGCTGAGGAATTATATCAATGGGCACGAAAAGCTATACCTGGTATAACATTTGCTTACTGTGCTATCCCAGAAGACATAGAAATTGAACCAAATTGAACATCTCTATTAAAAACAGTATTTCATATCGATGGTACGTTAAGTTATCTCGCAGTCATTCCTCTAAATAAAAACATCTAGGAAATGATGGTGAAGAGAACTTCCTATTCTATTGATTACAGTATTAAAAACTACAAAATAAATGTACATAAATATATCAGTATAATTTCGTATAACTTTAAAAACTTGTATTTATTTAACTTTATATTAAATTTTTATAATTAATTTATGAACGTGTTTATAAGATGTAGTAAAATAATTTCAATGATTGCAACATTATGAAATATTATATATATATTAAATAATTTTTTGGTGAGTTGAACACTTCTATCGGTCCAATCTTCCAGTTAATCACCGCATCTAGCGCTTTTTTGGGAGGTCATTGCTTAACACCTATTAAAAATCATGATTTCCCCTAAAATTAATTTATTTTCTGTCATTATTCACTACTAGTTTATTTATTTTGGTCTCCCTCATGGAAAGTTAATTATTATTAAGAATTATTTAATTATATAAAAATTTGATCAAAATGTAAGGAAATCCAATAATTATTTGTCTTCATGTCTATATTTGTTTTAATAAATGGTGATTATATTTTTATGCAGATAACGGGCAAACAATTTGGATATCGTGGATTATCAGAGTATTATCAATCATCAGTTTGTAGAAATATCAAGGCTATTGGAGAAGAAATTTGCAGACTGGAAGTGAGTAATTCACTTTTATTTAATTTTAGAATCCCATTTGTTTCACATGTAAGCATTGCTAAATAAAATGAATAATAGATATCAATATATAAAGAGACTATATCAACAGACCAGGATTAAACGATCTATTTCAGTTAGTATAAAGCCTTGGACTTTGGACATTATCATTCTTAATTTTTTCAGATCAATCTTAAATTGGAAATATTTAAGTACAGAGTTTGCATGCTCATTAACGAGCCCCTATTAAACATCAAATTTAATATACCAAATATAAAAAAAATCCAAGATCTTGCTCCGATTTAAACCATAACTAATTTTTTTATGTCAATTAATTATACAGTAAATTCAAAGTTCGTTCTAAAACTTGATCAACGTCAAGGTAGGGAAATATTATATTGTCAAATTATCTTTGAGATATTAAATATTTTTCACTTAATGTTAGATATGATAAGAGATAATGCGGAAAGATACAACATTTTATAAAAATAAATAACTATGATGGCTGTCGATCGATAAAAAGTTTTAATTTATCTTTTTTTTTATTAACAGTGCAGCTCTGAAGCTTGAACAGAGCCCATTCATCAATCTTAAACTAAACATGAGTTGAAAATTGAAAGCTGGTCTCATCTATTCAATTGATAACGTTTTCTATCTCTGATATTTATTTTGTCCTCATTGTTATTCTATCAGAATAAATTAATGCCTCCAATTTTTTATCGACGTTCTCATTTCCACAGTTTGTCTCAGTGTCCATTGAAATTCATAATCCATGACCTTCATACTCTATTCTAGGTTTTGAAATATTTTTTCGCTAGCCCTCAGATAATTGTTCTTCGAATTGTCGAATCGTTCCCAGGCTAATGTGATTGGGAGTATTAAAGTACAATAAGTTAAATTCAACTGCGAGTTGACAATAAGCAGACCAAACTATTTAAGTAGAAAACGTTGCTGTGGAAAATGTAACTGCAGTTAAACAAATTGATATTAAAATCATTGCCAATCTTCATAAGCGGCGTAGGAAACATTCAATTTTTAAAGGAAGTACCAGATTCAATCAATAATAAACCTGTACCTTATACATTCTATACAATAACGAAGTGAAAATCCTAGCAGGGTCATCCGAATAATTCTTCCCTATAGTTGAGAAACTCAGAAAAAGAAAAACTTGAAAAAAAACATTAAAAAACCAGACAAGGAGTTTTAAGTTATATTACATAGAGTTCATATTTCGATGGATATTAACGAGCTGAAAAATAAAATAGAATATAAAAACCAAATTTTATAAACATACACAATGTGCGAAACAATAAAACCAAACTACAAGTACCAAACGGCAATTTCAAAATAAAACAAATAGATTACATAGATCACATCGAAATCAAATGTCATATTCATACAGCTCGGTATTGATGAACAGGGTTTTACATATTACTGAACTTCAAGAAACAGTTATTCATAAATCTAAACGATATGAACAAACTGCCTAGTGTTATCATTATTAACTACGATCACATGCTCAATCACATATATTTCTACTGCCAAAATCTTTTGTTTCGCTTGCAATAAAGAATACACAGCTTGATACTTCCCCAACTCAAAAGAACCATAGCCTCTTATCTCTGACCTGCTGATAAATACTTATAACACGTCTCAGATTATGAACACCAAATATATTAATATTAATGTAACTAATACGAGAAGCAAAGTAGACTGAAATTTTATCAAGCTTGGAAGCCAAAATAATATTCTGGCCCCTCCCAGCTATACTTCAGAACGTCAATGGTAACGTATGCCCCAACCGTTACGTAACGTGGCGAATTATTCTTCTATATTATTTTCTTTTCTTTGTTTCTTTGCCGATAGCGTTGCCTTTTTTTCTGTATTTATTTTTATTTATTTTCTTATTGGTTTAATAAAATTTTGACATTTTGATCCGTTCACATAGATTTGCGTGTCATTAATTTTATCTCGGTTTCCTTATTTAAATCCCGTTAAAATTACGTTAAAACGTTGTTGCGTATCTTAGACATAAAAGGTCGTATATTTGTGCTTCTCTCCCACAATAAATTCATTTTATAACAACGAGGATTGGAACAAAGGACCATCACTATCATAATCCACAGGTAAGTCCAACCTCGCTTCATTTATTTGATGTAAAATAATTAATAAGGTATGAAACCATAAAAATATATTTACCGACTAGTATTTATGATCATAAAAAAAGAATAAATATGTTGAAGAGTGTATCTTAAGAATAGTCAGTGCAGGATATTTAATTGATGCTAACGATACCTCTTTTTTATATTATTATGATTATTCTTATATGAAAATTCCAATACATACAAGTTTGACATTAGCAAAAAGCAACAAAAAAATTGAAAATTTCAATTAAACATTTTAACAATTATTTGGTGGTTTTGACTCATTGAAATAGTTTCCAGATGAAAGTAAAAGCAATTATAGATTATCGGTTGGCAGCGCGTGTGTTTGAGAAGAGCTAGATGTATACATAACAAGAAATATCAATTGTAAATCTTCTATTTTCACTACTGAATGTATGGCCATAACTGATGTCATGAATGTTGTTCTACTTAACCCCGATCGGTATGTCAATTTCTTGACTGACTTGATACACGTTATCATGGCTTTGTATTATCCTAGAAATAAACATGGTATTAATCGATCCACTTTAAAGATACGCAACTAATAACATCCATTTTTAAGTCGGAAAGGTAACAACGCTGACATTACTATTTACTGAATATTTTCCCACTTAGGTATAATGGATAATAATTTGCGGATTTATACACTAAAAGGGATACAGAGCAGCATTCATTACCTAATAGCATATCGTATATTGACCTAATGACCGTGTTTAAAAAACTGTCTTTTGATAACATGAAGAACATAAAAAATCACGGATTAACCAAAGAACAAATATACTTTCAAATACACTATAAATAAACTATAAAACCATGGTTTATATGACACCCTCTAAGTTGAGGTTTGATTATAACTGTTTGCCAATGCTGCAATAATCACTTTAGTACAAGTTAATCTCTTATCAAGATCAAAGTTATTGATGATCCACGTTGTGAGTACTTATACGAAGTATATGATCTTAATCACATTATTTGGCAACAGTCATTATATATTACGCAAAAAAAGCACTAATGAAGGCATTGGCTAGAAGTAAATTATGCTCACCATTTCATATCAAATCTTTTTTCAGTCTACCAGTTATTGTCATGTAATTGGTATGTAGTTGTGACGGAGCTCCTGGCCGTTGGCTGGTGCTCGTCAATAACAAGCCCGCGATCAGGGCTTGTTTACGTTTCCGAGGTCGTTGACCTCGAAAAATCAGTTTGCCGTGTATGACATTGAATGAGTGAGGGAGGGAGAGAGAGGTAACACTCACCGAGAGTCAGTTGGCCTTTCGCCTCTGAATTGGGCAGTCGTGCTAATTTTTGTTTTCCTTTGGTTTGTTCTCGCGGGTGACTGCAGTGAGGTGTTAGTGGTTGTTAGTGTTGTGCCAGGCTTTACGATCGGTGAGTGCGCTTATTTGTTCTCTCTCTTCCTCCGTGCATTGCTTACCTGTTTTTACATATTTATTTATTGTTTGTCCGCGTGCGCAGGGCCTCGTTCAGTACTTCTGGCTATTGAGCCGGAGCCTTACGACGGCCGTTGAATAATTTACTGCGTGCGAAATTTGTTGTTTTTCTTTTGCCGTCGTCGTTGTACCTTCAATAAATTGTTTATATTTTCTTTTTATATATATCGAGCCGTTCGTTTTCTTTTTACGCCTGCCAACTCACCTGTCCTTGACCTTTCAAGGTCATTACATCCTGGCGCATATTAGGCCGTAAGTGCGCCTCTTACCTTCCCCCTTTCTTTTATTTTTCGCGTTTTAGTTGCGGTATTAGACAGATAAATAAATTTCAACGCGACCGGAGGTGATTGACCTTCATCTACAAGGTAAGTTTCCCTCCCTTGATAGCTAAAGGGCTTTTCGCGTTGCAAAGTATAGTTTAACACTTTCCTATCTGATGGTACTAATTTGTACTGGGTGATTCCCCAGCAAAAATCTTAGTAATACTATCGCATTTATGTTAATAAAAAATAAACATGTTTCCTATAACCTTAGTAATACTATCAATTAATTTTTGATGGAACAATATCGATAAAATACTATCGCGTGCTTTATATTTCAGAATATTTCTCATATCTATTTATCTTATATTTGTATTTTATTTGAATCGTTATACCAATAATTTATGATAAAAAGTTCCTATTCTGTTAACTACTGTGATTATCAAAGTTCCTAACTACTAATTAGTCTAAGTCTTAATAATAGTACTTATACATCTGATAAAAATTAAAAAAAAACACGTTTCCTTTGCTGCCCTTTAGTAATATAGTAACATGAAATTTATAATTTTGTTGTTTTTTGCCACACCTGTTAGGAAAAGGCTAATGAGATAGTAAATTTACATTTTGTGAATAGATATAAATAGTACTTGAAATTTATTTCTAAATGGGTCTTAGAAGATAATATATACTGTGGTTTTAGTGACCAACTATTAACTTAAATGAATACAAATTTGATAAAAGAAATGTTTAGAATGCTATAAACTAGTGTTTCTATTGAGATCTTGAGTATTTAAAATTATATATTTGAGTTTATTGATTTCGTATATATTCAAGATTACTTTAGACCTGAGTGATTCCATATAATTGTTAACTGACACAAGCAAATTTAAACAATTTTGTTATAGTCTCATTTTCCAATAAGATAATTTTATTACTACGCAGTAATAATAATTTTGTATAAATCTATCTTAGTAGTAAGACCTATGATTTAACGCTATGAGGAATTTATAAATTCCATGTAAGATTTTTGTAGAATCCTGTGTAGTGTTTTTACATTGAAATGAAAATAACACGATAACATAAACTTTATATATTATTATTTTATAATATTATTTCATATCTTCCTTAACACCAAAACATTTTTCTTCGATTACATTATTATAATATGATTTATTTACAGTTTACAACTGAAATGTTCAAAGCAGCTGTAGCAAAATCGAATAGATTAGAATTTTTTTTAGATTATTATAACAGAGCTAATAGACGCTTAACTGAAGTAAAAAAAGACAATGATTTCATTTATCACGAGAGAATCCCAGATATTACAAGTTTATCTCCGATCAGTAAGGCAAATGTAGCAAAACTTTCACCAATCCCAGCCCAATTTAGTTCGGATTTTCAAGGTATGTACAAAGTTTATCCAAACTGAGATACGATAGATTTTGAAAATGTTTTGTATATTTTTATACACATAATATATTTCATGGAAACGTGATTTATTTCATCCCAACGTGTGTATTTTTATAAATCGTGGTATTAGGATACTTAGCTACAAATAACTACAACTCATTTCTTCACCTTGTTTTAAATATAATCTCAGCGTGGTATACATTATTTTTTTAAATCAATCTCTCAAGGAAAGACTTAATGTGTAGTCCTCCATCCCGTTGTCATAGAGATTTGAGTATCTAAATTCATGAAAAGTTCTTCCTAACTGCAAAAAGGTCACGCGATATACAATATAGTGTCAGTATATATATACATATTAATTAAGTAGTATAATGTAAGAGGAAGTTAGTTGGTGATTGAATGATTTGTTGATGAATGTATTTTCAATTTGTGTAGTTTCTTGTGTAGATATAAAAATGTTGGTAATGTAAGATCATGCCTAACGGGTATTTGAAGCATAAGCTCTAAAAAATTAGAGATAATCTTCACATGCTAGATGTTTGTATTATCAACTTTATCAATCAATCACTACGTAACCTAACTATATAAGCAAACGCACTATAGTAGTGTGTTGAAACCTTAAACTCACACTATACAAAAATAAAAGATACATTCAACGATAATAGCTAGGGTTATTAATATAAATCACAATAGTTCCATTGCAGATAACTTTAGTAAAGCGTTTATCTGAGGGAGCATATCACCCGGAGGGGCATATGCGCCACGAGTGCAGGAGGCCGCAGAGGCCAAGAAAAGCAGAGGTCGAAGAATATTAGCTTGCTCCCTGATTATTACAGGAATATGGTGCCTTGCCACCTTCGGGTTCAATCAACCCCTGCAGAAGAGTAGGACAAGAGGGTCTCTCATACTCAACACCAGTGATGGGATTCCTTTTCTCCTCGACGTGCCTGCCGGCAGACTGAGCAGGGGAAGCGGGACCAGTGCTGGCAACGGAAGGAAGAGGCCCCTAGGCGACATGTTCAGCGAGTGGCTCAGGGGCCCGTTGAGGTAGCAGGCGCGAAGACGGAGGCGAAATCGGCGGAGAATTGGGTCCGTTACATATCTGTTGTTGTCGTTCCGAGTGCGACAAGATGGAACACTGATCCTCTCCAGTCAAGTTGGGCGTCGTCGGATGGTCACTACTAGAAGACGCGAGGAAGATGTGGTAGGTGTAGATAGGGTCTATCTCCCCATCAATGCTGGGCCCGTCTGCGCGACCCTGCACCCAGTGACAGCCCTAAGAACCTCCTTGTTGGCCGTGGTCAAGAGCCCTTCCGTCCTTGGTGGTATCATAGTCGACAGCCTTGAACAGTATATTGAGTCTTAAATGGGGAGCAACGGGCGTACTTCCTCTATTGCCATTGGAAGTATCAATAGTCCTGTAGTAGAATTAAGCAGAAATATTACTCAGAGAACTGAAAAGTTGATATCTAACGCAGAAACAATAATACATTAACTGCCAAAATAAAAATTTTGAAGATTAAAACCAAATAAACTATGATAATTACCAACACTCCTAGTACAACTTTCAGTAAAGTAGCAATGGACATATTAAGGCCCTTAAAGCTCACACGTAATAATAATGAATATATCTTTACAATACAAGACTAATTTGTAAAATATTGCACAGTTGTTTCCCTATCTGATACACAATTTTTGTACTTAGGTATTCACAATTATTCGTATTTTCGGTGTGCCTAAAGTCATTTTAACCGACCAAGGGAAATATTTCAAAAGGAGCAACTTAATGACTCGAATTTCTAAAAGGTTTGAGATGAAAAAGATAAGGACCACTGAATTTCATCCTCAAGCGAATGACTCATTTGAACATAAAAATTATGCGTTAGGCGAGTTTCTCAAACAATATAACTATAATGATGACGAATAGGACGTTTGAATCGTAATCGCAATGCTTAATTACAATACTTCTATTAAAGACAGCACAAAGTACCCACTCTATAATACCGTATTTAGTTATATTTCGCGATTATCATTGAGGGATCCTTTAAGAGAAAGTGATTTAGTCCCTACGTACAAAGGGTACATGATAGATCTAGTCACACGGTTCACGGAATATGAACGTCACCACCGTTTCTCTGTTCAAGATTGGAGAATATAATATTTCTTGAGAAACTATCAACATAACGAGAGAATATATACAACTATTATAAGTCATTGAGCACTCAGAAACAAATGTCTACCAACGTAAGGTAAAAATTCACCGCACGACTATCTATTGCGGAATCTTGTCTGGGTACTACAATGTGCAAAACGGAGAAATAGAATTTATACATGAAATCAGTGAATCTGCATGAATTAACGCCCAAATCACAGGAGTTTTCAATTGTGGGAGTAAAGTCATACAAGGACTACAAATTAATAATACCGCAGTCTTACAGTGACCTATATGGCTCATGGGATTACGTATTCATTCAAGGCGTCATTAAGATTATTTTCTTTTACACCATTAAGTAGTCACCCAGCACAAGTAAACTGAGATTTCGACAAGATTTATCTGAACTCAGACTCCACGTGCCTCGTGTCAACGTCGTTTATAGACCCTGTTAGAGAACATACCTTCTAGCGACCATTACCTATAGATAGTTGTTATTTTAATAAACATTCTCCACGAAGGCTACTCTTGAAAAATGACAAACATACATCAGGATCATTTTCCAACCATATATTCCTAACTACAAATGTTATTACATTCGCCTTATCAGCTAAAAGTTGTGAAACCTTCTATACAATTATATGCATTGAACACCCAAAAATAGTCGTTTTCAAAACAACGAAAGTAGAAAATTTTGCTGTAACGAAAAAATTTAGCGTCTGTAATCTAGAAATTTTTGTTTACGTAAATACCGAATTTGTATACGTAGAAAAACTCATTTGCTTGCAAATAAAAGCTCTATCGCGATTTATTCTTCCATTCAATTTATATAGTCACGTAAGCTCCGGACGAGATTGCATATAATATAATGAACAATCACGATTACATGGCACTGATTGTGGGCGAGGTTTTCCATATTGTTGCAATGAAAATGTAATGGGAACACTTACCTTTCGTTGACAAAGGGAATGGCTTCACTCGCCTCGTTGAAAAATCTAAATAAACGAAGGGTAAGAAACGCGAAATCCAGCCTCGGAAGAGTCAAAGGGATTTGATGACTTTGAAAGATCACGGGGAAGCAAGTCGGTGAAGTGAAGAAGGAACAAAACGACGGTTGATGGTAACAATTTTTATTACATATTAAAAAAACTAAAATAAAATTACAAAGAAAATCCGACAGACTACGTACGAAAGAAATAAAAGATAAATAACAAATTAACTTTAAACTTAGCGACAGCTGCGCGTAATGACCTCCACGATGCTCCGGCTGTAGAGCCTGGAGAAAAAAAGTGAAGCCCAAGCAACAATAATAAAATAATAAAAAAAAAGAAAATCCAAAGCACGAAGGGTGAGAGAGAGAGAGAGAGAGTAAGAGTAAGAGTAAGGTACTCATTGGCTCCGTGATGACTTAGATCCAACAAAAAATCTAAATAATTTCCTTTACCACGCACTCACTGCCCAAAATTCGTAAATCCAATATCAAAGCAAAACAAAAACACACTCAACGTTTCGATAAACTAATTTCATCTGAGTTGGTGTTTGTACTTTACGCTTTATATTTTACGAGAGAATCGCCTTATCACATTCTTCTCTTCATAATCTATCTTGAGTAAGATAAACAGTTAAATTAATTGATTAATTTTTCGATTATTAGGTAAAACTCTGTGACCTAAAATACACTCTTAATTTCATAAATTATTTAATATCCATTGTACAATAGAGGTCATCTTGAATTTCATTATGTTACCACACCAAATTCGAAAAGACGCTGTAACATCAGGACAACTTGAGTAAAAGAAAATATCCTTTAGAAATAACTAAGAATGTATGATATTATTTGTACTCCGGCGGAATCCTATTTTTCGATAATATTCATGTCTTCAGAGATATTGAATTAAATTAAACAATAATTAGACCAGATATATTTGCAAGATAATCGGATGATAACAGAGGTTGTACTAGGGCCTCATATTCTGACGTTTATGCTAATTAAAGGAGTATAATTATTCCAGCTACAATAAGAATAATTTTGGATGAATATATAATCATAATCGACCTGAATAATAACCAAGTCAAGTCAAACACCTATTAGAAAATGTATATTGCATTAAAACTGAAGGGGGTCATTTCTTTTTGCAAAGATACCATGTGATTGTTGCCATTTTAACAAATATAACGTCCTTTACGACGGAATATCCAATAAGATCTTAGAAAAGTCGAACCAACCAGTTTTTTCTCTCACCGCTATAGACTTATATTCGCTTTGATGACATATTCTATAAACGTATATGTCGTTATAAGATAGTTAGTAAAAAAAATCTGAAATTATCCACCTATAAGGTCAAGAGCGAATATCCATTTGCAAGTATAAAAAAATTTATATGATCCCATATAAGCAATTTGTGCAAGGATATTGTAGAGAAGTAGATAGGAACAGGTTATCTTAAAAAATGCTTTAGCAATCGCAGTCCATTTCTTCGATCAGTTCGCTTATAACCTTATACAAGTTTCAGAATACATGACATTAAGTGCAAGCGAAGTAGTACATATCGTAATGTTCATCATCATTGATGTAAAAGTTGCTTTGATAAAATCTGTTATGCAGAACTTAGTCACGGTCAACAATCAAACTAAATATTTGATTCCCAAGACTTATATTTTGAAGAGTTATGGAACTATTGTTGACTACAATATGTTGCTATCGAGAGACTGCTATTTGCACGATGATTGGTACAAGTTTTTATCTCGTACCATTAGTCTAGAACAATCACTACTTTAACCCAACGAACACATTCATCAACGTCGTCCTATGGGTTTTGCCCAATTGATTAGATTAATTTTTTTCTCCTTTTCAAATTGTCTATATAATTTCATATGAACTCTAAACTAGCTACAACTGTAATCATTACAACTATTTATGTTTTTATAAGTGCGATAACTATTTCTCGTTATACCGATTTAGTAATCGTTTTAGAATGGGGGTATAACGCCGGGTCGATTTAAGTAAAAAATAATTATAAATAAAAAGAAAGAACATGTAAAAGCAACGAATTTTTTATTTTGTGTGTGTTCATGCAGATGCATACAAAACGATTGTTTTCTTTTTCTCAAAATGAGGAATTGGCCGAGCATCTTTTTTCACATTCTTTTCTATATATATATATATATATCAAGAAGAATCAGAATCATGAAAATCTAGGTGGGTCATTTGATAAATTGGGTTGTAGAAAAACGATAGCTCAACCCTTGAGCTTTTAGTTGTGAGTCCATCCTCTAAAAGTATCGAAGGCTCTTTCATTAAAAACGCGTAGTGTAAGTTTACTACCAATAGAGGCAATAAGGAGTCCTAAAAATCATTTCCGTGCAGAGCCAAGGGGAAAATAGGATGTTCTTAACAATCCTGCCATCTACCTTTCGCGTATTAATTACATTTGCATCAGATGTGGGACTTTGTTTAAACTGTGAACAAACGCTCAATCTTAAGCTCTCTTTCTCTCTTATTGATTTATCATGAACTATCTCACTCACACCTTTGCTACGTATTCTTTTTGTATACATATTTTGTTTATTAATTTACTTTTGACTGAGTCAATTATATTTATTCAATACATGTTGCGTCCAGGCGATGAAGCCACTGGTGCACCTGCTATTCTAGAGCAGTGTGGTCGGACCCTTCTACTGATCTCTTTTAATTTATTTATTTTACTTTTATATTAAGCATTTAGGGTTGTGAGTTTATTTTGGTTTTGTTTTTATTGGAGGTGTAGGCGGGCGGTCATGTGGCGATAGAGTTGCCATGTCTCACCGGGAGCGCCATCTCTGGAGGGGGCTGTGGCGGAGCACCTAGCCCTTGTCCAGAGTCCCTCGGTCATCTTGTCGACTAACTAGCCATTCATCGACACGAGGTCGATAACTCTAAAAAAATATATTTTTTCAAAGCCCTCAAAGTAGACGTTTGTTGTAGGGATAACCACTTCATTTGACATAAATCCCTTACTGCCCAGACATTTTCTTCAGGTTAAGAAACGAGAGATAAGAACAATGGACTAAACCTGGCGAATATGCTGGATGGAGTTCCAGTTGGTAGCTTAATTTTTGGATTTGTTCCATGGTGATTACTCACATGTTAATTCATGCATTGTTTTGATAGAACGGTACTTTTTTACCCTATTTAGTCTTTTTTGTTTCAAATCAATATAGAATTTATTTAACATTTTCTTTCGTTACTTTGTCGAGTTTTCTATTTTTTTCTGTCGTTTGTTTTAAAATAAATGTAATTTGTTGATAACCATTGTTTATCTATTTGACCGCCTTGCTAACCTACCTCTTGATAACTTTTCAAGGTCACGGCTTCTCTGACGTACGCAAGGCCGATCGTGTACCTCTTACCTTCCTCTATTATTATAAATTTTTGTTTAATTGTCAACACGACGAGCGTAGCCTTCCCTTTTATCTTCAAGGTAAATGCGTAACCTTGCGATCGCGTTGCACACTGGATGTTAATTGGAAAAAATTCAAAGTTATTGATCAAAGTTATTGTTTATTAGGGAAACGTTCATTTGTCCACAGTTCATTTGTTTAAAATATCTGAGTGTTTAATCGTTACTTTAAGTATCTGTTTTGTCTGTTAGTTTAAGTTTTGTTGATTTATTTGTTTTCTAATGAGTGAATTCTACGAATCTTCTTACTTTATTTTTCTGTCATATAAAAAACGTGTTCACAAAATACATTCATTAAAAATAATTTTCGCTAATATTGTTATGGAAAGACGATCACGTGCTGTTACAGAAGCACATCTCGAATGGAAACGCGTACGGATAAACGAACTTTCCACAAGCTATGAGGAAAAATACTAACTAAAGGAAAGCAAAATTTGTACAAATTATTCAATTAAATTAATAAAAACTCATACATCACAAACTTATTCATAATAAATATATCTGAAAATTTGAACATTGTAACGTTTAGATGCAACAAACAGTTCTTTTTTCACACTAAATATTGTCATACAAAAGTAAAATTTAGTACCAGAGTAATTTCAAATGACATATTTCTTCAGATCTGTTTGGAGATTTACTACCGATTTCTGTTCATCGTGCCATATCGAATTTTGAAATCCGAAAGAATGAATTAATTAGTTTAGAAATAGCGGAATTACGTAATGCAAGGCAACTACTAAATGGGTAAGTAATTTATTTATCACTGTCTTTGAAAACTATCATATAGAGCTTAATTGAGCGTTTTTAGTACAAACCAAAAGATATGAAGCAAACAAATTCGAATCCACATAATATTAAAATATGAAAAATATCTATTAATATTTTGGGATAGGGTAGATTAGGAATCAAGAGTGGAATGGAAAAATCTACTATCTTCATTGTTCTATGGTCTCTAGTGCGTTTTGATGAATCAATATCTTGTTCATCGCTAAACGTCTCCAAATACTCCTTTGAAGTGGCAACACGTTTGCGCTTATATAAATAATTACCGAATTATGAAATACCGTATCTAAATTAATGGGGAAAAAGAGGGGAAACTTACCTTAAGTTTAAGAGAAGGCTCCCTCAGCCGCATTGAATTATTATATAAAAAAAACGAATAACCGCAAACAAATTTATTAAACTAAGGGGAAGGTAGGAGGAGCAAAACGGCCTGACGAACACCAGGAAGGAATGACCTTCAAAGGTCATGGAAATGTAAGTCGGAAGGCGTCAATGACAAAAAGACCGTTACAACAAAATTAAAATTTATTAACAACAAAAAAAAAAAGAAAATGAAAGAAACTAAAATAAAAATAACGGCGAAATTAACAAAACAAAAAACTCCGGCTGTATAGACTGGAGGACCGAGCCAGGTCCAACAACAATAAATAATAAAAAAACAATCAATAAATCAGCGTACAGAAGGTGAGGAAGTGAAAGCTTAATGGACTCACCAGCTGAGAATATAGCAATACAAAAAAAAATAAAAGTAAAACATTCAGGCACTGCACTCTACCAAAAAGAAGGAAAACAAACACAAATAATTCTCTCGCTGCTCAAATCTAACTGACCCCGAAATAACGAGCGACTAATCGGCCAATAAGAGCGCCGATTGGGTCTGGCCAACGAACAGGTGTTCCGTCACAATTACCACAGAAGAAAGTAAATTTCGTAACTGTTTCGAGTCATTTATGTTGAGAGTAATTATGCCACCACCCGAGTTGTCCATGCCGTTTTGATGCCTGCATTCGTAAGATGCTTTTGAAATGACAATTGGTTATCAATTGAAATACCTAAATATTTAATTCCGTCCCTCTATTGTATCCCACTATTTTCAATCATTAATGCGGCAAATATCGCGGTATTGTAGAACTTGATACAATCTTTCTCAGATGATGTAACATCTTCATAAGTTTCAGAGATAACCTGATGTCATTTCACTTGGTCGAGTTAAAGGCACTCTTAATATCCATACCAATAGTAACACATACGCTTGTTGCATGTACACTATTCCATGTTTTTTTTAACTATCGTTACATTTCATGGCTTATATCTTTGAAGCTTATGTTACATGTAATTCTGAAGAAATTAAAGACATTCAGCGTTACTGTTTATATAGCCAAACCAGCTATCGCATTAGGTTTTAGTACTTTACGGACTGAGATCCTATTAGCTACCATCGTTATACACGTTTCAAAATTTTCAACAAAATCTTCCTCAACATTATTTCGTATAGATCGATCCAAGGATCACTACCATTAAACACTGATTCCTAGCCGCTCTGATTACGGTCTTGAGCTCTTTAAGTTTACATTCATACTTTTCAGTCAATTTCTGGTCTCTTGTTCTTTGACACTGTCTTCGAATATTTAAACTTTCTTACCGTATTGAGGCGACGTTCACATTCCACTAGCAAAGTAGTGAGCGATGGTGAAGATCAATCTTTATGTATATAGAGCAATCGTAAGAGCATTCAAAGTATTAGATAATCTATTTTCTCTTTTTTTGTTCTTGGCACTACTTCTTTGCTTAGTAGTAGAGGAAGACTTCTCTTGAAAATGTAGTAGGTACTCATCCCCTATTTTTTCGCTTCCCGTGATTCTAGACATTTTCTCCATTGGTGGAAGCTGATTTATCAAAGCTTTGGGACCACTACTGTTATCAACCTGCGGTCAATAAAAATTACGTTAGGTCGCCTATGGTCAATTTGCCATCCTTCATAAATGTTGTGTGCTTCCCATGTTTATAATACTCGCAAAGTAATATATTACCACGTTTGATAGTCTTCACACTCTTTGACTCCATGCATTGAAATCGCTTCGTATTACTATTAGGATTTGTTTGGTCTCGGTGCTAGTCACGATAGTGTCCAGAGATATCTGGAATTCTATGTTGTCTTCAGGTGGGAGGTAGTCTGTATATTTGTATATAAACTTGTGTATTAGCACCTTTACGCAGGTAAGCTAGATTGTGGGATGAGTGTTCTTTTGACTGTGGATTTTTCTGTATTTCTGTATTTGACACGAAGCATCTGTACTACCGTTGAGTAACGCCTAAATGGGTGTATATGTACATGTTCGCATACGGTGTAGATTTTTAGCACTTTTTTATCTCGCCTCTCAAAGTACTTTTTTTATGTGGAAGATAGAGAGAAGGATACAGAGATGAACTTTTACCTCTCTCTCTTTCCCCTCACCCCTCTCTACTGGCTGGTTGTACTATATAGCTATGATTCTATAGGGAACATGTGAAATGACAGTAGTTTTTTTTCTATTTTAAATTTACAATTAATAGAATATGAAAAAAATATCCACATAATAAGTATATTAAAACATGTGTAATATTATATTATATCTTGTATACAAGAATTGATGGCTTTACAAGTGAAGTCAGTTTATTCTGGATTTCATTGATTGAGGAAGAGTAACGTGAGATAATGGTGTGAGCATTTGTATTGTATATTTTGAATTGAATGATATCATTTTATGAAAAACGGAATAAGAAATAGAGAAAATGTAGTTCTTAAATGCATCTATGCTTATCACCCATGTGATTGATTATTATTATATTATATCGTATTATGTTGTATTCTTAAATATAATATTTCGAAAATTATATTATGCATTTTATTTAATGTACATATCTGACATTATATATACTTTTTTCTAAACTTTATATAAATAGTATATGTGTCAAAATTAACACAACCTAGAGTTCTATATAATTTTTTTTTCGGTCATTTTCATTATATTATTTGTAAAGTTATTAATATTATTTATGTAACCAGTTAATTTATATAATCCTCCTTCGTTATATGCAACATCAAATGTCTTCATCAAATGTAAATTAAATAGTCTATTATAATATTTGTAAATCTTTGCAGTAATTTTTAATTAGAAAATTTTTAATTATTTGTAATTTTTGCATAATTTAATATATTTTTATCTATGTTTTTGAATGAAAAAACAGTTTATACTGAAATGTCACATTCAGTTCAATTTAAAATGAAATATATCAAAACCCTACCAACTTAAGAACATTCAATTTTTCGTTATCATCAATTGTTACATATATAGAATATTCTAAATTCACATAGCCATATAAATAACTATAATCATTTATAATATGATTAAGCTAGTATCTAATATTCAATTCATTTCACAAATATAATTACTATACGTTTTAATATTTTTATTAAAAATACTATTTTCTTTGTCATAATTCTCATCATATTTTACTTTAATACAAAATACATTATTACCGTTATTACAATTCCATTGGTTATAACAATACCCAATGACTTGTCCATCTACTCCACTATAATAAGAAGAATTGAGTTCACTTCCTCGACGTTCATGACTTATTCGGCTAAAATTGTTGGATCCTTTTTCCCGTTGGCCTTTGGATTGTTGTTGTTGTTGTTGTTGTTGTTGTTGTTGTTACTGATATCGTGCTTAATGTATACCTCCTGAGTCTTGACCTCTTTTACTTGTTCAATTATTTGATCCTTCTAAAAATTCCATCATATTTACGTATATTACATTTCTTGATATAGCCGTAGCATTACATATATTTCTTTTTAAATTTAAACACACTTACATTTTTCTTATCTATATCACTTTTGTTTTCATTTTCAAGTATTTCAATTTTGCTTTTAACATATTTATTTATGCGTTCACTTTCTTTTAATTCACCAACTAAATACCCTAAGTCAATAAGTGGATTATGTAAAGATTTAAAAATATTATTTAATTTTTCTTTTTCGTTTTGCTTGAATACCTATATATTTTAGTTCATCTTTAAGTTTTACAAATTCAAGAAAGAAAGTTAACGAATTTCCAAAATCTTTCGGTTTTAATTTGTCAAGTCTATAACGTAAACAAATTTTCAAAGCAGTTGATTCTTATAAATGCAATTCATCACATCTTTCCATGATTTTCAAAGCAAAAGTTTGTGTAAATACGAATTCTAAGTGTACTTTATCTACAACAGAATAAGTGTAATTCATTTCTCTGATATTTTTATTATCTCAGTTAACTTAAATATTTTGTGAATTTTTTTCACGGATGGAAAGTTCGTCAGATTTTTTTCCATTTTAAAAACACATGAACTTTGAAATCATTGTTATTCATCATTTTACTCATCACGTAACATATTGTTTAACCTCAAAATCACCACATGCTCTCCACGTGTATTGAAAATCACTGCACGCTTATCACTTTCAGTTTTACAAAATACTTTTCATTTCGTTTATAAATTTTAGTTTTTATGTAGTACTTTTTCACTGCGCACTTTTTTGATGTACGAATTTTTCAATTTCAAAAATTTTGTTTCTAGTCATTTTTCTTTGTATGATAATCTAATCGTCATTTTTTTAAAATTACACAATCAGACTACTCCTAATAACAATAAAATGCCAAATACTACAATTACAGAGTTGGTTAATAAAAGATAATGCAAGGAAATTTTAATATCTATTATTATGAACTCATCATTGATTTCTTTTAATGAAAAATTTCTAAAATTTCATTTTGAAGAAGTTATTTTATTAACAAATTATTCAATGAATAGAAAATAAGCAATAAATCGTGCAACGTATATTATCTGTAACAATACGTATGAAATACTTTTCTTACTGTAATTTTGTGAATATTTATTTGTTTATTATAAAATATTATTTAACCCTATTAATTGATTTATATAGTTCTTGCTTTTAACGTTTTCCAATAACTATACTGTCAATATATTAATATTTTATGCTTCGCATTTGTTACAAAGCCTATGTTTAAAAGTATTTTTGTATGGTATGAAGACAGAGTTTTATTTGAGAGTGACAGAATTCTAATTTCAAAGCAAGTTGATGAATACATTGTATAAATTTGTAGATTACACTATTACCTTGATTGCTTTTATTCAAAATTTCCGTCCTGGATGTTTCAGCGTAAGTTCAGTTTTTTCATGTAATGTTCTTTTATACGAATATTGTAATAGAGAGAAGTAAAGTAAGAATGTAGGTACTTTTTGCTTGGTTAAGCAGACAATGTTTTAATATTTCACCTACTGAAATAATACCCTAAACGTCAAAAATATGATAAATTCGTATTAAGCAATATTTCTTGGAACTAGGAAGTATTAAGATAGAATTCTGATGTCGTCTGAAAAATAACAGCCTTAAACGAACTTGTTCCAAAACTTTAGGTATGATTCTAATTAAATCGACGTTAATACAAAAATTATCCCCTGAACAGATTTGTTATAGCTCATTTGTTATATACTGTTTAATAATTGTAGTCAATATTTTCTAGAAATTCGTAGGAGGCGAGCAAATAATGAATATTGATTCCAAAAATAATTTTCAATACTGTCACTGACTCTTCCACAGTCCATTTATAAAATCAGTCGATAATCCAGAGAATCTTTTTTAGCAACGGTTAAATTTCCTCGTTAAAAGTAACAATTAATGTGGTAGTAGCTCAGCTTTATCAGATATTAACTACAAAATAATGTGACTATTGCATTGGACCATAAGTGACAAGGGTAATCTTGTAATGATGTGTGAGTATCTTATGTTCTCTCTCACTCTCCGTGCGATAGCGTTTTGTTTTTATTTCATTTTGTTTTGGGTCTTGCTCAGTTCTCCAAACTGTTACGATAGTAAATGTACAATTACACTACAATTACAATAAAAATGAATGAATGATGGAATTATATCAGTTACAAATATAATGTGAAATATTTATTTTCAAATTATTTTTAATGCATAGAACTGAACTTTAGAGATTGAGATGCTATTAAGATTGAAAATGCATTTTAGTGTTTGTGAATGTTATTGTGATTTATACAATATTATGTTTCTTTTTTGTGATAGTTCACATGATGAAAACTTATTTAATGAGCACCAGCAACATAGAAGTCATCTTGCACTTGTAACCTGAAACTTCTAATGGCTTTTCAAACTTCCTTAGTACTCTCTTGTGCTTTTCTCTATACAAACAATAGTCAGTGATCATTGCTGTTCTTCACTTATTCAAATGTTGCTTTACCAAGACGTATATCAAACTCTTTCATAATTTTGAAGAATCCAATTTTGCCATTATTGAATATCGTCACAGCAATATTCGCATCAATTTTCAGCACTGATAGTTCATTGAATTATGTTTCTGGCACAATCTTCAAAATATATCTGTTGAAGTTTTGTTATTATGAGTGTAGCCTCCCAAACATCATTCTAGCAATTTTTGTGTTATTAAATCTATAAATATTTTTTACGGAGCCCAATGCAGTACTTCTAAGACCATCACGATACTTGTAACCTTTCTCATTTCCTTTAGCCAATATATTTTAGTAAGTACACCAACTATATACCAGATTTATTTGTAATTTAGTCCCATAATAATTCTGTGGTAACGTATGTAGATAATAAAGCTAAAAAATTTGTGAAAAAATTCAGGAAAAAGGCTTGATAGGATATATTTTTAAGAAATTAGCAGTGTATGATACTGTAACTATATAATATTTGTACATGTATATATTCCGAATGCATGTGACAAAAACAGTATTGAAAATGTGTAAATGATATACAAAATGAAAAGTTTGTATGAAATCCACGGAAAGTGTAATACTAACAAAAATAACGTTTCTAATTTAAGTAAAGAATACTTTTTCGTTAATTTCTTATGTAATTTTATATAATTATATAATTTATTCGTTTTTTAGGCGTATTTTAATGTACACATTTTTAAAAGCCTTTTAAATTAATTTTTTACACTTTTAAATTTAACGGGAAATTTCACATGGGATTACATAGTTTTTGTGAGGTATATCATCGGTTTACACTGCTTTCTCCTTCTCTCTTTCTTTAAGGCGGACTGTTTCATCAGTCAGTTCAGTTAACAGAGAGTCGTCGATAAGTATATACGCTCTGAATCGTACACATCCTTTTCATCAAAACTATACGAAAATAGGTGCTCTCTGAGAGATACTACCGTGCCGCAAAGGGTTAAAGGATTCTTGTTATAAGGAAATTGAGATGGATGAAAAACTATGGATATTGCGAGGTCCGTTGGTTAAGATAATTGGTTTATAAAGATCTTAGATTATAGCTCGTAAGTTAGAGGATTAATTAGTAAATTAAAGAAATTGGAGTATATCAATCGGATTATTGCCACGTTGATTGCAGTGTTCATAGGTTTAGAAAATAAAGCATATGGGTCTTAGGTTACAGCCATTTACGTTGTTTGAGGCTTGAGTTTTGCAATGAATATATTATTCTGTATGGATGAGATGCTATTCTGTTAAAGAGTACTTAAAATGTGAAAGAACAGTTAAAACCCTCACCTTAGATATTTTCAGTTTAAATAGATTTATCGATAAATGGCGCTCAATATATAATAAATACGCATGAAAAAACGACAAAATAACGTATTCACTTTTTCACACTGACAATAGCCGAGATTGAATCTAAAATTTTCATCTTTGGATGAACCTAATTGTTATTTATAATGAGATAAACCATAAAATTGTATAGTGAAATTTAAAATAAAAAAGTATCTCCTGAAAAGGACTTATTTGCAGTTGTAGGAACCTAAAGATAGCAGCAAATCTTTCTTTTTGTTATACCTTGAGTTTAGAATATCTGAAAAAGCTGATGTATAGAGAAAATACTGAGCCTAAATACATTTAGTTCATACAAATCCTGTGGGCACGTGGGTTCGTCTCAGAATCTACAATTTTTTGGATCTGCTGGCTGCATAGCCAGAGCTTAGCCACGGCCTTTTAATTTTAATCAATAACCGTCGCCGACTTTTTCTTTTTTTGTATTAATTTTGTTTGCGCCTTCATACTCTTTTTCATACTCTGTTGGGGCGCTGGTGTTGGGGTACACAGCAGACTTTAGATTCGGTAACTTGCCGCTAGAATCTTGTAGGACGGTTAGCGACGTGGTCAGTGACTGTCATTATGGTCATTGACCTTTTCGCGACTCCCCTGACTTGAGTGTGTGTAGCAGCGACTAGCGGAAATTTTTCCTGGGCCCTTCGCCTCATAGGAAGTTAGTTCGTGTGGATTTATTGATTTTTGTATTTTTTCTTTGGGTATAGTTAGGATTTAATTTAATTTCATTTAATTAATTTTTTTTATGAGTATTTTGGGTTGTATACGTAACGATGAGGGTATCCAAATTCTAGTGAAAGAACTATCTGGGACTGAGTTCGACGAGTTGCAAAATCTCGCAGAGCAGTTGGATGTGAGAGCCGAAGGCACATCTGAAAAGTTGAAGAATCGGCTCCTGCGAGTAATGGTCTATAGAAATAGACCAAAGCGCAACCCTCCGCTTATTCTTAGCGATTTTGTCTCTGGGGAGGTGCCCTATCCTCAGTCTCGCGCAGCGCAGAGTATTTTGCTCGAGGAGTCGAGAGAGGTGGACTTTCGTATCGATGCTGAATGTGTGGTCGATGCGTAGGTCTAAGGGACCCAGCGTGAGAGTCGTGAACAATTGGCATATGTTCGCAGAGAGGAGACACGATAGTGTGTATTTCCCTTGTGAAACTCGCCACAAGCGGCCAGCGTAAACGTAGAGATTGCTGGGTTTTCACTATTGAAAAATAGTGAGAAATGCCAAATTAACAGATTAATGGAGAGGGTAATTTCAAAAAAGTCACCGAGTTTCACAAGCTTAATAAAGCACGTGATAGAGATTACGGATGAGCGCCGTAAGAAGGCAGTGCCTCGCCAGTACTCTGAGCCGACACTTAGCTTTATGAGGGAGGAAGTTAAAGATTGGTGAGAGAAAGGCTTGATTAAGCCCTCTAAGAGTAGTAGGAGTAGCGCACCTGTAGTTGTCCGTAAATAAGATGGATCAAACAGGTTTTGTATTGACTTTCGTGAACTGAACAAAGTCACGAGAGTCGACGCGTATCCATCGCGAGGTGGACAGTATCCTCGACTAGCTACGAGGAGCCGTGTATATTTTGAAAATCGACTTACGTAGTACCTGTCTACAAATTGGTATGGCAAAGTGGAGTAAGAAGTATACGGCTTTCCCTGTTCCTGGTTATGGAATTCAGGAAGATGCCCTTCGGCTTGATGAACGCAGGCGCTATGTTCAACCGATTGATGGATGCCCTATTTAGACCAGAGTTCGAGCCGCATATTTTCAAGTACCTTGATGACTTGATTATAGTTAGCGGTACGTTCTCTGACCACCTGATCTGGCTTGAAATGATGTTAAAGGGGCTAGTAGAAAATTGCCTTGAGATAAATGTGGAGAAGAGCGAATTCGGTTTGTCTTCGGTAACATTTATCGCCTACCTTCACGATGCTAAGGGTTTAAGACCTGACCCAGATCGACTTAAATCAATCCTCAACCACCCAATACTAGGGAACGTGAAACAGCCGAGACGTTTACTAGACATGGTTGGGTGGTACACTAGATTCATTGAGCATGAGAGCGACATCAAGATACCTTTCACAAAACTAATAAAAAAGGATATGGCTTGAGATTGGGGCCCGGAGCAACAGGAGGCCTTTGAGAAGCTAAAACATGCTTTAACTCGAACTCCTGTTATTGCGGGGCCGAATGTAAAAAAAAAATGTTCGTCCATTGTGATGGGTCGTCCTTTGCACTAGGGGCTTGCCTAATGCAAAGTGACGATGATGGCTACGAGCATCCGATCTGCTATGCTAGCAGAATGCTCAATGAGCATGAGCGCAACTACTCAGTATCAAAAATCGAGTGTTTAGCGCTCTTATTTGCCATCAAGAAGTTTCGACTTTACATCGAAGAAACGAAATTCACAGCAGTAACCGACCACATCGCTTTGACTTGGCTCAGGAATAAAAAATATCCTTCAGGCCAACTCGCGAGGTGGATTCTCGAACTCCAACAATGTAATTTCGAGAATGTGTATCACAAAGGAGTGATGTACTACGTGCCTAATGCACTATCTCGCGAGTTCGAAGTCGAAGCGAAAATAGCAGCGTTCGAAGGAGTAAAAGATCCTTAGTATGTAAGGCGTGTGACTGACGTCAGAACGCGCCCAGAGAAATATCCTAATTGCAAGGTTGAGGAAACGATCTCCACGACCCCATCACGGATAAAGAACGATAGCGATTGGTGGTACCAGGTGAATTCCGTGAGCGCGTGTTGAGAGATGCACACTGTGAGCCATCAGCTGGACATCTTGGTATGGAAAAAACCTATGACAGGGTAGTCCGCGAATACTCTTCGCCCGGTGTGTGGTACGATGTGAGAGATTTCGTCCCGTGTTGTCAAGAGTGCCATGGGTTCAAGATTGAGTAAAAGGCTCCTTTTGGCCTGATGGGCAAACGTTTGGTGGAGCGACCGTGAACAGTGGTTGTGACAGATGTCGTAGAACTGCCACAGAGTAAAGATCGGTTCAAATATTTGGTGGTCTTTCGAGACTGTTTTACCAAGTGGGTGGAATTTAAGCCACTGGCGACGACCGATGGAAGGGCACTCGTCGGAGCTTTGGAGGAGTACGTGTTGTTCCGATGGGAAATTCCTGGTTACTTAGTGACTGATGACGGGAAAAGTCACACTGGTAAGGTGTTTGAGGATACTCTTAAGGAATACGGAATAAAGCACGTGCTCACTCCTCCATACCACCAACAAGCCGATTTCGTAGAGCGCTCCATCAAGACATTTAATCCATTAACGACTAAAAGACCTGATTTTTTCCGTAGAGAGGAAATTAGTCCTCGAATATTATTGCCAGATTGTTAGTATAAATAGATCCGATTTACATTGTACATTGTAAAAATGAGATACTCAGGAGTCATAGCGCAAAGCAGGTCTTGATTCTGGTCTCGACTAAACATGATTTATTCAATATATTCTAGTATATCTTTCGGAGGGCCATCCAGCATGCAGTGACCAGGCTACAGATACTATCCCTATTCTCATGACGTTGAGTTCGCTCTCCGGCGCTCATCACGCGAGTAACCCTCCGGGGGATACGCCTCCCTCTTCTTTGGGGGGTCAACAAAATGAAACTACTGAGTTTAAAGAAAAATTTTATGGAACAAAAATGTTTTCAGAACTTTTGAAGAAAATTTGTAAGCTTTTGGGAAACATGGAAAATACATTTTTCCAAGATCATCTCCAAAAATTCAAAAAAAAATTTGAGGGGGTTTTTTTTATCAATTCTAAGATATTTCTGTTCTATAAACTTTTTCTCTAAAGTCAATAATTTTCGAGAAAAAAATGTTTTATGTCATGATCGCAGAAGTGTATAATATTTTTCACACAGAATAAAGAACAGCTACTACAATATTCAATGCTGTCAGCGATGAGGGCAAAAGAGTTGGTACAATAGATTTTGCACTTTCAATAACTAAAAATTACATGACGCAAGACCAACGAAAAAGAAAGGAACACAATGTGTCCAAGCAGACGGAACTTTCTCGAAAATTATTGACTTTAGAGAAAAAGATTATAAAACAGAAATCTTTTAGAATTGATCATAAAGCCCCCTCAAATTTTTTTGAAACATAGTAAATTCA
Organism: Chouioia cunea; assembly: GCA_030064505.1. Taxonomy (NCBI): domain Eukaryota; kingdom Metazoa; phylum Arthropoda; class Insecta; order Hymenoptera; family Eulophidae; genus Chouioia; species Chouioia cunea. The sequence goes on from JAOPFQ010000002.1 coordinate 21,365,763, forward strand.
ATATCTTATTAACTACTGTTTCGATCAAGAATTAATTTACACGGTTGAAAAAATAATCAAATAGACTATAGAAAGCGTATAAAAATCAATTTTGTCATTTACATCGAACTTTTTATGAGCAATTAATCAATTATTTCTACCTATAAAAATTTGCTTATAACTTGTTTTTTTTATGACGTTGAATTGATTTAAACATTTTAGTAGGCTCTTAGAAACTTGGCTTGACAAGAACTAATAACAATTATATAAAGTTACAATAATGAATAGTTCCTGAGAATAAGTACAACAGCTCATTATCTATGTTCAAGTACCACTGAATAAATCATACAAATTGTTTAATATGCATTTATAAGTAATTTAAAGTTTGAATAAAATAGATTATATCATGCCTAGACTTCATATCACATTACCTTTATTATGAGAAACATTCATAATTATAACTAATAACATTTTCATATTACAAATGTTCCATGTTTAATTTAAAAATTGCAAACAAAATCATTTTAGAACCCTTGCCAGTCTGAATTTGCCAGCAGCAATTGAAGATATTAATGGAACGGAAATACCTCAGTCATTAATCGATAAAGCTGCATATATTAGAGACGCTGGAGGAATAAAAAAATTAGAAAATATGATGAATGAATTACCGGAGCTCTTACAGAGGAACAAAGATATTTTAGATGAGGTACGTAAATATTGAATCGTTTCATTCTTGCACTTCATCTTTATAAGACAAATTTTGACATTACTATTTATATTAGGGAGAAACAAATATATTTTATGCATTTGCCATCCAACATTGTATAACTAGGTGTTTGGTATAACTAGGTGCAAATTTAAAGTTTTTTGAATTTGTTTTTGAAAATGGGTATTGGTGAGATTTTTTCAACTCTTCAGTTTGTTTCTATATCTTTTATGAATGAACATTAAGAAGCAATTTTTAACTAATTCTAAACATACTGGTTCATTGTATATGTTGCATCACCATTTATTTCGTATAGGGTTGTTTTTTGTACTGTAAAGTGGGCATCGTCTACCACTATTAATGGGCATTGGTATATGAGCAGATTGAGAGCGTTTCTTTTCAACATTTAGTTTGTAAGGATTGGCAAGGAAAGGTTGACGCTTTCTTCCTTTTTTAGCTGGAATTTTATGAGAAACTAATTGATCCACTAAAAGTAGTCTGAACTTTACAATGTCTCAGGATTATTTGTGTTTATTTTTGAAAATATAATAAACGAATTCGTAATAGTTAAATCAATGAAATGCTAAAATAACACCACTTTATGGACTTTCGATCTATTTTATATGTAGATAACAAACGATCAGTGTTATCAATAAAGACCATGCATTTGTTGTAATCAGAGCACATAATTGGATAATCTATTTACACCCGTATGCCATGTTTCTGCTTCCGAGTTATTGTTGCCATTTCGAATGGATCATAGTAATTTGAAAGCAAGCAAACACCTTTTTTATCCATCCATTTGATCCAACTAATACTAGTATCAGATGTTCGAAAATTGTATTGTCCATGTTTCATTTATTTGTCAAGCATTATATATTTAGGTAGCTCAGTACGATTAAAACATACAGTTCCGCAAGAAAATATTTTGTCTTCTTTTAGTGAAATCAATAGATCGACGATGGTATAAAAGTTATCAAAATATACCTGGTGATTTTTACCAACAAGTTTACACATCAAAGCCTTGACAACGCGTGCTCCCAACTGTTTTTCAGGACTTTTAGTTTTACTGGCATAAACTTGAAATTCACGTACGTAATTTGATTTATATCTGCGCGAACCCAACATTTATATCCTCGTTTTATTGGTTTAGCTGGCAAGTATTGCTTCAAGCTATTTCGACCTTTGAATTTTATCATGAATTCATCAATATATTTATATTTTCCTGGATTCCAACAGGCTCCGAAAGTTTCATAATGTCTATCTAATAACGGTCTCAACTTATACAATTTGTCGTAATTTGGCTCACCTTTTTTAGGTTCTGTGATGTTATCGGAGATATGTAAATTACCTAATATGAATTCAAAACGTACAACAGGTATCAATGAACTTATAAGTGGATCTTTCAATTTTATGACACTTGACAAATAATAACGGTAGGAAGGCAATTTTTTTATTTCCATCAGAATATTAATTCCTAAAAAAATCAGTAAGTCCTCTTTTGTCATCAATTGCTCTTGTCTGTATTTATTTGTTTACTGAACTAATAAATCCAACATATAATCAGGAAAAATACATAATAAGATTTCTGATGGCGATTGTACGTTATCGGGAATATTTGGCCCAAAATCAGCAATGACTGGATCATAATCTCTTTGTTTTTCTTTTTACTTACATAGTTCACCGTCACAACATTCTCCTTCATCTTCATCTGAATCATTATCACTGTCATTCTGTTCAAATTCACCTTCTACTTCCATATTCGTGTTATCCTCCTTACGACAGCCGTTATTCTATTTTTATTTGTATTCGCTCTGCAATTGTCGCCGATTCGCCGTCACATTTATTTATTTTTCTTTGCTGCGCCTTGTATTTTAATTTATACGTACAAATATTATTTAGTTACAGTATCGTACGCTGCTAATTTCTTAAAAATACATCCTATCAAGCCTTTTTCCTGAATTTTTTCAGAAATTTTTTAGCTTTATTATCTACATACGTTACCACAGAATTATTATGGGACTAAATTACAAATAAATCTATCGTGATGGTTTAGTTATATATCCAATAATCTCTTTATTATTTAAACATTAATTTTCCTCGTATTGGGAGATGGAAATTTCACGTTCTATTAATATATTTACCTCAGCTGTACTCAAGTAATAAACAAACATATTATTCTTACCAAATTTTGGTAATCTCATTTTTTTATCATCAAATTAAAGTATTTTTGGTGATATTTATTGTCCAAGATTTTTTACCGACGGAGATAAGTTCCACCTACAATCAATGCTAATTGGTCATCTCGCATATTGGATAAGACTATGATGTTATGATTTATTAAGTCTTTTCTAATCAATGCGTTAATCCCAAATCGTGTAAGGTATCTTATCTTTTTAAAAAAAATGTTAATATTGGCTTTAAAAAATTAGAAACCTGTTGTTCGCGATCAAGACTAATCATAACAGTACTTAAAGAATATTTTTTAAAGTGTATAATATATAAGTATAATATATACCTTGATTTGTCTAACCAGATGGAATATCAAATTTCCTACTTAGTACTAATAGCACTGTCGGTATGAATATCATGAATATTATTATTATAACAAAAATACAAGACAGCAGCCATTATGCCTATAGAATATCATAAATACATACATATTTTACAAATAAGATATTGATACAGAAAAAAAATCGTATATTCAAACTTCCGACTAAAGGATTCAGTATTAGAATATTACTCACGCAACAATTTTAGGTCCCATAGAAAATGTTACAGTGCTCGATTATTTATAATTTTACAGTTCTAAATAATCTGATGAATAGAAAATTTTTATACAACATTATTTCTAGTAAAATCCTTTTACTTGTAAACAATGTTTATGCAAACAGCATGCAAAATCTAAATTTTAAAATATTCGATTTCATATTTTATTTATTATCAGTAAGTATGTTCAAAGCATTTGCCCTAATATTTTTGTTGTAATTAGTTTTATTTTCCCTCGTAATTTCACTTCTTTATGTCTATTTAATTACTCCATAATATTTCACATGACATATTGATGTTGGTATTTTAAATTTTGATGTAATTTATCTAAAGCAACTAAAACTGCACTATTTTAAAAATTTTGAATTGATCAAAAACAATAAATTTGGCACTAAAATTATTTTTGTTTATATAACTTCGCGTAGAGCCTGAAAAAAATCTAAGTGATGCCGTTTCATGCCTTTTCCAAAAAACGTATGGCTCCTATTGTAATATTTAGCTGAAGTAGCCTTGTACATTATCTCGGGAATGGAGAGAACTATCGACGCAGACCTGATGGCATATTTTGTTGTTAATTTTTTGTTCGAAAATGTCGAAAAGTCAACAAAACATTCTAATGTCCGATGATGTTTCTGTAATATGACAGAAGTATTATTTCTCAAAAATAACTCCATAGTACGTAAGACCACCCCTCCTGTCGCAATATTATGTTAAGACCCTCGCCTTTGTTATCTCAGGATTGAAGAGAGATATAGACGCGAAGTAGACAGTATATTTTTACTATTTTATTAATCATATTAAATGATATGTGTTAAATTAAACGATATCAATATGAATAAGGTTGGTACACATCAAAATAAAAATAATAGACGTATTGATAACATTTCAAAATCAAGATGAGATATTTAGATTAAGGTTGTATAATAAAAAGGTAATGAAATTATAACTCTTCAAAAAGTACGCAATATAGCTTTTCTAACATTATTTGATGTACGATAGCTAACCGCTGTGGGACTACTTTTACAATATGGAAATTAATTAACGGCAACAGATCATTTATTTACTGATATTTGAAACAACGTGCTGTTGATGACTACGAGATTCGGAACATTCATAGTTCACAGAAATATTAAAATATTACATTTGAGTACGTAATTCCAGTTATTTAAAATATTTTCTATATATTAATACCACTGGAAAAAAACGTATTGTTCCGGAACCGATATGAATAACCATATTCTAATATACTGTACAGATGAGATAAATTGAGGTGCACACACAAATTTTTAATTTTGATCATTGTAAACGTTCCGAAGTTGATATTCATGTACGATCTGACTACAAATATTTTTCAATAACAAATTAATTTTTATACGTAAAAATTTGTGTGCTCTTCAAGGAAGCATACTTCTAATGCAATTAGTTGCAGTTCTTTTAGCTTGATATTTAAAATATATAAAGGTTAGAATTTACAGACTATTAATTTGCAAGTCTCACACTAACAAATATATAACATTCATTATTGGAAATTTACAAAGTTCAAAATTTGAATGTTGAAGCATAGAATGTATATATATGAAAATATCAAACATATAACTCGACCAGTTTCATTTAATTTCAATCTCGTAATACTTTATTTTTATGATATTGACTACTTTCTTAAAAGATATTTATTTTTTGTTTAGCCAAAAGTACTTTTTTATGTTTTATCGAATAGATTGAACAAATTCTTGTTTCATCGTATTCATTGAACTTTTTACAAGAAAAACAAGACTGAAATTGTATGTCGCTTAAATAAAGTAAAGTAGAGCGTGCAATAAGGTAAAGTATACCGCGTTCACCTTATAACACTGCGCTCATCCGACCGTGCATCATGCATCGCTGGCACATACTCATTGCTTTAATTTTGATGTTCTATAATTATTGTTATTTTGTGTTCTCTAGACTTTTCTACTTTACTTATACCTGTATACGTATCTTTTAAAAAATTTGATTTTCTTTCAAGATGTAAGATAATTAAATGTTATATTATCTATTAGTTATTTGGAAATATATTTTCCCTCCTTTTTAAATTAATATTTTCTGTGCATAGAGATTAGATAAAAGATATTGCTAATTCCATTTGCAAAATGAGTCTTACTTTTTTTATTGCCATCTCAGAATAGTGGTAGCACATTACCCTAGCTTGTTTGTTTTGTATATTACGAAATTGGTTCCACTTTTGCCGACACCGCTCCGTATTATGTTATGACTCAGTGTTTGTTATATTAGAAAAAATTATACCGAAACACCGTAATAAATCAGTTACTATTTCAAAAGGTGCATTTATTGAGACCATTTTAAATTATGGAAATGATATATGTATATCAAACGAAAAATTGTTGGAAAGGATAAAAATTTGTGACAAAAAATGCCGATAGACTTTAATGGCAGTCTAAATCAGTATTCCATTTGCTGTTTGTAGGAAATCGCAATGACATTTTATATGTACTTGAAAAAAAAAACGATTCCATTAGTTCCTTATATGATGCAAGTTTTCGTAACTTAAATGACAGTGGATTTATAATTTATAATAGTTTATATACAAATATTTTTAATCAGAAGGTGATAGAATCTGAATTTTATATGATTAATGAACATTTTGAAGAGCTTACTCAAATTATTGAGTATAATATACAAAAATATGCAAACCCCAGGCGAAACTTGGGTCATTTCTACAGTGTTTTTCAAACATGGTATAGACTGCTTTGAAATTAAACATAAGTAAACGCCTTTGAAGTTTAACTTTCTTTTTATTATCTTTTCGTACAATTTTTGTATCGTTGGCACCTGGACATGGTCAGCTTATATTATCTTGCAATTAAAATAAGACAGCAGTACTTTTTATTTCTTCACTTATTATAGATATTCTGATTCTTCAAAGTCAATATGATAATACTCTGTCTTGTTTATTAAGTTTTTAGGTGCTTGTACAAAATAAGAAGACCAAATAATTTCTGTTTCTAATTTACACAAACTGACTTGATTGTTCTGATTAATGGAATTTACACAAACACAATTTTCTTCATTTGTTTATCGTAAAATTTTATCACTATAGTCTGAAAATTCACTTGGATCTTTGAAATACTGCTATATCAAAGATGTTAAACATAATCGATTGTTTTCTTTCACTAAAGGAAACCATTTATCCTCAATTTCTGTGGTAATATGAAGTATAGATTCTCGACGACGTTCATATTTAAGTACTTTAAATAGATTGGAATTTTCCGGTAATGGCATAATTATATAATTTTCATTAAAACTGAATTGAAGTAATTTTGCAAAATTTATCGTACATTAAAAAATTTCACTTTTGACGTTCATTGAGGTCCGTTCACTTTGACCATTAAACTTTAACTATCCCGACTGCGCGAAGATTCCTTATTTAAATGATTTTCGAAAAACAACTAATGTCAGTAAATCTAATCTTAAAATACGGCATAACAAAAGGAAGTGTTAGGAAAAACAGTGACAGAGAATAAAAATTTTTGGACTCATTAACAAAATTATTGCTTGCATCAATTTGTTTAAGTGCAGCATATTTTTGTAAATTTTTATTGTTAAAAGTGTCAGTCCTACTTACCATTAATATAATATAGAAAGTTTAGCTAATAAATCTAATGAATTATAGAACTGAACTACCTAAAAGGTTGCGGAGGAGTGCAACGTTTTTATCTGTTCTATCTGTTCAATCTTCTAGCTGAGCGTCGCAGGTGGCACTTTTTTGAACGGTGATTATTTAGCCCCTATTAAATTCAATAAAGTGTTATTATGGATTATTATACAAAATTGATCCAAAGAATCGATTGTAACAACAATTTTTCAAATAAAAGTTGCTCATTTAAAAAAAAATGAAAAATTTATTTTAATTATTTATAATTGTTTTATTAGCTAATATATTAATATGACATATATAAAAACTCTCAAAATATAATTTTTTTGGGAATTTTGAAAAAAAAACATGAGGATCGGATAGATTCGAGTTATAACAGTTTGAAAAAATCACTTTTTTTTAATTGTTTATAATCTTTTAATTAATTAATATTTTAGCGTCAATCTTAGAACAACCGATTACCTTTATATAGATATTCGACGTGCCAAATAAACAAATTCGAAGACCTTGCTCTGGACTGCCCTGAAACGAATGTTTTCAGTTAAATATACATATCTGCCTGTTCGTAACATTCGCATGGGAGAGAGCCTACTAGATGGAATCAATGAGTTCGCTGTACTCTCATCAAAATGTTTATATCCTAGCTTACTGGAATATCCAGATAGTCCACGAACAGTATTTTTCTTTACTTCCGACGTGCTCTATTTGTTTGTGTGCGTGCGAGCATACTCCCGAACTCTTGCGTTTGTTATAGTACCCACCCGGCGACTTTGTTAATATTTGGCCATCAGGCTATTCTTAACGCAATACGGAATAGCTACCTTATGTGGAACCTTGCACGTTTATACAAATTTTGTCGTATGGTCATAAAGTGTTTTTCCCGCAAAGAGTATTGATTTCGCGCATTGACATCAATATCATCGCGTTCGGTTTGACCTTTAGATTAGCCTGTAATAGAATATATCTGTTGTCATGGTATTAAAATAGATACTGGATATACTACCTTGTTACAAGATATATAGATTAACGGTATATTTCTTCCATCAAATAAATTCAGCAATTTTTTAGCTCTCATATATCGATCATTGTTTCCAATTTTACAGTTTGATAAATTCTTATCGATATATCTAAAACAATATTATTAACAAAAAAAATCTATAGAACGAATTTTATCATACACATTGTCAATTTTGAAATGTCAAAGAATAAAACTGAAAAGAAACATTTTTTATATTCATAGTCTTTCTATAAATGCATAAATTAGTGCTTGAATAAATACATATTTTCCAGGCTGAAAAAATGTTAGATGATGAGCAAATTTCCGATAATCATCTTCGGTCACAATTTAAAGAACGCTGGACTAGACTTCCCAGTATTCGGCTGACGGAACAGTTCAGATCTAATGCTAACAAATATCGAGGCATAATAAATAATGCTGTAGCAGCCGATAAGGTAAATATTTTTTCATACAATAATAATAATATTAATTTAATTTACCATACAATATTTACAAAGTATTGCCCATGCAATTTCTAGAAATATTTCCCCTAAAGTAAATTGATTATTTATACATGACACAGTAAAAAAGGAAACAAGCATGTAAACAAATAACAGAATATAATAATTTGAAATAAAAATAAAAATATATATGAGAAACTGAAAAATCTTGAAATTACATAAGTTATATTTGTAACATCTCAAGGATATTATAAATTCAATATAAGTAAAAGAATAGCTTTTGGTCCTATAGTTTTACCTATAAAAACTCGAAAATATATCTGTTGCATATAATCTATAACCGTATCACATATAATTGAAGTATAATCTGTTGATTTGCTCTCTATTGAAAACCCAGGATGAGCTGTCGAAAAAATTAAGTGATAAGGCGATTTTCTCGTACTATTTTATAAAAAGAAAGACTTTGTCGAGGATTGAATACAAAGAATGTTAGCGCAGAGGGTACTTGGCTTTACATGCACCTAGTCCGCATTGAGAAAAGTACTATATATTTCCAATAAGTGACAGAAATAAAAAAAAAAGAAAAGAACAAATTTCTGGATTTATGTTAAGTTGAATTTTATTATACTTTTTGATTGATGCTGGTTGCTCTCTCTCTCTCTCTCTCTCTTTTCAAGATTTTAGTTTTAGATTAGTAGATAAGGTATGTATGTTCTGGTCCACCACGTGCCACATAGTGAGAGTATCGGTGGAGAAGGAAGCGTGTCTCACCATGTGATCTCGCCAAAAGAAGCGCGTCCCTCTATCTCCGTCGGTAAGGAAGCGTATATCTCTCGCAATTGCCACGTATCTCTTGATTTATCTCTCTTACGTCGGTAAGGAAGTATATCTAAAAATTTCCTTTTCCTTCTCAATGGAGGATGAGTGATTTGAAGTGGGAAGTTGAAGTATTTAAGGACTAAACTTACCAATAGTTCGTCATTTTGATTCTGGGATTGGAGATTGACCTACTTCGCTCGAAAGAATACAATCTGGAATAGTATACTTAAAATGGATTACGTTTAAGATATATAAGGATTTCCATATCCAATAAATCTTTTTGTATGTAAGGAGCTTACTTATTCACCGTTAAGTTCAGATTTCCTTCTAAGTGTTTTTTTATTTGAACCGTCATATCATTCACATAAACTTCATATCGAATTTCAATGAATGAGCAATTGGATTGAATTACATCTCATTGGTATTTATTTTTAATGATAAAATAGGACATTATATTATTCAAATAATTAATCAAAACATTCTTTTCATTACAGGGATATTATAGAGTTCTGGTATATTACCGCACAAAGATTTATCGGATATTTTACAGAATCATTTAAAAGAGTATCCAAATATTTATTTAAAAAGGATAGAAAAAAAATAATGGCTTCAAAAAATACTTTTAAAAAGTACGTCTTCTGTTTTTGAATAATTTAGTTATTTACATATCGAAAAATAAAAAGCATTTATTTAAATAACTTTTTTATTATAGAAAAATTGTAGATCTTTAAACCTATATGAAATTCTCAGCTGTGAATAAATGAGCTTTTAAAGATAAAACACCTTGTGTGTTTCAGTCAAAATAAATTTTGTATGTGTTGTAATAAATGTACAAAAATTGAGTACTTCGATTCTACAAAAGCAAAAGCAAGCTAAAACAGAAGGGATTGATACATTTTAAAGTTTTATATGCCATTGCTATTTACATAAAAATATTTCTAAATATTTTGATTTAACTACGTCAACTACTGAATATAAAGATTATCGACACTGTGTTCTTTACTCAATGTATAATTAATAAAATACATATATTTAATGGAAAAATATTCATTGCAATGTTTTATATTGGATTCTTAGTTTTTCCAGTATGTATGTATTACAATGATTTTATAGAATAGGCCTGAGTACTTGATTGAATATTTGCGTGCGTTTCTTAAATAATATAGGTAATGTAATGACACTTTGCTCCTTGATACGTCGTTGAAAACGCTCATGACCTCATGCAAGGTATTCTCAGTCATCTTTTTTCGAGTCGTCTCACAGAAGAATATAATGAATGCATATTTTTTCTGTATACCTCACATATTTTAAGGTAGATGTGCGAACGTTTGGAATTCACCTCACGGACGAAATAGTGAAAATATATGATTTTCTGTAAAGGTGGAATTGATATCATCTCGAACCAAACCGTCAACTTCTTTTTTCTTTTTGCTGCTCAGACATTTATTACTCTTTTATACTAATTTCGTAACATCTTCTTTAATTGAATTATATTGTACGATTCGATCAGAATTAGACAGTAAGTGGCGGTATTATCCGGGAAATCTTCTCTTGTTTCAAATTCAAGACGTACATCTACACGAATGGTTTTAATAGATTCATTTTGTTCTGAAGAGTCTCTAACTATTAGAGGTACTTTATTAAAAAAATCTGTCTTATTGAGTATAGGTTCATTTTCTTTTCTATAGTAGGCACTTTGAAAATCAGAGTACATATCATAAAGTAACGCATACCGATTTTGTTGAATATTAAGATATAGATTTCTGTATGGATAGCACTGAGAATTAAAAACAGTTTTACATTACTGATGTTGCATTGATCAAAATTACTAGCATTCATACCCACCTCATTTTTTCATTTAATCTGAAAAACTATAATAATAAAACGAGGCTTTTCTAGTTGAATGATTGTCTTAAGACTTCTAACATACTTTGATGTGAGGGGTAGTTCCAGATATTCATTCATCTTCCAAGTGCGATAACTCGCAAAAACGTAGTGTTTACTCTATCGCGACCAATATAATTTAGTAGTTTAATTTTTACTTTGTCAGCTACAACTATGTAGGGCATTAGCTATTCAATCTTGTTTAAATCAATTTTAAATCTTTCATATGTAACTAAGTTTACTACTAAAAGTTCACCTATAATAACATTCATGTTGTTTCTCTATCTTGTGAGAATGAGTTTATGCTCGACATTAACAACGATTTTTCGATCAATTTCAGCAAATCCTAGAGAAATAATAACGTCAAAGTAATCCTCGTTATTTTTCAAAACTATATCTTTATCTCTAACCAGCATTTTCAGTAAAGGAACTTTGATTTGCATTGAGTGAAAGCCAATTCTTCATAAGACTCGTCAAACCAACATTTTTAGTTCCATTTACTTCAATGGCATTTATCTCATAACTAATATCATCAAACATATGACAGAGAGCGTTATCGATCATTTTAGTGGCTTTCAATGCAGTACCATCTAATTTAGTCAATCGTCCACATGTAAAAATTATACTACGAAAAGGGAATAGACATAATTACTTATGTTGAATTGATATGTGAATCTCATCACTATCATTAAAATGTGTCAATGATTAGGGCTGATGGGCATGGAATTTGTAATGAGCTATAGACTTATCGATAGTGATACCTAAAAGAATGTTTAGAATTTCCTCTATTTTTTTGAAAGCCGCAAATTAATATGTAGAATACTTGTTCTGCCACGTGAAGGTAAATGAGTTATGATTTTTAGTTTTGAACTATTTAGGAATTGGATATTCGACGTGTGAACTCTGTGGTAGCTTATGGTTGATTAATCACTTGTTGACATTTTCATCTCTTAATATAGCCTCGGCCAATTTTCACGTTGTAGATAATACTCATTACAATATTACTCTCACTGTAATGATTTCTCCTCGAAAGTTAACCGAATTCCGTCTTGATTAACGATACGTATTTGAAGATGATCAATGTTCCTGACTGCGACTGGAAGGTAAATGGCGTGAGAAGGTGCTTCTATGATCTTATATCCTGGCGGCACTACTGAAAAAAATTTGTGTATTGTATGAACTTTACGTTCGCTTGTATACGTAAAGCGTTGACTTTGAGTATAGCTACAGGTAAATCTGAACTATGTGTTTCGTTTAAAATTAAGCCAAAAGAATCTTTTGGTTTGAAATTTATTTTATGACTACATTGAATGACTGCATACAATACTATTGTTTGGTTTAAAACTAAACTATATTCTGTTGAAAGCTAACGTCTCTTGGAGGAAAGTTTTAATATCTTCTATCTGATAGCATCCCACCGTTAAAACAATTTCCTCTTGATTTACGTAAAATTTGTTTTTGTCTACGTTAATGTTTGGTATTGCATTGAATGTTAATAGCCCTACTAGACCAAGGATATACTTTTTATTTGGAGTAATTCATCGGTGTTAAATAATGTATCTCAAGTCGTTATTATCTGCCTGAAAGACTTTGTGTTAGTATATTCTCCATAATGGTCGCAAAATAAATGCCTGTAATTCCGCAATTCTGTACATTTTATAATCTATTCGAAAGGGATGTGACACAAAGATATCCACAATTGAAAGTATTGAAATCTTGATATCTAATACAGTTGTACCTGATTCTATTGATTGTGAGGTAAAGTAATAAATTTATAGGCAGTTGAAGATCTTCAAAACTATAAAAGTACAGAATCGCATTGTCTTTCTTTCTATAGACTACCCAGTGACTGCTTGGGCCATTTTTACCATCTAAATTCACAACAGTTAATTCCTGATAATAAGGTTCATCGGTGGGTAAAGCGTTACACATAAAAACTACAAAAATGATTAATTTTAAGTATTTCAGCATACTTATGTACACTGGACGAATCTCAATTCGCGACACGCGAAATTCGAAATTGAATTTCCTCCTCATCGATTGGGCATCAGCATTTTTATATATGTAAATTTGTATCTATTCGATGAAAATACCCTAATAGGTAAGTTAGTTAAAAATCCAGTTATTCTATTAGAATTATATGCTTAACATCCAGAGTTCTGATCTGAAAAGAAATAATACAATGTAAATGACGTATATTAATACAAGAATAATCAAGTACCAAACAATTGAGAATAAGTTATCTAACAGTTTCAGTTAATGAAGCTACATCATCTTTGTATTTCGCGTGATGCTAATGTAATGTGCTTATTAACTACTTAGCATCGATAATTATGTTCGCTTAGAAAAGTTATTTGATTACACTGCCAACCGAAAACCATCACGACAGTTCCAACTTCAAGCACGAACCATTTAACTTATGAGAAACAATCGTATACGTAACCTCGATTCGTGCCAGTGATGCCCAATCGACGAAGGTGAAATTAAATTTTCAATTTTGCGGGTCACGAAATAAGTTCCGTCCAGTATATAGCTAGATCAGTCAATGTACACTTAGGTAAAGCTATATCGAGCATTTATTTTACACCTTTCTCACTTCAGGATGCTTTAAGATAAAGATCATATCCGTTACTGTGTGGCTTCATGTAAAATTCTTTACCTAGAACAATGGTTTTCATTATATTTTTATGAAACAACAATTCAACTACTTGAAACTACGTTTGAATCTGCTATTGATGATGACGATAAAGTGAAATACATGACAGACGAGGATGAAGTTAGCTATGTGGAAAAGACATTATCTGATGAGCTATTGAAGGACCCCATTATGGGAGACTAGGTTAGCCTTCTATATAATAAAGAGGATAAAAGTAATTTGGACAAAATATTCTGTATTCGCTCGGTAGAAAATAAATTCATGATTGTAAATATCATAATAGGAATTTACGAAAATAAAAATTTTTCATTAAGCCAAATTTAACGCACGAATATAGTAAGAAACAAAAGTCTCTTAATGACGATGGTATTTTATCACCTAACTACAAAATAGCTATGAAAGAAACATCATTTGATTTTGTATACTGGGATAATCCGAACGATCTTGTTAATCGATGAAAGTTGTTCATATTCGAACAATCTGCAGCCAATCCTAGTCACGTTAATGCAATTCATTCAATCATCGAAGAGCTTCAAGAAGCTGGTTATATGTATTAAGAGTAAAAACATTTACAGCATCAGTATCAAAATGTGTGTTGATGTGTTTGCTCGAAAGTTAAATAAAAAGGAGTGTTTCCGTCATCCTACAGGGTTTAAAATTACTACAGATGGTCAACTTGGCACAGATGAGAAAAGAATTTCCTACGTTGCCTATCCTAATGAACAATGACGCAGTAAACTTACTCTTTATTACTCAGTTGCCTGATGCTGAGATTAATAATGTTAAAAGTACAATTTTACAACGAAAGAAAAACATAATAAATTTACTGAACAATACTACAAAAACAGTAGTAAAAGAACACTTTTAAAATTGAAAAAAAATATTTCAGTGTGAAAAAATTAAGATGGAATATCAAAAAGAAGTAATAGTAGAAGAGCTACACAAATCAGCACGATGCAACTATCCATGTTGAAAATTTGATAAACATGGATTAGACTGAATTTCCATAACAAGACATGGCAAGCTGATCTTGTGGAGATGTAACGCTATTTGGGAGAAAACAAACGCTTTCGTAGTCTTGACTATAATCAATATATTTTTAAATATTTTTAGACGGTTCCAGTGAAACAAAGGACTGGTATAGTTATCGCTAATGCAATGAAGTCAATATTTAGAAAAGAGAAAAGGACGAATTCTAAAAATCCTCAAATTGATAGAGGCAAAGAGTTTTACAACACAAATTTCCAAAATTTAATGTTTACGTTCAAAACAAAAATATATATTCTACGTTTAGTAATCTTAAATGGACCATTTGTAAATGTTTTAATCAAACACTTAAAAATATCATGGGATATGTTATGGAATACATAATATTATGGAAGGAATTCATTCTGCGAGGAAATTACAAGAGGGTTAATATTATGACTAATTTGCTAAAATTTTACAATAATAGAAAACATCGATATGAAGTATATATACGCACTATAGATATGAAGCATATGGACGTAACTAAGAGTAATGAAATTTTATTTTAAAACTTTTATAACTATCTGTATCGTTCATGTTCAAAATGTTAAATTCATTCTATCTTAAAAAGGTAATAGTTAAATGTGAAATAGTCATTTATTAGTAGACTTAAGCTATATGTGAAGTAGTAAGAAGAACTTCTGGAAAAAGCTAGGTTTACCGTCTCGGTAGACTGCATGGAAGACCAGTGTGCTCTGGTTTTCATAACATAACGATGGTGCTATAAACAAAATGGAATCGGCGTCGTGGGTCTCAAAAAGGGGATAGCTAGCTAGCTAAAACTAAACTTACAGACTACATGGTGAATAGTTTTCTTTTTTATAGTTTGACTTCAGCTTTTTTATAGTTTGACTTCAGCTTTTTTAATGTTACAAACTATATAGAAGCTGCACTATGCTATCTGCTAACATACTCCTCAATAAACTACATTATATCTCTAACGTCAACTAGACAATCTACTTTTACTATATACTAACAACACCCTATATATATAAGGCCTAATTTTTTAATTTTTTTTGTTTAATTATTTTTAATATATATCAAGTTATTGATATCAATAAACATTAAGAATCATGTGTAATGATTATAATATATTGTTAAATACAACATGTTTAACATTACAAATTATAAATATATAGAAATTATATAATAAAAATGATAAAATAAAAATACAAAATTGTATTATACAAAATGATATTGTTTTATAATTATTTTTTACGATTCACTTTATGAGGCAAAAACCTTAGCTTTGTTCTAGTATAATGGCTTTCCTTCAATTTTTTTTATTAGCACATTGGCCACATATTATTTGGAAATTCAATTAATCTATTTTTTTCCTTCTAGATTTAGTCTGCTGCTGCTGTTGCTCCTATTGCTCTTGTTGTTTTTTTGGTTTTGATATTGCTGTTGTAGACTTTTCTGTTTTTGTCACTTCAGTATTGGTTATTGCATTCTATTCTCAATGCTTAACAAAATCCGTTTATTATTCTATATAAAATATTTTATTAGTATAATGTATATAATAACAACAAACAATTTTAAAAATTATTATAAATATTATATGATTTACATACTGCCCAGGCGGTTTTATTTGTTGAAGTTATTTCATTTGATGCAATTGCTGTATTCACTGTAGTTGTTGAGGCTGTTGTGGTGGTGTATTAATACGTGCCTAATTCCAGACTAATACGATCAGCCAAACAGCGGTAGGAACCGATTTTTATGAAACTTGGTAAAAATATTGCTTATATAGTAGTGAACTTCTGTACAAATTTTGAGATCATTATTACTGCCGGATCAAAAGTTATAAACAATATAAAAATTTTATTAAAAATTTTTCAAAAATTTATATCTCTGTAACCGTAAGAGTTATAAAAACGAACTTTTTTTAAAAATACATGTAAAAATATAAACTTTTAAATTAATAAATCAAAACTTATTGTTAACGATTTTTCGAAAAATTATTAACTTTTGTTTTAAACAAATGACGATATCTCAAAAAGTGTTATTTTTACTTTCGAAATTTTTTCATTCCGATTATAGTTTCGATTAATCCTTACACCAATCTAAGGTATCAGTAATTTATTATTTAATTAAATTGTTTTTCTACTGTATATTAAAATTTATTAAATTAACTATTGGTGCTAATAAAGATGACAGATAACACAGACTGAAGCTGTTAATTATTAACATTTTTTTGGATATGCAAGGAATAATGATGAATCTAAAAGATGAAAAGAAACATCAACAGAAAAAGGAAAGAGGCTCGACTAGTAGAACTAGCCAAAATTTTTAAAAATTTTTCAAAAATTTATATCTCTGTAACCGTAAGAGTTATAAAAACGAACTTTTTTTTTTTAAATACATGTAAAAATATAGACTTTTAAATTAATAAATCAAAACTTATTGTTAACGATTTTTCGAAAAATTATTAACTTTTGTTTTAAACAAATGACGATATCTCAAAAGTGTTATTTTTACTTTCGAAATTTTTTTTATTGCTTTCCTTGACTATTTATCTATAATAAGAAACAATAAAATTCATAGAGCGGATTTTAGTAACGGTTCAAGAAATAATTATAAACATCGTCCTCTTGAGCCGCCGCGCTGCCATAACTTTACGTTTTAAATAAAAGACTATATCTCCAAAATTATTACTTTTATTTTCAAAAATTTTTTGTTTATTGGATTCTTCGACTATTTATCTATAATAATCATGAATAAAATTCATAGAGCTAATATTACTAATTATTCAAGGAGTCATGATAAACAACGTCCTCTTGAACCGCGATGCCTAATTATCAGCAATAAAATTCATAGAGCGGACATCGGAAATGACTCAGTGTGTCATTATGGTTACTTCCTGAACCATTATTAATATCCGTTCTATGAATTTTATTGCTGATTATTATAGATAAATAGTCTAGAAATCCATTAAAAAAAGAATTTCAAAAATAAAAATTATACTTTTTGAGATATAGTCATTTATTTAACAGAAAACGTTATTGCATGTGGAACCTGACAAGCCCACTCGTGCAACTCAAGAGGAAGCTGTTTATAATTACTCCCTGAACTATTACTAAAATCCGCTCTATGAATTTTATAGTTTATTATTATCTATAAATAGTCAAGTAATCCAATAAAAAAAGAATTTCGAAAATAAAAGTAATACTTTTTGGAATATAGTTATTTATTTCAAAAAAAAGATTGAGGCATCGCGGTTCAAGAGGACGTTGTTTATAATGACTCCTTGAATAATTAGTAATATTAGCTCTATGAATTTTATTCATGATTATTATAGATAAATAGTCGAAGAATCCAATAACAAAAAATTTTTGAAAATAAAAGTAATAATTTTGGAGATATAGTCTTTTATTTAAAACGTAAAGTTATGGCGGCGCGGCGGCTCAAGAGGACGATGTTTATAATTATTTCTTGAACCGTTACTAAAATCCGCTCTATGAATTTTATTGTTTCTTATTATAGATAAATAGTCAAGGAAAGCAATAAAAAAAATTTCGAAAGTAAAAATAACACTTTTGAGATATCGTCATTTGTTTAAAACAAAAGTTAATAATTTTTCGAAAAATCGTTAACAATAAGTTTTGATTTATTAATTTAAAAGTCTATATTTTTACATGTATTTTAAAAAAAAAAGGTCGTTTTTATAACTCTTACGGTTACAGAGATATAAATTTTTGAAAAATTTTTAAAAATTTTGGCTAGTTCTACTAGTCGAGCCTCTTTCCTTTTTCTTTTGATGTTTCTTTTTATCTTTTAGATTCATCATTATTCCTTGCATATCCAAAAAAATGTTAATAATTAACAGCTTCAGTCTGTGTTATCTGTCATTTTTATTAGCACCAATAGTTAATTTAATTAATTTTAATATACAGTAGAAAAACAATTTAATTAAATGATAAATTACTGACACCTTAGATTGGTGTAAGGATTAATCGAAACTATAATCGGAATGTCCTTAATAAAATCCTAAAATGCTTGATAACTTAACGTATCATCGACACGCAATGTTTGTTTTTATACCGATGATAAATTCTTTTCAATTTCTCTCTGTTCTGCCATCGTATAGTAAGTAAATTTTATATCAGGTATCGATTTTTAAGCCCATTGATATAATTCCTCAGCTGAAGAAATGCTTATATTTGTATTTTGGCAAACTGGCGTTCCTAGCTGGTCTTTTTACTGTTCCGCTAAGTACTTGAGAAAAAGATGCCATTCAGCTTCGATTCCGGGTGTATTATAATAAAAAACGAAAATTAAAAAATTTGTTTTATTCTCATATTCGCTCTTTTAGAAACATAAGTAACCTTTTTAACCCTGTTTTCATATCTATTTTTTATAAGTTAATATCTGACTAAAATATAACAGCATTCACTTCATGTTTCGCACTTTTCGAAATTACGATGTGCTGTTTTCTTCAGTTTTTCCCTTTCCTTTCATCTAAATTGTTAGCTTCTTGCCGCTCCAATGATTTGCTTGTACCTGGTCTTGATATACAGTCGCATTATTTTGAGTGAAATCTCCTATGACCATAACTTCAGATTCATTTAATTTATGTCGACGAGTTTTTATATAATAATTTTGACTTTTGGCAATAAAGTCACGTTCTAATAATTTATATTTAAACTGTACCTCCGGATGGTTAAAATACACTTTAATATTGTACGTATGCTTTACAAGATCATATTTTTAGTTTGCGATTTCCCATTGTTTGCAATGAATTAAATCTATGGAATTTAAAAAAAATAATTCTCAAACTTATCTGAAACACTTGCCAATCCAGGATATTTCAAACATTTATTAAAAAAACAATTTTCACCAGATCATTCACATGCCTTTTTATTAAAATATCTTGCTGTTTCAGGTAACTCTTAATCATACTCGATTTTCAAATTTTTCGTTGTCACTTTTTAGCCTTCTACTAGTAATTTTAGATTTTGATGATAGATACAAGTATAAACATTGTGAACACCTTTAGATTCATTAACTAAAATACACTGATCAGGTCGCAACGTACAAAAATACATAAACCCTAGGCGAAATTTGAATACAAATTCAGCACAGTGTTTTCCAAATATGCTATAAACTTGTTTTAATTGAACATAATATTCATTCATAGGCTTTGAAATTTCACTTTGAAATTTCACTGGATACGGTCGATTTATATCATCTTGTAATTATAATGATTTGGCAGCACTTTTTATTTCTTTATTTATTATAGATGTTCTGGTTCTTAAAAGTGGGTATGATAATATTCCTTCCTGTTTATGAAGTTTTTTAGCTGTTTATATAAAATAAAAGACCAAATAATTACTGTTCCTATTTCACACATACTAATAAACATTGGAATCGAAGTTAATATATGTATCTTTTCTGGATTAGTAGTTTCTTTTTCATACCCTGCTTTCAGTTCTTTATAAAATGTACTTTTTTTATAAATTGCAACGCGATATGTTTTAATTCTATTAGGGGAGGGAAAACTTACCTTAATTGTTAAGGGTGGTCACCTTCAATCGCATTGAAATATAAATTTGCGAATAATAATCGACACGAAATAAAATAAAAAGGGAAGGTCAGAGGCGCATTTATGGCCTGACATGCGCTAGGATATAAATGTTCTTGAAAGGTCGAGGACAGGTGAATAAGCAGGCGTTTAAATAATTGAACACGCGAAATAATATAAAAAGAAAACAAAATTTATTAACGGCTACGTGACAAAATTAAAGAAAGAAACTACAAAGCGCAGCAAAAGAAAAATAAATAACGGTGACGGCGAATCGGCGACAAATTATGTAGCGAATTAAATAAAATAAAATAACGGCCGTTGTAAGGCTCCGGCTATTTAGCCAGGAGAACCAAACGAGGCCCAACGCACGCAAATTAAACAATTAAAAAAAAGAAAATAATGCACGGAGGGAGAGAGAGAGAAAGCAATGGTACTCACCGATCCGCAGAATACAGCAATCGCACAAAAAAAAGAAAACCAACTCACGACACTCAAATCACTCACAAAATCGCTATACAAACTAAACTACTCTCACTAATGTTAAATACGTACTGTCGGTCAGTGTCACTTACCTCTCTCTCTCTCTCTCTCTCTCTCTCTCTTGCAATGGCAAACAAAGCAAACTGATTTTTCGAGGTCAACGACCTCGGAAACGTAGACATGCCCTAATCGTGGGCTGTTGTTATTGACGAGCTCTGGCCAACGGCCAGGAGCTCCGTCACAAAATTCATCTTGAGTACTATTTATACAGCCATATTTGTTCACAATTAAACTTTTCAAATTATTTGATAATTAATAAATCTTTTTTTCTATCGAATCGAGTATTTAAATATCTATTGAATTCATTTCTCGGATCTTAAAAAAATCAAGCAATAAATTGAAGCGATCAAATACTATTTTTCTACGTTCATTTTCGTCGATCAAAAATTCGTCATCATATTGCACGTGGCAAATATCTTAATTTTTATTATCACTTGAGTCGAAATTGACTTTATTGTTCTGATTAATATAACCTACACAACAATCACTTTCTTCATTTGTATGTCGTAAATGTTTGCCAGTATAGTCTGAAACTTCATTTGGATCATTGATATAGCAGTATCTTAAAGATGTTGCACATAATTGATTATCTTCTTTCACTAAGGGAAACCACTTATCTTCAATTTCTGTGGTAATATGAAGGAAAGTTTCTCGACGTCGTCCATGTTTAGGTACTTTACATTGATTGGGATTTTCTGGTAATGGCATGATTACGTAATTTTCATTAAAACTGAATTGGAGTAATTTTGCAAAACTTATCGTACATTAAGAAATTTCACTTTGACGTTCGTTGAGGTCCGTTCACTTCGACCATTGAACTTTAACTAACCCAACTAAGCGAAGATTCCTTATTTATATGATTTTCAAAGCACAACTAATGTCGGTAAATCTAATATTAAAATACGACATGACAAACCGAAGTATTGGGAAAAACAGTCAAAGAGAATAAAAAATGTGGAACTCATCAACAAAATTATTGCTCACATAAGTGCAGCATATTTTAGTAAATTATTATTGTTAAAAGTGTCTGTCCTACTAATCTAAATCTAATGAATTATAGAACTGAACTACCTGGAAAAGTTCCTGGGGAGTACAACGTTTCTATCCGTCCATTCTTCCAGCTGAGCATCGCAGGTAGTGCTTTTTTGAAAGGTGATTACCTAGCCCCTATTAAATTCAATAAAGTTTTATTACGGATTATTATACAAAATTTAACCAAAGAATAGATTGCAACAACAATTTTTCAAATAAAATTTGTCCATTTTAACGAAAATTAGAAATATGATTTTAAATTGTTTATAAGTTTTCATTAACTAATATAATCCTTTCCAGATAATTTGAAAGAATATTCATGCAGAACCAATTGATAGCTTTCGAGTTATAACAAATTTAAAACAATCATGATATTTTTGACAAAAAGATTTATTAACATTTTTGTTATAATTGTTAATAAATTATTAAGTAATTAATATTTTAGCATCAAATTTAAAACAAGTGTTCGAGGGAGATAGGAAGAGTCATGTTCTCTCACCATGAGGACCATTCGTTTACCTCCATCGACGCACTCACTATATGATATGTGGCTGACTATCGGAAGGGGAGGGGGGGTTGAGCCAAAACATGGGGAAGGGGGAGGTTCATATCTGATGGATAAAATTTCATCACATATCACATCATCCAAGGTAGCGAATATGCGGTGAATCATATACCACCTGAAATACATTAATACATTTGGGGGTGGGAACCTCCCTATATAAAACACATGATCCGGGGGGGGGGACGTGGTGAACCAGAAGATATTTTGCTTAACTATTTCGATTGTAAATATCAAATTGTATATAATCATTTTGTATAAATTAAATAAAAAACCATTAAGTTACTGGAGTTTATCAGCATAATAAAAATAGTTTAAATACTGCAAAAGTAAATTGTAAATCCATATTTTTAGATTTCATTGACATTTATTTCTATTTCTACTACTACTTAAGTATTTTCTTTCATCTAAGGTTTACGTCAAATAAAATTTAAATATTAGAGAAAAACATTTTCTCTCGAACTTTATTTCTTGAATACCCAATCCTACTTGTTTAACTAGTCTGTTTCTCTCTTTCTCTTATCCGCATAAATAGTCATGCTGATACTTACACCTCTCCTTTCTCCCCGTAAAGCGGTTGATTAAGGATTGGAATAACGAAAATAACTATCAATTTCGGTTACATTGGAGGTGTGACAGTTAGTGAATACAAACACGCTTTTAAGCATGAACAACGTACCTATTTGTGCAGCTCTAGGAATCCTTGTATTTCTTCTTCTGTATGTCTTAGACTTGGGTGCTAGGATTTATTTCACTGGTTCCAAGTTTTATAGAGGTCCAGTTTCAAGATTTGTTGTAATAACCGAAGTAAATATTTTTCCCAAGGCTAATTATTAAATGTATTTGTAGAAACATTCAATCATAAGCTTCATTAGGGAAAATGGCTAGAAGTACTTATTATGGTAAATGTTTCATTTTTATTTATTCTTATTAATATAAACAAATTTTCATTTTAGATTGTACGTGAAAAATTTGAGACCCACCGTGAAGCAGTTAATATACTCAGTATGGATCATAATAATCTAGCTAATGTTATTCCCACTGGTTCAGCGATTCAAGAGAGTAATATTGTAAGAGAACTACGTCAATTAATGCTAGAGGTAAGATTTATATGACGTAATTTTTTTATGTATATAAAAAGTGGTTACATAAAAATGATTTTTTAATATTATTTCTATCTGAACTTATAACTTATTTAAATTGATGCTCCGAATTTGAAAAGGAGGTTGGATAAGCTCCATCTTCCTGTATTTCGAATTCAGTTATTTTAAAACATTCAAAATGCTGATTAATTATTCTAAAATATTCAACATTTTTAAATATAAAAATTATTCAATCATTAAAAAATTTATAAATTATAATAGAAGCCAATCATTGCCGCAAACGTATTTCTGATTTTGTTTGGACGAATTAGCATAAAAATGACTTGAATATTTTTTTTCGATAGTCCGTCAACGATACAAATCAAGTGAAATAACACTGATACACCAAAAACGAAAATCTGTAACCTAGATATAACTTATTGTGTTGTTATGTATGTTGGTCCCCTAAACGCGAATTCGGCGCCAGAATTGTTCATCATCCACCAGTTTGAATTAAATCTTAAACATTGTTCAGAAAACGAGAGAAACGAGCGATTTTGCGAATTTTCCGGTATTTACTGAGTTTAGAAGAAACGCTTACATTCAAAATAAATGTCTTTCTTAACCTGTTAAGTATATATTTAGTGCGATATTTAGATTAAATATCGATATAAATTAGATAAACAATAAATTAAATATTTTAATCAAATTAATAAAGCCTCATTGAGAATAACAAAATCAAATTATATTAAATGGGGATTAAATGTTGGTACATTACGAAACTTCGTTTTTCTTAATTTGCAGAAATTATTTCAAATGTTCCAAAGTTTTATAAAGATTTATACTGTATTCACTTTTGTAAACCACTTTCATAAAACTTTATTTAGGATAAATTTTCTATTTGAAAAGTAATTTTTTTATGTATATTGACTCGCACGAATCTGCTTTCAAATTTTCCTGAAATCCTACATGTTTTTAATAACAAATATAAAATAATCGAAGACTTAAATGTTATAAATAACGTGTTGCTTATATATTTTCAAAATACAATCTTTTCCACGTTGTATGAAAAAAAAATCATATATATCCGCTTAATAGTTTTCGAGTTATAGCATTTTAAAAAATTTTATATTTTTTCCAATTGTTTATAACTTTTTAGTTAATTAGTGATGCTTGGTACAAATAATAAATTTCATATAGATATTAAGTATGCCAAATATAAAAGTAATTCTAGACCTTACTCCGAATTTACCTAAAACTAATTTGTTTTCCGTCATATAACCTTAATTTCAACTTACACAAATTATTTTAGATGAAATAAAGATAAATATTTTCTAGCTTAGCAATATAAAAATCAAATTATAAACGAATTATAAATGTCAAATCCATTTAATTTCATGCTGTTTTTATGATTAGTATGTTCAAATAATAATTTAAACATGATAAACAATTAAATTTATGAATATAATGGCAGTAAAATTATATTTATGATTTATAATGATAACAATAATATGTAGCTGTACTATTATTATGGCTTTAAATCTTTACTTTTCTTAATAAATATTTATGATTCTTTTAAATAAATCCAAGTATTGCATATTATAAAGTCAAGTTTACTAAAAACTATAACATTGCCCAACCAAATTTATTGTCTGTAATAAATCAGGAATCAACGAATGTTTAAAACTCGAAAATGTGATTTTTCATGTAAAATGTGTATTGTAGACAAAAGTACTCTATAATGTAAAAATATGCAGCTTTCAATTATTAGTGTGGATAATTTTATTTGATTAAGGTTTTATTGTTTGTAAATAATCGGTATTTTCGCTTTAATGACAAATTCCCGTTTATAAAGATGATGAGAGGATAAATGAAGGAAGCAGCTCGTTGCGGGCCTCGATATGAGTTATATGAAACTCGGCCTGATAATACAGCTATGTCGTCTACAAAAAGTCCTGATCTTGTGGTCTACGGAGAGCTGTGTGCAATATAAATTCAAAAAATCTGCGAAATGTTATCGCTCAAGTAGCACGAGGAGCATAATACGCTTAAAGAGTTAAGCGTATTAATAACAAAATGTACAATCAACAGAGCAAATTTCTTTGAGAAACAAGCCAACAAAAGAGGTACGAAATTGCAGCGCAGATGAGAGAGAGCGAGAGAGAGCGAGAGAGAGAGAGAGATAAAGAGAAGCAACTACTATGATAGAAAAAGGTAAGACCGCACTGGTATTTATAGAGTGGCGATCTGTAAATACTAGTAGACGTCTTTGCAGCAAAGGTGTAGGCACGTCTGCAGGGGAGTTTTCATCTGTGACTTCCAATGTGGATTCTCTATATGAGACTGGCGGGTCGAATAGGGTATGGAATTGTTCGATTAGCTAAGTGACGTCTTCCAAGATTACTATTGATTCCATTTGAATCGGTTTGTTGAGGAGATCCAATGGCACGGCAATATATCGCTGCATCTTTCGAAAATCGACATGGATCTATCGAAGATGCAACGGGGTAGATGCACCTGTCGCTTACCACAACGGTAAATTGCAGCTCTAGTCCTTGTCGTCGATTATATTGCTGTGCAAAACTGTAGCACGGGCGGCCTCCGATCCTGATTGAAAAGCTAGTAGTTTGCAAGTAAATAAAAAAGTAACAGCAAATAAATGGACACGAAGAGGTGGAAAGGGATACCAGGGTGTTCACTCAAACGCTGGTATACCATACTTACAGTTTTGTCTGATTGAGGAGTGATTACCGTAGCGCATCCTCCTCAATCAAAACGACCGCTTCTTTTTAGTTCTCAACTGTCGCTTTTGTCATTGTGAAATTGATTTTTTTTATAGGTTATTTTGGTAATTGCAAAAGGAAAGGAAAAAAACTAGACTAGACTTTGACTAGGAATGAGCAGAAATGGAACTGTAAGATGAATTTGATTTATTTTACATAATTAGTGTTATTTCATGCAGTAATTATAAAAAAATCCAGAACTCAAAACTTTTACAAATTAAAAAATAATTATCTATTACCGATTAGAAACGTAGTTTACAATGCCATTTCAAAATATATTGGATCACTTTATCATATAAGTATGTGTTCTAACTTGGCTCTGTGCAGATACCCAATCATTTAAATGCTGCAAGCTACCCTGAATTTTCAGAAAACCATTTGCAACAGCTTTTGAAAGATTTACCTAACGATGTGGAAGAAAGTTTGTAATTCATTCATGATGGAGATTCTACCTAACGCGCCCGTACTATAATAGACCTTTGTAATATTATGTACCTTGATAAATTGATCAGTATAGGAGGCACACTCCTTTAGCTACCACAATCACCGGATTTGAATCTATAGACTTCTTTGTATTTTTTATTCTTACAATTTATGTACATTAGTTCACGACCGCCCGTTGTGCTTGAAGCCGTTAAAAGAACTACTTAATAACAATATATCAATGTAACAACCGTTCTTAAGTATTTTTATAAAATCGAGTAATGTCTGTACCGAAATCCCTTTATGCATTCCTTGAAAAGGGCACTCTGACATGCACTTTTGTGTAGTGCTGTACGAGAGAGTCTGCTCATTTGTATTGTCAAATATCTTGCTTTTTATAAAATTACTTTGTTAAGCGTTTGAATTTAGATACAGAATTAAAGGGACGAATTATTGAAGGTATAATCGAGATCATTAAAAGATATCTTTTAAAAAGGTACAACTTTTCCTTTAGATATCATTCTGACTGTGTATACCATTATTGTAAGTTGACAATTTGATGATAATTCGAATTATAAAATATCGAAAATTACAAATTTAAAATGATTGAATATTACAAATGTAAACGATTTTTCTGAATAATATGTATATATGTACTTTCGTCAATTAAAAAAAAACGTGGCTAATGTTATCAATTATTCTTATAGGTTGATATTTTGAAAAGAGATCAAGATAAAATTGAAACTGATCTACAATCCGGGACTATTGATGTGCGAAATACGTTCGTATCTACATTTGGGAAAGGTAATATACTTAATGAAGACGAAACAATATCAGAATATATTAATACATACTATGGACCAAGTAAAAAAAGTATAGTCGAATGTTTTCAGCGACAAGAGCATCTATTGGAAGCAATTCATGTAAGTGATAAATATAGAAAATGTAATAATTTGATCGCTACTGTTATTGTAATTCTTTGACGTTTCATTTAATTTTATTCCTTAATATAAAAATATCAAATGTAGATAACCTTAAAAGAGTAAATTTTAAAAACTACAAAAACCGTCTTCCTGAGCAAATAAGTATTTGAGTTGTAGTAGGGGAGCTAGCCGGAAAAAATGTGATTGGAATGCATTATCTCTAGTTATGGACTACAAAAAAGTAGTAAATATAGAAATAGTTATAACTTGCCACTTCCACTCTCTCGTGACGTATCTATATTCCTACTCTCACTGGTATGAACTCTTTCTTTACTTTTCCCTTTCTTTTCTCCCTCTCTTTCATTCTCGATAAAAGTATAATATTTAATTATAGTTTCACGCATTGTCGATCTTGTAAGTTGGTAAACTTTTTTATATGCTGGCGGCTCGTTATGTACTATTATTTGACTATTTTGTGCAGTCCGGGAAGCTAGACGTTCTGTATGCCGGTACTAGACAAAGACAGGCAAGTGCGATAGACAGAACAAGGAAATATAATTATGTCAATTTATATTTAATTATATCTGTATTGATATGAGCTGCCTGCAAAATCATGCCGCGTCTATATAAATGTACAAAGAATACCAATGTTATCACGCTATGATATTTTAGTATGCTAGACTATGTATACAAACCCACATTTACACCTTGTTATTCGGCTACGGATTGCTGCGTTGGCAGGAGAAAAAGAGAGAGAGAGAGAGAAGGACTTTCTCGCTACAACATCGGTTGTTGGTTCAGATCTCCTGGTGGGGGTGTGGTGCAGCCTGTCTTCATTCGATATCTTCCACTGATAATCCGTCTTCTTGGGTTTAGCTCATGTCAACGCCTCTTTGTGATAATTATTTAATCATTTGCACTTAAACGTTTGAGAATAACACTACTCACTCAGTCAGCTCTCTACTGCGAACTAGTTAGCAGAGACGCTTGCTCTCGCACGCCTCACTGCTCTTCTTAAAAACCATGCGTATCGTCCTTTCGTCCCTTTCCGTCTCTCTCTCTCTCTCCTCTCTCTCTCTCCTCTCTCTCTCTCTCTCTATCCATATTCACGCCACTGACATTCTACCTCTACGAATTGGCGTTGAGGTTTATAATTATAATTATAACTAAAGAACGTTATGACATTATAATAATTGTCATTACAAATAGTACATAACAATTAATATTTCTTTAATAACGAAAGGAATTTCGTTTCTACCATATGTCTCCCAAATCATTTAATCGTTTTTAAGTTGTCTTGAAAAACAAGAGTCCATTTCTAAAATTTTACTTTTTTGTTCAATTATTCATACTTTTTTGATAACAGAGATAAATGAAATGGAAAAATAAATTATGAAAAAATATACAAAATACGGTACAAGGATAAGTCAATAAGTACCCGTGTTTTCAATAAAGATGAAAGATTTTCTGAAAAACTTTTTATTTTTCTACATAATCTCCTTTTAGGAGGATAAATATTTCCCAACGTTCTGACCATTGTTTTAAACCTTTAAACAAAAAATAATTTATCAAACTATTCAAAGTAATCTTCTGTCTCGACGATTACCTTCTCGTTTCAGCTGAATTTTTTCTCGCGAGTCACGTTTTCTTATTGGGGAGAAAGAAAGTCATAGGGAGCCAGGTTAGGTGAGTAAGGTGGTTGCGTTAACAATTCGTAGCGCCATTCATGCAATTCGGCCATGACGATTCCGAATGAGTGAGCTAATCTGTTATGGTGATATTGTACCTTTTATTTTAGATGACATTGAGTGGTTTTGAATTTAATTATTCTGAGCATTACTGACTCACTACCTAACACTGATGGATTGAACGAAATAACGTTTCACCTGACAGATAAACAGGATTTCGTAAAGGGTTATATCTTGTACTGATACTTTGATCACATTTAAAGTAGATGTTGAGAATGCACTATATAAGAAGGAGTATGTTGTTTCAGTGTTCCTTAATGTTATAAATGCATTCAATGATGTACATAGTTATGTTCTATTGCTTAAATCAGTTCATGCTAGATGCTCTTCTAAAGTATTCAGATTCATTAACTTTGTTACTCATCAGAGACTAATTTTCTCTTAAATAAATAAGAATAATCTAAGACATATCTATAAAAGTATTTGCCAAGGTTTTGTTTTGAGCACCTCGTCATATTCAATTTACGTTTACAACATTTTCAAAAATAGGGATTGAGATTAAAATATTACAGTTTGCAGATGATGTGGTTATTTGTATTAGGAAAAACGATCCTGAAGCTGCTAGAGATATACTGGAAAAAGTATTCGGAGAGATAGTAAACAGATTAAGAATATTTGAACTGGATGTGTCCGTTAAAAAAATTAGCTATATTCATTTTAATAAAAACAAGATCTACTCTGGCGAATCTGAAATCACTAATGATGATCAAATGTTATTTCTTCACCTATCGCAAAATGTCTTGGATCATATTTCGACTATTATTTTAAATTTGACAGGTACATACGATATGTTATTGGGAAAGGTCGTTGAACATTGTTAAATTTCTAAGAAAAATTTACAAAGATACTCATCTGGAGATACTATTGACGTCTTATAAAAGTTTTGTTTTGTCAATCATGGATCCTTCATTTCTTTTCTAATTTAAAAAGTAAAAAAATAAACTAAAAATACTATAATACTCGGACATTAGAAAGGCCTTAAAAATAAGGATGAGCACACCAAAAAATATACTCATGGATTAATCGAAAATAGCTGTTTTACAGCATAGGATCAAAATATTATACGAAAATGTCCTATTGAAAGTATTTAGTGTTAAGCGATCTATAATTAAATAGATTATTAAAAAGAATATATCAAGCATCATTATCGACTGAAGAAAAAACGTTAATCTACTTAAGAAGTGTATAAAAAGAGTCGTTGGTATTGAACACTTAATAGTTATAGAAGAATTTCCTGATCCATAGAATTGTGAATATTCGGTTATAAAGATACATATAAATACTAATTTTAAATTGAATAAAAGACTCTAAAAAAGCGATACATTTTATGTACTTTTCCAAGAATATTTAGCAGGGAACAGTGTTATTAAAATATTTACAGTAGGTAGCAAAAACTCTAATAGTTTATCTGTTGGATGTGCTTGAATATATCCGAAATTGAATGCTGCTAGACTGAGAAGCATCAATAACAAGGATTTTATATTCACGGCAAAGTGTATGGCAATCGTTGATGAGATAGACTTAGCACTGTTCCATACTGATAGAAAAATCGATATTTTTACTGATTTTTTAGTGTTGTACAATTTTAAATTTTATCAACTTTAGTAACTTGTCTAATAATAAGTTGATATTGAAAATTCTTGCTAATATTAACGGCGATTGATATAAATTATTACCACATACCTTACAGCTTCTTTTACTGCTGAACTATAACTTTTTATATAAAGGTATCAAAAATGGCTAAAATTATTTCACTTCCATCGTCCATAGTGAATTTATTAAAATATAAATCACCAATTGATATTAAACTGAAGCTACAATCCATAATATCTTGTAATGTTACCCTTATAGTCTCAATGAGACTTATTCGTGATCTTGATATTCACTAATATAAGCGATCATTTCTAAAATTACACATTTTTTACTATTATTATTACGTCAGTATATTATTATTTAATGTTATATTCATCGTTAATTAAAAAAAATGAAATACAAAGAAAAGAGAACGCGCGCGAGAAGGAGGACGATAGAAGTCCAATTCTCTGTTTGTCTCTTCACCATTTTCAAGACGAGGTCTTTCAAGAGGGGAGTCGCGAATTCTTTCGCTCGTTCGCTCATGAAGTTACCGTCAAGAGCGAACGTGTATGAATGTGTTGTGTTAAACAGATAATCAAAAAGAGATTTCGATTACGGCTGGATAAGTTAAGCAACGATGCGCAAACACCGAATACTTTACTTTATCGTATATCCTAAAATATTTCATTTAATAACAAAGAATTTTGTTATTAACAAGCCCGACGAAATAAAAAATTGAAGAACCGAAACCTGTAATAAAATTGGATAAGAGCCTCATACTAAAGGAGTTATTAAATGATTTGTTGAAAGAGGGAAGTCAAAAAGTTTTTCCGGTATTATTCCAGTTGGCTATGCCAAAGATAAACGTTGAAGTGAATATGATACTCGTGCTGGCTTTGGATGAAAGAAAAGTAAGATAAGATTCTGAATTGGTCGACTCATAATACAGTATTGCTTTAGTTAACTCAGACGGCCCAATTCCTTTAATAGGCATTGTATAATTACTACACGGTTGTAATTTCTTCAGCTCTGGTATTTCAGATACAACTAGCGACCCTGGGCCATCGATATCCGAAACGCCTTAGAACGTGACAATAGATACAGCGATGTGAGTGTCAATCTCCTTCGAAGCGTCGAGCGGTCCTTCACTATTGACGTGAAATTGATTAGGATTAAAGTAGAAAGCAATGGCTATAAAGCCATTCATTAGGCACGTAAAATCTTTAAAATTCAGAATTACGAAACGGTCTTAAACGGAATCACATATTATAAAAAAGAATAATAATTTTATACTTAGAAAAAAAAATTCTACTAATATAGTCGCTTCATCAGCTATCTTTGCAGATTTAGAAATGTAATTCTACCTCTTGTAATTACTTTTTAAATAATTTGCATTCTACATCTAAGTTTGAAGCCACAGAATTGTTGCAGCT
This sequence comes from Chouioia cunea, assembly GCA_030064505.1. Classification (NCBI taxonomy): domain Eukaryota; kingdom Metazoa; phylum Arthropoda; class Insecta; order Hymenoptera; family Eulophidae; genus Chouioia; species Chouioia cunea. The sequence goes on from JAOPFQ010000002.1 coordinate 21,398,340, forward strand.
CTAACTTAACAATAGTTTCACGGGAATTAAAGCATCAGTTTACAATATATTGTAAACATTTAAGGTGACGAGAGTCTGAAACAATTTTATTTTATTAAATGTATGAATAATTTTTTTTCAGTTACAGTATAGATTTAAATTAAAGATATTACGATTAGGAAGAGTAAAAATAGCTAATAACTTGCAAAAGAAGCAAAGAGTTAGCACAATTCTTTAAAAGGCATTTATTTGATATTGGAAGTGCTTATTAAATTTAAAATAAAAGCCATAACTGATAAATTATATTATTTTTTCAGGTGAAACATGAAAAGTTTGCAAAAGAACAATCATCTTGTGGTACTTCTCGTGAGCAAATGTTGTGTAAATTAGCTGCAGCATATGATGTATTTAAGGATTTAAAAAACAATTTACAAGAGGGTGTAAAATTTTATAACGATCTAACACAGGTATTTAAAAGTTCTATATTTATATTGAGATAATTGAGGTTATATACTCTGAGTAGATAATTTTAATTGATCCACTACAATTTTTTAGTAATTTTTTAAGCCAAACATCCATGTGTTTATTTTAAAACCTAGTACGTAATCATACATATGCTTCTTATGTTTAGGTATCTCATGTCGTTTTATTGGTAAATAAAAGAGAGGAATACAATATGAATTAATTTCTAATTTTACCTAATAAAGTGTTCCTTATTCGACATCTTTTACTTATTTAAAATATTAGTCTCAACCAAAACATTATTTAAATATTATATTCGTAATATAAGATTAATACAGCATATGAAAGAATAGAACACGTGTTAAAATATTACAATCATTATTAGGTTAACGATTTTTAATTTAAACACATGTCTTTAATTGAAATCAGTTGATTAGTTCCTTGTTTGTAAATGCAAATCAAATCAATTTAATAAAATGTGGGAGGGTTAAATAATATATAAATTCATAATAAAAGGCCTAAAAATATACTGATCTTTATTATGATGTAATAATCTCATAATTAATAGGATTCAATGTTTTTATTAAGAGTTATGTAGCACGTTGTATTTACTATATATATTATATATTGTACTTCATCCCCGAATAATTTTTTAAATTTAATTATAACAGCGGTGTCTGAAATAAAACGTACGTTCATACATCGAGGTATGATTATGTTTTAGATTTGTAATTGATTACTAATAATTGTTACTAATTAATTGAAATTATATTGTAAAAATAAACGATATTTATTCGTCTTAGTAAAGATAGAGTATTAGATCAATACCATATAAGTTTTAAAAAATTGCTCGCAAAGCGTGTTACATTGTGAGTGGTTGAATGAAACATAAATAAATATATAACTTACCACATAAAATTGTTTCCAGATGCGGTGATTTGAAGGCTAGTTTTTAATTCTTTCTTGAGAATGTGTAAAAGAAATCACCACTCGTAATTGCTAAATGGACACAAACGAATAGACTGTTTTTGTTCAAAAATTTTGCACGTTTTACAACAAAATTTTTTTCGTTTATCATATGTTCGTGAATGACAAGTTTAAACAGCTCTAATAGTATCAGATACTTATGATTGAGCCTTTTTTAGTGAAAAAATGTAGTTAGTTTTCTTTTTTCCGGGTGATTTAGAAGTCCTACTAAATGGTTAACTACTTATAAACAAAATTTTTTCAGTGATACGGTGTTATTTGGAGAAACTTGTCTGTATATAATAAAAGAATTTACTACAGTTACATTTACGAAGTGCCAAAAGATTCGTCCCATCACTTCTTACTTTTGTGATTGATTTCGTAACATGATTTGAACATGTCAGCTTTGTCAACGCATCCTATGTGGTTGTTATAATCTTTGGCTATTCGTGAAATTATAATTATTTCCAACGCACCTTCTTTATTTTTTCTATTATTTTTTGGTACTACTGACGGTCATGATAACTTGACAAGATGTGTACTGGTTTTTTATTAATCCATTTCAGCCATCAAACTTCTAAAATTTTAAATTTTCCAAAACTATATTCTAAAATTCTACCAGTTAGGAAAGACGATATTAAATCTATAATCGTAAAAAATGGTCAAAGAAAGTATGATTGATTTTTTTTACCAAATCATAATTCAAATCTTTTATTTTGCTCTTTCCATTAGAAAATTTGTTGATTTATTCTATATTTTTCTTATATGTATATATATTTGTATCTCATATATACAAACATAATTGTCAGCTATCACCTAAGTTTTTTAACCCCTTTTGATTGGTTTCATCGTTAATTATTGTCCTATGAAAAATCTGCCTTTGAACATGATCATTTTTTCATCGATTGATTGATCCGTAGTTGAGTCACTACGCACAAGTTGCAACCTTATATAATTTATTATATTATGAGTCATTTGTTTTAGGTTTTGTAGAATTTATAACTTTTTTTATTAGAGTAGAGATCTGATAGAAAGCATGCATAGAATTGTTAAGCAATCCTATGTATGTTTTCCTCTCAGAGTAAATATAAAAAAATTTCTCCAGATTTCGTAATATTTTCTGGCAATTTTGTCGGGACATAGTTTTCAGTAAGTGATAGATTGACGCGACTTTTCCTTTTGTTTTCCGATACTCCATTCTTTCTAGTTAGCCGAATTATTCAAAGAAATATCATCATTTTCATCACTTAAATTTAATTCTATAGCTACCACCATTACATCATTAAAATTTCCATATGGTTCTTCTAGAGAGATATATTTATTGATAGAATATTTTTCGCCTTTCTCAATATTACAGTATGATACACTATCACTTGGGATTTCTACTACTTCAAATAGCTTCTCACTCATCTTGTAATGAATAGTTTTATAAGCAGCTATTAAAATTATTTATTCAGTAGAAAAAGCTGAATTCAAATTTTAAGAAAAATATCGCAATTTTGTCAACGATTTGAATAATGTACTGAATTCTCATTTTGAAAATGCAACTTTTCTACAAATAATAACAGTAAAAAAGAAAGCCTCGAAAAAGTTTTCAAAAAATATGACAAAACAAGATTATTTTTGTTATAAAAGTTATTTTGTAGAAATCATATATATTTTTTATGTCACTAAAATAGGACTTTGAACTGCGAAAAATCTAACCGCCCTAGAAGAAACTAATTTCATCCCTAAATTAATTGAAAAAAAAGAAAAAAGAAGTATTACTTGAGAGGATAACAGATTTTATTTTGATAATCTGTTAATTTTTTAAAAATTACTGACACCAGGTCTTTAATCAGTCATCCTGTTAACTTTTACAGTCATTTTCATATGTGGGTGCTACAGAAAAACGTCCTCTCGAAGAACTCACTTATTACAAAACTGATACTCTTATAATATTCAAACATTTAAAAAAAATCTAGCATACCAAAAATGTTCAAAACATTATATGTTATAAAGATAAATATCAAGAATATGTAAAAAAAATTATAGTTTCAGCTGTTTGCGCTACGGAAAAAACAATTTTTTATTCTTTAAAATCATATTTTTTCATATATATCTTGATAAGCATAAATAAACAAAATAAATAATTACAATTTTCTACCAAATTTTTATGATTAAGACTTCCAACTATTTAAAAAATATAAATTTATACGTATCAAATACAACAATATGTCAGAAATATTTAAAAAACTAAGGCTAAAAAAATGGTACTTATTTGTTCCACCGCCCGTCAAGGGGTTATTAACGACGCTCTGTGCAACATCGAATACCAATAAAAATAAAAATGTATCTCTTACAAAGAGAACTCTCGAAATTTGGAGAAGAACTTTTGACGAAATAAGGTTTTTTCTATTCCACTGCATAAATGAAAATATCATTATGCCTCCACATAATCTAATAGGATTCCTAAAAATTGTTGTTTTGTGACGTCCGCTGAAGCTAAGCACGTGGTAGAAATAACATTTTGTTTTTATGAGATCATAGACCTCTATCGCATATGTCTATTTTCCGGCGTCATATGTTTACTGTGACTGTTTATAATTTCTGAGCGTGAGAAAAGTCTAAATAGAACCACTCGCTTATGAAAAGTCTCACGGAAAAACCATACCCTCCGATAAGCAAGTTAGTTTTCTCCGAAAACTCAAAAAACCGACCCTCTTGATGATACGCCAAGGTCCCGCGCTAACGAAATTTCCCAGATGCGTATAGTCGTAAAAATTATCTTCCCGGCTGCGACTAAAATCACACGACGCATATTGATGCCACATCCGCTAGACATTTGTATGAACTAATAATATTGATAATAGTCACTACTATTTATCAACATTGTAAACCATCGTTATATTTGTAATAGCCATAAACTAAATCTCTTAAGGTCCATAGATAAAACAAGAAATTACGACTAAACAAATTAACATTTGTCATAGTCTCGCTACTATTTTTGTAATAAACTTAAGTCGATAAATTGTAAACAATGGATATCTCTCTCTCCTGTCAAATTCGCCCACTAGAATTGTTCAATTAATAAGTGGAATAATTAAATCCAGAAAATACTAAGAGTAGGGCAGCGTGACGAGGGCTATAAAATGACCCGCGCGCAATTGTACAGACAGTTCGAACCCAGCCTTAAAATTTAAACCCAACTCTGACTTGTAAGGGAGAAAGATCACCTAAAAGTAGTAAGTCAACGAATAAATATCATACTTTGAACTTAGTCTCTTTTCTCTATCTCTTTGTAGTAACATAATTAGATATTCCATCACATGTAGATCGGATGCTTGTCAAACCGAGTACTATCTACATTCAAAATAATTCCTGTTTATCAAATCCTGGCTAAGGTCTCTCTGGCGTGCGCCTATTATAGTGCAGTACGAGAGAATCGCCTTACCATTCCTTTCTATCCATAACCTATCCCGAGTTGGATAACTCACGTAATTAGACAAATTGATTTCCCGGTTATTAGAGGTAAAACTCTACGACCAAAAATACACTCTTTAATAAAACTAGTTTGTAATATCCATTCGACGTTACAGTTTAATCATAACGTATTCTCTTTTTATTTCGATGTATATAATTCAGCATTTTTTCAGTATGTCTATTCCTTTCAAATAATAGGTTTTCTTGAGGCTTTCAAAATAGGCATCTGTTTCAGTTATGACCTCTTCATTCGACCCAAATCTTCTACCCTCCAGACATTTTTTCAGGTTTTAAAACAAGAAATAGATGCAAGAGACTAAATATGGAGAACATGTTGGATAGAGTAACAATTCGGAGCCAAGTTTATGAAATTTTGATGGTTACATACGTATTTATGCAAGAGAGTACTTTTTTCTTCGCTAAATACGTTCGTTTTTGCTTTAAATTAATATCAAATCTGTCCAAAAGCTCTAAATAATATTTTCCGGTTATCGTTTCACCCTTTTCAAAGTAATCAATGTGAATGAAACCGCATATACCCCCAAGAAACTGTTGCAATGATCTTGTTGGCCAATAGTTCAGCCTTGGCTTTTTTTGACGCATGTCCACCCGGAGCAACACACTATCTTGATTATTCCTTAATCTCTGGTGTGTAGTGATAGATCCATATTTCGTCCACGATTCGGCGCAAAAACTCACTCGGATTGCAGCTAAACTCTTCTATGAAATAATCACACGGTTGCGCTTATGGTAAAGTTCAAGCAATCGTCATATCCATCATGCATATAGATTTTTATGTCCAAATATTCATGTAAAATGCGATATACTCATTCAGTTATTAATTCTACAGCCTCAGCATTCAATTTCATTCTCGGAACGTCCACTATCATTCCACTGATTTTATTGAATATTTCTGATGTAACTACCTCTTTTGGACTAACTTAATGTTTAACTTTACTTGTACTCATACGATCATAATGTATCTGAGTAAGCCACTTCCTAACCAATCAAATTGATGGTGCGTAATTCCTATAGTATTTATCGAACTCTTCTGTGATTTTAACGACCGTATTTTATGAAAAATAATGCTTAATCAGCACAAGAAATTCACAAGAATGTCATTTTTGTTAAAACTCACAAGGTTGTTTGCTTTTAATGGTCGTTATAAATAAATTAGATAGTACTATTTGTTTCAAATTTGATGGCACTCTATAAAAAGATAGTAGTTGTCGGAAACATTGTTGCATTTAAAGTTATTGCGTCGAAAATTTAAAAAGTCGCTGATCTACAAAAATGCACTCGTATTAAATTTAATGAAATTGACGTTTTTTGGGTTATTTCGGTACTAAGTTCCTTATCACGTGTCGACTTATGGGAACTATATTGCAAAAAACATAATCAAAATGTGTTGTCTTGCGTTATGGACTATGGATGAAAAGAGAATAAAGGAATATCGATAATTTTTCTCTTTATACCGTCTTGCTCAGATCTATTTTGAGGGTGGTATTCAACAAAGGTGACTCTAATCGCTAAACATGATGTCTCTGTTGTAAAAAATGCAACTGCTTTTGTAAATGTTGTGGTATTCACAACAAATGAAAAGGAAAACCAGATGTATGTAAAAAACTTGAGTAAGAAAAGAATTTTAACTATCGTAAAATTGGACAGCGTAGACAAGAAGAAACTTCCATTTAATACTCTAGAAAACTCGATGAGCAGCCAGGTAAAAACAAGCAATAGAATTCACTTGCTATTAATTAGCCAAATTTATGAAGTAGCAATGGAATCTAATACATAAGATTAATGAATAGAAATTAAATTACCGCCAATTTGCGTGAGCAGCGTAGAAAATATCGAACCTTTAAAGAAAGTGCTAAATTTATTACTAATTAAAATTGTATCTTCAAGGTTCTAAGCAATAATATAATCACGAAGTCAAAATCCTACCAGAGTTATTCGAGAAATTCTTACCTATAGTCGAGGAACTCAAAAAGGAAAAAACTTAATTTTATACATTACAACGAAAATAAGAAAAGGGATTTTATTAGTCAGGAAGTTGTATTACCTGAAGTTTACCTTTCAGTAGATATTAACGAGATGAAAAATTAAACAGCAGATAAAACCACAAAGATATAAGTATGTAAAAATGCGAAAAATATCGATCCTCGACCACTCTCCTGGAATTCTGAATAAATTCTGCTGAAACTTTCGACAGTTTGCTGATACGGCTTGGAACACCTAAATTCATATGTCGGTCACATACGTTTTCATAAGTAGAATATTGGCTCCAAACCAAGGCGTGTAAAAGAAAACCTTCATCAATAATCAAATTGAATTTTTGAATATCGGAGATACTTATTCTGGATTAAAGCAGTCAGAGTATTCTGATTTCATTTTTTTTTCATTCCCTTTTAATAAAAAATTGAATAGGAATACGATGCTATCTCGTGTTCTAAGTATTTTTTTAACAATTTGACATTTCGTTTCCATATATAAATCAGCTGAAATAGTAAAGCAGGATATATATTGATCACATCTTTTTACATAATTGTTGGTTGGTAAAGTGATAACATGTTTTGTAATTTTTTTGTTTACAATTTTTTTGTACGATGAAGTCCTGAAAAGATATAACTGCAAAAGTATTAAAATTTAGGTATTCCAAGCTGTATCAGCAAACTGTTGAAAGTTTCAGCGGAATTTATTCAGAATTCCAGGAGAGTGGTCGGGGATCGATATCCTTCCGTTTAAAAATATATAATTTCTTATGAAAAACATTTTATGTTTACTGGATTTTTTATCTAACTTTCCCAGCCTAATAATATATATCACGAATTACATCATAACGTAATAAAGAAAATATTGAATGATGAAAACTTAATTATTTCATAATTATTATTTGATTTTCTTTTATTTCAGCTTTTGGTAATGTTTCAAAATAAAATAGCAGATTTTTGTTTTGCTCGTAAAACAGAAAAAGAAGAATTACTTAAAGATTTAACTACTAATTTAAGTCAACATGGACATCTCCAGTCTCCCGATGCATCTTATTATGCAGGTATTGTTTTTCTATGTATATGATTCACCATACATATTTTCTTCGCCTACATAACAAAAGTGTAGAAATTCGTATGGAAATTTTCAATAATTCTTGGATTAAACATATTAATCTAAAATTATTATCGAGATCGTAAAGCGCATTAAAGAAATTAAAAGTTGTTTTTCGATTCATACTGAAACGAAGAAAATGATTTGATATCATTAAAAATTAGTGTTTAAACTTTGATTCAAATGTAATGCAATTGCGTGTTATGCCTTAATTGACTTTAACTTAAAAGTTTTTGTATCTCATAATTTTCTTTGATTTATCATAAATTAAGAATACTTTAAGATCAAAATAGTAATTATCAGTTGATCCGTTTATTTTTAAACTATTTTTTTATTTTCAGATATAAACTAATTTTTTTAGTAAAGATTACCTATATAGTTTTCTTTTCTTCAACATAAAAATTATTTTTATTGTCCATAACTTTTACTAATGTATATTTTATATCGTTACATGACATTTGTAAAATACATCAAGAAACAATAGCTTATTTGAAAAAGTAACCTCACTTTTAAGTACACCACGAAAATACTCGATTTTTATTACATGTGTGTTATAGCAATAGTATTTTGTCATTTTAAAAAATACTGATAAACTAAATTTGTGATTCAGGTTTAATCAATCAAGCTTTCGTTAACATTAAAATATATATGCAACAATAGCAGACGAAATGATTAAGGAATTCTTTCATTAAAGGATGATTTCGTATATTAATAAATTTTTCTGGTTTTTTCTGAACTTTCCCAAACAGTCATTATTAATTTATTTTATTTTATTATACAGTGAACTATTGTGCCTGTAATTTAACAACTATTATAACTCATGATTTTTTTTAAATACCCAGAAAAGATTATATTTTAAGAATATATATGTCATAATAATATATTCGTTAATACAAAAATTATAAACGATGAAAATAAATTTTTGCCATTTTTGTTAAAAAGGGCAACTTTTATTTGAACAATTATTATTGCGATCGATTCCTAGGAAAATATTGTATAATAATCCGTAATAAAACTATCATGATATTTAATAGGGACTAGGTAATGCCCTTCCACAAATGTATTACCTGCGGTGTCTAGCTGGAAGATCGGACCAATAGAAGCGTCCCACTCCCCCGAAACTTTTCCAGATAATTCAGTTCTATAAGTCCATAGGCTATATATTATGTAATCGGAATGATATCAGTATTAACCATATAATCGCTATTACATGGGGTGTAATATTTCAAACCATTTTAGAAAATATTCGTGGTTTACAAGAAATTTATTTGTCAAGTGTAGTTAAAAATAAACAGCTTTGTCGATAAACTTTTTGATTCAGATCAAGACGAGGATAACATGAATATGAAAATAGAAAGTGAATTTGAAGAGAATGAAAGTGATAATGATTCAGATGAAGATGTTTTCGCGGTGAAGTATGGAAGAAAAAAGAAAAACAAAGAGATGATGATCCATTCATTGCTGATTTTGGGCCAAATATCCCCGATAACGTACAATCGCCATCAGAAATCTTATTATGTATTTTTCCTGAATATATGTTGGATTTATTAGTTCAGCAAACAAATAAATACAGACAAGAGCAATTGATGATAAAAGAGGACTTACTGATTTTTTTAGGAATTAATATTCTGATGGAAATAAAAAAATTGCCTTCCTACCGTGATTATTGGTCAAGTGTCATAAAATTGAAAGATCCATTCACAAGTTCATTGATGCCTGTTGTACGTTTGGGATTCATATTAGGTAATTTAGATATCTCCTATAACAGTACAGAACCTAAAGTTGGTGAACCAAATGACGACAAATTGTATACGTTCAGACCGTTATTAGATGAACTTTAATAATCTTTTGAAGCCTGCTGGAATCCAGGCAAATATCAATCTATTCATGAATTTATGATAAAATTCAAAGGTCGAAATAACTTGAAACAACACTTGCCAGCTAAACCAATAAAACGAGGATATAAATGTTGGATTCGCGTAGATAAATCGAGTTAGGTACGTGAATTTCAAATTTATATCGGAGGCAAATAGATTGTCCAGTTACATACTCTGATTACAACAAATGCATGGTATTTGTCGATAACGCTGATCGTTTGTTATCTATATATAAAATAGATCGAAAGTCCAAAAAGTGGTGTTATTTTCGCATTTCATTGATTTAACTATTACGAATTCATTTATTATATTTCCAAAAATAAACACTAATAATCCTGAGACATTGTAAAGTTTAGACTACTTTTAGTGGCTCAATTAGTTTCTCATAAAATTCCAACTAAAAAAGAAAGAAAGCGTCAACCTTTCCTTGCCAATCCTTACAAACTAAATGTACCTGTTGAAAAGAGACGGTCTCAGTCATGGGTATGCCAATACCCATTGATAGTGGTAGACGATGCCCATTTTACAATACAAAAAACAATCCTATACGAAATAAATGGTTATGGCACACATGCAATATACCATTATGTTTACAATTACGTAAAAATTTCTTCTTAAAGTATTGTTCATAAAAGATATAGAAACAAAGTGAAGAGTTGAAAAAATTTCACCAATACCTATTTTCAGAAACATATTCATAGAAATTTAAAATTGTTGCCGCAATCTTGGAGCCGCCATTTTGAGTTTTCAAAATCTGAATTCAGATTTTCAATCAGCTACCCCAAAAATCCTTCTATATTCATCTTCATATGGATATGTCTAAAAGTTCCGACATAAATGTATTTTTTTACAAAACAAGCTCTTTTTTAGACTTCATTTATAAATATTAACGAATTATTGAAAATTTTATAACCTTTAAGCATAAATTTCAATTTCATATCAGAAACGCAAATAAATTCGCCACGTTGGAAGTTGAAGCGAACATGGGTCAAATGAACATCGGAATTCTTTCAATCATTTGGTGCAACGGGCGCGCATATATGAATAAACGCCCGATTCTTTCACGCAACTCAAAATTATTATCGTCGTCTCTCATGACAAGCAGACTAGCGTACGAGCACTCTTATATCAACGCTCAAAAGACAATTTTGTATCTGACTCATTGACTCATGAACTCAGACCTATGAGAAAACGTGTACAAATAAGTTTGACAGAAAACAATGGATGCAAGGTGAATGTAGAGAAATCGGTTGCTTGCTTCACTATGTAATCACAAGTGGATTCGGAGTACTAGCTCGAGATAAACGCGTTTGCATTGCCACAATTGACATAATTTTCCAGCCCAGAATCTTATAAGTTTCAAAATTAGGATGCTCTAGAGATTTCTTCTCGCAGATTGAGAGTTTTATATTTCTGATAGGGAAGATATACTTACGCATTAATCTCTACATCTAAATGCTACATTCATGTCTTAAGACCGTCTCCGCTCCAATATTGTTGGTCGGATAAAATACGGTTCTCAGATGGATCGTTTAGGGCTTAACATATAAGAATACGCTACGACAGACGGTAGGTAGCTACAATACCTCGTAAACAGCACTACGTTGTGCTGTTAACAGCGATTTCAATTAGACCATCGAATATTTTTGGACTCTTGAGGAAATGCCTGCTAATACGCGTAGTATGAAGCTGAAAAATAAAGCTTACGAAACGATCTTTGCTGAACCGTACATGCGTAATAATAATGAATGCTTCGAAGTGTGTCTTCTATTAAAATTGAAATCACTAAGAATTATTGGTGAAACGCGCAGAATGCCTTTCTGTTCACTCTAACAATAAGTGGAACGATTGATACGCAATCCCAATTTACCACGTGCATAGTTCGAATTCATGGATACGTAGCTGAAGGTCGTACACATGAGTCCAATACCGCTTTGTGATTTGAACAACTCACAATCATGGTACTTGGATCATTATGCAGCAATTTAGAGAGGTGCTGCTCTTTTAAAAATTCGTGTAGTTTTTGACGATTCATGTCTCACACGTGAAAAGTACAGATTGAACAAATTTTTTATGATTATCCCTATGCTTTAAAGTGACTTCTCGTTGGTCTTGTTGAATTGGTGTCGTTATCATTTCGTGTTCAGGACTGATTTTATCAAAATGTTTAAATAGGTACACGTTGTTCCCAAAGATCAGAATTTGCATTGTAACTTGGATTTTTATGCCGAATACAGCTTCATCAGACTATTGTTTAACGGCATGTCTTTTGCACCATATCTCGCGATTTGTATACTTTTGCAGTTTTCAAATGATGAAAAGGCTTATTTCCTTTTTTCGGCGCGAAATTCTTAAAAACAAGTACCTATACCAATGAGACCTTTGCTGGCGCAGACGTATTTTCGATGCCATGCGTAAAGGAGACAAATTGTTCAGCTTCTCGAAACCGCTGTCATCAAATTAGATAATTTGGCTGTAAACTAATCTGATTGCCTTTTACAGAATAGGTCATCAGATAAATCATATTAGTGCAACTAAACGAATCAACTACGACAGTACTGCCACAGTGCTTAAACTCGGCGTACATTGGAATTCTAATAACTTAAGTGCAAGAAAATGCACTTCAAAAGTCGTTAATTTGTACTGATGTTCAATGCACTTATCCCAGACAACAATCTACAGATAATGGGAGGATAGTTGAATGTGAATAATAGTAGTTGATTCATTTCTTGTGCATTGCGGTTGATAGGGGCTCGTTCCATTCAAATTTTGAAATCCAAAAATCCTTCATAGGCCGACCTCTTTGTGGACACACTCTTGATATTTTTCAACGTTACCGTAGTGAAGTTATCCGAACTATTATTCCAATGGTATAGGTATTCTTATAAAAAGAGTTCAAAATTTGAATGGGACCAGACCCTATTAACCTAAATGCACAAGAGATGAAATAACTACTACGTACCTTCAACTCTCCTTCCATTCCATGTAGATCGTTGTCTGAATTTATTGCATAAAACATCAGTACAAATTCACAGCTTTTTGGGAATTTCTTCTTGCACTCATGATGTCGTTGTGTATCTCTGTGGGATCCCTATCTCGTTAGTGGTTGCAAAAACGAAACCTGTATCAATTAATAATAGAAGCATTCCGAATCTCGAGATCTGCGGTGTATTTCTGCTTATTAAGCTTGTACCCTATCTAAAAAGATTGAATTTTTTCGTGAACATACTCATACAAATGTAAAGGTATAGATCATAAATACTTTCGGACAGTCAAATTGTATTAATGTAGCTTAAAAACATCCATACCATTGGAAAAAATTTGTCGCGCGTATCTATAAGATAAGATTATTAAAGTAATAAATTTCTGACAATGTTACGAAATATAAAACTAATTGAATAAACTCGAAGTAAATATCTAATTCCCTGTATGACATTTTTATTAGAAAATTAGAAACGTGTAGTCTGTTATAGAAATTTCGGAATGAAATGATTATTGTATTTATTTTGTATGAAATGTATAAATATTTCACGAGAAATTTGGCTCTTTTGAGTTGTTCACGTCTCAAGTTCTACTTCCTCTACTTTCCACTGTCGCCAAGTCGAACATATGTACACATATATATTCAAGTCTTTTTCAACTTTCCTATGAACTTTTTATTTCACACTCCAATTTCCTAAGTACGTTGAAATCAACATCAGCCGATGTAAGACTTCAAACAAAACAAAGGAAAGCGGCGAAGAAACTATCTCGCTTCCATTTGATGTTCACTATATGTTAAACAAAGAATGTAGAAGGGAAAGAGTATAAACAAGACTGGCACATAACTGCCAAGGTCCTTATCACAAACTGGTATATCGTGTAATTATTTAGACACTTTTGTATTTTAAGTAAACATTATAATTTATTGAGGCTATATTCAATATCAAGAAATCTATATAGTACTACAATTTTTCTGTTCCAGGATCGTTGTCCAAACAATCCGATCCAAATGTATCATACTTACCTTATCCTGTCAAAGATGAAGGAAATATGCCGAACCCATATGGATCTACAACGTTGACTTATCCAAATTTTTTACCACCTCCTCTGCCGACAACATTTAATCCGTATACTACATTACCATACTCTTTTCCAGGTAAATATGATATTGTAGTCATTGCATGGATAAATTGTTCCATAAACAAATAATTCAATTAACAATTTTCTATCCGAATAAGAAAAACTTCAATATATTCCCTTCTTTTCCTTTTCCCTGTTTACCATTATTGGATTTAATGTCACAGTTCTTGTGTAAAACATAGGTAAGATATGGCAGTTGAAATTGCTTTTGGATATGTGGAAGCTCATAAGGCTCTATTTATATTTATATATTCATTTATATTCATAACTCTATTGATGTTGAGTCGATTCACGAAACGAAGTATAACCTATATGTTTTCAGCAAGTATATGTGTCCGTCGGTTTAGAAATTCCGTCATGTCATCTCTTACCCGAACCGAATAGTCGACAGCATACATGATCGGCACATGGAACAAATATTAAAAAGTCACAGAACTACGATTTTTCAAAAATAATCAATAACAGGATATTTTTCTAACTTTGACGAGATATATATATATATTTTGACTGCATATCTTAAAGAATTTTTCCATGATTGACTTAATAAGAAAACTTTTGTATATATATACGCATGTATTAAATAATATCCGAGATAGACAAAAGTTTTCTTATTAAGTCAATCATGGAAAAATTCTTTAAGAAGATATGCAGCCAAAATTATATATTTACTAAAGTAATTTACATATAACCTTATTAAAAAGAAAATAAAAAAAGAGAGACTATTGATTACAAAAGTAAACAATAGCTTCTGGCTAGATACGTTACACATAACTTTCTATACATTTTGGTTTGGTCAATATAAATCCATCACCAGAATTCCTGCATAATCCTACAATTTTTTAAAGTAAAAAATATTAATTTTTTAAATTCAAAATAAAAGACTGATAAAAAACTATAAAACAGAAAAAGAAAATACAAATTAATAAGTATACCAAACTTTCCATGAACATATAAATTTTGGTTTACTATGCAACTGAAAATTTTACATAAAAAGTGATCACAACATACCTGTTGATTCTGACATGACTATGTTTTTCATGATTGGGTGAATATAAGTTCCAATTTTTATAAGAAAAATAAGAAACTAAGATATACGCACAAATAGTAATGTTGACTGATCATGAGAGAGAGAGAGAGATAGAGAGGATGTTATGTTGTATCGATTCTGAACTTGTCACTCTTTTTATATACTTTTTACTAATAGAAAGTATTGGATATAGTTTACATACATGTATATTCTCATTATAAACTTGTCCTTATATAACAACCAAATTTTGACTTCCTATGTCAATAAGTGCTTGGACCGTGACATAGATGTCTATACTGTATTATTCTAATGTTTTCGCCTTTAAAATCAATATTTTAGATTCGATCTTCTCGATTTCTTAAATTGAGTCTTACCAAAAGTTCGCTTACATCTAAACGTATACGTTGTTTAGCTTGTTGCTAAGGTTGTGGAGGTAAGGGAATTGGATGATTAAAATAAGTCCCATAATCTTAAGTATGCGAATTCGATTTAATTAATACCATATGGGTGAGGGGAGGGCGGTACAGTACAAACAAGAACACAAATTAGCTGGAAGATGATGGTTTATTGCATATGCTACTCATCCGGCATAAAAAACCCCAGACCTGAGTGGGGAAAAAGCCTTCAGAGTGCAATGCTTACAGAATAAATGATTAGGAGAGACGGTACATTAATCGCAACCCGAAACTAGTTAACGCAGTTACAACGCAACACGGTGAGGTCGATTAGGTTCGCTTAACCTGTACAAGTTGATGTTCTCGTTGGAACAGAATGAGCGGATGGAAGATTTAAGTTGCTCGCTTACCAGCTGGACGCACGCCCGATACCACCGATGGATAGGTGTATGGGGAGCGGTGAGAAGTGTCTCTGCCTTGGTAGCGTGAACGTTAGCTCAAACGGGGACAGTCTTCGCCAACGTTCCTGGCTGCGGTGATCCAATAGAGGGGGTAGCGCGGACGTTAGCTCAAACGGGGACAGCCCTCGCTAACGTCCCTGGCTGCAGTGATCCAAAAGAGAAAAGGCAGAAGACCCCCCAGAGGTCGCGGCGCTTCCTCTGCTAAGGCAACAGGCATTCCTGTCCTTAGCTCTGCTCCTTGGCGCCCAACGTGGGGCGAGCAACGGACGTAGTGCACGTCTGCACTAGCGCACATGCAACACGCACACACACACACAAACACACGCAAGTCGCGATAGTTAGGAAGCACGTAAAGTAGCGGACGCAGCCGCACACAACACCTCACCATGGCCACGAAGAGACTGTGTCCTGGAGACGACTGATCGACAACAACAGCTCGCAATGTACTCTCCCTACCACTCGGACCATCGGCAATGGCCCAATCATCGTGCAACTCGTAATGGCCGTTTATGGGTACACGTGAAGAGCATGCCGGACATGTGACGAGCACACGTCGGGTCTCCCCCACACGTGCCCCACAGACCCTCAGGATAGCGTTTATATGGGTATTCATTCGGGTACGAACTTGTCGGGGCCTGTCGGTTTCGCCCTTTTGTTCATCCTTGTTCACAAGTTCTTCACGAGCTGGACATATAATGGGCCATTACTGCCGGACTCCTAATGGCTAGGATTATAAACTGACACCCTTCTACATAAGGAGCGCACATGGCGCGAACATACGTCCTAAAGCTGCATTTCAGATTTCTAATTTTTACGTATTACCATATTAATGAAATGCAATTTATATGCGCCTTCCTGACTTTCCGCATAGAATATCGATATGGCCAACTGGTAATTTACAACCTTCTTTTTTTAATTTATTGTTTTTTGTAATGTTTAATGAACTTAGTGAGATTCCTAATTTGTATTTGCCATGATTTTTTATAGGAATTTTGCTTTTGTTCACTCTCTTCATTGATAATTTTGTACAACTACATAATATAATTTATAGCGCAGTTGTTTATAAGTATATAATTGAAATTAACTATAAATTTCCATTAAATTATACAGTATCGCATCGGTTCCATATTTATTTATAATGCTTTATCATGAAAAAAAGTTTTGTATCACATTATCAAATAGATACTTTTTATCATATCATATGTTTTCGTGTAGAAAAATAAAATGGTATGCTGACTTAGTCCGACGTCAATGTTAATTATATTTCACACAAGTGAGATATCTCTATAAATTACCATCACACTATATTGTAATTTCTATATTTGGTTTTAAAAACCTGTAGTTCATGTTGTTAAAATAATGTTTATGCTAAATTTGTTTAACATAAATATGGCGAAAATCTTAAAGATTATTATTTAAATCAATTAAATATTTTTTCTAACAACTATTATATTTATGAAAAGAGACACCACGTGTGACACTTTAATATGTTAATTAGTATCGTTAAACATTTTTATACCTGACTATCCATCAGTACAGCAATATATTCATAAAAGAACCTATTAAAGTGTCTCATCAGATCATTTTTCAATATACCTAATTTTATTAATAATCGAATGAATCTTATATGCAAATCAATTTTTGTCGAGATGTGGAGGTAAAATTTATCTTTAGAAGTCAAATTAAAAAAAAGTGGCATGGAATTTTTATATTCTGTTCAGTGCACGGTATTTTTGAATGAATGGATTCTTAATAAAGACATTACACGAAATTTAATATTTGTGATTGATTTTTTACAGTGTTATTCTTGTCGAATCACCCAGAAAATGTTACTGTTGCATTAATTGTTTGCGAATTTATATTTATAGCCTTTTTTAATAAAAATATGGATGACGGGTTTCGTCGTTTTATCAGTAATTAAAATAGATAAATGATCTGAAACACAAATTTGCAAATTTCCCAGAACTTCGCCTACTGCACTTTTCTGTAAAGACGTGCTAGCTAAGTTAACTCTTAATTCTAACGATTTGAAGCTTTACAAAGCAATGTTTACACCTGTTGAAAATTCACTGTTATTCTTGGTTACTTGCATATATTACTATTTTGCTACTTTTGACATCTCCGACTTGAGAACTGTTTTATCTCAATGTTGAGTTTCTTTCGATATTATTAAATTTAATGATACTTTGTTTCTGCCTGCGGATGTCGCAAGATCGTGTACTGTTCTTGTTCTATTGTTCGATGCATATCCATTTTGTCTGGCGAATGGAGATCCTATTTGGCTTTTATTGGAAAATTATATAATGTTTAAAAAAATATATGTTGAAAAATGTCAAAAGAGTACTGCTCCTTTTATTATTTTTTTGTCTACTCTTCTATTCAGTTATGCATGCGTTGAAATCTCTACCTACGGATATTAGAAGCCATGCGGTCTCAATAATGATCACGATAAATTTTCAAAACTATCATTGAAAATTTACTATATTATTGTTTCTATTTTCCGGTTCAAGATAGAGGCTATATTTTTTAACAGTAGTTTCTTCCTCCAACGTAATACCACACTATGTGACCGACATTTGTTTGAATATATAGTTTTCATATATAGTTGCTGCTATCTATCATGAAGTCTGATTTACACCGATCCCAATACATTTACTGATAATGGTGATGTCTTTTCTCTTTAATTCGACCAATTGGGACAATATGTTCTTGGACGCAAACTATTTTCATTACATATTACGATTTTTATAATTATACATTTTGTTATTTCATTCATTAAAGTTGTGAGTAAGTTATTCGATAACGTTCTCTAGTTTGATTGTGTGGTGTTTCTACACATTGTTTTAAATTTATTTTGTCAATACTTCTTTTTCTTGTGTTTCTTGCTTATGTATTATATTTTTGTTTACAGCTTCAACTTAAGAGATGTTTGTTTTCATTTTGTTGTTATGGAATTTGTTAACTGGATTTTTTGCTATATTGACTTTTTGTTTGATTATTTTCTTTAGTGAAATTCTGAATATAGTTTTTGTTGCAATCGATCTCGTACTGAGTATCCCTCGTACATTTGATACAGAATTACTAGTTTCAAATTATTAACTAAATAATTAAACAGAGTCTCTCGAGGTTAACGATCCCATAGCGAAGTCAGAAACGCGAGCTAAAAGGAGTTATTATTTTATTCTAGATATTTTATTACCTCGTGAACAGAGATTAATACGGATCACGAGTAATATTCGGCGGAAAATTATCTAAGCGCACACTTCTTTTTATTCCGATAAGTTTTCTCATTTCGTCATGTGAATAACTTATCGTACAGTTTTCTTACATTTACTTTACCTCTGGCTATTATATTGAGGAAGTTGCTCGATTAAAACACATGCTTCGCTCAATAAATCCCAAAAGAGACCGTCACAAGCTTATCATGATTAGATTACTTCATTACACTCTAATGGGGATCATTGCACTATATATGCCTAACCGACATTTCTAATCTCAATACGTTAGACAACTAATCGACATACACTCATCATTCTTATCGTCAAGGCTAAGTAGTGTTATGTATTCATCTTTTTTCTATAGATAGTTTTTGTTCTTTGTATTTATTTCTATTTAGTTTCTTCCGCTATCAAATTCTTTTACCATTTTTGTCAAAATTGTTTTTAATTGCAAAAACCAAAGCTATATATAATGCTATACAAACCATTTCCTAATTTGTAATAACTATAATTTATTATGTACTTACGATCGCGGAAGAAATAATCTCGACAAAACAGCATTAAAAATAGTCTGCAGTATCAATATTATTGAAATGTATAGATGTAAATCACTAGACGTAGTCAATTAGATATATCTCTCGCTTCCTCTACAGTTGAATTATTTATTAAAACAAATTTAATTAATTAATTAATCAATTGCAATTAACAATTTTATGAAACCAACATTAGTACAATGTGTGATTCCTCATAAAGGAAAAATACATGACTTCCTTTAATTAAGTTAATAAAGACAATTTTGTCCTTTTCGGCCTAATCAGAAAACAGGTGTGGTCTTAACCTATTAACGACCAAAAGGCCTGATTTTTTTGTTGATTTTCGACGCGATTTTTTCCGTAGTTATAGGCTTTAGAAAAATTTTGCAAACACGTGTTTCAATGTGAAATTTAATCCCCTTTCAGAATCTATACTTAAAATTGTGATTGACTGCGTAATAAAAAAGTTATAGCAAATTAAACAAAAAAGAACGTGAACATTTTTGCAAAAAATCAAATTTGCGATTTTTTTTAGCAATGTTACCGTGAAGGAATCATAATATAAATGTGATAGGAATTATCACGACTATCAAAGTATCTCAGGGATTTTTGTGTAATTTTTGAACCACTCCTTCCAACAAAATGTCGGCCAAATCGAAAAAAGATCATAAAGAACATAACTCATTTTTTTTCTTGGAAACTATTGAGTTTAAAAAAAAAGTTTATGGAACAAAAATGTCTTAAAATTGATCATAAAATCTTCTCAAATTTTTTCAGTATTCCGGCGATGATTTTGGAAAAACGCAAAAATTTTCAGGTTCTTTTTTGTTTAATTAGCTATAACTTTTTTATTACACAGTCTACTATTTTATTTCAGGTTTCCTTAAATAAAATAGCTAGTGTAATCAAAACGAAGGTAGATGCAACGAAATATGAATATCATTCGCGGTTAATGATCCCTTTAGCGAAGGCAGAAATTTGGTTAATTTATTAATAAAATGATGACAAATATAATGTAATACTAAAAGAACTTACTATTAATATGTGTTTACTATATGATTTATCAGTAGTGTATACTTATATATATATATATATATATATATGTTTAATCGTTTATCTTATACGTTAGGTGATTTTCAGCGATCACAGGTGCATCACACAACTGGAGAAAATTATTCAACCATTCCTAGTTATGATGATGGATCACATAGTAGACATTAATAAAACGTTTCCTGTCTGCTGAAAAGAAGAAATTGTGTAAAAATAAATAAATATGTTTGAACAATAGAAACTAATTACTGAATATATTTTTTATTGTTGAAGGTTACATGTTCGAAAAATAAATACGACAAAAACATTTTAGTTTTCCTTTAAAACACTTGCTTAGCTTTAAAAGAAGTAATTATAATAAAATTATTTCTTTTAATTTATTAATAGTCACGAAACAGCCGACAAGACTGAAGTTCGAAATTGAAGTCTTTAATTTTATTTCTATTAGAAAAATAATTATCAATCGGTAATACATTTGGTTGTTAAGAGATTAAAGGTTGACTCAATAATGAATTAAATTTTAATAAAGTTAAAAATTAATTTTATCAATCAAATGATAAAAAACAAATTAATTTTGGGGCAACTTGGAGCAAGGTCTTCGATTTCATTCATATTTGGCACGTCGAATGCTTATATAAAAGCGAATACTTGTGCCGAGTTTGACGCGAAAATATTAATTAATTAAAATGTTATGAACAATTTTGAATAAATGCGATTCATTTGCAACTAATATAAATTGAAAACTATTTATCGGATGTGCATAATTTTTTTTTTAAAATACTCGAAAAATATTATATTTTATTTGTTATAAACAATTAAAATAAATGTTCTAATTTTAACAAAAATTAGAACATTTATTTTTGTTGGATGGACAATTTTGTATAATAATTCGTGATAAAAATGTATTGATTTTTAATAGGGGCTAGGTAATCACCTTCCAAAAAAAGTGCTACCTGACACGCTCAGCTGCAATATCGGACCGACAGAAACGTTGCACTCCCCTTAAACTTTTCCAAATAGTTCAGTACCATAATTCACTAACTTTATTAGCTAAACTTTCTATATTTAATTAATAGTAAGTAGGACTGACATTTTTAACAACAATAATTTACGAAAATATGCTGAACTCAAACAAATTAAAGTTTTCGAGTTATAACAGTTAAAAAAAAGTTATATTGTTTTAATTAATTAATATTTTTGCGTCAAATTTGGCGCAAGATATGACCTTCATATAAGGATTCGATGTGCCAAATATAAAAACAAATCGAAAACCTTGCTCCGATTTGTCCTAAAACTAATTTGATTTTTGTCAAATAAAGGGCAGAGATCATATGATTAATTACGGTGTAATTAGAGTGCACTATGTAAATCCACTCAGGATATATTTTGTATTACTCTACCCATTTGAAAAATATTACATCGGAAAAAAGTTTATAAAGACTATCGTATTTTCTTTTGTAACTTTATTGACATATAATTTATAGCATTCTACACAATAAAACATCTCACCTTCACATGTTTTTTAGTTAATCTGTAATATCTTAGCTTCTAATTAATATTTTTTCAATTTAAACAATGTTGTCTTTATGAAATTGGAAATAATTTTTCATTACTTAAAACATACATAACTGTATTGTCTTAAGTATTCATTTGAATTGGAGCATCCATTTTATGATAAGAAAATATTTCCATTCGAATACTTTGCAATATGCCATTGATTTTAAATATAAGTGATACCCAAAGTAAGTGTGATACGGATAATCTGAACAGTGCAACGCCACGAGACCAGAAAATTATAGTTCACGACGAGAAAATTGTATTCTCAAAAATATGCTTTCTACGTATAAATGTGTACTTTACACAATATAATCAAATCATTTTTAAACATTATAAAAAAAACAACATTATGTATATTATGTAATAATAATTATAATATAACTTTGTATTAACTATATGCTTATAAACTCAAAGTATTTCATTACTTTAGTTTATATTTATTTCTTTCAGTAACAATAAATTTCGATGTTTCACATCTGCTAGATGTCCTGTGACAGCTTACCTTATTTTTTATGGATTCCCATGAAGAGGGTCCTTGAGGATTATCACCCTTGACAATATATTCACACTTTTATGGAAATGCAGATTTAACCTATTAATAATTAAAAAGCTAATGCCGTGATTCCAATGATTGACAGGACTACTTAACGATCCTTAGTGATTCCTAATAAATGCGGATTCAAAGAACTTCTGCTATGTTATCGGCAGTTATAAGGAGTAAAGAAATAATTGAATAACAACATATGAAGGTCGAAGAATTGCTTCACTATGGCCCAAGCTATATTGAAATTGGCATACGGTAAAACATCTAAAACCTCGAACTAAGAATAGATAATCTGTAATATAATAATAATAATAATTTCTCAAATCATAGAAATAATAGCTATAATAATCACTTAACATAAAATCTTGGCAGCTTTATTTTTTAAGGCACTAAGTAGCTTGTTAACTTTGCATATAGTCGATAGATTATAATTTTTAACAATGAGTTCAAAAAAAGTTGTGTCACGAATCTTCACTCATTCCTGAAGATCACGCGTGAAAGCAGGAGTCTTCCATCCATTAAAGCCAGCTTATATTGCTTGAAATTCCTAGAATCATCATCTACTGGAGTCTGTTTGGGTACCTTATTAGGACCTCCATGTCATTGAGCTTTCAAATCAATACGATTATATTTAAATATACCAATGTTTTTACAATACAGCTTCTGTTTTATTATATCTTTCCAGTGACATTAAGTTGCTTTGAATCTACATAGTCGAATCTAATCCAAAGTGTTTATAATTATTCCATCACGAATTAAAAAGATTCAGAAGTCATATTGCCTTGGCCAGTTTTTTTGAAATGTTCAAAAGTCCTAGATAGCTATCCCTGAAGTGCCAACTATTTTTTTATTGTTCGCTTTGTGGTGAAAAAAAAGAACTAAAACGATTCTCATTGTCTTACTCGTAGCGTATTCGAGTTCTAAAATGTTTTGTAGAGTACAAAACAAAAAAGTAAAAGAAGAACTATTATGAAAAACCTAAATCATGCAAGTCTTCAGTGAAGTAAGAAAAGTAATAGGGATGAAAAGTTTCAGCCAAACTAAAAAATACGCCAAGCACGTGCCAAGTAATACCAACTAACTATTTTGCTAATACTTGTCATGGCTCAAAGGTACAAAATGTTTTGTATAAATTTTATTTATAAAAAACAATAAAAATAAGTGTATGCTTCACCAAAGTGACTTCAAAGCCACACCGTAAAAGTTAAGTTTAGCCCACAAGCTAACTCTGATGTATATAAGCAAAAGACTAACTTAAAATATAAAAGAAAAAAATATTAAGTCCAAGTGTGTATTAAGTGCAAAAAATTTCAATCCAGCATGAAAGTCAATCCTACACTGTCGTACATATACCAGAACAAAACTCGAAATTCTGATGTTTTTAATTTGTAAAATTCGACCAGCTTTAAAAATAAATTTATCCAACTATCAAAATTAAATTTATTTATTATATTTAGACCAGTACTTTATATTTGACCACAAAAAACTCATTTGCTTGGTACTTGTTGCCAAATATTTCCGTAGATAACTGATCAATTTCAAAACTTCATAAAAAATCAAAGGTAGGGGTCAATGATTAACACCAAACTTCATCTATAATCCAAATTTAATATTAAGCAGTAACAGTTAGGTCAAATTTCTCATATGTCCATGTAACGTCAGAATAAGGAAATTCACGTGGAATAACATTCATGGTCCACTCATGCTATCAGCCGTTTATTATCCCTCTAATTACGCAATATCAACAAAGATCAGGACGAATTTCCTTTAGACTTTAGGAAACTACTTTGTAGCATGAAGAGACTGCAATACAAAACACCAAGTGAGGATCAATATCATTAGGTGTAACCTATTGAAGAAAAATATTCTACAAAGTATTGAAAAAAACTGCATTTTAATATCTACTAGAGAGCATGCTGGCCAACAGATTTTTAAAAGGACTAACCGGAAAAAATACAAAATGTTCACCGAAAAACTACTTACAAAAATATACCACTTAAATTACATAATATCATAGAAAATAACATTAAAAATCTAAATTCACCATTGACCGAAGTCATTGAACTAGTGCAGGTATTATCCATTTAATCAATAATATATCTCTAATACTATAATCCAAACAAATAATCAAAGAGAAGAGAACTCTTATGAAAAGCTATGAGTATATCAGATCGAATTAGGATAGAACATATTTAAATAGAGCAATAAAAAAATTTTTAAAAATTTTAGATGAAGAACAATACAAAAACAAACTAAATTTATTCTATCAGTTAGAATACTATGTCGAAAATGAGCCTCAATAGACAAGTAAAAGACTTGGCCATCCATTACATCTATTAATCCATTAACGACCAAAGGGCTTGATTTTTTTGTTGATTTTCGACGCGATTTTGTTCGTAGTTATAGGCCTTAGAAAAATTTTGCAAACGCGTGTTTCGACGTGAAATTTAATACCCTTTCACAATTATGATTGACTGCGTAATAAAAAAGTTATAGCCAATTAAACAAAAAAAACGTGAAAATTTTTGCAAAAAATCAAATTTGCGATTTTTTTTAGCAATGTTACCGTGAAGGAATCATGATAATAATATAATTAAGGGTGATCACGACTATCAAAGATCTTAGGGAATATTGGTGGAACTTTTGAACCACTCCTTCCAACAAAATGGCGGCCAAATCGAAAAAAGATCATAAAAAACATAATTCATTTTTTTCTTGGAAACTATTAAATTTAGAGAAAAAGTTTACGGAACAGAAATGTCTTAAAATTGATCATAGGACACCCTAAAATTTTTGCAGAATTTTTGGAGAAAATTTTTTAGTTTATGGAAAACTTGGAAAATACAATTTTCCAAAATCATCTCCATTTGAGGGGATTCTGTGATCAATTCTAAGACATTTCTATTCCATAAACTTTTTCTCTAAACTCAATAGTTTAAAAACAAAAAAAATGAGTTATGTTTTTTATGACTTGTTTTCGATTTGGCCGCCATTTTGTTGGAAGGAGGGGTTCAAAAATTAAACCAAAATTCCCTGAGATACTTTAATAGTTGCAAAATGAGAAGTAATAGAAAAGGGCAACTTTTAAACTAACATTTGAAACGTTTCGATTTATAGATTGCAAGGTACATAGATTCAAAATTTGCAGTTGATAACAACAATCATATTATAGAAGAAGCAATTAGTTACCATTGTTAAAGTAGCTAATGAATACTTGCAATACACAACATTTTAATGAAAGGTGGAAAAACTCGTTACTTTATTCGTAAACCGCTCGTGTTTTCAAAAGAGCTTTCGCATAACCATTAGGAAATGTACTATTTTTAATAAGTTGCGCAAGATGCGGTGACGTTTGATATGAAGAAGAGCGGGGATGAGATATAGTGATAAAGCCCCGCCGGAGTTGAAAAAAGGGATGGCGTGTCAGGAATACAAATTACAACTATAATGGTATACCTTTTGTTAAAAAAAATATATTAAGTGATTAATAAAAATGCTATGAAACTGAGCACATTAATTACAACTTTTTAACAATATTACAGAAACGTCTTTACAGTATTTCACTATACAGAACTTGAGCGCGAAACATTACCGCAACATTTTCTAAAGGTTGCAGTATGTAATTAAAAACATTTAAAAAGTAATAATTAAGAAAATAGAGAACAATTTGATTCATGTTCATATAATTGCTTTGTTGATCTACAATAAAAACGTAATATTTACTGATTTTATCAGAACATATTCTATTTTTATTGAAATTCTATTTTTATTGATGTAAAAATGTAATTACGTTTTACAGCTTTATGGTGTACATATCTTGTACTACGTTTGACCCTAAAATATTAATTAATTAAAAAGTGATAAACAATTTTTAAAAAATGTGATTTTGTTTAATTGTTATAACTCGAAAACTGTTAATCGAATCTGCATGAATTTTTTTTCAAAATACCCGGAAAGATTGTATTTTGAGAAAATATATATATATCATAATAATATATTTGTTAATAAAATAATTATAAACAATTAAAATAATTGTTTGCAATTTTTATAAAAAAAAGGCAACTTTATTTTGAAAAGTTTTTGTTGTAATTGATTTCTTGAACCCATAATAAACTTATTGGTTTTGACTAGGGCCTAGGTGATGGCCTTCCAAAAAAGCACTACCTGCGACGTTGAGCTGAAAGATCGGATCGATAAAAGTGTCACACTCACCCGAAACTTTTGCAGGTAGTTCAGTTATATAAGTCATTAGATTTATTAGCTAAGCTTTCTTTATTTAAATACTGATAAGTAGAACTACAATTTTTGATAATAATAATTAAAGAAAATAAGCTGCACTTAAGCAAATTAATGCGAGCAATATTCTGCTAACGAGTTCAAAAATCTTTATTTTCTTTCATCGTTTCTTCTAATACTTCAGTTTGTTAAGCAATATTTTAAAATTAGATTTACGGACATTAGCTGGGCTTAGGAAATCATATAAATAAGGAATCTTTGCGCTCAGTCTGGAAAGTTAAAGACCAATGGTGAAAGTGAACGGACCTCAACGAACGGCAAAGTGAAATTTCTTATTGTACCATAGATTTCGTAAAATTACTTCAATTCAATTCTAATGAAAATTATACAATCATGCCTTTACCATACTGTTCCAATCCATTCAAAATACGTAAACATGGACATTTTCTTGTCGATAATCTTGGCTTCATGTTGCCACAGAATGCAGGATAAGTGGTTTCCCTTAGTGAAAGAAAACAATTCATTATGTACATTATGTTCATTATTTGAGATACTGCTATATCACAGATTCAAACGAAGTTTCTAACTACAGTGACGGTTGTTTACGACATACAAATGAAGAAAATGGTAGTTGTGCAGATTCTATTAATCAGAAGAATCAAGTCAATTTTTATGCAAGTGACAATGAAGATGAAGATATCTGCCACATATAATGCGATTAAGAATTTTTGGTCCAAGAAAACGAACATAGAAAAATAGTATTGGATCGCTTAAAAAATTGCTTGGTTCTATTGTTATTAGAGAAATGTAATCAAAAAATTTTGAAATACCTGATTTAATAGAGAATATAATTGACTTACTATAAATAATTTGATAAGCTTCCTTATGAGAAAATATAGCTATATAGGTAATCGAAATGACTATAAAAAAATTAGATTTTATAAAGACCTGAATGGAGCGTATAAAAAAGCAACTACCAATTCAGAAAAAATACATATATCAATTGCGATACCACTGTCCATTAGTGTTTGTGAAATAGAAATAGAAAATGATTGTTCGTTTTATTTTAAATAAACAGCTAAAAAACTTCATGTACAGGAAGGAATGCAATCACATCCACTCTCATATAATAAGTGAAAAAATAAAAAATTTTGCTTTTATTTTATTTACAAGATGATATCATTCGACCGTTTCCAGGTGATAACGATGCAAAAATAGTGCGAAAAGATAATGAAAAGAAAGTTAAAATTCAAAGGCGTTTACTTATGTTCAATTGAAAAGAAGTCTACACCATGTTTGAAAAACACTGTGCTGAAATTGGTCTCAAGTTTCGCCTGGGGTTTACATATTTTTGTACATTGCGGCTTGATCAGTGTATTTTAATTAATGAATTTAATATATGTTTGCATATGTATTCATCGCCAAAATCCAAAATTACTATTAAAAGGCTGTAAAATGACAATGAAGAATTTGAAGATCAAGTATGATGAAGACTTAGCTCAATCAGCAAAAGATATTCTAATTAAAATGACGTGTGAAAGACCTGGTGAAGATTGTTTTTTTAATAAATACTCGGAATGTCCTGAATTAACAAATATTTTAGATATGTTTGAGGATTATTTAAAAAAATGGCATAGATTTCATTCATTGTAAACAATGGGAAACTGTAAGTCAAAAGTGTGATTTTGTAAAGCATACGCACAACATTAAAGACTATCTTAACTATCTGATAGTACAGTTTAAATATAAATTATTAGAATATGACTTTATTGCCAAAAGTCAAAGTGATTATATAAAAACTCGTCGGTATAATTTGAATGAATCTGAAATTATGCTCGTAGGAAATTTCGCTCATAATTATATAACTATATATCAAGACCAGGTACAGGCAAACCATTGGAACGGCAAACAAATTCATCCATTTGCAATTTACATGAAAAGGAAGGACTAAACTGAAGAAAATAACTTCGTCGTAATTTCGGAAAGTACAAAACATGACATAAAAAAATCTTGTTTTGTCAGAAATTCATTGAATACGTAAAAAATAGATACGAGAATATGGTTAAAATAGTTATTTATATTTCTGATGGAGCTACAAGCCAATGTGAGTATAAATCAAATTTTTTATCTCTGGTTTCTCATTATGATGCACATGGAATTGAAGCTGAATGGTACTTTCTCGCAAGTTACAATGGAAAAAGCACATGTGATGGACTTGGCGGAATAGTGAAAATACTAGCCTGGAACGCCAGTTTGCGAAATACAAATGTAAACATTTCTTCAGCTGAGGAATTATATAAATGGGTTCAAATAGCCATACATGGTTTAATACTTGCATTTTGAACAAAGGGCAGAAAATATTGAAATTGAAACAAATTAATATCGTTACTACAACAAACATTGCATGTCGATAGTACGTTAGGTTATCACGCATTCATTCCTCTAAATAATAACAGCAAGGAATTGATGGTGAAAAGAACTTAGTATTCTACAGATTACAGTATCAAAAGACTACAAGATGAATGTATGTATTAGAAAGATACGCTTTATGTTGTACCTATAAGTACAGCACCATCATACGAAAAAGTAAAGAAGCTTTTAACACTTTCTCCTCTTCTACCACCATCCATCACCTCTATTTATTTCATTACCATTTCGCATCGTCCTCAAAGTTCACCCAGATTCATTACCACCTATCAGCGTAGTCCTAGACCAGGACTTGTAGATGGCCTTATTTTCGGGATATGTGCCAATAAAGGATCGCGAATACAAAGAAGATGACGACCAGCTATGACCACATGGATTCGAGTACTCATGCGACCTCAACGGATACCCTTTAGATGACATCATCAACCACTTCAACGCATTATTTTATAATCTTGTGCAAAATGTTTTATATATATTTATATTTTGTAGTTTTCTTATTTTATAATGTTTACATATGTTGTATTTTATTTTTAACAGTTTTGCAATGTTTTGTATCTTTACAAATTTGTTTATTATGTTTAAAATGTTGTTTTTGTTATTACGCGCAAACACTCACGTATCTATTTCAATATTTTATAAGTAAACATACTCGTATATTCATAATTTCTTTTAATTATCAGTAATTTTATTATTATGTTCCTTATTGCAAATTTGCGTAGGTAGCTTATTTATATCATTTTGATAAGATTAAAAATAACTAATAATTTATATCCATTAATAATGAAAGTTCCTTCGTTCCTATGTATTATGTTTTTAAAATTTGTCATTTTTATTTTTCATTGAAAAATAAAATTTTTGTATTATTTCCTAACGTTTTTAATTTAAACAATTTAAATTTTTATAAATTTTTAAAAATGAAACAAGATATTTCAATATGATAAACACATTTTTTTAATTTTGTTGAAACATATATTTCCTTTATTATATTTTTTTGTTATGTTACAAATAACTTTTTAAGAAGAGCGAGTGGAGACGGACCCAACTATCACACCATCACCAGTGAAGAACATTCATTTTTGTTAATTATTTTTCTTCTCCTATTTATTTTCTAATTTTCTATATTTCAAATTTAAAATTAATTAAAATTTAAAATTATTTAAAATTATGCATGCATAGAGATTAATATTTATTTTTCAAATTTCTCATCGTAAGTATATGGTTATGGATCTCGATTTACGGATATCATTCATGTATTTTCTTCTTGAGACAGTACAAATATCTACTGATAACTTACTGACTCTAACCAGTTCTTTACCATCAGGCAGTACATACGGCATCTTGAATAGATCTTTTCCCTTCGTTTTCAAATTTAGACATCATATATACTCTACATTGTTAATGGTTCTACAAAAATAATGACTATTTAGAGATATTACACTAAGTAACGACATAAATGTTCAGTTACTTTCCAGGAGCTAAGTTTTCTACCCACTTTTTTTTCGAGTCCTTTTACATATATTTTGGAAGTATTTTGTAGAGCCATATGCAGGATATTTATTAAGTCTTTACTCTATACTCAAACATTTCAAAGTTCCAGGGGTTTCATGGTGAAAATTTTGCATCCACAAATGTTTTTTTCTGAAATAGTTTGAACCACTTGCAAGGTGGTTTAAAATATAAGGATATAGGAATGGTATTGACGGTAATCTCAATGAGAGCTATTTCATTTAAGATGAAAATGTTAAATGACCTAACAGAATTTTGAATATCGAGCACCTTATTTTCGATGCTTCGTAGAAGAATCCTTACGAGGGCAGCTTCTCACTGATCTACCTCGTAGTCGATTTGAAAGAGGATTACAACTCCTCGATTGAAACATAGGTGAAAAATGTATCGGTAGTATATATTCCTACGAGTGTGTGCGTACATGCTCGTTTTCGATTGTTAGAATTATTGACGAATAGAGCTGAGGGCCATGCCGAGTGGTTGAGAGGAGTATTGGCGTAGTCATTCAGTCAGTGAGTCGCTTTCGGTTAATGACTGATGAAGCGCCCGTGAGTTCCTGGACGGGATCAGTAAGCATACCCACGGTCTGTCTTCGGATGCGGCACCTAAAAATTGCATGAACTGAATGCGTCTAACTTGAAAAGGAAAGAAAGGTCATTGCATGCCGTCATCAAAGGGGAGTGCCTTATAAAAAAAACTCCTGGACAGAGTGACATCGTCTTGTATGAAGTAAGGATAGACAAATAAACAAGGATTGTCCATTAGATGTTGCCGATGTATTTATCTACGTACATTTATAATTTGCCATCTATATTATATAGTCCCGCCGTTTTCCCTCCACTAGTACAAAAAATATTCCGAAAGATTCGTCACTACCACATTATTTTCAATGAGTTGAATGGAAGGATAACGGTAACTTCTAGCTCTACCCCTTATCTTGTGTGACAGAGAATAAAAGCCAACGTTTCGAGGTCTAGCTCATCATTGTTGTTAATCTTCTCAAACTATAGAGATCAAGGAGTATGCATCTCTTCTTTTTAAGTTTACACTTCAGAAGCTTTTGCTATTGAGGTAAATGATCGCAGAGTTATCAAGAACTCAATTATGACGTCATCATACACATAAATATACGTATATCCATGATATTTTTGTTGAACTTTCATTATGGACTTAGGCATTCTGTACAAGGTAGTTATGGAATCACTCTTTCCAATAAAAGACATTATCAAGTTAAAAAATGAAAAGATCTACGAAGTCTTCTATTCTTCCATACGAATTATTTGAGGTAAGTTTAGATACGGCGTCGTTTTATTCAGTACTAGGTATTTTTACCAAAACACATGACAAATATGTTGGTGGAGAACAATGAAAACAATACATAATGAACCTAAGGTCAAAATTGGGCGCGATGAATTGTATAAATATTACTTTGAGGGTAATAAATTTAGATTTTTAATTTACTAAATATATTTTAATAACAAATTTTGATAAAAAGTGTCTCGTCTTTTCCTAATATTGGAGAGACATATTAATCTTCGATGCACCTCCTACAATGCGCTTAGAACTTATTGTAAGTCGTCATAAATTATGATTCACATATTGGAGTCTCACAGGTGGGAGTCAAGATTATCGCTTTCATCATTTCTCAAAAACGAAATATTTGTTACTGCTCTTTCTTATTCTCCAAATGACTCAGAAATTTTCGAGTTTAATCTATAAACATCCTTCTACCCCACTATTTCTTAAATACTTTAAAAAATAGTAGCTGCTTACATAGAAAGTCACAGTATCAAAAGAAGGCCAAACTCTTTCAAACTTTGATAAAGAAAGCATGTAAGAGAAAGACTTTATCGAAATGGCTACTATTGAGTATTTTAAATATACTCCTAGGTTGCTCTGCATCTGCCTACTTCATGCAGAAGATTTTGTGCAGGTGACAATTTGTGACGATGACTAGATTTTATAGAAAATGCTGTCAACGTTCTGGAAGTTCTCATTCTATGTTATGAAGTGGGCAGAACTGAGAATAGAGCGTGTCGGACATATATAACTCATTTCGTTCGATAGAAGTTCACGGATTTGCCGAAAATTGTAGGTAATATACAAGTAAGAATGATATTATAAAAAATATTACAAAGAGTAGTAGTTCTTAAGACAAAAAATATTAAAAGTATTCAACAAGTTCATTAATTATTGTTATAAACAAATTATAATTTTATTATCAATATCGAAAGTATCAAGTCTCAAACAACTATTGTGATTATTGAAATAATTATAACGCTATTAATAAACAGGTTATAAGCAAGTAATGCCTATTTAAAATTATAATCTAAAAATTACATACCTTGCTCTTGAAAGCTTATTCAATTACCTTCACAACCATGTTTTTTAAATTTTATTATGTCCAATTTGTATTTAGTTATTAAGATAATTAGTTAATTTTTATTATATTGAAGCCTTATTTGAGTAGTATTATTTAAATCTAATTTTGTAAAAAACTGAATTAACTACGAGAAGCTAATATAAATCAAAGTAATTCAATAACCATTCCAATGTATTAGAACAAGAGGAAAATATTCTTTCTCGAACTTTCTTGCTTAAATTTTGGTATAAACAGACCTACTTTGAACTACGAAACCGAGACATTCAGGAGTCGCAGCACAAAGCAGGTCTTGATTTTGGTCTTACATTATCTTAACTTTTCTACATTTTTTACTCTCGATGAATATTTTTTAGAGTTCAACTTTTGAGCCTATTCCTCAAAAGATAAAAGTGACTCGTAGCTATTCAAACCCTATATAAATTATTCTAGAGTTCAACTTGGGAGTCCATGAAGTAACACAGAGAATCTTTCTACCTATCCATATTTTTCTGTATTCATTTATATAGTTACAATTAAGAAAACTATTATACGAAACAACTTTGTACAATATTTATTCGCGAATTAATAAGTGTAAGGTTGTACTTCTAAGAAAAGACAAGAACATTTTTTAATTTAAGAATCATGATCATAGTGAGCCGGTAAAATACATTGATCAGGCGAACTTTAAACGTTTACTCGAACCAAACAAAGATGAGTGCATGTCTCAGGAATACAAAGAAAATTAATGATGATGAGTCCCCATCTTATTCCTGCAATAAAATGTTATATTTGTGGAAAACACTTTAAAAGCGAAGATGTAAAAATCAGAAATAATTGTTATATGACAGGCAGGTAATATTTTAAGAATTAAGTGATCCATGCTAACCTTTTATGACTGTATCAATTTTATAAAGTATTCTTTCAGTTTTAGGGTTACTGCGCATCAGTCATGCAAATTGAACTATGAAAATGCAGAATTCATTCTATTAATCTTACAAAATTTCGCTGACTATGATGTACACTTCATACTCAAAAATATTTCCACTGATCCAATTTCAAATGTAAAATCTATTTCTTACCGGAAAGTAAGGAGCAATAAATTTCTTTCACCAAGCATATAGATGGTAATGTAATTAATTCCCGATGCATTGACTCATTTCATTTTATGCCTTAATTTTTGAATAAATTCTCTTTCTTCTTGCTAAACATAAATATTCTGCAGCATGAACTTCGTAATGATGGATATACGCAAGCTCAGATTCAATTGAAGAGAAAACGTATTTTCCCCATGATTATGTCAGCAGTTTAAAAAAATTAAAGGAGAATGAGATGCCGTCAAAGAAAGACTTTTACAGTCACCTGTCAAAGGTTCACATCAATAGCCACAAATATCAGTATGTTTAAAACGCGTAGAACACTTTCAACATTACAATTTTGATGAATATTTCGACCTCTACTGGCAAATTAATGTATATCTTTTAACTAGTATTCTCAAAAGCCTTTGAGCAACCTTTCTTGAAGCTTACAAATTGGAACTTGCTAATTACACTGCGCCTGGAGTGACTTGAAATGCCATGGATTGGAGCTCTTAATATACATAGATTAATATACATACAAAGATATAATATACATAGTGATGTTTATCAAGAAAGGTAGTCGTGGTATTATAATTCATTGTTGTAATAAATATGCGACGGCGAATAATATATACATGAGTGAGAATTACAAAATTAAAAAGACACGTATCTCATGTAAAACGACGTAAACAATTTTATGAATAGGAGCTATGAGTGAATCATAATCATTCATATATTTTCTATGGTTGAAAAATGTCAACTTTAAGAACTTCGATTTATCCGATGATGATTGTTTTTGGATACACACTCAAAGTAGATTTAGAGTATCTAGAAAATATTCAAGACAAATGTAAAGACCTTACTCTAGGCTCAGATCAAAAGAAACTCTTAACGACACTGTGTAAAAAGGTTATAATACACTACCGAGCTCTAAATAAGCCTTAAAGTATGGACTACGTCTGATTAAGATACACCGAGCTCTCGCTTGTGAGCAAAAACCCTGGCTGAAATCGTACTTTGATTTGAATAGATAGAAGAAAAAATAGCTCGAAAAAAAGTTTGAAAAAGACTTTTTCATCATCAATAGAAAAACTTATCTATATAGGGTTATATGACTTATTCAAAACACTAGTCGAAATTTGAAGATCAATGGAAATTACTATACACAAATACGGACAGTCTTGTATATGAAGTACCGGTATTAGTATGTATGAAATAATAAAGCAAGATATTGAAAGATTTGATACCTTTGATTACCCCAAGGACATTCAATTCGGTATGCCTCGAGTAAATAAGAAAGCTTTAGGAGTCATAATGTAATGGATATATTATGACTGAATTGATTAGTTTTCGAAGTGAAATGAACAGCATTCTTATTCAGAGCTGAAGAACTATCAGAAAAGCAAAAGATATAAAAGCGTAAACTTTGAATACTACAATGCACTAGTGAGTAAGTCGATTTCCGGATACCCTTACATCTCTCTGTGATGGTAAGGTCATATCGCTTCTTTTTAATGCGAAACACGGCATTTGTACATTTAAATCATAAGTTTCCACCTGAAGGATTAAGAGCCGAACTAAGAAATTACAACGACCTAATCGGTTATCTGGCTATCCTAGGTTTTTACAATTTGAAAACTATGCCTTCAATTGGTACAAACTTTCGCGATCTAGCACGGGCATTTTTTCATTACTGAAGTTAATTTCCTAAAAGTGTCTCCTCATATTCCGTTTTCAATTCTCACTTTTAAAATTATTATAAATATTGTTTTCTTTTTATTACGTACAGTCATTACATATTGTTCTTTTATTAATTAATGCTGAATCATACTACTGAATTAAATAAAACTAAAAAAATTCTTAATTTATACAAACAAAAATCTAGTTTTATTTGTTTCGTTCTTTAAACGAGTCAACATTTATAAAAGTGAAATTCCGTTTCTAAAAGTTCACTCAGTAGCTTCCCACTGGGCAATAATAGGAATTGTATTATTCTTTGTAAATTCAGTAGTATATGTTTGACAATTAGTGAATTTAAAGCTAAAACATATGTGCAACACGTGTTGCATAAATTGTTTATAAAGGTCGATTTTACTTTAAATCTATAACATTTATGACACCTACTAAAAAAAGGTCTTTTAAGACGATTTGAATAATCGAGACTACATTTCAGATCCTCAACAACCGTTCTGAGAGCAACAGTTCAGCTTTGCTGTGTTCCCTTTGGTTTTTTTCCACAGATACTCTGAACTTAATTTCAGTAATGTATTCACCTTCTCCTTATTAAATAGAGTTTGAAGTTAAATTTTAATGACTACTGTACTTATTACATCCATCCTTCACTTAGGTTGTTCCTCATTAACTTTAACGTATTGCTTGCGGAATATCAGATTATTCATTTCGCAGAAATAACATTTTCCACTTAATATAAAACACTATTATTTATTAATTAATTGATAATGTTAATTGATAATGTATTGATTAATTGATAATCACAAGAAACTGATTTATTTGTTTAAAGTTTGAAAGTTAATTAGTGCATTCATGAATATATTGAGTTGCATTCGGTTTTAAATTATTATAATAACAAATAACATTCAATTATTTGTTGATTCACTCAACATTTTTAAAAATAGGAATTAATTTTCACGTGTACGAAGATGTAACATCATTTAATTTATAGAATTATAAAGGTGGTTATTCCAAAATCGTAATATTTTTACTGTATTAAAAAAAACAAAAGTTCGTTTATTTTGTTACTAATTTTTCTAACGAAGTATATTATTAAATCAGGCTTTCCTTGTAGGAAATATAAACTTTATTCTCATTTATTTATTTATCTATTTTTACATAAAATGAAGCTTAAAATAACAAAGATTCGTGATTTTATCGAAAGATTTCCTTCGATTATCTCGGGAACGAATTATATGACTCTACTTTCATAAATTTCTGCTTTAATAAAAAAATCCGTATATTTTCCGTATATTGAATAATTAAAATGGAGAAAAACTAATTTTTTTAATTGAAAATTTTATTGCAATGTAATTTTTTTTTTATATATAACCATGTGTATTTCAAAGGCAAACACGGAATATTATGACCGTTTTTTTAGATTTTCCGCGAGGTATTGCATTTGTTTTTAATTTTTAAATGATTTTGACGTTGTATCACACCATTGCATACTTTTTTAACGAAAAACATTTTCGGTTAAACTTCTCCAAAATTCCTTCCTTTTTTGTATACAAAAAAAAAACGGGCAATCGGTCACTTTTTCATTTGAAGAAAGATAAAATAGTCCTCGGTGCACCTGTACGAACCCATTACGTATATATAATAAAAAATATAATAAATATTTTTTTTAACCGAGCCAACGTTAAAAATACAAAGGTTTAAAGTTTCGCTGAATAATTTCTGAAGTTTAGCTGTATTCCTTCAGCAATCTGTGTGTATGTTTGATTACTTCACGAGTTTCCACTATCCAGAGCCGGATAATGCTTGATTAGGTAGCTAATTGAACATTAACTGATTTTGATATAAATAGTAATGTTATATCTTAGAGTGGAAAATGTTAGATACAATTCTGAAAAATATTAAAATTTCAATATTTTCTACTGCGGTCATCTTTATTTGATGTTTTCGTGTAATAAGCTCAAACCAAATAATATATAAGGTGATATAAGAAGCAGACCGACGTTATTCGTATGAAACCATCCTGAAGAATTCATGAACATTAACTCTCTTAGGAACTTCATCCATACACGCATCACTTTCTTAGATATCGAGCTATCACCAAATAAAAATAACGTTTTAGGCTTGGTCGATCTGTCAGCTTTCAATACGATAGCAAAGATTGATGCAGGTAATAATAAGTTTTATGTTGAAAAAAAAAAAGAAATTACTTAGTAGAAGTACGAAATCCAAAACAAATATTTTTTACAAGAGACCTAACAATAATATTCTTTTTCGTAGTGTAATCAAATTATATAATAAATTTTTAATCAAAAGATTTAATAAGACCACTTTTGAGATAGGATAGGGACTGGCTAATTCCGCTATTATTTTTGACGAATTTAAAATTTAGCTCTTGAAAATGGAATGGCTAATTTGTACGAGAATTATACGAGTACCTGTCATTTAAATGACATCCTAAATGTCAATGCCTTAAACATCGAGATATGTTTGGACTATGAAACGTCCAACCAATCAGAAAAATCAGCATAATTCCCATGGTACTCGTATAATTCCCATAATTGTATGTGATGTGATTTCATACGCTTACAACGTTATATCATGTAGCTAAGTAGCACTATATCGCCTGACATGTTCAAGAAACGCATACAAATAATAAATTATGTATTCGATCTATCATTAAAATTTATGCTATACGTATACATTTCATATACACTTCAATAATGATTAATCATTAAAACCATACAACGTGAATCGTTATAAATACTAGTGAACCACGTTGATCAGCTTACTAACTCAATAATAGTCCTCAAGAATGGTTTGATATCCTTCAGTGGAATACTGTTGTCATCCTCAGGAAAATCCCTGAGAAAATAAAGATCAATCGAAATGGAATCAATCTACTTCCAAATTTTGAAGAAACAAACAATATTTACCCGAAAAAAACCAACAGACAATTTAATAATCAGAAAAAAAATGACAAACAAATCTGAATAATAAATAATATCATTATTAGTAAATAAAGTCATGAGAGGAACATTATTCTAATAACTACTTGTGCATATTTCAATACATCATATAAAATGTTTATTTTTTCACATAACTGGATATCCGCAAATGGATAGTCTCCCATAAAATTCGCCTCAAAAGAGCTGCTCCTCAACAATGACACAAGGTCGAACTTGCAAGCTCCATGACCTTAAATGCTATGTTAATTCTGGCTTAAGCTCCCCTTTTGCGTTGACTACGTTAGT
The DNA here is from genome assembly GCA_030064505.1 of Chouioia cunea. NCBI lineage: Eukaryota > Metazoa > Arthropoda > Insecta > Hymenoptera > Eulophidae > Chouioia > Chouioia cunea. Next base: position 21,437,648 of record JAOPFQ010000002.1, read on the forward strand.
TCATCGAGTGACTGCCATCTTGAGTAGCATAATAGATTTTTTTCAAGAAAAATTAGATTTTTATCGTTTTGAACATTTGTTAATTACTCATTTTTTCATTTTTTACATCAAATTTAAATTGTAATTTTAATACGTGAATCGAAAAAAAACTGTAGAAATAAATTAATTTAGTATCAAATGTCTTATAATTTTCATCTTTATAGCAATGAAATCTAAACGATACTGCAAAGAACTTGGTTATTTTTGCGCCAGAGGGCAAATGAGTGACTACAGGGACCAAAAGATATTTCGCGATTGGTGGAGGAGTAGGAAAGGGAATAATGAATACGCTAGGGTAGTTTTGCTATCACAAGACTTTATTACAACTCGCTCACTCACAATTCTCACGAAACGCGTAGAATGTCGGTTTTGTATGGTGGTGCGAAAACAGGAGCAAACGTGGCTGCTCTGTGGCGGTCACCGGAAGAAGAAAAGGGCAGAAGGGTGAAGCTCCAGCGCTATCGTCGCTGGGTTGTTCGTCTCGTCTTTGCTGGGTGACGCTGTGACGAGTCATTACTGCTGCTGACGGACTGACCTCCACAGTGCTCCCCCTTGAGTTTCCTTCGTGCGTCACGAAGGAAACGTAACCTTCTTCTTTAGGATCGTTGGGATGTGTTTGCTTCTCTCTGTTGTTTTTGATTGTGTGCCTGTTGCTGGCTTTGGCCATGTGCGCTGTGTGGGTGAGTTGTCTGCTTGAGGTGAAATCTGTTGCGCGTGCGTGTCGACTGCTTGTTGTGGTTGATGTTGATGTTTGTGCGCGGACTTGAGTTGCTGCGATGGCTGTTGCTTGTCGTACTGTGCCTTTTTCTGCTAGTCGTCTTGTAGCTTTCTCTTGGAGCTGAGCGGAGGTTGCTCCTCCATCTCGTTGTCAGCGGTAGTGTCGAGATATGCAGGTTTCTGTGAGTCCGTGGAAACTGCTTTCTTCTGTCCATTAATTTTAATTACATATACCTTATCGTCTAATCTTTGGCAAACCTCGTACGGTCTGGAGTAAGGCGGTTGGAGTGGTTTGCGGACGGAATCCACTCTTTGGAAGACGTGTGTGCACGAGGAGAGGTCCTTGTGCTGGAAGGCATGGTACTTTGAATGTCTTGAGGCTGGGACGGCTCGTAGTTGGCTCATCACCTCTCTCAATCTCTTGATTAGTGTTGGCTGGTTACCAGGAATGCTGTGTGCCACGAAGAATTAGCTGTTAGCTGTGTGAGCGCCGTGAACAGCGCTGACTCGAACTGCGTTCCCTGGTCCGTGGTGATCGTTAGTGGGCATCCGAAGAGAGCTATCCACTCCTTGGTGAATGCTGTGGCGACTGTTTCTGTCGAGATGTTCTCCAGGGGAACTGCTGTTGGCCATCTGGAGAAGCGGTCGATTATAGTGAGACAGTATCTGAATTGGCCCACTTGTGGTAGCGTGATGATGTCCAAGTGAACATGATCGAATCTGTTATCCGGCACGTCGAACGACTTGAGGGCTGCCCTGTTGTGTCTGCCGACTTTTGCTCTTTGGCAGGCGAGGCATGAGCGAGCCCACCTGTGGGCGTCCTTCTTGATGCCTGGCCAGGTGAACTTTTCGGTGAGGAGACGTGTGATGGCTCGTGCACTCGGGTGTGTTGGAGAGTGGAGGATCTCGAAGGCCTTCCGTCGGAGCTGCGTGGGCAAGAAGGGTTTAACCACTCCTTCGTTAATGCTGCAAGCTATCTTGACGTTGTCGATCTGCAGATGCTGTAGGTTGAGCAACTTTTTCTCCATCAGCTGGTGTAGCTCCTCATTGAGCTTTTGCGCTTCCGCTATGTCGGCGGCTGCTAGTCCTGTGGGAATGCCTATCACGCAGGCGCGTGACAGAGTGTCAGCGACGACGTTGTCCTCTCCTTTGACGTGTTCCCATTCCACATTGAACTGGAGGATGAAATCCAGGTGTCTCTGCTGCCATAGCGATGCCTTGGAGCTGATCTGTTTGCTGGCGAAGATGAGGGGCTTGTGATCCGTGCGTAGTTGGAAGGATCTGCCCTCGAGGAACCGCTGGAAGTGTCTGACTGCGGCGTAGGCAGCTAGTAGCTCTCAGTCGTATGTGCTATAGCGTTGTTCCGTGGGCGTGAGTTTCATGGAGAAGTGTGCCACAGGGTACTGCTGTCCATGGAGTGACTATTCCAGGGCTGCTCCTATGGCGACGTCAGAGGCATCCGTGTACAGGATGAGCGAGGAGTCTGGTGTCAGGAACGCGTTGGTGGTCGCTTGTCGCAGTGCTTGTTTGCAAGCGAGGAAGGCATTCTCCTGCTCCTCGGTCCACTCCTTGAGCTTCGTCTTTTTCCTCTTTGGGGCTCCTCGGAGTAGGTTGTCCAGTGGGACCTGTAGTTCTGCTGCTTTTGGAATGCAGCGTCTGTAGTAATTGATGGTCCCCAGGAAGCTCCTCAATTGCTGGTACGTTGTGGGCCTTGGGATGTCCTGGATGGCGTTGACCTTCTCTGCCGGTGGCCGGAAGCCTCGCTCGGAGACTTTATATCCCAGGAACGTTACCTCTCACTGGGCGATCTGGCACTTTGTCAGGTTGATGGACAGGCCTGCTTCGTGGAGGGCCTGAAAAAGTTTACACAGGTGCTGTAAGTGTTCCTCGTGTGACTGGGAAGCCACGATGACGTCGTCTAGGTACCAGTGTGCGAAAGGCAGGTGTTGTAGTGCTGAATCCAGGAACCGCTGGAATGTCTGCGTGTCATTGCGTAGTCCTAGGGGCATGGCCAGGAACTCGAAGAGTCCGAAGGGAGTGATTAGAGCCATCTTGGCTATGTGTTCCTCTGCCATGGGCACTTGGTAAAAGGCTTTCTCAAGGTCGATTACGGAGAATACCTTTCCTTGTTGGCATTGGTGCAGTAGGTCCTCGATGAGGGGTAGGGGATAACGGTCTGGTTCCGTGCAGGCGTTGAGGCGTCTGTAGTCCCCGGTGACGCGGAAAGTGCCGTCCTTCTTCTGCACCAGGTGGAGTGGACTGGACCATTGACTGTTGGAGGGTCGGACTATTTGTCGTTCCAGTAGCTCCTTGAAAGCGAGCTTGGCTCCATTCAGTCTCTCGCCGTGTAGTGGTCTGGCTCGTTCGTGGACAGGTGAACCTGTGGTTTGGATGAGGTGGTTCACCGTGGTACCGTTGAGAGTTGCTCTCCGTGAGCTTGGCTGTGCGATGTGGGCAAACTCCACCAGTAGGGAGTCGTATTGCCTCCTGGCGTAAAAGTCCTCTGAAGGCTGGTCCAGGATTGCCACTGAATGCTTGGAGACGGAGCTCACCAGGCCCTTGACGCTGAGTGAGGTTGTAGCGTCTATTAGGCGCATGTGTTGCAGATCCACAGCAAGTCCTGTTTGTGCCAGAAAGTCGGCTCCTATGATGGCTGTCTGGACATCTGCGACGATGAAGGGCCACTGGTATTCCCTTCTGAGCCCTAGGTTCAAGGATAGAACCAGGCGTCCGTAGGTGGCGATGGGCGACATGTTTGCCGCTGTCAGGCTCAGCTCCTGTTTCTGCAAGGACTGTTGTGGCACGACGCTTGCAGTCCGTGGCAGCAAGGAGACTACTGATCCTGAGTCGGTGAGAAACTTAAGTCCTGTCTTCTTATTTTGGACGTGTAGGCGATTTTCGGAGGGCAGGCCGCTGCCGTGGGTCGCCTGGGTGGACGGCAGCAGATTTAGTTTCCCTGGGTTGTCCCCAGGCGTTGAAGGAGCATGGCTGTCTGCAGTTCTCAGCACTGGCACCGAAGCGATGGTGGTAGTAGCAGAAGCCATTCTGCCCAGCTGGGGAAGAGGAGCGGCTCCTGCTGTTACTTCGCTCTTGTCGAGACCTGTGAGTCTTGGGCTTGGCTGATGCTGCCTCCAGGAGCAGCTGTGTGCCTGACAGCAGCTGTGCCATGCTGGCGGGAGGGCTCTGTAGCACGTCGAGGAGCTCCTTCGTGGAGTTGGTATCCAGTGACGTGACAACATGATTGTATTTGACGTTGTCAGCACTGATGTTATGGCATACGAATAAGGATTCTGCATGCAGGAACCATCCTTCTGGGGAGTGTTTCCAAAAGGGTGGGAGCTTGCAGGTGCGCACTCCATAGGCACTGTTGTGGGCGGCCATCTGTTGCTGCAATTGTGCGACAGCCTCCCGTTGGGCGAGTAGTTCCTCTGTGAGCGGGTCTGTACCGTGAGGGGCTTGGACAGGTGCAGAGGCTCCTGCCCCGTTGGGCACGTGCGCGGCAGCGTACATGCTCAAGTCGTCGCGCGTTGTTGGCGTTTCGGTCATCATGTTTTGCGCGCTTTCTGCGAAAGCGCGACAACTTTGTCCTTTCCGAGAACTTACGAATTCCTTGCACTCGTCTATGTGCTGCGCTTCACGTTGACTGCACTTCGGGCCTCGCGAATGTCGATGCTCGCGGGTCGCGGGCGAGTCCTACCGGTTAGTTCCTGGGTGCCCTCATGCTTTTCACGGAGCGTCCCAACTTCTTTCTTGCAGCACGTGCTGCTTTTCGGATTTTTCGGGGCGTCTTTACCCCTGTCGCGTGTACCGCTGGCTGTGGGTATTGGCGGCGCACCTACCTTGGGGGCCTTCTTATCCGCCGCCGCGGCGATCTTCTTTGTCGCTTTCAGTGCTTCGAGAGTCCTGGCGTGGGCTCGTGTGACTGGGCCCAGCGAGGGTGGCGGTTCGGAGCATCCTCGGGGTGGTGCCGGTGAAGGCTGAGCACGCAGTAAGCTTGTTTTGTGCTGCGCTGCCACGATGGCCGTTCTGGCCGCGAATGTCTTTGTCCTAGAGTCGCGGGGTTATTCGCGCACACGCAAAAAAAAAGGTTCAGTTCACGTCGGGGTCACCACTTTCGCGTTTGGTGGAGGAGTAGGAGCGGGAATAACGAATACGCTAGGGTAGTTTTGCTGTCACAAGACTTTATTACAACTCCCTCACTCACAATTCTCACGAAACGCGTAGAATGTCGGTTTTGTATGGTGGCGTGAAAACAGGAGCAAACGTGGCTGCTCTCAGTGGCGGTCACCGGAAGAAGAGAAGAGCAGAAGGGCGAAGCTCCTGCGCTATGGTCGCTGGGTTGTTCGTCTCGTCTTTGCTGAGTGACGCTGTGACGAGTCATTACTGCTGCTGATGGACTGACCTCCAGAGATATAATAACAAATTTGTCTGAGAACTCCCTAACTCAAGTAGATTGGTAAATTCAATATTATTATAATAATTATTATATTATAATTATAGTAGTTAAAATAATTGTTGGAAAAATGGAAGTAACATTTTGTAAAAGTGATTTAAAAAATCGATTAACACCTATCCAGTGGTATGTTACTCAGGAAAAAGGAACTGAACGGTAGTAGTAAAATTTTATCTTTTTTTATTTAACGTGTTTATTATGACGATGGTATGAGATTTAAAGCTTGAGTTTCATGGATTTGTAAATGACTTTATGAAAAGTTATTTTTACTGAAAGAAAATTTTTTCATTTATTTTTTTTTTAATATAGGATTTTCATTTGAACTAAAGTCTAATTAAAGTGTCCAATAAATTAATAAAGAATAACCACAGAGTCTGTAATATGAATTTTGATGGATTTCTTTCAGTTAAATGACCTTCTTTCTAATAATAAAAACTTGTGAATTAATATACTACATTACTTAAAATATATTTATGATATTAAAATAAAAAATTATCTAAAATTGAAATTTTATATTCAAGGCCTTTCAGCGGTTGTTATAACAAGTTTAATGAAAAAGGCATATATAGCTGTATTGTATGTGGCCAAGAACTTTTTTCTTCCAAAAATAAATTTGACAGTGGATGTGGATGGCCAGCTTTTAATGATGTTTTGGAACAAGGACGAATCATTCTTAAAAATGATACAAGTTTTGGTGAGTTGTACATTTTTTTTTATATTTTAGTATTTATAACATTTTATTTCTATATTGAGAAAATAATACAGAAATAAATATGTATATGATATTCTCTAATTTTATTTAATTCTAATCAGTTTTAAGATTTTTGGTTCAATGAAATATGGAGATTTCAAATCCACCTTTATAATTTTATTTAACATATACTTCAAATTATATGTGATATTTCATTTACATAGAATATTCAATAGAATTTATTATATAGATCTAATGTTTTTAGGATTTTTCATATACATTTTTGTTGAAAAATTCCATATGGTATATAAAAATTATAATAAATTATATATTTAAACAAGTACTAAAAATTATTCAATAATTAATGATTATAGCAACAAATAAATCAACAAAAAGTAATGATATTTATTGTAATTACTTGTGATTATGACATTATTTTGTTATATGCTTAAATAAAAATTATAATATCATTATTGTACATTTTTATGAAGTAGACTAATAATTTTGAAATTGTATTTTGGATAATAATTATAAGATATTTTATAAAACTACCTTTTCAAAGTCTGATTCTCATGGCACATTCGTATTTTCATACCTTCAATAATAGGTTATTATTCTAATAAGAACCCCAATAGAAATTATTTATAATTAGAACAAAAATATCATGGGCTAAAATATAACAATAATTAAGGTAATAATATTTATAAAATACAAAAAAGATCAAATTTAAGAATAATCTCATAATTATATCTGAATATGATATAATTTTCAAATAAATCTAATAAATAAATCTTAAGTGTCTATCATCATGTAAAATTTTTCGCTCAATATCATTAGTCGGCCGCGTTTGTAACTTTTATGTGTCTCAGCAAAAATAAGTTTTATATTCTGCCAATGTTATTTTTTTCTTTCCATGGTTCCGTCTTCTCTTACCATACAATCTCCATATTTAGTTGGTTTCAATATCTGGTAAATGGATAATAAATGAACTGTTTGAATGTATGCATTGTATGATGATCGTTTTGACATCCAATATGACGTATGCATCCAAAAAATTGCTATAAATAAATTTTATAATTTATTATTCTATATTTAATGTATGTATTATTGCTATATATTAAAAAATTCAATTTATCAATTTGTAAATAAACATTCAAACAATCTAGATTCATCTTTTTTCTCAAAACGTATTTAAATCCAAAATTATTCAATAAATAACGCGATAAATCGCGTGTTGAATGTAATTTAACTTTCAATTCATCGACAATAGATTTTGTAAAAAAATATTCGTTTTCTCATCCAACCATTTAATTACTTGTTTGATTACCTACAATTAAATGAATTTTACATCTATTTGACAATTATAAAATTGAATTAAAATATTTTTGGGAACAAACCTCAAAATTCGCACTGTCTTTTCTAATAGCTTCTATTGTATGAGATCTATTCATTACATCAAGTAAATTATGTCTGTATTCAGTAAATTGAATGGTTGTCTCAATCTTGAAATTTTTTTATTTTCTTTGTCATATCATTTTTTCTCGTAGAGGACAATTTTTTTGTAATAGATTTACTGAACAACTAAATTATATAGAAAAACCTATAATTTACAATTCTTCAATGATAAATGGCTAAAACAAAAGTAATAATTTGCGTTCTGAAAAAAATTATAAATTGTTTTATATTAAAGTTGCATGAAAATTGATTGCCATTTTCGTAACAAATAAATAGCATTTTTTAAATTGAAGAAATATTGATTAGAAGCTGATAATTTATAAATAATTTTAATTAAAGTTAGTTACTGTAATTTATTAAAAAAATAAGTAATTTCAATGAATATAATAGTTTAAACTGACATCTTTTTTTCAATAGAGATAAAAGAACAATAATAATGCAGTATGTTAGGACAATAGCTATAAAAAATAAAATGAAAATTCTATAGTGTTTGTTAGGAAGTAGCTAAAGAAAGTACAAAGTAATTTTGTCATATCTTTAGTTCTATTTATTTTTTTTTTGCATTAACTAAAAACTAATGAATTGTTTATAAAGTTAAAAATTATATTAGTACTTAAGTATTCCTGTACTAATATTAAAAAAAGATGACGGCAGTTTAATTAATTAGATTCATTGAAATTAAATGTTAAATGGAAATATTTCTCTTTATGTATAATTAAAATTTTTACGATATTTAAAAAGGAGTTAATTTTTCTGAAAATAAATTATATCGCTGCTAAATCTTTTCTTTAATTTTAATAGCATAAAATCTGTAATAGTTAAAAAAAAAAATTAGCCGACGTCACGCGTTTGTTAAATAAACAATAATATCTTAAATAGAGATTTTTAATTCTTGTTCTTAGCTACATTTTAAGATTTTTTCAATAACAATAACATGTTTTCAGTATTGTATGTACCTTTAATGCATAATGATTTTTTTAAAAAGGAATGTCTAATTTCTATCTGAATATGGGAATGCAAATTTTTCATTGACTTCATACACTAACGAATCTATCTGTCAAATAATAGAAAATTAACTTATTATTTTTTTGCAATTATCACAGCTTACGTACTGATTTGATAACAATATCTGTAAGTTAATTTTAAACTAGCATTAATACGTTCACACTACATGAAAAAATAGCTAGATTTAAAAATACAATAAGATACACCTGAGTATAAAAGAAAAAAGATGATCTAGACTATCACTCCTTGATGTATTTTAAGATATATATGAAATTTCGTCCCATTTTTAGATAATTAAAATGGCTATTATAATTAATTGTAGAATAAGAATAATTTTTTCTTACAAAGAAATTTTATTTTTATGAATCTATTTTGCAAAATATAAGAATTAATGTTAAATATTACTTATAATATTTTTTTTCGGAATACCGTCTTCACGTGTCTCTCAACATGGGTTATGCGTCGTGTTTACACGACGCACAGTTGGTGGTAACTTTTTGCTACTTCTGACTAATCCACAAATGATAAGGATAGAAGTTACATGTTCAAAGTGCGATGCTCATCTCGGACATATGTTTGAAGATGGACTAAAGCTGAAGAAAAGAAGATTCTGCATAAATTCTGCAGCTATACATTTTCTTTCAGACTTAAAAAATGTATAAAGCTTGTTCGATAAAAATATCTAAGAATGTACTCGCAAAGAAAATATAAGCTCAGTATACGTTCGTATATGAGAGAAAAAATGTTACAAACAAAATTGTATTGATGCATAAATTACGTTTCGACATTTATTGTCATAGCTTATTTATGTGACCCTTGATGATTTTTGTAACATCATAAATTGTTCATGATCACTTTCAGTTTAACAATAATTAGAACCACTATTTAAAATACACATGTAAAAAGTTTATCTTGTTCTGATGTAGAAAACTCTTGCAAATTACCAAAGTATTTTGAATGATTTGAAGTTTAAGTATATATTTACGAGACTAAAATAAATACTTTACATAAATCACTGAAAACAATTATCTCTATTTTATAATTTCTTTCAAATATTATAATTATTATATTGAATTTATTAAAAAATTAGTATCAAAATTAATGTGTTATTTACTGACAAAAATTATAATAGAAATTGCGATGTACAATCTAATAATTATAAATTACCCTACCGTAAGCCGTTGCCTATGGCGAACTCTAAAGTCTTTTCTTTTACAAGCACCTTACTTTGTATTTTTTACTCACGTTACTTTACATTTTCATTGGTTCTCATAATTTAAAATTTTTGTATCAATCAGCTTTGATAGCTCGTGAGTTTTGAAGGTATGTTATTGAGAAATCGCCTAATATAAATAATGATTCTATGTCAACTCTTGAAAATTCCTCAAATTTCCAGTAAAAATACATGCACCTCGAATCGCTTTTGTTATACTATAACTTTCAAGAAATTTGAGTTCTTCCAACATGGTATAGAATGTACACTCAACGGAACTTAATTCGCGACCCCCGAGATTCAAAATGGCGTTTTATCTCCGTCGATTGAGCATCACTGTCACGAATCGAGCTTAGATACAAGTTTCTTTCTCGCGAGTTGTGTGGTTAATGCTTGAAGCAAGCGCTGTCACAATTGTATTTAGTTGGCAATGCAATTAAATAGAAAATACAAGGATCATGCACCTTCATCACCTCATACTGTCAGATAAGTTAATTTCAATTATTTCTTGCTCAATTATCCTTTTACTATAAGTCATTTACTTTGTGTTTTATTTATTTTTAGATCAGGGCTTCTCACTAATGAACTTGTCACGAGTAATTTATTTATAATTAAACAATTTTGTGCGTACAAGTTGCAAGTCAAAAGCACGGTACAATTTTTTGTGCAGGTAATTCATGATAAGTTTATAATTTAATATAACAATCTATTTTATTTTATTCTATAAATTTGTATATAGAAACCTTGATAACGTTTAATGTATTTTTCTAATGCTTTGCATTTTTTAGCAACATCAGATTCATCAGCCATATAAAGATTTCGTAGCATCCATTTAATCGGTTCCTATATACAAATTTATAGTATGAAATAAAATGGATTGTTGTACTAAATTATAAATTTATGAATTACCTGCACACAAAAATTGTACCGTGCTTTTGACTTGCAACTTGTATGCACAAAATTGTTTAATTATAAATAAATTACTCGTGACAAGTTCATTAGTGAGAAGCCCTGATCTAAAAATAAATAAAACACAAAGTAAATGACTTATAGTAAAAGGATAATTGAGCAAGAAATAATTGAAATTAACTTATCTGACAGTATGAGGTGATGAAGGTGCATGATCCTTGTATTTTCTATTTAATTGCATTGCCAACTAAATACAATTGTGACAGCGCTTGCTTCAAGCATTAACCACACAACTCGCGAGAAAGAAACTTGTATCTAAGCTCGATTCGTGACAGTGATGCTCAATCGACGGAGATAAAACGCCATTTTGAATCTCGGGGGTCGCGAATTAAGTTCCGTTGAGTGTACATATAAAAAGCACGAGTTTAGAAAATTCCCTTCGAAAAATGTAGTACGTTTTCATCGCATACTTCGACTTAATCGAGCGCATGAAGGGCTGATGGATGACAATGAAAGTTATTTAGCAAGGCATTCGTGAAATTGCATATTTTTGTTAATTATTTTTTATATCATGATTCTTTGAAAATTGTCGATCGATCATTTGCAACAAACTAAAACAATTATAATCAAAATTGAAGTTAACATTTTCACGTCACATAATTTTAATTTCGCACGTTCTACCTAAATACAGTTAACATCATTTTGGCTCAGTAGATAAAATTGCTACCTTGATTCTTAATATGATGAATAACATGCAAATTTTTGTGAGCAACATCTCGAATAAGCATAAAATTGGATGATTTCAATGGTTTTTTGCCAGTGCAATCGCACGTGTCCGAACTTTATATCAATGTGGATAATGATTAACCGAATATAATTTAAGAGGTATATAAACTGGCATCTTTTCACGTATCACTTTTTATTAGCAAAATCCGTAACTAACCCTGATTCGAATATGACTTGCAACGCGATAACTAAAATAATATGAGGAAGAGGGAGACTTGTCTTATTTCTAAGGGAAGACTCGTTCAGTCGCCTTGAATTATTATTAAAAAAATGTGCCTCGAACAAATGAATTAAATAAAGGCGCAAAACGGCCTGATGTGCACCAAGAAGCAGTGACCTTGAAAAATCACGGGAAGGTAAGTCGGCAAGGCGTCAAATAATCAAATGGCGGTTAAAATGAAATTAAAATGTATTAGCAACAAAAAAAGAAAAGAAATAAACGAAGATTCAACAACAAATAAACAAACAATATAAAAAAAAATAATAAATCGCCGCACGGAGGGCGAGGGAGAGAAAATTAAAAGACAGCAAGCAGCAATCCCAAAAAAAGAAACACAATTCAACTAGGCACTATCACTCACAAGCAGAACAAAATCAACAAAACCCAAACGCTTTCATGCCTCAAATATGACTGAGCCGGCGAGTGGGCTTTATCTCTTCCTCCACTCTCCGTGCCGAAAATTTGCGATGAATTTTCCGAGGTCGCTGACACTTATTTGATTGGTATTGTCTATCAAATATATAGTGAAAGCAAGTAGAAATGTCGATGGATTGTATTTAAAACAAATACGTATCAGATCAGCATCGCAGAAAATACAAGGATCATACAGCTTAATCTCTTGATAATGTCAGATAAGTTAATTTCAATTATTTCTTGCTTAATTATTTTTTTACTATGATAAGTCGTTTACTTTGTGTTTTATTTATTTTTAGATCAGGGATCCTGATTAATAAAGTTGTCACAAATAGTTTATTTATGTTTAGAAAATTTGTGCACAAGTTGCAAATCAAAAGTTGGTAAGAGACTTAGTAGCATTGACATAAACATCAAGAGAATGTTGAATAAAAAAGTAAATGATTTTATTAGCATTTGCAGACATTGGCTGTAATGATTGATTGTGGCACAAAGGAAGTTAATTTATAATGAATTGTTCACAGTATTTGTTCAATTCCTGCTATATATTATTGACAAATATAACAGGAAAAACCCATCAGAGTACCAAATATATTGCAGCTAAGAGTTTATCAATATAATTTAATTGTTTGACATGGGTATTGTAGTAATTACTTTCAGTTTATGATTCTCTGTACTAAGACTATTAAATCATTCACTTTTAATACTTTTAAATATTATAAGATTTATAGTCTACCTTGGTAAGAGAATCATAAGTAATTTATATCAATTGGATGAAAGTAATATTTCATCCATTGTAATATTTTCATCGAATAGATGAAACCATTGGATTGAGAAACTCTTAATCGAAACAGATCTTTGGTTATATTTAGACATACTTTTGTCATTTTTCAAAATGAAGTAAAAAGTTAGTTTTCAATACGAGTTTGACAATACTGTGACTTTGATCTATTTAGTAGGTGACTAATTTTAATTCATAGTCATTCATTTTTATGGAACAAAGATATATAGAGTGGTATGGAAATAAGCTATCCAAAATAATTATAAAAAAATCTACTTTTTGTTATATTCCTATTTCTTAATATTTCATGTATTGCACAAATTCTACCAGTATTTAAACACTCGTGCGTAATTGTTATTACAACGATAAATATTTGTGTTGTTATATTTTTTATTTAAGACATTTATAAACATTTAATGAGTTGTAAAATAAAAGGCTCGATGAATTAATAAATGTCAATAGTCCAAAGCTCATTAAAACGTAGTAATTGACAAGTTAACTCTTTCCTGCAACTGTAACTTTATAGGAAAGTACGCAATTCTTATTTTCAAATTAATTTCAAATTTGGCAAACATACATTTTTTTAAGTATACATACATTTACAGTAAATATAATGTCTCTTTTGCTCGGATTTAAATACGCGGCACATATATAAATTAAAAAGTATATAGCACATGTTTACACATATAATAGACCAAATTCTTGACAAAAAATATTGATTATCAGAATATATAGTCAGTACGTGCACAACAGTAATACATACATATCGTGTTTTTCGAGCTTTAAAATGCAAGTATGGCATTTTGATGAGAATCACTCAGGGAATCGTCTTTGTATCATTCAAAGTAGACAAAATACATTTCAAATTCTGCGAGGCGTACGTTATATCCATGCTAGCTTGCCAAAAGTTTATTGCATAGGTATGTATACAGAAGAGAGTAATTGGTACTTTTTAAATTTATAATTACTTTGAGGTGCATTAGGTCCTATATCTCCCACTTATTTTTCTGTTGTTTTTAAAGTGTATTTCATAAAAAAAATCTCTGGGAATGAAAATGTTCGATTTTTGAGACTTTTGAAACATACTACTTATCTAAGACGCGTCACAGTCATTTTTATTATGTACAATTGATATTGTAAAATATATATATATCTATATATATTCTTTTGATAATTCACGCCTGAAAGTGTTAATAGACGCACACCACATTGTGCCGAAAAAAAACCACTCATGATACATACATGATTAATGTCTCTTTTCGTATACTGCAACATCCGATAAACATTTATTACTCACGGATTTGAAATAAACATTCATCTTTTCATTTGAGAAAAATAATAACGTGTTTGTCAAACATGTATTCGCACAGCCTCGTGATTGATGAGTATGACAAAATGCTTAAGCCCATTGCGATCAGTGACATACGTTTCTTATAGATAGATGTTTAGCTTGTTGCTAAGGTTATGAAAGTAAGGGAATTTGATGATGGAAATAAGTCTCAACTTAAGTATTAGAGTTCGATTAAAAATAATACTATACGAGTGAGTGGAGTGCGGTACAGTACAAACAAGAACACAAATTAGTTGAAAGATGAGTATTTATTGCATATGCTATTTATCCGGCATAAAAAACCCCAGACCTGAGTGGGGAAAAAGCCTTCTGAATGCAATGCTTACAGAATAAATGATTATAAAGGACGGTACATTAATCGCAACACCCGAAACTAGTTAAAACAGTTGCAGCGCAACACGGTGAGGTCGATTAGGTCTGCTTAACCTGTACAAGTCTAGGTTCTCGTTGGGACAGAATGAGCGGATGGAAGAATTAAGTTGCTCGCTTACCAGCTGGATGCACGCAAGATACCACCGATGGGTAGGTGTGTGGAGGGCGGTGAGAAGTGTCTCTGCCTTGATAGCACAAACGTTAGCTCAAACGGGGACAGCCCTCGCTAACGTTCCTAGCTGCGGTGATCTAAAAGAGAGTAGCGCGGACGTTAGCTCAAACGGGGACAGCCTTCGCTAACATCCCTAGTTGCGGTGATCCAAAGAGAAAAGGCAGAAGACCCCCAGAGGACGTTGCGCTTCCTCTGCTAAGGTAGTAGGCACTCCTGTCCTTAGCTCAGCTCCAAGGCGCTCAACGTGGGGCGAGCAACGGATGTAGTGCACGTCTGTACTAGCGCACACGCAACACACACACACAGAAACACACGCAAGTCGCGATAGAGAAATTAGGAAGCGTGTAAAAGTAGCGGACGCAGTCGCACATAACACCTCACCGTGGCCACGAAGAGACTTCCTCGTGGAGACGAATGATCGACAGCAGCAGCCCGCAACGTACTCTCCCTACCACTTGGACAATCAGTAAAGGCCCAATCCGCTAATGCGAAGTGTAGATAATGTAGGGTCCATCGTGCAACTCGTAATGACCATTTATGGGTACACGCGAAGAGCATGCCGGACATGTGACGAGCACATGTCGGGTCTTCCCCACACGTGCCCCACAGACCCTCAGGATAACGTTTATGTGGGTACTCATTCGGGTACGAACTTGTCGGGGCCTGCCGGTTTCACCCTTTTGTTCATCCTCTTTCACAAGTCCTTTACGAGCTGGACATGTAATGGGCCATTATTGCCGGACTCCTAATGGCTAGGATTGTAAATTGACACTCTTTTATATAAGGAGCGCACATGGCGCGAACAATAGATTTAGATAAGATTGCGGTGCACAAGGTGTAAATGGCGTGTGTTTATAAATTTATATATGCATTTACATATATGGAATTTCTATAGATAGGAGACATCAGAAAGATCTTTTTCGATCTTTTAAAAATGTAGTAACGTCTTGTTTCGTGTGTCAACTTTCGATAAATCTGAGATATTTAATATTATGATAAAATATCAGCAAGATTGGTTTTGCTCATATATTTATTAAATTCAAATGTGAACTTGAATATTCTTTTCTCTTCAAAACGGGTATTTGAAAAGAACAGAATATGAACACCATAATATCAAGTGTGTTTCAAAAACAGAGATTCAGTTTTGTTAACAAAAAAAATACTTAAAGCGCCGTACTATCATCTTTTGTGAATTAAAAATTAGAGTTCCTACAAAAGCTGTATAACTTCACCAATATAACAAATTATGCAGATGTTCTGTCATCGACTTGTAAAATGATGAAGCACTTTGATTTAAGCCTGCAAATAAAGAAGGATTAACTCATTCATACAAGCTCACGAGGACCGTAATAATATTAATTTAATTAAGGACGTATTTTTTTATCAATTCAATGTTTTATAGATACATAGATATAATTATATTAACTTACACATGCTTCATCTGAAACGAACAAGAATCTCGTACGGCAAATC
Source organism: Chouioia cunea (assembly GCA_030064505.1). Classification (NCBI taxonomy): domain Eukaryota; kingdom Metazoa; phylum Arthropoda; class Insecta; order Hymenoptera; family Eulophidae; genus Chouioia; species Chouioia cunea. The sequence continues at coordinate 21,453,699 of JAOPFQ010000002.1, forward strand.
CGTTTAATAATACAATAACTTTAAACGAATAAAATAAATAATAACTAAGAAAATTCTGACTGCTTTAAACTTAAGAATGACCATGAAACTGAAAAAGAAAGTATTACTAATATTATCGTCAATTAAATATTAAAAATATACATAAAACAGTGATCTTACACCTATCATTGCAAGTTTGGAAATGTAAAGTTAATTTAACAAGTATGAACTTGCACTGTCCTTATCTGTCTACAGCGATAGTGTTGTATCGTAACAGCAATTGCAAGTTAGTATACTAATTTGTCACAAAATGTTACGTAACTTCATAAACATTAATATTCTATTGTAAACTTAATTTTTATTAGTAATTTGAGTGTATGCTTTATTTTAGGTTTGTAATAGTGCCGTTTAGTTTGTATATTGTTTGTTTTACTTTGTTTAAAATGGAAAGACCAAGATTTAGTCTCACTAATGAGAATTTGAAAATAATGTCTGCATTCTCGAACATTGGTTACAACAACCAAGAACTAATGAACTACTTTAATTGTTCGAAGACAACGGTTAAAAAGTAGCAATGTTGATTAACAAGTGAATAAAACAGGAGTGAAAAGGCATACGATTATGCTTTCGCATATAAAATTTTCAGATGAAGCATGTGTACCTAGTAAGTTAATATAATTATATCTATGTATCTGTAAAACATTGAATTGACGAAAAATATGTTCTTGATTAAATTAGTATTATTACGGTCCTCGTGAGCTTGTACGAATGCACTAATACATCTTTATTTGCAGGCTTAAATCAAAGTGATTCACCACTTTACACGTTGACGACAGAATATCTGCATAATTCTTTTTATAGGTGAAATTATACTGCCTTTGTAAGAACGCTAATCTAAGTATTCTAATGCTTTGCATTTTTTAGCAACATCAGATTCATCAGCCATATTTTGATAAAAGTTTCACAGCATCCATTAAATCCATCCCTATAATCAAATTTATAGAATGAAATAAAATGGATTGTTGTACTAAATTATAAATTTATGAATTACCTGCACACAAAAATTGTACCGTGCTTTTGACTTGCAACTTGTACGCACAAAATTGTTTAATTATAAATAAATTACTCGTGACAAGTTTATTAGTCAGGAGCCCTGATCTAAAAATAAATAAAACACAAAGAAAATGACTTATCATAATATAAGAATAATTAAGCAAGAAATAATTGAAATTAATTTATCTGATAGTATCAGATGATGAAGCTAGATGATCCTTATATGCTGATCTGATACATATTTATTTTGAATACAATCTATCGACATTTCTATTTTCTTTTAACAACTATTTAATTGCATTGCCAACTAAAAACGATCGTGACAGTGCTTGCTTCAAGCATTAACCATACAACTCGCGAGAAAGAAACTTGTATCTAACCTCGATTCGTGCCAGTGATGCTCAATCGACGGAGATGAAATTCAATTTTGAATCTCGGGGGTCGCGAATTAAGTTCCGTTGAGATGATATGATTGATTAAAAACTAAGAATGCAAACTCACTGACAGACACTAACAGCGCAGACTCTGTTGGACATGCGCAAGACTACTTTTTGAGTTCCTCAGGATATTAATGAAATTATTTAAAATTTTTTTATAAAAAATAATTTAATTTTCTAGCATAATATCATAAAGCAAGTTTCTTTTAATAGTAAATAATTTTGTTAAATGTTAGAGTTTAAAAAATATTGATTTTTCAGCAAGTTATTGTCATTGAAAATTCGTATTTTAATTTAGGACTTTAACTTTTTTTAGAAATCGTTGATTAAACAAAATATCTGCTCAATATAGGTTAACTCAGTTAATTCATTTCTATTGAAAACTAATTTATTTTTTTTAATTTTGAGTATTTTTCGCAACTGACCTGAGGATGGTCCCTCTAGCTGAACCTCATATTTCACGTTCTTGATTATACTGTAAATAAATGAACATACAAGCTTCGGTTATCTAGTCTTGCAATGTGTGAAAAAAGTAATGAACTTTATAAAAGTTCTTCAGATTCTTATGAAATAAATATGAAAAAAACTGATAGTGATAAAATCAAAGGTAGATAATTATATAGATTCATTTTATTGCTACTTGCAAATCTAATCCTAATCAAAAATAAAATTCGTAATTTTCGAATTTTTGTATATATTTCAAATAAATCTTACATAAAAGTCGTTGTTACTTTGATTACTTTCGTGAATACAATTTTTGAATGTTTACTTGAGCAATATAATTAAACATATTCGACGACCTAATGAACATATTTACTCCTAAAAATATTCATTAAGTTTTCACAGTATGTAGTGTTTTACAAAGCAGATAAATTTTATATTGTATTAATATAAGTGCTACCTAAAATAGGTAGCGCTTATATAAATATTAATTATATTAAAGTAATTATGTTTAATATCAATTGAAAGTTTCTATCAAGTATGTAGAATTCTATACTTATATCTAAGTACATTTAACTTTCTGAAAAATAACTTTTAACATAGTATAATGTTGGATATATACTTTTGAATAATTTCATCTTTTTATGCATATTATTTAAAAATAATTATATCTGTCTGACATTTTACGAATTAAATATGGTAAATAGATTTTTTGTAAAGTTTTGAATGTCATGAAATCTATATAAAAAATAACATAGATTATATATATTAATTTACGATTCTTTATATTATATAAGTATAAATCTAGTGTGCCTATAACTAATAATGCATATAATAGTTGTGTTGGGTTACTTAATTATATTCTGAGTTATTTTAAAATAAACATAGTACAGATATAAAATATATCTACATTTGGTTAGATTTATAGAATTATTTCTATCAATATTAATAACAAATTATGATTTTATACGCTAAATGATAAATCATTATTAGTATTTCTTATACCAAAATTCTTGAAAATATTTATTATATCTATTGCATAAGAAATGTAATATTTGTTTCATTAGTTATTGCAGTTTTTAAATCGTATTTTATTCTTTTTTGATAACACTATTTTGTGAGACATCATTTTTCAAAATATGTTTATTCACAAAAATAGATGTTAAAAAATAAAATTAATGACAAATAATTTCACTTATAATAATTCTTATTATAAATTTCTTATTAGATTTTTATTAAATTAGAATCTTATATTAAAATAGTAGTTCAGATCATTTTACTGAAAATGCTGTGATGAATAAGATTTTTATAAAAATTATTTAATTTAATACTATATAATTAATATCAACAAGGTAACATTTTTGGATTTACATAATTCTGAAGAGCAAAATAAAATTATATCAAATACTTTTTATAATAAAATTTGTAAATAAAAAATTGGTGCTTTGAGAGAAGTACCTAAAAAGTGAGAACATGATTGTAAAATATTGACATTAGAACAATGAATAGTAACTAATTAAAAACTTATTATATCAATGCCATCAGCTCATTGTATCTATGAGAATTAACTAAAAAGACTCAGGCTCAATACAAAAGTAATGCAACTAAGGTGATTTGTGTTAGCATTATATAGTATTATCCCTAACTATTTCAATATATTTGAGTCAGTAGCATAGTCAGTATTTGACTAACAGCATTTTACTCAAGACAATTATGGAGTTTTCACAAAAATGGAAGATTTGAAAAAATGTACTGTAAACAAATACTTTTATTAATATCTAACACCCAATGAAATCAAGAACGAAAAGAACCTGCCCCTTCTAATTCAACGGTAAAAAAATGTATTACAAAGAATAAAATGGGACAGTCAAGTAGGAATGATGAACCTATCTTTAGGTATAAGATGAAGATGACAATTCCTGAAATAAATGAATGAATTGATCAAATGGTCTTGGAAGACTGTTAAAATAATAATTATAGATTAAAATTGTTTGAGTTAGCAGACTCTTAAAATATCAAAATCATGTTTCAGTAATATTTTAAATATTTTAAGCTTTTACAATATCCATATAAGATAAGTAATGCAATTGCTCATATTTGAACAAAATGTTGATTAAAAAATTTTTCAAATAACAATTTGGCGCTTTGCAAATAAAATTCCAATGAATTTTCAAATCGATTCAAATCTATATATGAGACTTGGTTTAGTCACTACACTCTTGAAAAAAAATTATCCATAAGTTCCATGAACTTTTGGACATCTTGAATGTTCAGCATCACTTGTGCAAGTACAACCACAACAAAATCTAGTAAACCACTTCTTAACTATTGATATTGATTGTATAGAATCCCTATTGTATTTATTAATTTTTTCTTTGGTTTCGGCGAACGCTAGGACAAAAAAGTACAAAAGACCGATATTTTCCTGTTTTAGAAAAATAAGAATGAATCGATTACCCACGTTTTCTTATGGCAACGCTAGTCTTTAATACGTTAAACTATAAAGATATAACTAGTACATTTTTGCAACAATCGAATAAATATTAGATTTGCAAAATGTAATTAATCAAAAGTTTCGATAAAGCCAAGAAAACTGAAATTTAATTATTTTAAAGTCCGCGAAAGTTAAGCTTAAAAATCTAGATAATATCGAATGTTTCCCCATGAGAAATTTTATTTTTGTAAACGAAAGTATATCGACCCTCGATTAGTCCTGAATTTCTGAATAAATTTCGCTGTAACTTGAAACGGAAAATTCAAATTGGACGGATACATTTACAATATATTTTTTTGTTCGATCTGTAAAGGCACACCAACGCCGGGCCTTCCAGAATTTCCACGGAGTTGGGGCAAGTTTCCCGGGTTTATGGATGTTCTGGGAAGGCCAGATGACCAATGGGGCTCTCGGAAAATCTTAATCCGATCCTCGGGCTCTTGAATGGGAGTTTACTCTCCAAGGTGGATAAAAAGCCACCTCTCTAGAGAAACGGCGTTAGTTCGATAAAAACTGCTACCAAGTGGAGGGATAATTTAAGCTTGTCTAAAAGAGAGTTTCCTCATAGGAATAACGATCGCTCGATTTTCGCTTAAAAATAGAAAAAAACTACATAAAAATTTAAAGTCATAGAAATAAAGCCTTATTTTTAATCAATCCCGAATATACAACAATAAGGCCCCAAAAAAGACTAAACAAGCGACAGCGCAAAGCAAGAGTAAGGTTTTATAACAGCTTACTGTATCTTTTTGGAACGATAATTGTTGATCGTTCCAAAAAGATATATCAGAACCCAATGAACAAACCAAACAATCAAAAAAAGAGCAACTCGATTGTCTTAAGTTACTAAATATTAAAGAAAAATGAAAGATACATAGAGTGCGTTTGTGCCTACACAGCAATAACCTAAGTTGTTGCAGTAGTTGTATCAAAAAGTTTACTACTTCGTATAAAATTCCAAGGAAACATCCGAAGAAGGATATAGTTCGGAAACCTAATACAGTGAACATAGTGACCAATTACTGTGTAGTGAAAATCCATCTGACCACGATAAATATATTCAACTCCAAAAAATAAAAATAAGAAAGGAAAAATTGATCGAAAAATCGAATAAGAAAACCAATAATAAAAGAAATAGGCAACTTGAATGATACCGTCTATCACTCCAAGTTTGCTCTCTGAGGAATCACTATTTTACGTATTAGAAGAAGATTTTGTTCGAATAGATGAAGAATTTCTAAAATTCGTTGAAGTTTTTGAAAGCTATAATCAATGGTTCCAGAAAAGTTTAGCCCGTGGTAAACAAATAAATAAATGAAAAAACGATCGATAATTTCTACCATATTCCTAATATCACGCAGATTTTTGATCAAGTCGATGGTGTAAATTACTATACAATCCTAGACTTAGCTACGGGTTTTTACCAAATAAAGATGCATCTCAGAGACGCACATAAAACAGCTTTTAGTACCCCTTTTGGATACTACGAGTTCGTAAGAATGCCCTTCAGGTTGAAGAATGCGCCCGCTACATTCCAAAGATTAATGTAACGTTGTTAAGAGACCTACAAGGTCTAGATTTATTTGTTTCCTTAGATGATATCGTAATTTATGCAAATACGATAGAAGAGCACGATACCGTAATTTCAGATTTAAATATGCATCAATTTTTTTAATCCGCTTTGAAAAACGTGCTACCATGTATTTAAACCTAATAACTTTGGAACCGAAATTTAGTAAGGGGGGTCTTTGACTTTAACTACATTTCCGTCTGTTACGTATTTGGATTGATCTGAGTCATTATAATAGCTGAGGTGCATCTACCAATACTATAATATTATAGATAATAACACAGATAGAAGATACATCGACCCCTAAAGGCGATTGGAGCATATCTAAAACTCCAAATAAGTAAATGTAAGTTTCTTATGCGGAAAGTAACCTACTTGAGCCATGTCATTAGTGAAGGTCTAGAAGTAGATTTGCCAAAGACAGAAAATGTATAAAAGTTTCCACGTATTAAGAATGTGAAAGGGGTCCGACAATATCTAGGTTTGGCTGGGTATTATCGACGTTTCATTAAGGAATTCGCAAAAATAGCAAAACCTCTAATCAAACTCGAGTGGAATGACAATGCTGATAAAGCTTTCGAAAAATTGAAAGAGATGCTTTGTAATGCCCCATTATTACAATTTCCTAATCTGTCAAAAGAATACAATATACGAACAGATGCATCCAGTATTGCTGTAACCGGAATTCATTCACAAGGTCCGATTGGATTGGATTGGATTGGATCATGCTGTTGCTTGTTTCTCGAGAGTGATACGGGGACTTGAATTGAATTACGAAGTATACGAGATGGAAGCGCTAGCGATCATTACGACCGACCAATTACTATGATAACTGACCATCAATCTTTAATATGGTTTCACAAAGCAGATCTTAACACAAGAATCCAAAAATGTCGATTTAGGTTATCACAATTTAAATACAAAATAGTGTACACGAAGGGAGCAGCTAACGCAATGGCTGACGTTTTGTCAAGAAATCCCATAGAAATTAATTCGAAAATAGACGTATATAATTGCTAAGCGACTGAAGTAAACAATGGAACATTCTCCTTAACGAGTACTGTAACTGGTAAATAAATAGAAGTCCTCCTAGATACATTCGTCCCCGTGTACATTATAAAAAAGACTGTCGCACCATAAGGTTTGTTACGCACTTTAATAAAGATGTCATTCTCCAGAGTCTAATTTCTGAAGAGATACAAGTCAACTATGGCGTAGAAATCTCTGTTATGGGGCATTTAATCGATTTCTATATCATAGACGGCGACTATGACTTACCTTTTGAAGGAATTATTGGATACAAGTGCCTATATAAAAGTAAGAGCAAAATAGATTTTGATAAATTATAACTGACAATTGGGTCTATAATAACCCCTCTAAGACTAATAAGCATAAACAATACAATACAAGTACATATAAAATAATAAGCTTAGAACTATCCAGCATCTATGAGTCTCTATTAGATGTCTATAATCTTATTTACGAAGGATATACTCAGTTTACAATTAGTATAATATTGGAGATAAGTGTTGTGAAAAGACGTTTCGTTCTGAGAGAAAATATTGAAGAGACGACTTATCCAGAATAATTTTCAATCCCCTTGTGTCTCTTAATAGTCTCTGGCGAGTTTCCCATAAGTGATGAAGGATTAATCGGTATTGATTTCCGTAATCATTGTAAAACTTTACTAAACTTTGGTTCGAAAATTATTGGGTCTAAATACGTGGTAGCACGTTTTTGAGATGATTAAAAACGTTGATGGACATTTAAACTAAATTGGAAGGCGACAATCAAGAAGTAAAAGAAATTCCGATAAACGTATTAACAAGAAGATAGCAGCAAAAGAGTCTTTAACGTTCTGACAGTTCTGCGGAATTTATTAATTAAATTAGGACAAAGCGAAGTGTGCTTGTCGAAAAGTGATCATGTAGAAAATCTGGAGTTGTCTGAAGTATACAATGTTATTCATAGTTTTTCGTAAATTTAGAATTAGAATAATCATATATATGGGTACCATAAAATACGTGTCCCTAGAGCAGCGAGAAGCTATATTTTATGAACTTCAGAAGTCACCTATTAGAGGACATCGGGGTGTGTCTAAAACATTTCAACGAGTTAGATAAAATTACTATTGGGAAAACCTAAAAGATGATATACAAAGGCGGATACGACAACGCCTTGAATGTGAACTCAAAACGCTCACTCGTTTATAAACAAAACCAATGTTAATAACTGACACCTGCGCTGCAGTTTTCGATAAAATAACCTTAGATATTATGGGATCACTGAAAAGGACACCTATGGGTAACGAATACATATTAACAATGCAAGACCACTTGAGCAAATTTTGTTTAGCCATATCCTTAGCGGATACTTCGTTGACGACCGTAGCTGATACTTTCGTTAAAAAATGTATTTTCATCTTTGGATGCCCAAAAACCATTTTTACAGATCAAGGAAAAAACTTTTTGAGTTTACTAGTGTCACGTGTAGCTAAACGATTCAAAATAAAAAAAGCTACGAATCACAGCCTTTAGACCACAATCAAATGGTTCACTTGAGAGATCGCATCATACGCTCACGGTATTCTTGAAGCAATACAACGATAGCGACAACAATTGGGATAATTGGATTGACTTACCTACTGTAAATTATAACTGTATACAAGAAAGTACCAAACATACGTAAGGCGTATTTTTAAGATATCAAATCAAATAGAGACTTACATTAATCCATAATAAATAATGTTGAAAAATAGAGTTCCGCTGGCGTATGAATCGTGGCATTTTTATTTACTTACTTCAAGTAAGTATCCGTTCGCGCCGTTCCTTACTACAGACGTGGAAATATTAAAAATATACAGCCTCCGTTGATCTTAATAACAATCAGATAATTCTGCGCAGCGGAATCAAATGTTTGATAGGTGGCGAGCATTGTATTGATAATGAAGACAGTTACACCTTTTGGGATAGAACGCTATATTATTTTTGTCACTTCAACAAATATAACGTTCTTTATGATGGTATTGCAAATAGAATTGAAGGAGAAACTAAACAGCCAGTTTCTTCACTTACCACTAAAGACGTTACATTTACTCTAATGGCACATTTGAAATAACGCGTATGTGGTTACGAAATAATTAATACCGAACACCCAAAATTATTTGTTTACGAAGTAAAGAACGAAGATCTGTTTGCCAATAAAAATAAAAGAATGCCCCTGAATAAATTCGAAATTTGTTTTTGTAGAGCGATACATAAGATCCCAAATAAGTGCTTTGTACAAGGGTGTTGTGGTACAGAGATGTAGGCAAGAGTGGAATATTAAAAAAAAACGCTTTAGCAATCGCGGCTCATTCCTCCGATCAGTTCACCTATAACCTTATGAAAGGACTGGGATATATAGCATTAAGCGCATGTGAAGTGGTGCATATCGTGAACTATTTCGCTATGGGCGTAAAAGTTACTTCTGATGCCATCTGCTAAGCAGAGTTTAAAGTTACGCACAATAATCAAACTAAATATTTGACTCTAAAAACAGATATCCTAAAAAGTCGAGAGACTGTCGTCGACTACAACGCCTTATTACCGAAATACTATTATTTCTATGACGATTAGTATAAATTCTTACCTCGCGCCACTGAAGCAAAAGCCTCAACAGTGTTGTAACCTTTTTTCGAGTTAACGTGGAAATATTGAGACATGCTCTCGTTAGCCACCAGTAGAATTTACAGCGAAAGCGACCTAAAAGAACTACTAAGTCGGATTATGTTCCCTACGGAACAACCCGCTGTCATGAACAACATGTTTGTGAAATCTGCGGTCATGCAGTTCGCAATAGCGAAGGCACCATTGGACGACTGTAGAACGTAAACGTGATGGATCGTCTAGTAACAAACATCCGGAACCGCATGTGGACGAAATTCATGACATTTGGTACTTTCAGTGCTGGAATGTTAGCAATCGCCATAATATTTCAAATTATAAAAAAATTAGTAGAAGTACTTATTAATGGTGTGGCCATACATAGTATTGATGGAAGGTTTTACCACTTGTTAGCAGTCATTTGGAATAACCTGACTTCGTTTCTTCTACGTTTGAAACCTAGTGGGCCGTCTCAATTCTCTGATAAAGGCCCAAAAATAGAAGGTTCTGCATCTATATTCGAAGGTGTGAAAATTCACTTTAATGGAAGTACACATAAACATATACTTATATATATATATATATATAGAAACTACCCATATATGTAGAAGCGACCGGTTGTTGTCCTTTTATCAGACCACACGCGTGTGCGGAGTAACCGTCATCCCTTTCAAGAAACGCGGAAATGGCCTGGTGTTCGATTAACTTTTTAATTTTTATTATTTTTTTCGAAACAAGGGAAAACAAAACTAAGAGACGTTGAAGGAAATTTTCGGAAAATTATAATAAAAAATTCCCGTCTTTAAAAAAAGGGAAACCATAAAAATTATGACATAAAGTCGGACTTGTCTTTGGAACTCTTGGAAAAACTATAAAAAAGATATAAAACTGAAACAAAAGTCAGCCGCAAAAGTGCAAAATAAGAGAAACGAAAATAGTTACGTTTTCTCTTCTTTTTAAAAATTATTGTAATTTGCGTTCTACAAATTTGACAACATTTTATTTTTTGTAATGACTGTGCACGGGGTACCGGGAAGGGAAATATGTTTCTCTAGAGATAAGCATACACGTAGAGCCTTCCACGATTGTGGAGGTTCTGAGAGGGCCAGTAGACCAATAGAGCCCTCGGAAAATGTTGGTTCTACCCTGGGGCCCTTGGATGGGAGTTTACTTTCCAAGGTGGATAAAAAGCCTCTTCTCTGGAGAAACGGCGTTAGTTTGGTGAAGACTGCTACCAAGTGAAGCTCAAGGTAATCCGCAAGAACCTAGTGCAGAGCCAAGAAAGAGAACAAGAAATTTTGTAAGTATAACTTATAATAAACATCAATAAAAATAGATTTTCTCATTAGTTCGTGCACCCGTCCTCTCACTCTTTCTGATTTCGGATTATTTGAGCTTCCCTTTGCAGTCGGTTTAAGTTAACCCTTAGAAATAACTCATTTGCTGCTAAAAAGTTAGTCACTGAAAGCGGAATAGACACCGTTGCTGCGCTAGCGTTAATAACAAAGGTGTCTATATAGCTAATAATCCTCAATCGGAGGAAATTCCCTTTGAAGCAACCAACACACGTCCCGGTTAGTAAGATGAAAGTCTTAGGCAGAAAAGCGTACAGGAATCAAAGATAGTCATAAATACCTCATTGATTTCCGTGGCCTTGCTTACCCGACGTCACACTTGTACGAATTTAGATCAGTATATGATTTTAATAGAATAACTGGGTATTTAGGAGCATTAACTGAAAATAATATTTCAATAAGACGATACAGTCACCTAATGGATTCAAGTATCTATTAGTGTTGAAGGTCGTTATTTTCGTCACAGTTCCTATCTATTAAATTTGTATCGAATAGATAAAAATCAAATAGATAAGAACTGTCCAATTAGAATGTTATTGGAAACAAATTTTCTACTTCATTTTAAGTCCTAAAAACAATATATATTATTTGATAGAAAATTTATTTCAAATAAGAGTTTGACAGTTTAATTGTTTTTAACTATTCGATGAAAATATTCCAACAGGCGATTAAAGTTATTATGTAGACATTGATTGTGACTGTACCAACTTACTGATATTATTTTCTGATATGCTCCTAAAAATCCAGTTATTCTATTAGAATCATATGGTTTACATCCAGAGTTATGATCTTAAAACAGATAACACACAATATCAATTACTTATATGAATACAAGAATAATTAAGCAACAAATAATTGAAATAAGTTATCTGATAGTTTCGGTTGATGGAGTTGCATAATTCTTGTATTTCGCATAATGCTAATGTAATATGTTTATTAGATACTTTATGTTCGCATAGAAAAGTTATTTAATTGCATTGCCAATTCAACATTGTCACGACATCCAACTTCAAGCGTAAACCGTACAGCTCACGCGAAAAAAATCGTATACGTAACCTCGATTCGTGCAGTAATGCACAAGCTCTGATCACTACTTTCTACTAGATCATCATCATCAATTAATACATTATTCTCGCTTTCAATGTTACTGTAATTCTTGCCTTCTTGACACTAATGTCGATTTCATTTTTACAGAACTAATGTAAGTTATTTCATTCGGTTGTATTACTGGCTATTCTGTAGATTTCAGTCCTACAGCAAGGTATGCTTTAAATTCGAAAAAAATCGTAGCCATGATTTTTCCGGATGATAGGATTGTCGTTTGGTCCCATGAATCTAATTAGCGGAACATGAAACATTTCAATACTTGATTGACTTTGTTCACGCGGTGAGTTTTATTGACAAGTACAGTATTATTATCACTGCATGGTAGACCTTTTATGTTCTTATGTATCCAGAACTTACTCAATATTTATACGCATCAGAAATTATAATATAAGAGATACTCAGCTAAATACAATATGCTTATAAAAGTGATACTAGCTATGAAATAAAAATTTGAATATATGTAAGCAAACGGTTTATAAATAAAGTCTTATTTTACACTGCTAAATGAATAAATAGTTGTAATTATTCCGTCACAATTATACAGTTCTCATCTAACGTATTATGTTTACTTTATGAAAGTCATAATAATAATCAGAAAATTATGAATGAGGGTGCGGAATTTGTACCAAATAGAACGCGATAATTTTAAAGTAAATTAACATTTTTAATAAATAAAAGATAAAAGAATATTATTTAGTCGTCATATAATCCCCAGTCACAGATGGGAAAATGACATTTCAATAATTAAAATTAAATGATAAAATTAATTAGACATATACATTTAGCTTACTATTAATCAACCTAACTGACAAACATATTAATGTGATATAAAACTTATGATCAATGTATAAAAAGAGTTATAAATCGCAAAATAGAATGACCATTCAGAGAAATGTCTGCTTTCCAGATGACATGTCTATATAATCAGCTTCAATGAAAGGAGGGAAGTATTTCCAGTGAGCTTTAATGACCAGACAAGGTTGTAACGTCTCGGGGGCGGGGTCAACCCTCGCATATACCTATACTGCTGCAATCCACAGGAAAGGAAGCTTCCTCTGCTAAGGCAGCGGCAGATTCGTCTTTAGCCCTTTTAGAATTCGTCACTGGTCAGCTGAGAGGATAACACACACTGTTATGAATGCACTGCACCTAACACGTATGCAGTTGTCTTTCCTATATCGGGAGACGCACAAAACGAAGAAAGTACCTTATCGGTGGACTTTTTATAAGTAAAAATGAGGGTAAGAGTGATCTGCACTCGATGTCTATCCCAACAGTACTGATGCACTTTGTGCGATTTTCCGGCAAGGATTTTATGTGAAAAGTTCCTACTCTTTGGATCATATTTTAATAGCTCCATTAGCGATTTGGGAGAATCAACTATGACCGGGGAAAAACCCAAGTTGATCGGAGTTTTTTATAAATCGATACTTAACTCGTTCCGACACTCGCGGTATACTGCTCTTACAGGTTCATAACTTATATTATTTTGACTGAAAAAAATTGAGACATAATCTTGAAGATCACGTTATTCCACTATTACGTTCATAACTCACTGTGTACGTTCGTCGAGGAGCTTTTATTCAAAGATACATTTTTCTTTCACTCTGTCTTTGCAGAAAGTTTCCGTAGATCGTAAACCACATTTGTTCAAGTGAATAACTAAATCTAGACTGGTGAAATAATTATAAATTATTACTTTCTTCTTAATTCCACCTTCAAGATTTGTAAATACTCTAATTTATAAAATGTGTAGTATCTGAAAGTGTAAACTCGTTTTCAGTTCTATTCAATATTATAGTACTTTGACGTTTAACAATAGGGATTCGTCAATTAAAACAAATACTCCGGAAGCTAGACAATATTTCGTTAATTCTGTAATCATGAATAATGGTAATTCATTGAATCCTATTTGTAAATAAAAGAGAGGATAATGAATTGGTAGATTGATATGGTGAGATTCGTTTAATTCACGCGCTTTTAGACATTTGATGCATCTAGTCATAATCAATTTTTACGTTATACAGTCGTGTTTATAAATTTGGTATCAGAATTGTAGAAAAAAAATTATAAAAGGAAAATCATGATACCTTGATAAGTATTGGATGTAATGAGGAATGATTTTTCTCTTTCAATTTTGTTCCTAGTAATCCCGAATTTATGAAAGTAATTGTAATTACTATGTTTTTTTAATTTAACACTATAACGATTTTTAAATTGATTAAATATTTCTAACATTTCTTATTACAATTTAATTTGATTTATCTAAAGTAATAAATTAAACCATAAAATTGATTGTTTATGATTTCAGGTGCAATTTTTCTTGCTGGAATAACTGGAATTTTTTTTTTAAGTGGATTTAGCAGCACATTATCGACTTTGAAAAAACAAAATGCAGTTTTATTTCATAAAGGTTTGTTGAAAAATCAGAGTCACGAAGAAACAGGAACAGAACTAGCTACACGTGCGTTGAAATGGGGAACACTTTATTCGACAGCATCTTGCGGAATATTATTTTTTAGTTTTTGGAAATTATCTGGAGTAACATCATTTGAAGATTTCCGAGTAAAAATGAGAAAAATTCTGCCTCGAATATCAAAGACATATTCTTGTAAAGAAAATTAGTGCCATGTATTATTAATATATATATTCAACAACAGAATATTTAAAAATTATAGAATATTGGCCATAATTCCGTTGAAATAAAAAAAATACTAGCAATTATATCAATACTGTTTCAATAATAATAAGTACATTAACGTGCAGTAGTAGGATCAGAAATGTTAACCATAGTCCGACTCAATCCCGTTTGTAACCCCACTTTAACTTACCTGTCGACTCATCGCCCCAAATTTATTTCGTTGAGCGCCATACGCTCAGAAAATGACGAGTCAGTGAGGATGGTCTGTAGGACAACGTCGATGAACTGTTTTCCGCTGAGAGCACGATTTTCTAAGGAGCCGGTTTCAGATAGATGCAAATAAATTTGATCGTTTTGTGAAGTTAATGTGGGCGTAAATTTATAAAAATAATATTCCAAGGCCAAATGATCGAGAATGTAATAATCAACGAATTTTCTTCAACGAATTAATTGTATTGTACTGTATTATCAAATCAAGGGTCAGGAATCTTCAATGCGATCGCGGTTGCAAACTAATAACGATACTGTACACAAGATCGGAAGTGACTTGAATTAAATAATTATGTTACAGTTAATAAATGCCATTATAACAATTTTATTACTCTCTCGGTTAGAATGATAAGATGAAAATTAACCAACGATAAATATTAATGAACAAGGCTGTAAAATTGGTCTTACGGAGAATTTTACATTCAGACTTTTAAGAGGGAGCTAATCAACAACTGTTTTGTTAGCAGTCGAGGGCACACGACAAAGAAAATGATATAATGGTCACACTATTTTAGACCCGTATATGTGATAATTAGCTTAAACGTGTAAGATGAAATAGAAGAAAACTAAATGAATTCATGAAAATATTTCGCGCACGGCACAAATGACGATCACAGACGGTCGAAAATACTGTACTCATCTTATGCCTCCCCCCCCTCTTTTGGTCTCTCTCTCTCTCTCTCTCGATATCGTGATAACAAAAAAACATCACTCTAGAAAGAAACCAGTATTTGACTATAACATATCCCTGATATAATGTTCTACCTTCTTTCTCTTGAAGAATTATCAGGCAAATGACTGAAAAAGCGACTAATATGAAGAAGCATCTGCAGCACTGTCTGCAGTAATGGTCATTACTTATTATTAAAATCTTTCTCTCCCATCTTCACACATGCCTTTAGACAAGATTAAAACTATCAAAAATGTATTCCTTTGTATTGGTCAGCAATCGCGCGATTAGGTCATATTCAAAATCACAAACTATCTACTGATTAGTATTACTTATTATGCTTTATTTTAGCCTCCATTGCATTTTAATATTAATTTATACGTCCACGATCTTTAAGATTCTCTTAATTAACATATACTCTTATTTCCACTAGTCAGTTTCTGTATAAAGACTAATGTATAACATTTTTTGGTCAATCATTTTTAACAAATCGACTGCACCTTTATTTTTATTACATTCGTAGATATAAAACGTATGTATTTTTAACTTGCAATTTATATCTGTTGAATTTCAAACGACGTTTGAAAATTCTATAAACATTTCTTTCGCATATAAGATGGTAACTTTCAGTTAATTTGATACGTATAGTTTCTGAAATAAAGCATAATTAATTAGATTTTCTTTCATGGAATTATGTAAAATTCTCAATTTATTTAGAAGCTTTAAAATGATTTTCAATACATGAAAATGGCAATCAAGTATTGATAGAAATCCGTTCGTGCTGTTAGTTCGTCTTTTTTTTCTGGAATAAGTAGATTTTGGCAAACTCAATATATTATTAAATTTCATACCATGAATATTAAGAATCACGTAACAAAGAGAGACTTAATGGACTATGCTTTATTTTAGACTAGCAATGCCATTTAACCTATTAACGACCGAAAGGCCTGGAATTTTTGGAGAAAATTTTAGATTTTTTGGAAAACTTGGAAAATACAATTTTCCAAAATCATATATGAAAATTCTGAAAAAATTTGAGGATGTTCTATGATCAATTCTAAGACATTTTTGTTCCATAAACTTTTTCTCTAAACTCAATAGCTTCGAAGAAAAAAATGAGTTATATTTTTTATAATCTTTTTTCGATTAGGCCGCCATTTTGTTGGAAGGAGTGGTTCAAAAATTCCACAAAAATTCCCCGAGATACTTTGATAGCCGTGGTCATCCCTGATCATATTTATTTCATGATTCTTTCGCGGTAACATTGCTAAAAAAAATCGCAAATTTGATTTTTGCACAAATTTTCACGTTTTTTTTTTGTTTAATTGGCTATAACTTTTTTATTATGCAGTCAATCATATGTCTGAGCCCAAATTCTACGGAAAAAATCGCGTCGAAAATCAACAAAAAAATCAGGCTTTTTGATCGTTAATGTGTTAACCAAGATATTACATGTACAATGTTTAGAATATAACGTAATATAAAAGATTACACGGTCAGACCTCCATTTATAGCACATTTTTTCATTTTTAACATTGTTTTCGCAAAAAAGTATTGGATCGGGACAAGCGATGGCTCAATTTAACGTTCGTAGGATTCTGTACAATTTAATTTATTGGCGTGTCAACTTAATTCTAATAGTTGCCGTCTGTTTAACATTTTTCACGATATTCCAATGTTTTTTAAAAATTAAAAAATAAAAATTGCTAGTTGAAAACATATACGTTTTATCTAATGATTGTAATGAAAGTCAAGGCACAGTTCGTTTGCTGTTCAAGATTATGCAACATCTTTTGCTTCATTGAATGTCATGATAGGCCTAAATTCAGTTCGCAGCGCATTTCGCTGTTCTTTTGCGCAAATCATGTTAAATTAATTAATAGTGTTTGTCGGTAACATACATCTCTATCATTTTCTTCAGTGTGCCATCTTTATTGTTATCTCGCGAGCATCGACTTAGTATATAGTGCGAGATATATCTGTGTATATAAATGAGTTAAAAATACACCCGAGGATGCATGTGAGCGTGCTATCTGTGTTGTGTTGGTGTTAGTGAATGTATGACGAGAGTGGGCAGATCATCTTGGCCCCTCACAACGTACTAAAAACTTAATGCATAAAATGCATAATCTTGCAACCTAGTCTGTCGAAAGTTTTAACAACGTGTTTATTATTTGACATGGACTTATATTCAGTTATGCAAACTGATTTCTTATAGATGGTATATGGGGCAAAGGCTTATTATATACTGAATATTCTTTCAGTACCGGGCAATGCAAAAATAAAACATTGTATGGAGTAATAATACAATAAGAATATGTAACTGGATATCTGAATCAGATCATGTATGGATAGATCTACTGCCTGTTTATTATTCACAGAAATAGAAGATACAAAGAGTTCATAATTTGAATTTAAGTGAAAAAAAGTTCTGACTGAATGTGGAGTCAGTTTCTTTTTCACTATTGATAGTAATAACTGTTAAAAAAATATTTAAAAAGCTGGTAAAAAATAAAAATTTAAAAATAGAGTAATTGATTATGTGAAAATTCATACAATTTTCACAATTTTTTATAAATAGAAAAATAAACAATTCATAAAATTTTTTATAAATAGAAAAATAAACTGAAGCTTTTATAAGAATTTCTATAAATTTATATATACAGTTATTATAAATGTCAACTTAATAAATGTCTTAAACTAAATACAATATATTTTTATTTTAATGTTAATAGATATCGTAATTTAATTATTATTTATCGGTAACCCAATATTGATTTGAATTCTGTATTTAAAAATGTATACTGTTATTTTATATAACCTCTTAACAGTAGAAATGAAAATTATAAAAGAAAAATATAATTATTAGTATAAATAGTACAAATAATATCCATTTTCTATCGTAAAAATTCAATTAATATACAATAAAAATACATTAACAAATTTAATTCATTGCAGTGTAAAACAATATACATATGGAGAGTCAGGTGTCTCACGTGAGTCCACATCGCAACAACACAAGAGAAAGCAAACGCTTGCGCCACGGGATTGTCTCAAATGAACCAATCTATGTTTTAGTAAGATGGCGACTTGCGTAGTAAAAATTAATCCTCAGCAACCTTGCTCGATACTTGTAATTTTTGTTAACTAGAGTATAGATATAAGTGCTGTGTTTTACCAAAAGTGAGTCTAATCCTTTCTACCCTCAAACACATCTTCAAATAAATGATATATGTGAATCGGCTGAAAAGTCTCGAGCCTGGTATGAACATGGCATCACTAGTGACTATATGCCATCATTATATAATACTATCCCTAACTTGCTTATATTCATAGTTTTAGGTCAATAATTTAGTTAGAATTTGATTGAGAGCATTTTAATCAAAACAATTTTTAAGTTTTCACGGAAATGGAAGATTTTGAAAAACGTGCTGGCGTTAAATCTTTTAAATAAAAGTATTTAATGCCAAATAAAATAAAGAAAGTAATCGATAGTATACATAAAGGCTTTACCACTTCATATTTAATTTAAAAATGTGAGTTGCACAATTGAAAATAGAACAGTACGAAAGATAAGCCTCTCTCTAAGCACCCGCTAGAGGTGATAACCCCAACAATGTTTGAAAATATACACCAAATCGTGCTGGAAGACCATATATTAGAGTTACTCGAGTTGACAAAGGTTTATAAAATATTAAAACAACATGTAGGTAATATTTTAAATAATATTTTGGGAAAAATAAAAAATGTGTGCGAAATAGATGCTGTCATTGCTGACACTTATTCAAATGTTAATCCAAAAAATGCTGTAAGAGAGAATTTGTTGTTTTACCAGTAAATTCGAATGAATTTTCGAATCGGTTTATAACTATATATATGAGACTTGAATTCACCACTACACTTATCAAAGAAAATTGTAGAAAAAAATGGATTATGCCGTAAGAATGAGCTCGGAAAATAAAGTTAATTTTATCAATTACAAAGTTATGACGACTGTTTCATGTGATGCAAAAAAAGCATTTTCTGTAACTATTTAGAAAACAATAATATAACTGATGAGTACTATGTATTATTATTACAGCGTCCGAATGATGAAATCAATAAATAACGAACTTATTTAACGAAAAAGAGTCTTGTTTCACCACGACAATTTTCCAATTCACTCAACTGGAATTGTTGTGGTCAAATTTGATGAATTGCGGCACGAATTGTCGCATCCGTCATACTCCCCTTACTTGGCTCCATGCGAGTTTTTCTTTGACCCAACATGAAAACGTGACTAGCAAAAAACAAATTCAGTTCAAAAGAGGGCGTCATCGTGGATACAGAAGCTGATTTCGAAATCATATTTTTAAAGGGTTCTAAAATGAACAGAACTTTGTGAAAATAATATCGTTATAAAAGGGGATTATTGAAAAGAACACCTTGCGTCTTCGTTGTAAACATGGGTACTTATTGATCCACTCTCGTATATATTATGAATGTACAACTTTTCTCGAGTACTTTGAAAAAAAACATGCAGAATCATTAATTATTTATGACTTATACAAAAATTTAAGACCAAATCCTCACCTAAATTAATTTGTTTTCTAGCATATATAGTTAACACAGACACAGTTATTAAAAATTTGAAGATATTTACAGAATTCAACGCTTTAACATAAGAAGAATAATATATTACTTGCTCACAAATCAGACGTTCTATAATAGCTTAAAATTCAACACATATTTATTTTAGAATTGGAAAGAAAGTGCATAGTTATCAAAATATATTCGCTAAAATCGGAAAATTTATTTATAGTAGATACAAAGAATCCACAATGTGGAAGCTCCAACATATTTATTAGAAAATTAAAACGGATTCGGTTTATAAATAATTATTTACATATAGTCCAATTTTTTTTTTAAATGTCAATATATCAGAGGATTTATTAAAAAGAGATCTACCTAACCGACCTCATTTTCACGATTGAATTAATGTGATTATTATTCGCATACATCGCATTCGACAGAGAAGTTAATGTAGCACTTCCTTTTATACCTTCGTAGCGTGATCGTCAGACGGATATCCCATTGAATTATGAATCATGTGGCGGAGGTACGAATAGGCATTCACTCTCATCTTTTCTTTTTCGTTTTAATTCATACTACAAGAGTACATTAAGCACACCTATTTCCCATTACGGCGTAATTAGTAGGAGATTATGAGCATTGCTCGGTTTAAATATTTTGAGTTTAAATCTCACTCAGTAGTTCTCTTTCACTCAACCATTTGAGTATATAAACACATTCTATTCGCTATTGGTATATATTATTTATCGTCTTTACAATTATCTCACCTATCTTCGGACAATTGTTGTGAATAAGGTCAAAAAGTTCTACACCTGTGACATTATTAAAGAAGGCAGCATTATCCACCTCTCATAATAGAATAAGGGAATTTAATCTGTGAAAATGTGTGAATTATAGATTACTATAATTTTTATTTTCTCTTACTTCATCTGTATATGTCAATCCATATAGATTTCTATAGATATTCATAAGTATGAACTCTACAAATAATTTATATGATGGCATCATTAACTTTTAAAAAGTATAAAACGTTAGATAAAGATAAATAAATGACATTGGTCCTTACTTATTCTCAAAAATAACGCAATATCTTTTTTTCCCTGTATAAGACACTAACTTTAAAATATAAAATATCTAAAAAAGTAACAATATTTATATTTATTCCTTATTCTTAGATATAGTTTAATACAACTGAAAATCTATATTGCATTTGATATGCTCTTAAATTTTCAAACTAATTATTTCACTACAAAATATAAAGTTCAAATATTGTTATAGATAGTATTGAAATCAATATAGTATAACATTATATAATTGTACGAACTTTCGCAGTTATAATAATTTGTTTAATAATTTTGAAATACAATATAAAATCCATCAATCCCTTTCCAAAGATGGCATTTCAATTCACTCTGCAAAAAAATTATTCTTTCAGCCAATTGGAACTCGAAATTTGAAATCGCTTAAAATAATTAGGAGACTAGGAGAATTGACTTATATATAATTATTTTAACGTTTCATATAAACTTATATTAAATTAATAAATATCAATGTTAAGTTCGAAGCATTAGTAGTAAATTAATATTCAGGACGTTCTAATACGAGTCTAATGGATAGGTTCAATTATGATATATATACAGGGTGGGGAAAAAAGATGAACACACCTGACGATTTTTTGAGGGAAGTTAAGTTTTGTAAACTTCAATAATGTTTCGTTTGTAAATTCTTGTTATTTCGAATGGACTTCTCAGTTTTTGGTCCCAAATTGGACATAACTTGAAAATGTTCATTGGTAACCTCTATTTTTAATTGCAGATTTTAATTCTATGAGACATTTTACATCAGAATATGACTTTAATAACATTAAAATAATTTATTTTTTCAGCTAAAAAATATCCCCAAAAATCATTTTTTTATACTAGATCAATTTACAGGATTTATAGATCAAAATTTGTATGTACCAAAACGTACTATTATCTTAAACTAAGTAGTATTCTTTAAACAATTTATAAATCATTTACTTAATTTTGAAAAACATATTTCCCATGATCATGTGTAACACTTCCGTAAGCTTTCAATAGTGTTAATTTTTCAGGACAATATAGATTAAATATATTTATTTAGTATTTTGTACATAAATTTGTATTTGATCATAATTTCTAAATATAGTGACAGAAATAATGAAATTTGTGCAACCAATTATCAAACTTGCATTGTACAAATTTTTGAATTCAAACTAATGATCCATTGAATTTCAAGCTTCTTTTATTACGCGTAAAATTATTGATCTGCATTTTCGTAACTTGACTAATCACTGATTGGGCACATTTTTATTGAGTTCTTATACAATTTTAAATGAAACGTCTCATGACGTCAGATGACTCAACTAGAATGCTAAAACTAGCATATTTTAATAAACGAATATAGCTTATAAAAGACCAGGTTTTATGGAGCAATTTTTAAGGCGCTGGGAAACCGACTGGCTATGTGAGTTACCCAGCCACCATCGGGCGCTGCCGTTTCCCAGAGGTCAGTTGTCTGCTTTTCACTATACTACACTGTATATTACTTAATAGTCTACGAAGTACCCCGCGGATTTTGTACCATTTTTGGCAGGTGCTTACGAAAATCGATAACATGAATTTCTTTGGATCTCTATATTTTTAAATTAATGCATTATCATTGATAATTAAAAAAAGCGTTATTACAAATGACATTTGATTAGTTGAAATTTCTCAAACTGGTCGATTTTGGCGATTTTCCATAATTTTTCATGCAGAATTCGTATATTTAACTAATATACTTAAACAATTAGTTGGTAAAAAAATGGATTTTCGTTTGTTAAAAGTAAAGTTTAAAGGATCAGGTATGCTCGGTAGGGATTCAGCCACTTGCTACATTCAAGCGTTAAAGCGCCAGAGATGAAGCGACTGTAACAATCCGTCCCAATCGTAATTATTTTAATACTTTATTTTATGTGAAAAATCATTTTATTTTATCTAGTAATTGTTGAAATATATTAGTTAAATATATAAATTATATATGAAAAATGGTTGAAGCTCAAATTTGAATCGAAAAAATCAGTCTGTTTTGAGAAATGTTAGTCGATTAAATAATCATTTCCAGAAGAAAAATGTACATACTCTATTAATTATCGTATTTGACCGCTGAAAAGTCAGAAAATTATAAATTTCTTTTAACAAACTTCTTAATATATCAACATCATGATTGTAAAACATTTTTATAAAAAAAACAAATAATATAATAACTTATAAATCATTATTTTAATTGTTTATTTATATTTAAATAAATATCAATGTATAGCGTATAAAAATGTGAAGTATACTTTAATAAAAAACAAATTATATATGAATAAAATGAGATGAATCTGAAAATATTAGAAAACAATCGTCTACTTCTCTTTTCGGACTCATTGATCTTTTTTCATAGCCGAGATTTCTCTGTTTTTCATTTTCTCTATATAACGATAGTTCCCCCGTTTTAAAAATTCGTTTTTCGGCTCAAAACAGCCCCGATGAGCTCATGCTCCATGGGTACCTCCACATTTATCTTTGCTAAAGGAACATTCCTAATAGTTATATGATTAAACGTTTCTCAAAAATTCTTTTGGGGGTTTCCCCATTTAGTATATTTAATCATATTGATATATTACATAATTCTACCGATAATGACGATGTAAATGAAAAAAGGAAATATAATGATGATATTTGTCTTATTTATATTTCTTGTATATTTTGTTCTATTTTTATTAATATGTATTATTTAGTAGAATTAATTCATTCTATCATAGCATAAATGTAAGAGTAGCTATAATTGTGTAAAGTAAATAAATGGAATTGAACATTATTTAAATAACATTTTTTTTTTACCTATTTCACCATAAAATCTATCAACAGGACAATTGCTTTTTATCGTTTTATCGTAAAGTAGCTTCTAAAATATATTGATTTAAATTAGAACTACATTAATACGAAAAATAGTATAATTTTACATCTTTTGAATGTAAATCCTTTTAATGAGTTTTTGCGCTATTTTGTAACTGTGGACGAAACATGGATCCATAACAACACATCGGAAACCAAGTAATAAATAAGTCAGTGAATTTTTATCGGCAAATATTCACCAAAGTAGATCAAAATGGGTCTGTCGGCCAACAAGGTATGTACACCGTTGCTTAGAATGGAACATAATTTGTAGCTTTAGCAATTTGCAGTGCTGTCAATAACAGCCTCAACACAAGTGAAAAAGAATAAAAAAGGAGAAAGTTGCGTTTCCTAACGCGTCCGTACTTAAACGGATATATACGTAAAAGAAATCCAAGGGTCTGTTAATATTCTCAATTTCATAGGGCACGTGCGTAAAACCCCTAACATGTGCTCGCCATATATCCGGCAAGCTCTCTGGGGATGCCAACAAATGAGAAAATACGGATTGTTCGGTGGTTACATTCAGGTAGCTCGTTATCCGCGGGAACCTTGGGTGACTACGCCCTAGTGATTCACTGATTGGGCCTTTACTGACGGCCTGAAGGGTAGGAAGAGTTTTTGGTGGCATCATGCTGGCGAAAATTTACTAACGCGAGAGAGAGTTCCAACCGAACAACCGTGAATTGAGTGCGTTCTTTCGACTCTGCTTGACAAGTCGTACGTATCCTGTAGTTAATTTTGTATCATTGCCCGCTTTCCCTTACAATTTATACTTTTATTGACATCTGTTTTCCTCATTCAGTACAGATAATCATCCAAATTCAAGTCTTCAAAAGCTTTTTTCAGACAATGATACTTGGCCATAGTAAACATTGTAACAAAGACAATTTTTTAAAACTGCATAAACAATGTTGACATCAATCTATATTTAGTGTTAAAGATATCAATTTCTATTTATTACTGTATTTTTTAGCAAAGAAACTTTTGCTCTTCTTAAATGATGAATCATCCTTATCTAATTTGTTCTCACATCTATTATACTATTACGATTAATATAACATAAAATTTCACAAAATATTTTGCAATAGAAATTACAAATTTTATTTATAAATAATATTTATAATTAATATAAATATGCTTACATATGCGTGAGTATATATTCTCATTAATTTATATTAAATAATATTTCTTAAAAAATAAAGTGTAGGAAGAATGGAAGACTGAGTCGAAGTCCTATTTCAGAATGCATTTGAGGAAGAATTTTTCGAAAAATCGATATTTCAAAATATCGTAAAAACTGAACGATTTATAACAAAATTATAAACATTTAAAATAAATTGTTGTAATTTTCGTCAAAAGGAGAAACCTTTATCTGAAAAATTTTAGATTCTATCGATTCCTGGGACAATTTTATATAATTCGTAATGTAATTTTTGTGATGTTTATTAGGGGCTTGATAATACAGGCTAACAATTTTAAGAACCAGAAACTAGACATAGTGTACTCAATAGATTTTCATGCGCTGATTCCGAATCTGAGCGCAAACTTACTCTATCACCCTTGGCTTTTCAGATAACTTAACCTAAATGCGCCAAAAACAGGTTTTTTTGCTATATTTGACCATCATAACATTACGAAGGATTTTTTGCATGTAATTCTGACCACAGATTCTAAAAGAGCAACGTTTGGGCTACAAGAAAGCACTAGTCAAAAATGTTTTTATGATTTTTATTGACGGAGAGAGGGCAGTTTGAAAAATGTTCGATTCTAAATTCCACAAGGGGCTGATAATAATAAGAAACTTCATATTCACTTTACATGCCTGGAGATGCACTCGCGCAATAACATCAAACGTACGAGAGTTTAGGCAAAGCAGAGTTTTTAGTCTGATGAGATCCTATAACCTAAAAATCAACATTTCCATGGGCAGTAGAAATTCACATGTCATTTTTTGAGTATTCTCCAACAAGTCGGAAATGCTGGTTAGATATCAGGAGCACGATAGAACTACAACCGCAAACGAAACACCATCGAATTCTGACGCCTGGAGCACTGTTTGTTAAATCTCAAGTACGCAGTAACCCAATAACTCTGAATATCAGAGCATCAAATCATAGACAGATAGGGCTTTGCTTTCTAAATTGCAGGTACGCAGTAATCCTATAACTTCGAATTTAATAACCTCAGATCCTAGACAGGAGCTCTTGCTTGCATAAATCCCATATGCAATCAACCTTATCATATCAAACATGGTAACGTCAAACCTACGACCGGTAGGGCTCTGTTTGCTTATACCAAGTGCCCAGTAATCCTATAACTTTGAATGTCAGAGCATCAAATCATAGATAAGTAGGGCTCTGCTTTCTGAATCCCAAGGACCCAGTAACCCTGTAACTTCGAACGCGATAGCACCACATTCATGACAGGTAGGACTCTATTCGCTAAATCCCAAGTACGCAGTAACTAGATAATATTAGATCCACAGAACTCGAATTCCTTTACATAACTTACTCAGCAAAAACTGGTGATGGATGATCATGTACAGCGAATTTGCGTAAACATGTAGCGGGATCTCCATTTTCTTATATATAGTAATAATGAAAATATGATTAGAAATAATAAATAAGTATTAGAAAAATGTAAATATGAATTAGAAAAATCTTATTTCATAGTAAATGGGTTCGATCTGAAACTCACGAACTCAATGTATTGCACCGTCACCCGTGAAAATATATATAGTCAACTCGCCTACTTTTGTTGATGATAGGCGTACGCCACTTATCGGTGTATTTGAAAACACGTCACATCAGTATGCACATTCTACCTGGTTTTCGGAATTACCAATAGATGGCATGCGCCTATCATCTACAGAAGTAGGCAAGTTCACTTTAGATAGATCCGCGGAATTTGCATAATGTCGTTCATGAAAGTCTGGTTGATAGACAAAAAAGACTATTACCGCCTCTTCATATTAAATTAGGTTTGATGAAACAGTTCGTTAAATCGCTCAATAATAGTGAGAAATGTTTCAAGTACAATCAAACAGCCTTAGAAAGCTTTAGAAAGCAAAGCCCTACCTGTCTATGATTTGATGCTCTGATATTCAGAGTTATTGGGTTACTGCGTACTTGAGATTTAACAAACAGTGCTCCAGGCGTCAGAATTCGATGGTGTTTCGTTTGCGGTTGTAGTTCTATCGTGCTTCTGATATCTAACCAGCATTTCCGACTTGTTGGAGAATACTCAAAAAATGACATGTGAATTTCTACTGCCCATGGAAATGTTGATTTTTAGGTTATGGGATCTCATCAGACTAAAAACTCTGCTTTGCCTAAACTCTCGTACGTTTGATGTTATTGCGCGAGTGCATCTCCAGGCATGTAAAGTGAATATGAAGTTTCTTATTATTATCAGCCCCTTGTGAAATTTAGAATCGAACATTTTTCAAACTACCCTCTCTCCGTAAATAAAAATCATAAAAACATTTTTGACTAGTGCTTTTTTTGTAGCCCAAACGTTGCTCTTTTAGAATCTGTGGTCAGAATTACATGCAAAAAATCCTTCGTAATGTTATGATGGTCAAATATAGCAAAAAACCTGTTTTTGGCGCATTTAGGTTAAGTTATCTGAAAAGCCAAGGGTGATAGAGTAAGTTTGCGCTCAGATTCGGAATGAGCGTATGAAAATCTATTGAGTACACTATGTTTGGTTTCTGGTTCTTGACTTATGTAAAATTTTGTTGGCCTGTGTAATGAGCGTAGAATTAAAACGCTACCTACGCTGCGTAAGTCGAGTGTCATGACTAATAGAAGCGTTGGATCTGCATCGAAATGCTCCCCGGTAGTTTGAATCTATAACTATCGTCAGATTAATTAAAATTCAACCGTTAATGTGACGAGTTTTCATCGGACGTTGAACTTAATTTTCTCATCATACGATAAGTTTTTGGAAACATCTGCATTTGAACTTTACTAGAATCATGTACAATCAATAGTACAATCATGCCATTGTCAGAATATATTAATCCATTCAAATTACGTAGACATGGACATTGTCGAGAACTTTTTATTCATGTTACTATAGAAATTCAGAATAACTGTTTTTTCTAGTGAAAAAAAAATAATCTAAAGAATTCAGATAAAAGAAAATGAATGTAAAACGATAGTATTGGATTGCTTAAATCCATTGCCTCATTTTTTTTTAAATCGAAGAAGTAAATACAATGAATATTGAAATATATCCTATAGTTGAAAGAAAAACTGATATATTATCAGATGATTTGAAGTTGACTTATGAGAAATTACCGTTATGTAGAAAATAATCGAGTTGATCTTATAGAATTAGTGTATTTTACAAAGAAGTGAAAGAAGCATATGGAAAAGTATCAACCAATTTAGAAAGGATACATATATTAACATTGACTTCACTGTCTATTAATATCTGTGAAATAGAAAGAAAAATTAAATGTTCGTTCGATTTGTTACAAATAGCTAAAAAATTTCATGAAAAAAAAAGGAATATTATAATATCCACTCACAAGTATCAAACCTGATACTATAAGCGAAGAAATAAAAACTGCCGCTGTGTCATTTTTGTTTACTGAGTCCTTGTCAATGTATTATAATAAATGAAAATAAAGGTATTCACAATGTTTGCATTTATATTCACCATCAAATCCAAAATTTTTTGTTGAATAATGTAAAAAGACAGCAAAGGGTTTGAAGATCAAATGTAATGTTTATATTCTGCGTGACAGAAACCCCGCGTCCCCCAGAGTAGTCATACGTGTTGGGGAAATTCCGGGAGACTGATTCATAAAAAATCTCAAGTTGGGAAAACCCACTTTATATACTCAAACCCAACACATGTTCTGTCTCCATTAACCTACAGGTAGTGCCTACTTGCAGACAAAAAGGGCCCAATTCCCATCTCGCTTCCCACTCCCGGAACGTGGAGTTAGGAGAGGAAAATCGATATCGACCTTCCGCGACTCAGTACCGTGAGTCAGTCTACTTTTTGAACGCAACGAGGCATCTTACGAGAAGGAGTACCCTCTTATCTACCTAGAGTGAAGCTAGGGTTGATTACGTGGGTTTGAGTGTGTGTGTGTGTGTGCAAAATGAATCTTTTCTATAAGGTAAAAATATATCAGTGCTAAGAAATATTCAAGCATGTAATGGTATGATTATTTGCATACCTTATATTCTATATTTGATATATTTACATAAAATCAATTCAAGAAAAATATTTAATATTCTAATTTTATTTTGGTTGCATGTAGAAAAAAAATCTTAAAATTGATTCACGCTCTATTTATAAATGAACGTGTTGTATCATAAGTTGGAAAATGCACAGTTTTTACAGTATTTTTTACTTTAAAACTTGGAAATAATCCTATAGCTCCTGTTCTGAGATTTTTGCCTTTGGAGTAACCGTCCCAATGATTTCCATGAACTTCAATTTTATCGCCAATATTTATATCAATTTCTCCACTTCTTTTCGAGACATGATTTATTATTGCCAGATGAGGATGTGGATTTTGACCTCCATAATAATATATATCATCTAATGAAGTAAATTTATCGTGTGCATCAACATGATGTGTCTGCATCAATTCGTAAGCAACACGGCATACTTGAGAACTGAAAGTACATACTAAAAAATCACATAAAGATAAGAAATGGATATCAATAATGACTCCTTTCAAAGATAGATTAGAATAGCGCTGTGACACAGATGCTGTTTGAGCTATGTCGACATCAGCGATAATTTCATACTGTGGATAGTGTTGTTTTACGGATACAATAACTTTTGGATCATCGCTAGCCAAAAAGATCCTTTTTTTGTCTGGTTTAACTTTTAAGCTATTATAGTATTGTTCAACTTTGAACATATACTCATCAATATCGTGGAAAGCAGCTTCAGTTCCTACCTTATCAGTTCTACGTATGTGCACACCAACAATTGGGTTACTAAAATTCATTTTATTTTTTTTGTTTTTCAATAACATCTTAGTGCCATCATTGGGCCTCATTACATATTTTAACACTTGCCCCACCCACCAAACCAAAGGATAACCATGTATCTTTGTAAGTCGTTTTGCTATATCTACCGGTATACTAGGTGGTTGATATATTGGTTTAGGATAAACATTATCAACAATAGGCAGTGAGATAACTTGTTTCGACGAATCGCCTGGCCAATTTGATTGAGCTTCTCCATTAGCAAAAAGGCATGTATCACTAAGAGGTTTAAAAACCGATTCCCAACCCTCCTTTTGATATTTCCATCCTTTGGATTTTAGAATAAGAGTTCTTTCAGTACCATATGCTACAACAAAACAATACACCAAATGATGAACCTGAAAATGATAAAAAATCTAATTATATCTATATTTTTAAAATAGATAAAAAGTGTTTTGACTTCTACATGTGATAATTATAAATTACTATAGATAACCTATTAAACAAATTCAAATTGATTGACGATATAAATTTTATTAGACAACATATAAAGGAATATCATATATTTATACCAATTTTTTTAATAATACGATTTCTCTATAAGATCATGCCGGGTAAACATGTTAAAATTGATCTTGATCTAATCGTAATTAAAATTCAACAGGCTATTTTGTGACGAATACAATAACGAATAAAATTCATCTAAATTTGTAGACTTTTGCAAATTATAGAATTTGTAAAACCCTCCAGTCAATATTCGTGTTAATATTTTGAACAAAAATTTTGGCGGTCATTTGAAAATTGGGGATTGTGCCATTATTTTGGCCATACGTCCAATTCTAACAAAGATTGTAAAATGTTTCTGGATCAAAGCAATATGCATATAGTTTCAAAGATTTTTGGAATTGGTAAAGATAAGTAAAAAAATTAAAAAACACGTTTTCGATTATTTCAGTTTTACAAGCCTGTGTGACATTTAGATTTTCGTTATCATTTTCAAAAATATATGTTTCCTCGATTTTGTTATACCATAGAAAACATACATATTTGTAAAAAATCTAAATAACATAATTTTTCAAAAATTTCTTCGAATTCATGAGTCCGCACTTGTGATATGCATTGTAATTTAATAAATCTCATCCTTCTTTTATTTCATATTAGAAGTTTATTCTTGCCAAACAATGCATTGAAAAAATCAATACCTATGGTAGATAATGAAATCCCCTTTCAATAGTAACGTAAACTAATTTAAACACTAAAATTGGAAAATAAAAAATATCAATTAAAATATTCAATGAATGACCCCGCATTAGCTCGACAATACTTATTTTTTGAGCCATATTAATTGCATTAAGCGATATCATACTTAGCAGAAATAATGGATGAAAAGATCGGTTGAATTTTTACTCTCACATCTTTCGTATAAATTATGATTTTCATTTTTGAAATTTAAAGATCTGTTTTTGTAGATACAAAATTGTTGAAATTTTAAAGTTCCATATCTCAGTTGGAAATAAACTTGTAGAGATTGAGGATGGCTTATTAAAAGAATTATTGCAAGTGCTTTCAAATAATGTATGTGATAAATGGTATATATAATTTTCCCTCCAAGCGATCATAGAAAAAATATTTTGCTCAAAAATGATTGCTTATGTTTAATTACTCGTTATTTCGTGAAAAAAATCTGAAAAAATTGTGTACCTTTCTTCGACAACTTTTCAAATCTCTCATTCGAGATATTTTTTTAAATAAAATCCAAAGAATTTATAAATATTTTTGTTCACTACAACGTTAAATTAAATTCTCTCTATCCATGAATTATCCCACCCATCAAATCAAGGGATAACCATGTATCTTTGTAAGACTGTTTGCTATATCTAACGGTATACTAGATATACTTGAAAACTGAAAATACATTGAAAAACATCGCATAAAGATAAGAAATGGATATCAATAATGACTCTTTTCAAAGATAGATCAGTATAACGCTGTGATACAGATTCTGTTTCAGCTATGTCGATTGATAATCCTTAAGTAAATTTTTAATTTGAAAATGTTTTGCATTTGTTAGAAAATTCTCTATTACCCATATACCGAGAAGCCATACAGATTATGACATTTTACTTTAATATCTGGGTAAAAAAATAGGGCAACGTAAAGATTAAAAATCACGGTAATACTCTTCTCGAAGATTTAGTTTCAAATATTGTTCCGTCTCAAACAATTGTGAGAGCCGCTTGCATTGTGAAGAAGTAATCTACTATATGATCTGTTTAGTGAATAACAGCTGACTTTACGAATATCGTATATGAGACTTTGTATTTCCTAAGTAAATTTTCTATTGTTATACATTCGTATTTTCAATTAATACTCAAACGTCTTGCTGGTTTTCCGTCACTGGTATACTAGTTTCCGTACGTGAAGTCACGGCGTTGTACATTTTTTATTATAATTGCAGAAGCTTCAAGTCTTTTTTTTATACATTACGCAATTGCTGAAATTCGTACGACCGGTACCTAATGCTTGTAAAGTCGCCTGCCGTAATAGACTATTACGTATAGGTGCTTACCATCGAAGGTTATTTTTAGAGTGATTACAAGTAAACTGCTAGTGCAAGTACCGGCAAAATTTTTTTTTTCTTTTTCTGTGATCTCCATTGACTATCGGTTTAAAACCAACACTCCGCACTACGTGTATAGGTTGCAGTTCCTGAATTCTAACTTATTTAATGAAGAAGGAATAGTAACGAAGATCGTGTTATTGCATATAAAGAGACAGCAACTTTAAAATCTCATAAAAGCAAAAAAATGTAAAACCCGTTAAAATATCATTCAAAACAATGTTCCCTCCCAACACGATCGATAGAGCCTGGATTTACAACACCAACGCCTGCAAGAGAGGCCTGCAGGATCAAAAACCGTTGTGATAAAGATTATTTATTGGGACAAATGGTCGCCAATAAATAATCTCACTCCGATAGCGATTGTCAAATAACGTTTTAGATATAATGATTATTCTAGATATAATCTTTTCATGTGAGCTCTCTGGACATCATCTAACCGCGTCAGTGAGATTTTCATTTTATTTTTCAAGGATTAATTTTTCCAGTGGGATGGTGTCATCCTGTTACCAATACACGAGCCAGTGGCATGAAATACTCAGGACAATTTAAAGAACTACCATCAGAATGTAGCCTAGATAATGAGATTTTTTTATAATGAAACGTAGATATTAAATATTTTTTTCTGCGAGCGCGAGTTAGCTCACCAAATAGCAGTAACTGTTTTAATTCTCCTTCTCTCAGAAACAGAGCCATCAGCGGCGGCAGATGTTCATGGTTGTAGCGCACTTCCGCACTGCCGGACCGTTATCATGTGTTGGTAGGGCACCTCACGTTCGTCGGACACTGCTGCTGCTGATGTGAACTTGAGGGCCTCGACTCGTCCCAGGCCGCTGTCGGTATCCGCTTAACCCGCAATATGTGTTTTAATAGAAATTTTCAAGAAATATTGAGGAGATTACTCTAAAATATTCCAATATCATTTTGAAATATTTCTTTGAAATTATACAGGAGAAGGTTTCCAAGATAATGGTAAAATATTTTATGAAGATTTTTTTTATGAAAAAATAAATTTCTGAAACATTGTCGAATTGTTTCTAGAAACTTGAAACAAATAAGGTTACAAATATTTTAAGAACATTTGATAATATTTCACTGCAAAATTTTTAACAGATTTTAAAAATCTGTCGATAAAAAATAATATTATGCTTTAAAGAAATCTTTCGCAAAATATTTTCAAAATATTGCTGAATGGTAACGAATAAGATTTCAGGAAACCTTACGAAAATATTATTGGTAACCTAAGTATGAACTATATTTAAAAAACAATGATTATAACTTTTTACTGAGAAGTTTTCGAAAGGTTTTGGACATGTATCCATGATGGTATGATTTTTCCATGTACTCTGAAAATTCTAGAATCGGGGAGCATGTTTCTTCAGTTAGAAAATGCTACTCAGTTAGGACATTCTAAAAGGCACGAGGTGAGATCGCATCACATCATCAATAAAAGGTCCAACCCCTTACCCCTCAAGCATAAAACTCTAATCCACGGAATAATACCTTTAGCTCAACCTGCAGTAAGGGCGAAATGGAGGAAGCATGTCTTGACAGATTTTTCTGAGTTCTGTATTTATTTTTTTCCTTCTTTTTTTATATTTAAATTATTCAAGTCATCTAATAAATTTTATCCCTCAAAAAAGTGAATTTAAATTTATTTTCTTTTTTTTCTTCTCTCTTGTCTTCCAAAAAATTTGCTTTCTGTTCAATTTGATTTCAAGTAATTAATTCACTTTTCCTGTGATTCATCTGTTCCAGTAAATTAGACCTCTGATTTCACTTCAAAATGAATTGAGAAAAGAATCTTTCGATTGCCTATATTTTCCTGGGATGAAAGCAAGATTGTAAATGAGTTAGCTTTGGAGCTATATATTCTTCATTTTTCCCTAATTTCTTTTTCCAGTATCGAGGAATACATTTCCGTTAATAGTACAAAAGTACCAATTCAAAAAGGGCACGGCATTACAATAACTAGAATTTTGCTTTACAGAGATTAAAAACTTTTGTGTTTACATGATCTTTTATAAAAAGTTCCAGGCATATTGATCAATATTAAGAAGAAATATTTCAAAAAGCCTTACCAAAATATTATTGAAAATCTGACAGAATTTTAATCACATATTTTTCAAATATTGACTATAACTTTTCACTGGTACGTTTTTATAAGATTTTACACTATAACGAGAGGGACCTTCACTAGTTATGTCTCTTTCACCCCTCTCATTAAACTTTTATATATTTGTGTTTACATATCTATATGTTCTGCGTACATATATTCCCATGCTCGTTAGTCTCTTATGAGCTTTGCACAAGCGCGAGACAAGTAAAGAGAGAGAGAGAAAGAGAGCGCGAAGGAAAAGACGCTCCACGCCAATAACCCGATACAGACCCATAGCTTCGTAGGCAGATAGCTGTGTCTACATTACCGACCTACCTATCGCGTCTTCACGGATTTAAAGTCGGGAAGACCCCGTAAGCGATAATTCTGCGCAACCTGTTGGAAGTACTGCTGTAATATTAGACAAAATATCTTTTTGGGATATTTTACATGCATTTTTAGTATTTAGATTTTATTTTTTGGGATATTTTGTCTGATGTTACAGCAGTATTTCCAACCATTATGAAATATTTCGGAATTATATTATAAATATTTCGTGCCCTGTGGATTGGGTCTGGGCAGGCGGAAAGTGTAGCGACGTAGGCAGTGGTTGCGATAGATGTCGTAAATCTGCCACAATGCAGGATCCGCTTCAAGTACTTGTCAGTTTTTTCAAGACCGATTAATAACCAAGTGGGTTGAATTCAAGCCGCCGTTCAAAGGCCGATTGAAAAGCGTTTGCCACAACTTTGGAGGAACTTGTACTGCTTTAATGAGTTCACCGGATACCTCATAACGGATAACGGTAAGTGCTATACGCGTAAAACCTTCGAAGATATGCTCAAAAAGTATGGAATGTAGTAAATGCTTACTCCTCTTCACCACCAGCAAACAGATGTTGCGAAATGCTGAAAACAATTATCTTGATCTTTGTGGATGATGATCACTAGGAGTTGGACAAACATCTCCACGAGTTTCCGGATGCAACCAACACGGTGAACCAATCAAATATAAAGGTCTCACTGACATTCTTAAATATTTGGTAGAAATTCCCAACGAGCCGAGAGCATGTGCCGCGAGGTTGAGAACAAGGCTCAGACGTAAAGACAAGTACAGAAACATGATAAGACCGTTTATACAAATTGAGTGAGCTTCGAGACTGAGTAATTAGGCGTATCGAATCAGAACAAGCCCAAAAGAAGTATTATTATGATCCAGGCCGCCGGGGTACAATTCACCGTGGGTGACCTGGTCTTGCAAAGAGTGCATTCCCTATCGAATATAGACGCTAGCCGTAATGCTAAACTTGCTCCTAAATAGATGGGATTGTATAGGATCATGCAGGTCGTCTGCCCGGAATGTTACGTGTTGGAGGTAGACAGCAGTAATTAGGTGGCGTTAGCCCACGTATCAGAATTGAAATATTATGTGCTGCCTAAAATACATGATGGAAAAGACGCCAGTTAAGGATTGCCGCTCTTAGGAAAGGTAGCTGTATATATCGTCCTTCTATTTTATTTACTGTGTGTATTTATTTTTTGTTATATTGTTATTATTCTGGACTCATTGTTGTATAAAATATATAAATGTACACAGGGAGGCTATGGCAATGTTGAAAACCGCGGAGATAAAAACAAGGGATTCAGGATGGTAAGCAGACTCCCCAACTTCCACTGCGATTTGGAGTCTTACAATCTCTTGGTCGGACCATCGCTGGTTCCAAGGAGTGAAGGAGGTCGTTGGAACGACTATCGTACACTCCACCTTCCACCGCCTTCCTGGAAAGAAAGGGCTCTCTGGATGATGATAGAGGAGCGGACTCTGAGCCGGTGGCGCAAAGAGACCCACCGGCGATGAAGGAGCTTGCCTCCGTCATGTCTGGCCGAGGATCTGCCAGGGTGACTGGCGCCAGGACGCCACTGCTAAAGAGGACGTTAATGGCAGCCCAGGAAGGGCCGAGCCTAGCCAAGTACATGTTTTTGAAGGGCTAATGCCATCATGTAAGTGACGATAGCGTATTTGTCCCCTCTAGGAGGATATAGCAAGAGGGAAGGAATACAGGAAAAAAAACCTTGACCGTTTAGGGGTGAAGAATTTTGTATTTCGATGTTGTAATATTATAGGGGATCCTCGGCTTCTCGGATTTGTTGTTATAGAGTGCTTGTGTGTCTAGATCCGAGTGGAAAGACGATAAGTCCCTTTTGGTATCTCTCTCGGCACCCGGATTAGTTATTTTGGTTTGATTTCGCGCTCTCAACTCATTAGACGGAGCATTATCGAGACCGATTGCGTCCTAACGACGTTGTGTAATGAAGCTACGGCGCGTTACTTCACTTTACGTGCGTTTAATTGCTCTTGCCTCTCCTTTCGTTATATCTTGTATCTGGTGAATCGCCATAGCTTACCGACGTCGCATCTGGCCAACATATCGGACATCTTTGCCGCGACAACAACGAGCACGAGAACTGTTGGTCGTCTCCGTTGTAATGACAGGCGTGTCCACCTTCTTGCAAATATGATCAAACAAATAAGCTAATGTTAACATTGCACATCATTTATTAATTATAAAAATGAAATCTGTACGTTAACAACATGAATCCTTTTCGATTTCTTTATTATAAAATCTAAAAAAACAGATGAATGTTTATAAGTAAGGTAATCTATAATATTTACCTGGCAACCAAAACCACAGCCCTTATTAATACTGCACACTAACTTTTTTGCAGAATGACAATCTATTGGATTTTGAAGATACCTATAAAACAATGGATAATTAAAACTTTTAATCTTATTGCATAGAAAAATATAACTATTAAGAGTATATAATAATAAAAACGATTTCAATAATACTGACATGTTACTTTCAGTGTTATTAATTTAATTTTTTCTTCTCCGATTATCACACGAGGCTTATATTTCTAAGATACTATTATTAATTACAGTAGCCGTATATCGGATCTAGGCCTAAGTGTATTGCATAAATTATTTAAAAATGTATACAGGAAATACATAATTGCTTTCATGAAAATGAAACATTAGTCAACGTCGCCATGAAATTACTGAAACTATTTTTTTCTAATAAAAAGAAAGACGCAAAAATAAATAGAACCTAACTTTTCTCGTTTGATAGCTAGGCTAGGGGGTCAAGGATATGGCGTTGTAGTTGACGCGTTATATGGCCTGCTTCAAAAAAAATTTTTGCCTAGTTTTGCTTGCCGGTGACGATGGAAATAGGTTTAGGCTTTCCATATTTAAGCTATTTAATCTTGTTAAAAGTATTTTTTTAGGTTTCTGTATTATTGTCTTAGGGTTTAATTTACTTCCTTTCTTGCTTTTTTTTAACTTGGACATCACTTTCGAGAGCTAAATTTGTGCATTTCCATACTTTTTGCGTACATTTCTTATCCTTGTAATGCTACGAATAAATTGATTTGCGTCGTATGTCCTTACCAATTACTTAGGCTTAGCTCTCTCGGCTTTTTACAATTAATACTACCAATCATTGTTTATTGACTTTAACCTCTAATAATGAAATATCTCAAACAATTTAGAATCAAGCAGA
The DNA here is from genome assembly GCA_030064505.1 of Chouioia cunea. Taxonomy (NCBI): domain Eukaryota; kingdom Metazoa; phylum Arthropoda; class Insecta; order Hymenoptera; family Eulophidae; genus Chouioia; species Chouioia cunea. The sequence goes on from JAOPFQ010000002.1 coordinate 21,492,122, forward strand.
AAAAAACTTATTTTACAATATTCATACCTGGCATTAGTTAGTAAACCGATATAGAAAAAAATATAAGAAAGAGATTATAGACAAAATCGAATTTTTAATAACCAAACCGTCGTTACAGGTTTTTTAAATTAAAAAACTAACTTATATTGATGAAACAAAATGTAAATGAGACAGAGTTTATGAAAATTTAATGAAAATTAAGATTGAACTACCTTTTCTCATATTTAACATTTTGTTATGACATATTTTACAATATTATAAGATTTTGGAAAAATCACTTTTTTCAATTGTTTATAATTGTTTAATTAATATTTTAGTGTAAAAATTGATTCAAGTAATTACCTTCATACAGACATTCGAAGTATTAAATATAAAAAAAGCACCGAGACCTAGCACGGATTTTACATAAAACTAATTTGTTTTTTGTCATACATGAGACGAAACTATTAAATAACGAATTTAACGTTGTCCAAAAGAAGTAAGTAAGCGTCAATTTTTCTCCAATAAGCCAGTATATTTTTCTTAATTTTATACCTAATTACTTACGCTTTGTGAATATATATTATCTCTGTGTTAGACGCCGATTTAGATGTATACGTAAGTATCCTACGTGGTTAGTTTTTGTAATATTATTGTTGTTTAACATGATTAATGGATAGATAACTTTTTGTAGTAGATTTACTTTCATTTGCACTGATTTCCACGCGTTGAACAATCTTTTGTTTTTATAGAAAAAAATTTAAGAAAGGTTTATGGATATTTCATAATTTGTTTTAATTTGAAAATTTGAGTTTTTTCTTTTTTAAAATATTTTTTTGCAGCAGATATTTTGTTCACATGTTGTATAGTGAAAAGTAGCACCTTAAACTAAATTGATAATTATATATATATGTTACCTATTACAGTGTGGTTTGCAAAATAATACGCTCTGTATTATTCTTTCATCGTTCTTTTGATTTAACCCTCATCTTAAAAATTGATATCCCGGGTGAGGAATCACGAACAATTTAAACAAAATGAAAGCGAATGGAGACTATCTGATTTGACCCTACTTCCATGACATGAATGAGATTTTCAGTTTGCATAACATATTTCGTAATATATTACGTAGTTTAGACCCTTTAGCGTTCGAGATAATTGATTTTGATCTCTATTATGGGTCCTTTGTATTATAATCACAGTTTACAAGGAATCGATATCCTAGGCTATCAAACTATTGCTCATATTGCTCTTTGTAGATTGCATATCTCGGAGGGAATTATATTGTTGAAAGCACGATCCTCAACAACTAACATTATTTTTAATTAGAAATGCAGTTCTACCATTTGCTATTCCATCAGAGTGACTAATATTATAACTAGAGTGTTTGGAAAAGGTGACTTTGAAAGGAACGTGAGAAAAAAAAAGAAAACAAAACTATTATTCAAACAAGAATGCAAAATTAAATTAAGTAAAAATAGAAAACAATGTTTTGTTTTCTTGGCTGACGAACGTTGATGAACAAAAATTACAGCGCATTGTGCAAAAATAAGTGGTCTTGATGACAGCACCAATCAAATGTTTTATGGTGCTTGTTTTTTCCACGAAACCTTCTAATATCTAATCAATAATTTCATATAATCATATAGTGATATGGAATTATCAAGAAACTTGTATATGTGACGTAAATATTGGATATTATTATTATATCAAAGTTGTGTTTTATTAAAAATGTTTTTATTTTAAGATTTCTTTGACCTAAACCGTTTGCGTACCAAACGTGAATTTTAATTTGCAACGCGGATAGTAGCTAAGGGAGGAAAACTTACCTTGTTAATCAAGGGTAGTCACCTCCGATCGCGTTGAAATTTAAAAAAAAAAAAAAACAGCCGAAAAGAATCTAATTATTAATAACAAAGGGGAGAGTAAGAGGCGCAATGATGGCCTAACGTGCGTCAAGGTCGTGATGACCTGGAGGGGTCAAGGACAGGTGAGTAGGTAGGCGATGAATAAATCCGCGAACACTCGGTTAAATAATAACAAAAAAAAACTTTATTAACAGAACATTGAATTAACAAAGTAGCCAAATCTATGACGCGCAGACAAAATAAATAACCCCAATCATTAAGGGAGCGCAGCGCAAAAGAAACAAAAGAAAATAACGATAAGCGGCGAAACAAGTTATATTGTTTGCGACGGTCTTCGTAAGGCTCCGGCTCAATAGCCAGGAGTACCGAACAAAGTTCCGTTCACGCAGATAACAAAATAAAAAAAAAAAAAAGAAAAGAAAAACAAACAAATAAAAAAAAGGCAAAACCCTATGCACGGAGGGAGAGAGAGAGAGAAAACAATTAAAACCACTCACCGAATCAGCTAGACCAGGAATCCCACTCACTCGCACAAACCAAACTCTCACCAAAAAAAAGAAGAAAACTCCAAAAAAAAGAACTTCGCAATCACGAGTGCGTGGTTCAGAGGCTGAAGGCCAACTGATTTTCGGCGAGTGTCACGTACCTCTCTCTCTCTCTCTCTCTCTCATCTATGCCGTGCACGGCAAGCTGACCTACCGAGGTTCACGACTTCGGAAAGTAAACAAGCCCAGTCGCAGGCTCGTTGACATTGACGAGCTCCGGCCAACGGCCAGGAGCTCCGTCACAAATTGTATAAATAATTCACTGGATACTATTTCCGTTAAAACTAACTGGTGGTCATATATCCTTTCTAAGCATAAAGATCTAAAGGTTACTTGATTTTACTTAATTTTATTTACATTTATTGTTCATATTATTAGCCAATTTTGAATCTTAATGAAGTGTTTTTGTCCATTTGGTCTGTTAGCTGTGTACGGTATGTATTTTGAGTTAAATAATATTTTAGTAGTTTACAAAATTTGTAGGAAAGTATTTTTGTATTATACTTAATAAATTTATGTACCAGACGTTATTAGACCTGCTGGATCTAAAAAAACAGCGGAACAGAATTTTTTTTCTTCCAAAGCTTTTCTAATTTCAACGGCTAAACGATTAACCTGTTATATTATGGAAATGAATCTAAATCGGTCAGTGGTGCCTTTTAATTTGATGAAATCAATTAAGTATGGTAGTTAGTTTAAGTCTGTCGGACAATAGGTAGGTTAGACAGTCGATATTGGAGCACAATAATTTTTTTCGTTGTCTCGTATAACTACATTCCTTTTGAAGTATAAGTACATGATCTAAAGCTCCAATATGGCTTTTTTTACGTTGAATCTATCTCCGGCAATGAATTTGTTACCACATGAAATTTGAAATACTAAGAAAAATATTTCTTATTAATACTGTGGTTTGAAGGACAATAAATAGCTGACAGATTGATTGCTCCGGTACAGTTAGTTATTGTTATCTTGATAAATGGAAGGTTATGTGTCTTTCATAGAATGTTATTATTGATTTAAAATTATTGTGGTGTCTCTATGTGCTTTGTTATCTAAACGGATTGTGAAGTGTATTTTATAATAGGGAATTTTTAATTAGTGTTTGTTATTGAAATGAGTTTCTGACATTAGCATTTTATTTATATCTTCTTGGATGAAAAAGATTTTAAGTTCTAGTTATCTTTCATTCAAACTGTTAGTACTCCAGATGATAATTTTAAAAGTCAACGGTGATGTTCCTGGTAGACAGTATTGGAAAGTGTGTCCTAACTAGAGCATATGTGGACTTAGAAAAGAGGAAAATCGAAAGAGAAGAAACATGACCGTCACAAGGAAAGAAGAAAATAATAACAGATGCCCGAAATTTGACTTGATAAAAAAATATATTATTTAACAATTACACATTAGTAATTGTTACTCAACTTTTCCTATAAATAGCCGAAGGCGAATGCAGTAACGAGTTTCATCAAAAAGCCTTTTCGCATTAGTTATGGACAGTATTTTTCCGAATAAAAACTAAGAAATAACAATAGGTCTTTTCGGCTCATTCATCAAGTCTTAACTGAAATAATATTTTTGGCTTTTGCAAGGCGTGTGCGAAGATGGTTTTTTTAGATGAGACTTGGCTTTTCCACTAAACTCCTGAATACAAATTCAAAACAGTGGATTGCGCAAAAACCAGCTCCGAAAAAGGCAAAGACAAGTCTGTTAGTTAACAAAGATTTAGCGAATGTTTTCTCAAATACAAAAGGAATCATTTTCATCGATTATTTGGAAAAGAGTAAAAGTATTACTTATGAGTACAATATAAATTTATTGCAACATCTAAGCCACGAAATCAAGAAAACGATCTCAGCTAGCGAAAACAAGTTTTGTTTCACCAAAACAATGTTATATCATATTCGTTAATAGTTGGAATAGAAAAAATCTACGAATTAAAGTTCGAAATATTTGCACATCCACCTTATTCACTACTGATACAACTTTGAAAGGCTTCAGTTAGGAGTAAATTTACATTTTTAATTCCATTTTCTATTATGATAGTCGATTTAAGAAGCATGTTACATGTTCTCATTAACAATTCCCTATTTTCTTTAATGAAGGTCTTATATTTTTTTCAGTTAGTGATTTTACAAAAATATTTTGTTCTAATTATCTAGTTACTTATCTAGCTTGTTTATATATGATAGGTATTATGCTGGTTCCTCAGTAGATACGTATTGGAGTGCAGTTATTTTTCTGCAATACTCCTGTAAAATTCTTTATCTTGATGAGTTTTAGTCGATAACCTTGATTTTCACCTACTCACTTTGTATTGACATCATTTTCTGCTACAAGATCTTTTCAAATGTTGATTTATAAGCTGCTCATTTTTACATATTACTTAAATATAGATGGAATATTGACAAAGTATTTGATCGAGATATTGATACTTACCGTTGCATTCGTAAATAAAATCGCTGCATAATCCTACTCTAAATAAAGAATATTTAACCTGTTATGAAACGATTTAATATTTATTACTTTACGTGGTAGTTTGCAAATAAAAAATTAGTGTTTGACTCTATTGTTGCGATAATGGTCAAAGCGTAGTATATTTTTGAATGTTCTTTCTTCGCTGATGACATTGAGTATGTTGCCGGCTATTCAAATTTTGAGATAGTTTTTAGAAAAATGAATGGAATTTCAAATGTGGTGTCAAAGTTACGAGCGGTTTATCGTTTAGCTACATAGTCAGCTTCTTCATTGCCCTAATTTACTATTTTGGTAAAATCCGTGAATACTTTTGCTTGATGTTTGAAATGTAAAGATTGACTTCAGTACTGAGATTTGCATTTTTAACGAAAAGCAGAGCACTCAAGGAATCAATTAAAATCATTACATTTTCATTAGTGTGATTAATTACAATCACAGATTATAGTAGTAGCTACTGAATTTCGATGTCTGTCTTTATCATCAACATAAACGTTGATTAATTAGAGTAAGGGTAGACAGATTAAAAGTTCGAACTTGATATTAATTTCGGCGATATGAAAAAGAATTTGATAAAGAGGCGTGTACACATTATAGTTATTATAAGTGAATACGTTGGTATTACCAGATTATTCATAATTTGTTCTATTTGAAAATTGTACAATTTATACAAGAAAAGCAAGTAGGAAAAGTTTCTCAATTTTCGATTGGCAAGAAAAATAAAGTAAATTCAATGATATACATAAAATACGCTAGTTGGTTTGTTGTGATTACAATAAAGAAGACTAGATTCAACTTTTATTAAATTATGCATATTACTTTTATAAACGTGATGCATAAATTAAAACGGCATATAAAAAAAAACAAAAAGTATGACCTAATCACGCTGCGTACAAATTGTTTCATTATCTACCAGTTTTTTTAAATCGTAAAAATGTATTAGAAAATATAAAAAACGATCGACTTAGTAAATGTGTTCCGTCTTAACTAAGTTTACAAAAACGCTTGCATTTAAAGTAACATTTTTACATGTATTTTGATTGGTTTAACATGAAACCAATCGATGCTTTTATTCACTAACTATTAAAAACTGTTACTTCCACCACTATACGTAAAACTTGGTTTAATTAAATAGTTTGTTAAGGCTTTGAATAAAAATGGAAATTTTTTCCAATATTTACTGATCATTTTTCCAAAATAGAGTGAAGAAAAAATAAAAGAAAGATAATCGACGTATTTCACATCCAAAAAATGTTTGCTGATCAAAGTTTCATAGCGACAATGACATATATTCGAAGAATCGCTTATTTCTCACATTTGTGAATCAATTTTTGCGATTTAAAAAAGGCTGGAGGATGACGGAGAAATGTTGGTGCCAGATTCAAGTTCAGCGAGCTAAATTACATAGGAACACATGTATTATCTCTCTAGGTCAGAGACTTTTGGTTCTTTTGTGTCGATGTTACTCATAATTGCATAAGAACTCATGCAAAGACATGTGATATACCAAGATTAAAGTTCGTTTGCGTATTATACCTTATAAAATTATCAGCCCAGATAAAATCACGGTGCGTTCATAGATTTAATACGAAAAGAGTTCAGTGTTGGACATTTTCGAATAACAGATTGTTGTTTAAAGATATTACCTTTTATAAATTAGAAATTTGCTTGAAATATTTAAAACCGAGGCTGATTGGAAAGATGGATTAGGTAAAGAAAATATAAGTCAATTTTTGTTTGAGAAGAATAGGCCTCAAAGGTGCCAGAATTATTCTTGATTTTCATGGCACAGAGCAGTATTCTTTATATCTGAAAATGCGACTCACTTCAGCTTAGAAGCCCGTTTCATGATTATTTCCGTTTTTGTAAAAAAATTATAAATGCGATTTATAATTTTACATATTAGCGTAGAGTGTATTAACTTTTGTAAAGTTTGTTTTGAAAAAACATTTGATAAAAACGCTATCTTTTGATGTATGACACAAATATATAGCTATCTTTATATTTAATTAGTAACAATTAGACCTTCATAATATTGTAATAGTTGAAAACTGGATTTTTTACGTGGTTTGATAGATAATGATTTTGTCTATAGAAAATTGATTCACAATTAATTTACAATAAAATATTTATACAAAAAAATTAATTTTTACGTTTTATACTTTCATTCATAACTCATTTATTAATGATAATAAAATTAGTTTGACGATTTTGTAGTTCAGTAAACTCTTCTTTGTGTTATGAAATAATTGAAATTGTTTATAAAAACCATGGATATATAAACAAAAATAAACAACCTAATACTATAATTTTAATAAAGTTATTCATTGTGATTAACGTTATAAATAACCAACATAATTTTATCATTATGATTTTTATAATTAAAATTGATTATCATTTCTAAATTGATGTTTTAACATAACAATCGTAAAAGCAGCGCCAAATTAAAAGTAAATTTACAATAAGAATTTCATAAGTAGATTCTTTGATCTCTAAATTTGATATTTGCGATCTTTATTGTTTCCAAATACTTTTCGGCCTGTTTAAATTAATACTTTAGTATTTGCATAACTATATATACTGTTAACGACACACAAGGTTCACAAGCCATATTATAAAAAAACTTTCAGATGTCCTCTCGTCTAAAATGAGCCTCTCGAGCTTCTCAATAGAATTTTTATTTTCGAAATTTCTATTCTCTAAATTTTTATTTTCAATACCTTTTCTCTCGAATTGAAATAAAGTTGGAATACATGTGTTTCTCAATATTATATACTTCAACTCTTAAGACCTTTTCCCTCTTGAGAAAAGAGTAACATAGAAATGTTTTCTTTAAAAGCCATCTCTCCAAGCAACGAAAACAATTAATATTTCTAGTAACTCTCTGATTTATAAAAGACTATCTCGTCATAAGGCAATGTTTAAATGTAAGTACATGTAGTACATGCTATTATATCTAAAAATAAATAGAACTTTAATTCACTATAAAATGACAACCGCCGCGTTATTCAATAGATAACGGAGCGATAATTAAACCATCAGCATGGGTTATCGGGTAATCGGGTGTTTATTAAATAAATAATTTCCGCTCATTGCATAAAATTGATCTATAATTAATATAACAAACTTGAAATTCAACTTTTGACTAACCTGAAACGTTGTTGTACTAAATTAGATAAGTCTATTGCTTCCTTTTCTCGCCATTTCGTAAATCCATCAGCTTCAGACAACTTCTCAATATTTTTTGACAATGATTTTCTATGATCACTTAAATAACTTAGTATTAGATCTATCTCACTATTCATATTATGTTTGTTAGAAATCTTTTTGATTTTATTCAATTCTCCGCTGATAAAATACCTATAATTATACATTTTATTTAAAAAAATTTATAAGTATGTTAAGACTAAAAATAATATTTTACTGAATGGCTACATCTTCTAGTATTCATTTTTCGCAAAATAAACAAGTGGAGGTACTATACGATTTGCGAATAAACAAATTATACAAATAGCAATCAAGAAAGAGTATCAAGAAAAATCGTTAAAAACAACAATACTTTCGTATTCTCCGGATGGCGTTTAAAGGCCATAGTCGTGAGTTTGACGGCCTTCTTATTTATTATTGGAAAGTTCCATGTCCTTCTTCAAACATTTCTCAGCACGGTGAACACAATCATATTACATGTAATAGAAACATCTCTTTCTTCTCTTTTTGCCACATACTTGTAACTTCTTTTTTCTCGCAAGCTCGATCCGAATTCGTTACTTAAACTCTTTCGCTTTTTTTTTCATCTCACTTAGGCCTTCAAAACACTCTAGACTTTCGTGTTATTTGAATGATAAATTTGGTAAGTATGGAAAACAAATACAGCCCTTGTCGAAAAAAGTGAAGCGCACTGAAGAGTTAAATTTATGGTTCTTGAAAATTGCTATAAATATATTAAAAGTGAATTTCAGAGAGATAATGATCGGGACCGACTATTGCGATTGCTCCCTCCCTGGCGTTTCAACAGGTAACCGTAACAAGTAGCTGAACTCCTACCAAATATATCGGCCTATTTTGAGATATTTTAGTTGATCAAATAACTCAATTGTACGAAGGAAAAATATGTACCCTCGTAATCAATGCATTCTGACTATTCAAAAGTCACACTTGTTTTATCACGATAATGATTAGGATGAAGTAAATGTAAAAATTGAAACAATTTGGAAGGAGTGATGCATTAACCTGAAAATTTAGTAATCAATTGATCTTGATTTTCTAGAAATGTATGAAAATACTGTTTTAGAGTGTACAAGCTTACTATGGCTAATGAATTTAGACGCTTATAGAAAGCCCAATCTAATGGAACGGTTTCTATGTTGCTGGCTACGTGGATTATCCATTCACCAGCGGGAGCTCCTGCCTGCCATAGATCACTTAGCGTCCGCATTACACAAAGCGCTGTACTACACCGTCACATTACCAAGACGTTGTACACTCAACGGAACTTAATTTGCTACCCCCGAGATTCAAAATGGAATTTCATCTCCGTCGATTGAGTATCACTGGCACGAGTCGAGGTTAGATACAAATTTCTTTCTCGCGAGTTGTATGGTTAATGGTTGAAGTAAGCGCTGTCACGATTGTATTTAGTTGGCAATGCAATTAAATAGAAAATACAAGGATCGTGCACCTTCATCACATCATACTATCAGATAAGTTAATTTCAATTATTCTTTTACTATGATAAGTCATTTTCTTTGTATTTTATTTATTTTTAGATCAGGGCTCCTGACTAATAAACTTGTCACGAATAGTTTATTTATATTTAGACAATTGTGTATGTACAAGCTGCAATTCAAAAGGTAACATTTTTTGTGCAGGTAATTCATAATAAGTTTATAATTTAGTATAACAATCTATTTTGTTTTATTCTATAAATTTGATTATAGGGGTCGATTTAATGGATGCTATGAAACTTTTATCAAAGTATGGCTGATGAATCTGATGTTGCTCGAAGATGCAAAGCATTAGAAAAGTACATTAAATGTTATCAAGATTCATTTATTGCAATAGAAAAGGTATATATCATAAAATATTAAATCATAGTCGTATAAATTACCAATTTAAGATAAAGATTCATCTAAGGTTATATTTAAGTGTGCTAAACCCGTGATAGCAGCTGCTCATGGAGCTTGCATAGGAGGAGCTGTAGATATGATTTGTTCAGCAGATATTAGGTATTGTACAGCGAATGCTTGGTTTCAAATAAAATAACTGATTTGGGCATGGCTGCTAACGTGGGATCTTCACAAAGATTGCCAAAAATTATTAGTTCTCATAGACTAGTTAGAGAACTTGCTTACACTGGTCGAATAATGTTAGCATCAGAAGCTTTACAAATTGGATTTGTTATTATAAATTTAAAAATATGACAATCGCTCTATTTGATATACATCCCTATGCAATGCAATCTATGATTGCTTGAACTTAGGTCAAGTCACGGACTTAATGTAACAATTAATTATATGTGTTAAAATCATAACTTATTACCATAGGTACATATTTTTCCTTCGTACAATTGAGTTATTTGATCAACTAAACTATCTCAAAATAGGCCGATATATTTGGTAGTAGTTCAGCTACTTGTTACGGTTACGTGTTGAAACGCCAGGGAGGGAGCAATCGCAATGGTCGGTCCCGATCATTATATCTCTGAAATTTACTTTTAATATATTTATAGCAATTTTTTAAGTACAGTAGTTTAATATATTAGATTTGTACGAAATAGTTGAAGCTAAAATTTGTATTGAAAATTCGGACTACATTGAGAAATTTTAGTTGATTAAATAATTCATTTGCCAAGGAAAAAATATCCACCTTAATTGTCACATTTGACCGTTCAAAAGTCAGATAGTTATATATTTTAAATAGATAAACTTCTTAATATATCAACAACGTAATTATAAAATATTTTTGTTCATTAACAAATAAAACAATAACTTACAAACAATTATTTTAATTTTTTATTTATATCCTAATAAATATGAATGTCTAACGCGTAGAAATGATTAAGGTTAAAAAAAAGACAAAATTAAAATTAAAACAATTATATGTGAATGACAGGAGTGATGCATCAATCTGAAAATATTAAAAAACAGCAATCTACTCCCCTTTTTGAACCCATCGGACAGTACATTTTTTGTAGCCGAGACTTCAGTTTTTTATTTTTTGTACATATCAAGGGAGAACTCTCGCAATGTACAGTACCTCTCTATTTATTTCTGCAAAAGGAGCATTTCTAAAATTTAAAAGATCAAGCGTCTACCAAAAAATCTTGAGGGATTTCCATATTTTTTACCCATCCTGTATATTTGGTGATATTGATAGTACAAATGATGATTCTACAGACGATGACAATGAAAACGAATGTCTAATAAAGAAAGAAGAAAATAAAATTATGTTATTTGTATTAATATGTATTACTTAGTAGAACTAATTCTACTAACATTTATCATATTATAAATGTAATAGTAGCTATAGTAGCTATATTTGTATAATGTAAATTAATGAAATTCAACATTATTGTAACAAAATTTTTGTCTACGTAAACTTATTCCATACAAAAATCCATCACCAGGACTTTTTTCGTTTTATCGTAAAGTAGCTTCTAAAATATATTCTTTTAATGAATACTTACTAGCTTCAACACGAATGCAATAAACAATTAATTTTTTTGGATAATTATTGCTCTCAATATGAATATTTCGTTGCAATTTGTACCCATTAGTTGGGAAATTAAATTAGGAGACACGCAGCACATTTTTACCGAGATCGATTCCAACGCTTCAGTTATTTACTTCCACCGCTTGTTCATGCTCGCTGGCCACGAAAGAAAAAATTTCAATCACATTTGACTCTGATTAGATGAAAAGTCTTACCACTCTATAAAAAGTAAGATTATGAATAATGAATTTCTACGGTTGGTTGTAAAATACGTTATCTCTTATTATTAATAATTGAACTAGTAATAATTATAAAAATATCGTTATTGTAACAATGATTGCAACAAAAAAATCTTATCTTTAACGGAATATATTCTATACATATATAAAAAATTTCACAGCGCCAAATTTAGAGTTATTTTTAACGAATTTATATAAAAATATTGATTAAACGAGTATAATTATAATAAATGCTAACAGTTAAGGAAAACAACGAGATATTGATGATATATGTACCATTTTTTCAAGGACAATAAATTAATATTCAAGAGAAGTATTGTTTTAATAATAAAAGGTTTTGTGGAAAAACATTAATATTTTCTTTAAATTAATAACGTAGGTTCAACATGTTAGAACTTACATTTTTATACTATTGGGAATTATTATTTTGCTAATTTTGCAAAATATTAATTAATTAACAAATAGTTGATTTTGATGTCCTTTTGCTATATCTTAAAAGCTATTTATTCGAAGTTTACATTTCAACATTATTTATAGATAGATATTTTAGCGCCGAAAAATAACGAAAGTTCATTATCATGAAAACAAAACTTTATTACAACATTATAGAAAATTATTTTTGCGCCTATTTTTCGCAGATTAATTATATACACGCTGTCTTTTTTCACCGGGACGATTCGGATTCTTGTTCAGTAACCCATCCCAAGCATTCACTCTTTCAAAATAGCTGTTAAATTTGAGAATTTGCGCTTCAACTTACTACACAGCAAACTCATTGTTGAACCGCTTCCAAACTAAAGTAACTAGATGTATTATACCTGAAATTGAGCATATTAGACAAAATAGCAATCTTTTTTCGATTCAAAACATTGATACACCAAACTCTTGAAATGTATCCTACAAACATTTTTCACGATGGTCTAATGAATCGCATTCATGCAAAGGTATACACTGAACGAGCAAATTTTATTTCATTCTCACTTTGCCGTAGGATCTAAATAATGAAAAGTTACTTCTACGTAATTTTGAATTGACACCTTGGTTCATGTTAGCAAATTAGTTTAACCAAATATTAATCCATTTGATGCAACTATCGATAGCAGTTTAGTTGACAATGACTTTCACATCAAAAGCACACAAAGTTCGTATATCGAGATTCCATTCTGTAAATCAAGGTTTTTGCTGAAGGAACTTTATACCACGGTTCTAATTTTTTGTATTAATTATAAGAATTCATTACTTCTTGATATAGATACAAAACGTAAAATTCTGTAAATCATGAACAAAATACTGTTTCTAATTTCATCAGCTATTTGTCTCTTAACCATTTTTATTATTCTTATATTTGGAATTAGACATTTTAAGTTTATCATCTAAAAAAGTTACGTCGATTGAAAATGCAAATTCATAGATGAGCTCCACTAATATGTTTAAGACGATGCAATCTGTCATGAAAACGTTATTTTTAGGCTATCGACGTTGCTTTTATAAAGATTCAATTTTTTAAAGTAAGATACTGATGTGTCAAATTCCAATTATAGGAATAATAAAAATGGTTTATAATAATTTATTAAGGGGCAAATAGTTAATAATATTACAAACAGTATTCTATTCATGATTTACGAGAGATTTAAATCTTGCATCTTTGATAAAAGATAATGAATTTGGATAATTAATACAAAAAATTAAAATCATTGTACAAATTCCTTCAGTAAAAATCATGATTTACAAAATGGAATCTCGATATACGAACTTCGTGTACTTTTGGTGTGATAGTGATTGTCAACTATATTTCTATCGATAGTCACATAACTGGTTAGGTTAACCAAATGTTAATCCTACTGGCCTCTAACTATCGTCGATTTGCGGAGCCACATCCGTAAGTATCGTGCGGATTTATTCTCTTTCTCACTTCACGTCCTGGACACATACGTTTTAAAAACTATTAATAAAAAGGCACGAATGAAAAACATGGACTAAGTAAACGGAAAGTTTAATCGCGATACAAAGAAAATCATGCGTGTAAGAGAGAGAGAGAGACAATGAGAGTAAATCCGCACTGTACGTCGTAGACACATACGTTTCAAGAGTTTGGAATAACATTTAGTTAAACTAACTGACTAAAATGAATTGACTAGTCATTTAAAATTGGATTGGGTAAAATCGAATTTTTCTTTTATGTTCTTCGACTGAAGGTGAGAATTTTTAGGATGGCGCAGGTTCGATTTTGACTTCGTTATTACTTAGAAATTTCAAGATATCATTTTTATTAATAATTTAATCTAGCACTTCTTTTAATGGTAGAATATTTTGCTATTCACAAAGATATACGGTGATATTATTTCTTTTTGTTCATTGTAAGTATTAGATTCTGTTATTACTTCCTTGGATTGGACAATCGATGGTAAGTCAAATCTGTTGCTTACTTTTACTGGACTGTCCAGCCAGATTTCCACAGAATTGAATTGGTGATTTGTCTTGTTCGCGCCGTTTGAAATTGGGTTATTAACTATTCATTTTTGCTCTTATTATTGATAGAACTCCAGTTTTCGTTGTCATGAATTGTAAATTCTACGAGATTTTTCATTTTCAGCTATTGTTACATTTTCCACAACAGGTTTTTCTGCTAATATAGTATCTTTTTGGCCACTTTTATATTTTTGATTTTTTAATCAGATAGTTAATCTGATTGTGTACTAATACTTATGGTTAAACTAATTGAATTTATTTCACGCATTTTAGTACTCTTAATCTTAATCACTTTAGCCTAGAAACGACACAACAATGCGTCCGCTCTGCACAAGCATAAGAACTATACTAACAGTTAGATAGCGGTTATTTAATCGTTTATAAAAAAAACTCTACAATGTTTGAAAATTAGGGAACAATCTTTTATATAATATAACAAGGCTTTTGCCCAATGAATTTATCTATCGTGTATATAAAAAATACAAAGAGAATCGGTAAAGGGAGTTACGTTGGCGAAGTGCAGACTTCGCTTAATCTATGACAAAGTCTGGCCCGGTCGCACTGATTTGCTGTTTACATAGTGCTCTCGAACATCGTCTCGCGGAGATCGGAGTGCAGTAAAAATGCTTCAGCGCGGAGACAACTGTAAGGCCGATTACAAAAACATATGAGATGGGCGAACTTAGCAAATTTGATTAGATTAGAGAGAAAAATGAACGAAAAGCACGGAGTAAACAAACAGTTTAATTGGCATATGAAGGCAATACAAAACAAATCATGTCTGTAAGAGAGAGAAAGTAAATCCGCACGGTACTTACAGAGGCGGCTCCGCAAATCGATGATGGTCGGAAGCCAGTAACGATTGTCCTCGGTCGGAGTGCCGCTTGACGCGGTTGCTCGGATTGTAGCTGGTACACTTTTTAGCACAAATACACTTCAAATTGTACGGAAAACAAAGTGTGTTGTGTAAGAGTCGGCAAATGGTTTCGCAAAAGGCAAAGATAACAAGGGTAGCATGGAGACGCCCTTACTAACTTGTAGCTGTGGTTTAGCGCTTAGTACCGTTGGCAGGCGCGGTGCGTTTCTTCCTTCGTGCGCGCGCTCTCTCATTCTATCTCTCTCTCTCTCTCTTTCCTTGTCCCGCGTTTACGGAGGTATCATAAAAAAAATCGGACACGGAAAATAACGTATTATCTTTGTAAACAATAAAAATTGATTTTTTAAAAATTACAAGGGAGAATTGTATAATAATAATGAAAAATGATAATGTAAAAATGTTTGATGAAAACAGAAAATTATTAGCTATTGCTTTTCTTGGTACCGGGAAAGATATTAGTACTATATCAACAAGCCTTAGATTATATTTATTTCAAAGAATGAGAAACTATGAGCCAAATGTGTGATCTTGTAAAACACACATACAATATTAATAACGTAACTTTTGATAACATTATATTCAAACAATAACAAGCCGAGACTACAGCTTTGTTGGTACGAATTAATATGGATCTAAAGCAATCTAGTCGATTTCATGATCAATTCCGTGATTCACATCCCTTTCTCAGATACTACCTAAACGTTTGTCATTAGTAATTCAAAGAATTAACATTCTGGTACTTAAACATTGATAGAGACTCGACAATGATCGTAAAAACAAAGCGCTACCTATAGCGTTTAGCCGGGTGACGCGACCGATAGAAGCATTGAGTATGCCTCTGAACGTTTTGACAAGTTCACGATTGAGACTTTCAACCTGCAGACTTTCTTGTATATATATATACATTATTATTTTAAAATGGTTGGTCTTATTCAAATCTAAAAATTATTTATAACGTTACACATATTTTTTATACATCGAAAACGCTTTAGTGAAGATCAAAGTATAGCGCAAGAGAACAATTCTGAAGAAAATACAAGTAAGGTTTTGATTAATTTGAGGCATTTCAACTTAAAATGTTTTAACTCAGTAAAACTTGAATTTTTCCTTATATTGAATCTTATTTATCTACCATTCTGCATATCAGTGAAACATTTGCTATGAATATAAAGTGTTTCCTACTTACCCAATTTCTCGTACATCGTTCTTTATTTGTCGACGAATTTCTTCATACTGCAAAGATGGCTCACTACAATTACTAAGAACATTCTGGTGGTCAAATAAATCGTACGTTAAAAACTCTTTATTTTCATTAGCATTAGTTGTGTCGAGATTATCCATTGGCGCATTTTTTACACTGTTTCTGCAATATAAAAGTCAATCAACATTTTATATTGTCATAAATATTACAACATATCCATATCAATTAAGAATAAATAATATTCTTTAAGAATAAGTATCGGTGTCGTTATAACGCAATGATAATTTATCGTACGTGAAATAAATTAAAATATACTTCAATATAATTTTTCTAGTAGAACCAAAAATATTTCTTCAAAATATTCAAATACAATATTTGTCATTTCGACAAAAAATAAATAACAAATCCTTTAAATGACGTCTGCGCGTTGGTGGCTGTCTGTAGTACCTGACTGATCACTTTCAGTCACTTAAATTTCAATCGCCTCCATCGAAGCCTACTGAGGGAAAATTCTATGAGTTCTTAAGTTCAGTCAGATTCTACCGTTCAGTTGTGGTTAAAACTATTATTTTCCATAAGTTTTTTAACATCCCGTCCTTTCACATCCTTCCCTTTATCCTTTTTGAATACTGTTGTTTCAAAATACGTGAGAGAGATTCTATTTGGATAATATATACATGTTATAACAATAGATTTTATTAATAAAATGATATCCAATTAAAATAAATTTTTGCGATTTTCGTAGAAACGAGCAATTTTTATTTGATCCATTTTTATTGCAATAGATTCCTTAAACAATTTTCTATAATAATCTACAATACAACTTGCTTAAATTTTGATAGACCCGACAGTGATCGTAAAAACAAAGCGCTACCTGCAGCGCTTAGTCGGATGACGCAACCGACAGAAGCATTGAATTTGCCTCTAAACATTTCGAGGTAGCTCGGTTCTATAACTCAGTATTATGAGCCATAAATTATGTAATCGGAATTTATATTAGTATAAGTAAAGCCTTATTCACAAAAATGTTACAATTCAACCCAAATTAAATGGAGTGTAATATTTCATATTTTAGAAAATATTCTTGCTAAACGAGAAACTCATTTTCTAGTTCTAATTAGAATAAAAACAATCTAGTTATAGTAAATCAAATTGTTTAAGAGATGCCAGGAAACGAAGTTAAAACACTTAACTATTTAATAAATAATTTCACAATTATCACAATTATTTCACTACAATTTTATAAACATGTTCTTAACTTTTTCATAACTACGTTAATTTCTACTCAAATATTTACTTTTTTTGTAAATTTTTAATAATATATTCTTAAGAATACGATGTTCTTTTTACAATTAATTGTTTGTTGTTTTTTTCTATTTATAGGAATAAATACGTGATAACTTAACATACCAGCGACACGGAACGATTGGTATAATACTGATGACACTTTCTAACTGCTTTGCCATCGTAAAGTAAGCAAACGTTATACCAAGTATGACTTTTTGAGCCCATTCTTATAATTCCCTTGCTGAAATAATGGTTATATTTGTATTTCGCAAATTCGGGTACCTTGCTAGCATTTTTACTATTCTACCACGTTTATCGCATGCATTTTTTCATCTTCAATTCCTTGCATATCATAATGAGAAACCAAAATTAAAAAGTTTCATTTATTCTTATATTATCGAGCGCTCCATTCAGATTCATTCAAATTAGGCCGATGAGTTTGAAAGATTAGCATACTCCGTAAATAGTATGATTATGCATTTTTCACTCAAGCTAAATTAAAGATACTTCATAAAATTTATCGTACGATGAGAAATGTTACTTTAACGTTCGTTTACGTACATTCACTTCGACTTTTCAACTTTAACTGATCTGACTGAGTGAAACAATTTCTTATTTATATGATCTTTGAATCATAATAAATGTAAGTAAATCTACTATAAAATACGAACTGACAAACTAGAATTAATTAAATTTTTAACTAAATATCTACTATATTAAATATACTTAATCTTTCGTATACGCCAAAAGATAATGTTTTGTTCAATAATCTTCTCTTTATATGTTATAATCTCATGTTCCCCTTCAATATAGTGAGCTAAACCAGTAAAAGAACGCATATAAACATACCTTAAAAATTAATTTTGTCAAAATACATTAATAATGGCAGTGGCTTTGTTAATATAATTGAATACTAATAAGAACATCAACGAGTTATTCATTCGTTGAATTCATTGTGTTTTTACCAATCCTTTTTACACGCTGTTTAACGTTATTTTCTCATATTGTACGTAAGTTTTTCAATCATTCTTCACCTTATACTTCGGCACTATATCTGAACACTGCAAAAAAATGTTATAGAATTAAGTTTTGCTAATAATTCTTCCCACCAAATTCGTCAATGCTATTAGTTCTAAATAAGATTTACTCATAGCTATAAACATATTTAGTCTTTAATTTTTCAAGATACCAGATCCCCTTATATTAGTAAATAAACACAAATAAGTGAATTTTTACTAGCAGCCGAACTCGCATTAAAATATGCATCCAATATTCCTTCTTTTTATTTATGTTAGGGTTATTTAAAAAACAGCAGATTCGACAACCATTTAGTATAAATGAATTTATTGTAAACGAAAAAGTAGTAATAGGAGAAAGCAACTATACCACCCGAAGGCGTAAAGTCAAGAATGCAAGGTAGTGGTGCAGCGCCAATGATGACAATACCCGGAGCGCGCATAGGTGATTGTCTAATCGCACACTCACACACGCATGACATACTAATCGCTCAAATATAACGAAATTCTATATGTTGATAACTAATCTCTTAAATGCACTACGTATCTAAACAATTTTTCTATTATTTTCCATGTTTTCTAACTAGATTCTTACAATTCTTGACCAACATATCCACCACGTATGAAATGATACACAAAATTAAAAAATCTACTACTAAGCACTATCTAGTCGAATATATTCCCTTACTATTTAAGTTTTTTTCTTTCTTTTTTCTCTCTATTTTGTACGTAATTCATAGATATCGGTATTCGAAGTTTAGTTTAATGTAGTTTTAACGCCCTATTTTTTTTTGGAGTCAAGATTGTTCAGCGCATACAATATGTTTGGCGGCTTACCGTTGTTTCTTTTAACAGGTATTTCCATATATATTTCCCTAGTTTCCAACTACGCATTCTTTTTATTAGACTATTTTTGCAATAGATTGTATTCTAATTGTTTATTCGAATAAATGTATTTCTGAATCACTTAGCGGGGTAATATTTCGTACAAATACATGCATCGACTAAATCTAGCAAAATCATAGCAGCGCGCTCGCACTTCAACAAATTTATTAATAATGCATTATAATCATCAGTAATATGATTAATTATAATATTTTTTACTTTAATTACGACGTAAATTAAATATAAATAATATAAAATCTTAAATAGGTTGGTTGCACGAACGTTTGGGGATCACTCGACGTGCTTCATTTATTTATTTTTTTCAACAGTACCCCGATGGTCGAACAGGTTGCTCATTTATATTATATTGTGAAAATTAACTGTTATAAATGTGGTGCATTTTGGTGACTATTATTATGACATATCCATTCTTAGATATGTTATAAAAATGTTCTGTCTGACCTATACTCTTGCAACATTAACGGTGTGAAATTCGGAATAATGACAGAAAAAGTTTTCATGAATATAAACTTACTTTCATTTAGTTGACGAAGACACTATGGGACAAATAAATATTTTAAACTCTTGAGGGAGTTGACTTTCATGTATGGTCTTTTTACGAAGGCTGGGTCATTATAAACGATCTATTCTAAAATCAATTCAAGTTAACGGCGTATAAAAATTTATTCAGACAAAAATT
Organism: Chouioia cunea; assembly: GCA_030064505.1. Taxonomy (NCBI): domain Eukaryota; kingdom Metazoa; phylum Arthropoda; class Insecta; order Hymenoptera; family Eulophidae; genus Chouioia; species Chouioia cunea. The sequence goes on from JAOPFQ010000002.1 coordinate 21,512,371, forward strand.
GTCTAGAAACATGCGTTATGTTTCTGCAATTTTGGATTCATTTGAAAGTCATAGTGATTTTTCTGAATAAAAATACCTACGTTTTTCCTAATCTTCAACGAAACTTACTTATATAATACTTTTACGACGATTTTAGAAGAGAAAATATCTTAAACTAGAAATAAATAAATTAAATAATCAGTTTCACTTTCCATGTTATTTCGTCACGATATTAATTTTGTTAACTAAATTACAAAACAAAAAACTGAAATACATAGATTTAGATTAGTAAATACAATAATTGTGTTAAACTTGTTTAGTCATCGTTTTAGCATTTGCAGTTTATTTAAAAATTTTAAAGATCATCTTAATTATATTACAACAGAGTACAGTAAAAATTAATTTTTAATAAAATAACTATTTTGAACCAATATTTTTACTATGGATGATTATTCTGCTACTCATATCGTAGGTATGGTAATGGTTTTAGGAGAGTATTATAAAGATTATCGTAAGGCATCGATACGCTCAACCTTTTCATTTAAGGAGATATTTCCATCATACAATAACATGGAGATTAATTGAAAGAGTTCGTGATAGACATTTTAAGCATTAACGTAGATATCACGAATATAACTAAAATGATCCGTGTGCTGTGATAATTTTATGAATTACTCACCTGGACTTTCATATTAACATTTGTAGCTAGAGCATTGCGGAAGGGCATCTGCTCCAAATACCCTGTTTTAGCTGTTTATATCGATATCCTCGCCTTGCCGTCCATTGCATCGGATTTAATTGTGCAAAAATTAAGCTTCCGTGCATTTAACAACGTTATTATTTAATTTATTTCTCCACCTTTTTTAAGTTTCCTTTTAGTAGTGTCGATGTAGCTCACCGCGTGGCGACAGACGGACATATCGCTTCCCTTGTTCATGACAGTATTCTAATCTTTATATTGAATTCAATATAAAGATTTTTGATTGGCTCATTTTGACATGTCACTCACAAGGACGTTTAGCAAGTTAAGCATTGCATCCATTCTCAACATTAATTTCTCCATTCTAATTTCGTATTGATTGATGTATTAATTGCTACTATGTGTAGGTACAGATAAATGTTAGTTTTAATTCTGTTACTTTTCTAGGATTACCTTGTTTTGGCGTTGCTTGAGTACATGTGAGATTTTACTAGGCTCTATTACTGCTTAATATTAAGTTTGGATTAGTAGTAAAGATAGATTGAATGTCATAATTGTTAGGTTTGTTGTCTTTTCTCTTAATACTGAAAGCAGATTTTACTGCAATTATGTACAGATTGGATAACGTTTTTTACTTCCAGTATAATTTCCTTGACAATAAACACAAATTATCTATTTTACTTATTACTTGATTAGAAATTCTTCAATTGGGTAATTTTTTGTGGATTTCACACATACCGGACCTTTGGAATAGTAATGTTTTATGTCCGTGTTCTCGACATGTTTTACATTGATGAATGTCTCTTTTAACGTTTAGTGATTCAAATTCAATTACCGTACTCGGTAGTTAATTTACTTCATAGATATCTTCACTGCTATTCGTTATGATCTATCTCGATAACGAATGTAGAATGTTTCGTAACGTAATATCGATTACTGTCTACGCTTAACAATTAATGTTATTGTTCTTTTATAGCACTTTTAAATTCAACAATATCAATCGAAGAATACATGTTTCTCAGTATAATGATTAAATCATTATCTTTTTTACATTGGTAAGTCAAATAAAATTACTTCAAGTCAACGTATTGCAAACCGTAGGCATCTGAATCGATTCAAAAGTTTGTTGATTTATAAATCTTCGAAAGTTTGCAAAAAACAGTTTGTGGAAAATTCTTTGCGCTGAAAATGATCTTCAAAGTTGGCCTCAAGAATGAAGCGATTAAGAACTATGGCCCTTAAGTCTATTAAAATATTTGTTCCCTAATAAGTTATAAAAAATTTTTTAAATCATAGAGAATTTTTCTAGATTTGACATTGATCTAATAATCTGAAGATCATTTTAACACCCATTTGGAAGTAAATTTTCCCGCTCTTTTTGTAACCAGTGTCAAAAATAAATGTTCCGATCTAAAAAAATCACTATTACCTTCAAATGGCTTTGAAAATTGATCTAAGGTCAGAATCACTATTGCTGAAAGATGAATTCTATTGTCTTATACAACTTTTGTATACCACTAACTTTCGGAGATTTCGGAGTAGATCAATTATTAGCTAGCCTGTAGATGAAAGGGAGTTATGTCTCACTTTCGACCCTATGATTTCATTGAGAAGAGTTAGGAAAACTATCTTATTGGTTATTTAATTCCCTCAAGCACTAAAATAGTTGAAACAATATATATTATCGATCTCCAATTGTCTGGAAGAATAATTTTCTTTCCAAAGTATAGGTAATATTTTACGGTTCAAATTATTGATTGAATTATTATAATCGTGAAAAACTCTTACAATTATGTTATTTTATATGAAAAAGGTTCAATACCAATCAACAAGTACAATAAGATTTCTATATTTTAATAACTGAAATGATTACTTTAAGAATTGCAACGATATACCAAATGTTATCTAAATTTTCAATCTTATTTAAATTGTACGTAAGAATAATAAATAAATCTAGATTATTCATAATCTGTATTTTAAAGTTAGAAACCTATATAGAGCAAGAGATGACAGATCGTTTATCGCCGATATAAATGAACCTATTGCTCAGAAGGGTCAACAACATCATCAGACCATAAATTGTTCATTATTTCATATAGTCTTACGAAGAGTATATACGCATGTATACCTCTGAGAATGATTATGAATAAAATTATATAAGTAGATTTAAAAGAAAAGCAAAAATATAATAAACCATAAATAATAATTCTTCGTCTCAGTCTCTTTCTTTATTCATTTCTTAATTAAAAATAATAATGCGAAACTTCTTCTATAACTACTATATTTCAGTAATTCGGCTATGGACATTCTTATCTCATGGTCAAAAAAGTCTTAATTACAAATTTTATTTGTAAATTTTTCATTTACTTATTAATTATTTCAGTACTACTTTAAGTTTACGCTTTCATACCTATTCTTTATTTTACTATTCATGAAACAAACCGAAAAATTCTTCGTGAAGCTATAAATTGTAGGCACACATTTTTACCGTGCTAAAAGATAAGGAATTTGCCATTAAAAATTATACATTGAAAAAATAAACATGTTGGATAGTAGAAGGATATGAAGTATGGAGCGATATGACGATATTTCGGGCGTTACTCGCCTCTAGCTTGTGCTTCAAATATCTTCTTTCGCCAAAAAGTCTTTATGCACCCATTCGGAAATGTAACATTCTTAGCAGGATAAATTTAAATGCTAGCTTCCAACTTCTAAATACACGATTGGTGGATGGTACACTACTATATAGTATAAAAAATACAAAATTACAATTCACAGTATTTAAAAATAGTGAGCATAATTTGGTTCACCGTTTCAACAGTATTCCGCATATGTTTTGGGACTGCTTGTGGCTAAAGATTTTTTATAAGTTTGCACACTAAGAATATTTTACAAACAATAAACTTATATTAGTTTTTTAGAATTAATATTTTATTTGAAACTTACCCTATCATACTGCGTAGGACAGAGTTTTGTTTTTTAAGTCTCTCAAAATTATTTGATAATTTTTGTAGACGTTTAGCATCCTCTTCGAGAGGTTCACTTTTATCAAAAAAAATGCTAGAATTGGCTTTTAATATTTGATTAACTAATAGGGTGATAGTAAAAAGCCATGCTATTATTAGAACGATAGTAATTTTCCCCAACCAATTGCATCTTCCATAATGATTTCGAATATTCATTTTCAGCTGAAAAAAACATGTTTTATTGAAAAATATTAAAATAAGCCAATTTTGCCATCATTATATATATTACTGTGTTTTTTTATAATAATCTATATATTCTACGAAAATTCGATGTATTTTCATTGTATTGTTGATTTTCAACCATAAAACAAATGCAAGTGAGAAATCGAATTACAACCGTCGAGAGTCAATGAAGCAGAGATTGATTGATTGGTTAATTGTATTTTATTTTAAACCATAGGATATGCCCCTTATGATTACATGATGATATTGACAACAGTATAACTATAATATATGTATTAATAAATCAAGCAATAATGCGATAATATTAAACATAAAACCTTGTTAATGCAACAAGATATCTTCTAAACAGAATATGAAACCCACGGACGCGTTGGCGCGTCTCATTTTTAATACGTTACACACACACACACACACACGCGCGCGCGCGCACACACACACACACACACACACACAACGTCTTACATAGTTTCTTGTATATCACTCTTATTGTTTCCAATTAATTATCTAATTTATTTATTCTTGTTAACTTGTTAACAACTTGTTAGTCTATTTATTCTTATACAACTATATATAGATTATTTCCTCTCGGTACTTTAAAGCTCGAATGTTTTGGCAAACATTTAAGTGTTGCATGATGCAAAATTCACTGCACTTAACGAGTTAAACTGTAGTAGCGAATGGTCACCATTTTGTACCCCGAAGATAAAGTAATGTTAGTAAGGGACAATTGACAATGTTTGCATCTAACTGGTTTCATTTTATAAAAATACAGTTTTCTCGGCTAATCATTTAAAACTCAACTGGAAAACACTTTCTACTATACCATTTAACTGAATATTTGCAATTAGGAATCAGGTAAGCGTCGTTGATTTTCTTTTAACTTAAACATTTGTATATGCATAAAAGAAAAATGAAAGAGAGAGTAAAAGGGAGAGAGTATAGGAAGCGGCACACGTAGTGGAGTGAAGTAGAATAAATACACGTAGTCGGCTGCACAATGATATCATTATTAAACAATATAAATCAAGAACTTGTATACTAAATAACATTTGAATAGAGATATATGAATAACTACGAAACTTTGGAAAGTTCTACAATGATCTTTTAAATATCTTTTAATAAATCATAATTTCATACACATAATTATTGTATATTTATGATAACAGGCGATATCTATCTATCGAAAAATTCGATTTCGACCATGTAAAATTATTCCATGCCACCATTTTTTTCCTAGGTTAGAAGATACGGCCCTTTATCATAACTTTATAAGGGCTTTTAAAATTTACCCGTAGGAATTAAAATACTTACTACCCAATTTTAGTAACTAAAAATATTAGGCACGCATGGAAATAAAATTATTTAGTAGATACAATCCATAAAACTCTTATGGTATTCATGATAGAAACTTTTATGGTATTGCGTTGCGTTAATAATCATTATTCGTACTTAAATTCGACTATGCCATTTTTCCTCGGAATAAAAAATTGTTCAAATAATACTAATTTTTAAAGGCAGCAGGCACTCCTGTTCCTAGCGAGCAACGGATTTAGTGCACGTCTGCACTAGCGCACACGCAATACACACACACACACACACAAACGCACGCAAGTCGCGACAGAAAATAGGAAGCGCGTAACAGAAGCGGCCACAGTCGCACACAACACCTCACCGTGGTCACATAGAGATTCTGTCGTGGAGACGAAAAATCGACTGCAAGAGCCCGCAACGTATTTTCTTTGAACCATCGGTAATGGTCCAATCCGCGAGCGCGAGGGTGTAGCCATTTAGGGTCCACCGTGCAACCCGTATGTGCCATTTATGCGTACACGCGAAGAGCATGCCGGACATGTGGCGAGTACATGTCGGATGTTCTCCACGCGTGCCCCACAGATCCTCAGGAAAACGTTTATGTGAGTACTCGTTCGAGTACGAACGCGTCGGGGCCTGCAGCTTTCACCCTTTTGTCATCCTCTTTCACACGTCCTTTACGAGATGGACATGTGATGGGGCCATTATTGCCGAACTCCTAATTGCTAGAGCTATAAATCGACCCTATTTTATATAAGGAACGCATATGGCGCGAACACCTACTTTTACTTTAAAAAATATTTTAGAGTAAAAGTCAACAATGTAATATATGGGTGATTCTTGGCTATTTCGATGGCTGTAGAGACGTTGGTCAAACGATTTTTTTCAAATTTTGCATACTTATTGCATCTGAGGAGGTAAACATTTTTCCACATTTTTATGATGAAATATTAATTAGGACAAAAGTTATTAACAAAAAAAAACAGCAATGAAATTTTTTTTCAAATTCATATCTCACAAACTAGTAAAAATGTAGGGGTCTATTTTTTGTTAAATATGTAAAAAATATGCCATAAAAAAAGCAATATACTGAATTGATATAGCTATATATTGATATGATATATATTTTTTTATTGCATATTTTTATATTAAAAGATTTTCACGTATTTAACAAAAAATAGACCCCCACATTTTTACTAGTTTTTGAAATATGAATTTGAAAAAAAATTTCATTGCTGTTTTTTTTTGTTAATAACTTTTGTCCTAATTAATATTTCATCATAAAAATTTGGAAAAATGGTTACCTCCTCATATGTAATAAGTATGCAAAATTTGAAAAAAATCGTTTGACCAACGTCTCTACAGCCATCGAGATAGCCAAGAATCACCCATATGTAAATTATCCTATCAAAGCAGAGGCCAATACTCTATATTCTATTTACAGCTGATATATCAACTATGCATATCGCTACTCAGACGACACCGTACTATTTACTGTTCACACAATTACCGAAACAGCATCTTTTACCTTGCAAAGATACATAAATGAGATTCAATACTGTTTAAAATCGTGGAGAATATAATTAGATGAAAATAAATGCAATCGGGTACCCATCACCCTCAGAATCGATATCTCAAACTCCCAGTCACTTTAAATAAAAAAACCATCCCCAAGGTAATCATACAAGATACCTGGAAGTTCAACTTCATCAGAGGCTGATAGGTGCCGAGGAGCATCGACGGGGCATGCCCTGTTAGAAGCAGGTGTGTGTTTGAGAAAGAGAGAGAGAGAGCGCGCAGGAGAGACAGGCAGAGATACGAAACAAACACTAATTAGTAAGAGAATTCAGTTAGATAGATCTATATCTATACTTTTTCAACAATAACAATAAATAACAAAGGCTAGAACTGCATATCGCTGTCGCAAGAGACGACAGCCGCAACAACGTAATGTTATATTATTATTAAGTATTCGTTATCCTCCCATAACTTTAACCCATTTTAATCGAAGTATTGTTATGAGTGTCTAAGGCTTCAAATAGAAATTTTTCTTTTTGTTTAACATCGTTGACGAAGATCGGTGGAGATTTGTCACGTGCGCACTTCTCTTTGTTTGTAACATCATTTTTGTCTGTTTCAACATGGATGGGTTCATATTGGTTCCTTGCAGGTGCAGATGCACTTACCGAATAGTATTATATTAACGTTAGTCTTTTACTGTGTCTTTCGATGTTTCCGAAATTGCCTTTCACATTTTTCATCCATTTGATTCCCGATTACGGGGGGGGGGGGGGGATTGACGCGAAATAGAAAAAATGACCATGTAAAATGCATAATATATTTTCAACGTGTCTGCAATCAACACTAACCTCGATATAAGAATATCCTACATATTTTTAAAACGCCAATATGTCCGCAAATTTATTGAATTCCCAAACTGATAAAACGTTTTTGTTTTCAACGTCTTTATTAATTTTGGAAAATCAATAATATTCATAAATGTTGACATATCTAACGTTTTGAACATGTTTTATAATAATTTTTTCACCAATATTGCAAAACGCCTTTTGATGCGACAAAAAACGTTTTGAAAATATGTTGTTATCCGAGTTTGCTGCCTTTTCTCGTGGTCTTGATTTAAAACTTTAAACCTCTCTTTTTAAGATTACCGTATAATTATCATGAAGATTTCATTGTCTATGAAGGTCAAGAGATCTGAACTTTCAGGTAAGCAAACTAGCTATGTAACTAAATCCTTTTATCACTTGGATGAGTTGGGTAACCTCTTGTTGATTCGGATCCACCTAGTTTTCTACTAAAGTTCGCTGATATACTTACTGCTTAATTAGATTAAGTTTGCTTTTACTTGTTCAAAACAACGATCTGTTACTCTCGGAGATAGAGTCTGTTGACCCTGATGATCTTTTTATTTCGGAGACTGCTTACTTATGGACTGTAATAACGGAGTTTGCATGCAATTCATTTTAAGGTACACTCAACTGTATTTAACCGATTATTCTGTCGATACTTTCTTCAAGCGCTATATCAATTCAGTTACCCAATTGTTGCGATTATCCCTATGGTTTCGCATGAATTTCTCTATCCTATTTAACAAAGTGTTAAGCAATTGAATATTGGATTGCATAACTGATAGAATAGCGTTCTATGTCATCAGAAGAATGCTCCTGGACTCTTCAGTTAAACCATAAAGGTTACATTAGTATTACTAAGTGAAGCGTCATGCGAGCCCTCAGTCAATGAAAAATCTTTAAGATTGTGAGGTAAATAGTCTCGAATCACGTCTGGGTATTTCTATCATGCACTTTACTGCGCAAATATTGTTATACCCGTCTTACTGTCCAATACAAACATATTCGCATTGTCTAGCCATGCGCCATCTATCTCTCTCTCTCTCTCTCACTCTCTCGCACTAGTTAGTTGATAGCAGCTTTAAAACTGCTTTTTTCGTACTGCTATTTCTCCTCCCCAATAATAAAGTCACTATGATATATTCTTTGTCGAAGCAACAAGTAGACGCACGTGTGGCAAACATGTTTTCTTGAATACCGAGAATTGCCGAAAAATCTGAATCTAATTTTTGTATTTCGATTTTTTCGTGAATAACTTTCCTTTCGATTTCTCCCATTTCTATAAACCTCATGACGAGCACGACATAATTCCTGTTTATTTAGATCAAAAAGCATTTTTGTTCACCTTCAATGATTTCAATTATTTAGCGTGAGAATTCAGTTAGATCCTTTCGAGTATCTGTTAGGTTGATGAATAAAGTGGTTAAATCAACATAATGTTGCAGACAGCATAATGTTGTACCAACATAATGGGTGATTTATTGATTGATTACAAAAAGGGTGAAGAATGAAGGAGCGGTTGCCTATGGCAATTTAGCGCTAGTTATAAAAGAACAATGAAGATCATGCATGCATAATTGTACACACATAAATGTATGACACAAAATACAAGTCCCACAAGTACATTATAATTTATATATAGATGCTGAACCTACAGTTGACTTACTTTTAATTTGTGTAAAATTATTGATTTTAAAATCTTATTCATAAAAATACACCCAAGTAAATAATATTCATAAATTTTTTATTACCACAATGCAAATATTTTTTGGGTCCAATATAATATTTAAAAAAAATCAATGTAAATCACATATTTTTATTATATAATATTTCAATTGAAGATGTAACATTATCAATTAATCATTTGTTACTTAATTAAAACATATTCTAAAACAAGTTTTATTGACAAATTGGATAATGAAAAAAATATACTTGGAAAAATCACATTGTTATTTGGATAAGTGCATTCTAATCAACATTTGACTTTTTAAAATATTGTTAACTGATGAGAGGATTTATATAAACAAAGGTTTACAAAGACTAACTGGCCAAATGTGCTATTCGTGTAAAATACTTTTTATTGCAAAAGTCCTCCTTATTTCTATATAGCATATAAAAATATATATAATAAATGAATCATTGTCAATTCAAAATATTATGAGGATTCATTGGTGAAATAAAGTTAAAAGTTGAAAAACATATATAGTTTGCACAAAAGAGATTCTGAATAATTATATTTAACTGATTTAGCAGAAAAATAGTAGGACTTGAATAATAATCTATTTATTATTGTTATAATTAAAAAGAAATGAATAAGCTTCTAATGAATTATCAATGTTATACCTGTACTGTATTTGATCAACATTTTTTATATTTTTGCATAAAACATCTATATAATATCGTACATAATTAGCACAAACCATGAAAATATGTTTTTAATATTTAAAATCTTTACTTTGTTCCATCAAGAAATATCCATTTATTATATATATTTTTGTACACTACACAATAGTCAGAAGAATAAATTTATCAATATATTTCTAAGTAATATTATCTGTAATATTTGATTGTATTTAGCTATATAATACTAATTAATTAGAAATATTTACTATATTTTCTAATTTTAAATACCAATGATACATTAAAGCATATAATTTTTTGAGTAATAATTAAATGATATTTATGTTTTTGAGATGGTATCGTAAATATATAAATACTTTACATGATAAAATAAAAGTACACAAAGAAAATAAATGTGTAAAATTTTTGGTAAGGTTTGTTTGACATACGTACCAATCCTACATGTTTTTATTCAACATACATTTTTCTTGTATTTTATTTAACATGATTGTCTTCTGATTTATAGAATATAAGATTGTTTATTTAAAAGAATTCTAATTAATTATACATTAAGTTAAATATAAACAAAATATATAGTACCTCATACAATTTTACATGACAATTGAAAATTAATTAATAAGGACTACATCGAACATTTTATAATGATACATAGAAAATAATACTTTACTTTTATATAATATGTTGTAAATGTTGATACTTTCAAATATTTAAATCAATTCAGGCATATAATTATGTCGTGCAAGATATTTTGTCTCAATTAGTTTAAAATTATCTTTTATCTAAAAAGTTAATGTATGCAATAATACTATATTCTGTAATAAATATTATTTGATATTTAGATGTTCAATCACAAACCCACTGCATTTAATTCAATTCTATAAAATTGGTATCACTATAAATTAAGCCATACCAAATTTTCAAAGTATGTTTTCATCAAATTTTTTATATATCAAAGAAGCTAATTAACTGTCATTCTTGACACTACAAATGTTAGAAATGTTAATTGAAAACAATTGATCAAATCTGTAATGAGGTACTAGAAACTAGACGTTATCATAATAATAAGTAAAAATGAACTCAATATTACATATTTTCATAATTATTTCCTGTATCAATACTATAATAATCTGAATAGCTGAATTCTTGACGTCGACTTGAATCAAAATATGTCATAATCGAAACTTAACAGTTGTCACTACATCACGTCAATCACGTCAATAACGTTAATGCTCGTCAGCTCTCGTTCCAAATGAGTATATTATCACTTATTTGAATAACTGCAAACAATAAGATTAATTTTAATTAAAGATCAATTCAAAATTATGAATTATGTTTATTATCTGAATAAAATTTTTTATTTAGTGTTTTAAAATATACAATCATAAATCTATCTTGTATATTTTGAGACAACTGCCAAGAAGAGAAATCGCAGTATATAGGGAAATCAAATTAAATTGCTGTTGTTGCTGGCCCTATTAGATTTTACTCAATTCTACAAATAATGTCAAATAAAATATCATATACGTTCCCACGTAAACCTATAGACATACTTTATACGTATACATGGGTAGGTAAACATTGTCTAGTAGAATATTTATTTCAAGTATAAGATAAGAACGTACGCATTTACTAATTGTCGGGTAGACTTAAACTCATGTAAACATAGCTAAGTAATGTTAATGTTAATGTTGCATTCCCACGACTCGATGCGCGTCTGAGCTCCAATAAGACATCAAAGGTGGAAATGATAGGCACAAGCTTACCTACACAAAACACTTATAAATATGCGGGCCCTTAAACCAATAACGACCAGAAGGCCTGATTTTTTGGTTAAATTTCGACGCAATTTTTTCCGTAGTGCTAGGTCTTAAAAAAATTTTGCAAACACTTGTTTCCACAAAAAATTTAATTTCCTTTCAGAATCTAGGCTTAAAATTGTGATCGATTGCGTAATAAAAAAGTTATAGTCGATTAAACAAAAAAAAACCTGAAAATTTTTGCAAAAAATCAAATTTACGATTTTTTTAGCAATGTTACCATGACGGAATTATGATATAGATATGATCAGAGGTGATCACGACTGTCAAAGTATCTCAGGGACTTTTGGTGCAATTTTTGAATCACTCCTTCCAACAAAATAGCGGCCAAATCGAATAAAGATCGTTAAAAATATAACTCATTTTTTTTCTTGGAAACTATTGAGATTAGAGAAAAAGTTTATGGAACAAAAATGTCTTAAATTTGATCATAGAAAACCCTAAAGTTTTTTCAGAATTTTTGGAGAAAATTTTTGAGTTTTTGGAAAACTTGGACAATACAATTTTCCAAAATCATCTCCAAAAATTCTGACAAAATTTGAGGGATTCTATGATAAATTCTAGGACATTTCTGTTCTATAAACTTTTTCTCTAATCTCAATAGCTTTCGAGAAAAAAAACATATTCTACTGTTTGCATGGCTCAGAGGCAACGACGAGGACGTGGTAGAATTTTCTCCTTTGGGGTGCTTGATTTGACTGAGTCTCCTGCCTCTCATTGGAGTACGAATTCTTTAGTGTTTATTTTAATATTTAACACAAAACGATAAATCACAATTTTTGGAGATAATTCTCTTTTTACGGGACCAAAAGAACAAAGTTTGAGTTACGTTTGCTTGGACATATTGTGTTCCTCTCTTTTTTTGCATTGCCAACTAAATACACTCAACGGAACTTAATTCGCGACCCCCGAAATTCAAAATGGCGTTTCATCTCCGTCGATTGAGCATCACTGTCACGAATCGATCTTAGATATAAGTTTCTTTCTCGCAAGTTGTGTGGTTAATGCTTGAAGCATGCGCTGTCACAATTGTATTTAGTTGGCAATGCAATTAAATAGAAAATACAAGAATCATGCACCTTCATCACCTCGTACTGTCAGATAAGTTAATTTCAATCATTTCTTGCTCAACTATTCTTTTACTATAAGTCATTTATTTTGTGTTTTATTTATTTTTAGATCAAGGCTCCTGGCTAATAAACTTATTACGAATAGTTTATTTATACTCAGACGATTTTGTGTGTACAAGTTGCAGTAAAAAGCAAAGTAAAATTTTTTGTGCTGGTAATTCATGATAAATTTATAATTTAGTATAACAATCTATTCTATTTTATTCTATAAATTTGTATGTAGGAATCGATTAAATGGATGCTATGAAATTTTTATATGGCTGATGAATCTGATGTTGCTCAAAAATGCAAAGCATTAGAAAAGTACATTAAACGTTATAAAGATATATTTATTGCAATAGAAAAGGTACATATAATAAAATATTAAATTTTAGTCGTATAAATTACCAATTTAAGACTAAGATTCATTAGTGGTTATACTTAAGTGTGCTAAACCCGTGATAGCAGCTGTTCATGGAGCTTGCATAAGAGAAACTGTAGATATAATTTGTTCAACGAATGCTTGGTTTCAAATAAAAGAAGTTGATATAGGCATGGCTGCTGATATGGGATCTTTGCAAAGATTATTAAAAATTATTTGTTCTTATAGTCTAGTTAGAGAACTTGTTTACACTGGTCAAAAAATATTAGCACCAGAAGCTTTACAAGTTGGTTTTGTTACGAATTTTATGACTCGAAAAGTAGTTGGATGTTTGTAAAAGAAAAATTTGAAGACTTTTTATAAAAATGAAAGTTTTTTTATTAAAAATAGTAAGGTTTCTTACAGAAAAATGTACCCCTCACAAAAATGTCAAAAAGTAATTTTATTAATAAATAAATACAATTATTAACATATAAAACAAAAATTTGATCTTGAGGATTTTATCACAGCTTTGAAAATATTGATGATTTATCTTGCAATCCTAATACTGATGCTGATGCTAATGCATTAAATTCAGTTGATAAAGCTGCATGATCCTTATATGCTGATCTGATACATATTGGTTTTAAATGCAATCCATCAACATTTTTTTTTTGTTTCCAACGACTATTTAATTGCATTGCCAACTCAAAACCATCACGACAGACCCAACTTCAAGCATGAACCATACAACTGGCGAACAAAAATCGTATAAATCATATCTACAGCTCCTCCTATGCAAGTTCCATGAACAACTGTTATTACGGGTTTAGCACACTTAAGTATAACCACTAATGAATCTTAGTCTTAAATTGGTAATTTATACGAGTAAAATCTAATATTTTATGATACATATCTTTTCTATTGCAATAAATGAATCTTGATAACGTTTAATGTACTTTTCAAATGCTTTGCATCTTTGAGCAACATCAGATTCATCAGCCATATAAAAGTTTATTAGTGAGGAGCCCTAATCTAAAAATAAATAAAACACAAAGTAAATGACTTATCATAGTAAAAGAATAATTAAGCAAGAAATAATTTAAATTAACTTATCTGACAGTACGAGGTGATGAAGGTGCATGATCCTTGTATTTTCTATTTAATTGCATTGCCAACTAAATACAATTGTGACAGCGCTTGCTTCAAGCATTGACCACACAACTCGCGAGAAAGAAACTTGTATCTAAGCTCGATTCGTGCCAGTGATGCTTAATCCACGGAGATGAAACGCCATTTTGAATTTCGGGGGTTGCGAATTAAGTTCCGTTGAGTGTACCTTAACTTTATTTCGTTCTTGCTTACTATATCTCTTTGATGAGGATAATGGAGTTAGCCCTGCAACAGTAGAAACAATCGAAACTGATTCTGAATCCATCATAGTAATGTAATTCATAACGCTGTTCTTATCATGATTCACGGTATACTCACCTCTTTGAGCTTTTTTATTTAGAACATTTGACTCTATCTTCTCTAATAGTACCTGTACATTTTAGCCCTAGCTTCTTTATATGCACGAGATCTAAGCTTGTGAAGAAATTATCAAAATATACATGGAATATAGACATTTTGCCCCGAGGTATAACACCGAAAAACTTTTATAGTAAGTTCATGACAACATGAGAACCTAATGCCATTACTAATTTTACTTCCTATTGTAGAATTTTTTTCGCAGTATTAATGAAGACCTAATACGAAACTATCGGAAGTGCAGACTCCAGAATTTGAGACCAAATCGTATGGGTTTCCTCGAATGAATTGTTTCAGTGCATTGCAGAGGGACCAACGTTACAAGATAAAGAGGGATCTATTGACCAGTAGCCTCTCTGAGTATTCCTTTTGTTGAATGAAGTCAAAATGATTATTCCCACAAATGTATTGAAGTCTTGTAAATTTATTTTGTATTGAAGTAAATTTGAAGTATTTAAATCGAAATTATTTTCTTTACAAGCGTCTATAATATATTTCATTTCCGTAGAGAAAAATGTTTCAAACAGTTCTACTGGCTCACTTTCTCGTATTTTCTTTATGATTGAGTCTTTCAATAAAATTTTGTCTTCCATATCATCAATATATTTTTTTTCTCCTGCACATTTTAAAATCATGGTCTTCTTCTAATTTAGTTTGAGCTTCAGTGTAGGTTTTACAAGCTTCTTTGTAAGTTTGTGACGGAGCTCCTGGCCATTGGATGGAGCTCGTCATTACTAGCAGACCGTGATTAGGGTTTGTTCATGTTTCCGAGGTCAGCGACCTCAGAAAATTCATTTAAAGTGTTCGGCATTGAGAGGGAAGAGAGAGAGGTAGGTGTCGCTCATCGGCTCAGTATATTGCTCGCCATGGACGAGGGCATTTAAAGTTATAATTTTTGAGGTTTTGTTCAGTTGTGAGTTTGGTGAGCTTGAATTGTGAGTGTTGGAAGTTGGTTTTTTGTTTGTGCGAGCTAGCTGAGCCGGTGAGTAGCCCTATTGAATCTCTCTCTCCCTCCGTGCAATTATTTAAGTTTTTTTATTTATTATCATTTGCGTGCTTTGGGCCTCGCTCGGATCTCCTAACTAAATAGCCGGAGCCTGACAACGGCCGTTATTTTCTTTTGTTTGCGCAAACGCTAATTGTCACCGATTCGTTATCTTTTATTTTGTATCGACGCGCGCCTTATTGTTTATTTTCTTTTGTTGCGTAGGGGCTAATAAACCTTTCTTTTTATTTACGTGCGTTGTTTTTTTTATCGCCAACCTATTCACCTGTCCTTGACCTTCCAAGGTCATTAGTCTCCTGACGCATGTTCGGCCTTAATTGCGTTTCTTACCTTCCCCTTATTTATTCATTTCGTTGCATTATTGTTCGTGATTCGTGAATTCAGCGCGATTGAGGGTGCCTTCCCCTGATACGAAAGGTAAGTTTTCTTTCTCTAGCAGGTGTAAGAGTTCTCGCGTTGCAAGTTATATTAGAAATTTCATCATCCGAATCAGTATCGAAATCTGATGCATCAGAACCACAATTATCAGGATTTGGAACGGTAACTATATCATCATAGGTGTTCTATGATGTATCAATTTCGTACATTTTATGAGAAGGAGTGGAACGTTTCTTACGTTTTTGCGACATTATAATATAAAATAATAATAATACGTAATGAAAAAAATAACTATGTTTATCAATGCCTCTTATCGACTGATCGCATGAAATATCTCGATTTCAGACAGGGAAAACAGTCACGTCGATTGGACCGTAATTGTATGGTCCCAAAATAACACGAGACTAGCAAGTAATAAAAATGAGCTTATAGGAAATTTTCGAAATTGACTTTTTGATATGAATATATATTATTATTATACGTTGAACAAATTGTAATTGTACTCGCAAAAATGAAAAAAGGCAAAACATTACCATACTATTGTTAGCTGTTCTTTTTTCTGTGTGAAAAATATTACACACTTCTGTGATCATGACATAAAACATTTTTTTCTCGAAAGCTATTGAGATTAGAGAAAAAGTTTATAGAACAGAAATGTCTTAGAATTTATCATAGAATCCCTCAAATTTTTTCAGAATTTTTGGAGATGATTTTAGAAAATTGTATTGTCCAAGTTTTCCAAAAACTCAAAAATTTTCTCCAAAATTTCTGAAAAAACTTTAGGGTATTCTATGATCAAATTTAAGACATTTTTGTTCCATAAACTTTTTCTCTAAACTCAATAGTTTCCAAGAAAAAAAATGAGTTATATTTTTAACGATCTTTATTCGATTTGGCCGCTATTTTGTTGGAAGGAGTGATTCAAAAATTGCACCAAAAGTCCCTGAGATACTTTGATAGTCGTGATCACCTCTGATCATATCTATATCATAATTCCGTCATGGTAACATTGCTAAAAAAATTTGATTTTTTGCAAAAATTTTCAGGTTTTTTTTTGTTTAATCGACTATAAATTTTTTATTACGCAATCGATCACAATTTTAAGCCTAGATTCTGAAAGGAAATTAAATTTTTTGTGGAAACAAGTGTTTGTAAAATTTTTTTAAGACCTATAACTACGGAGAAAATTGCATCGAAATTTAACCAAAAAATCAGGTCTTTTGGTCATTAATGAGTTAAAGGACGGCGGTTCATTCTGATAGACAACGCCACAGTGTGAAGACATCTCTCAGGAGTTCTGTCAAGTTAAAAATAATGATCTAATAAAAAGTTACTTATGTTACTTTTATTAGTCTATTCCGACGCCAGGATTCCTACAAGTACCCGTGCACATATCAAAGCTTTGACCATCGCTACCGTAACGTCCAAAATTTTTGAAATTTACACGAAATTATAACAATAAAATAAATTATAATTTTTCATAACCCAATCCAATACTCTTCATTTTTTTCTTTCAATTACTATGAAATTCATTTAATTATTTCTAAACAACGCATCATAAATAAATGTTCAATATTTCTATAATAATAGTTTATATAATGAAAATAGTAACAGCACTGCGCACGCATTACAAAGTTGTAAACTGAGTGATTCGGTAATAAAAATGACAGCGTGAATAAAAACTCAATTGTCCGTTTATTTGCAAGATTTAAAGATTTTTTGAAAGTGAGGAATTCATGAATTTGTGAAATAGATTTTCTTAGATCGTCTTTACGTTAGTGAATCGTCTAAGTCATTTTTACAATAAGGATAATGTCTTTGTTTACATTTTTAACAACGACACATAATTATAGAAATAGTCGATGAATTTATTTGCATTTTCATAAAACTTCTAGATACTATTGTGGGATACAACAGTAGACAAACCCAACATAACCAACACATGTAGAGTGCAGGCAAAACACATGTTAACTATTAACGAGACAATGGTTAGTAGATCATCGAGGTTAAAGAAAAACCCAAAAGCAAAGCACTAGCGTGTCAGGAAATAAAGTACAGTCAGTCGAGAGGAGCCCTTGGTACGGTAAAGAAGCAGCTGAGAATGTAAACGAGCCAAAACTAAAATAAACTATGGTTTTGCCATCACTCGTTGTTATTTTTCACCAACCCCTACATCAATAGCCCACAATCTGGGGGCTCGCCCTATTCGATAAAATAACAACAAGAGGTGGTCGACTTTTAACTTTGCTCACGTGTGAGGACTTGACTGTGTGTCTCCAGCTCTATGCCGAAAGGGTTTAACTTCGTGTTATGTCACTTTGTGTTATTGCTTCGTGCTATTCCTAATTGTGTTATTGCTTCGTGCTATTCCTAATTGACCATTGCTTTGTGCTGTTCCTGATCGTGTCATTGCTTTGTGCTATTCCTGATCGTGTTATTGCTTTGTGCTGTTCCTGATCGTGTCATTGCTGAGTGCTGTCCCGGATTTATGTAATTGCTGAGTGCTGTCCCAAATTTATGTAATTGCTGAGTGCTGTCCCGGATTTATATCATTGCTGAGTGCTATCTTGCTACGTGCTGGAAGAATTTTTTACTGTGTGTTCCTTTGATGAAATCAAAACCAGATAGAATTGCTTTATGCTACGATAGATTAACTATTAACCCTGTGTTTGTCGACTACTGGCACAATCACCGCGCGTGAATTGAGTGTTAATTATTTCACGAATTACCAAAGTGGAGGGCAACAAGGAGGAAAGTACTCACACACCAAACAGTGAGTCACTAAATCAATTGACTCTACAAAGAAGACGAGACCGTCTAAATCGCCCCTCGCGCCTACAGTCTTTGAGGAAGGTAAAAGCCACTATAATGTCTACTGAGCAATTGCTACAGCAAGAAAAAGGGCTGCGGGAAAACGCCGAAAGACAGGCAAAAGTATTGGCTACGGCAGTAGAACAGCTACGCCATCGCCTGAACGAACTCGAAAGGGTGAATGCAGACCAAGGAGCCGCACTAGTTCAGGAGCGGCAACGTGCAACTGCAGCGAAACTACAGCAGCTACGGATGATAGAAGAAGCTGAGGCGACGACCCTTGCAGGAATAGAGGCCCAACGACGAGCCGAGGGAATAACTCAGGAGCTCGAGCGTCATCATATGACCCAAGCAGAGGCAACTGCAACAGCTAGGCGAGCTGCTGAGGAAGCCGATGAAAAACAAGTAAGAGTCCAACTTACTCAGCTACCAGCCAAAGGAGAGAGTTCGGATACACGTTCATTAGCGTATGATGAGGAAGAGCGAATCAAAGTTGACGCAAATTCAACTGCAATTACAAATAGGCGTATATCTTTTTCATCTACACTTGATTTGCTGCCTAAGTATAATCCAGAAAGTTCAACGATTGCAATAAAGAAGTGGGTTGAGCGAGTCGAGAAGGACGCAATAATCTATGCATGGACCGCACAAGAACAATTTTTAGCAGCAAAGAGAGCGCTAGATGGTCCTGCTAGAAAGTGGATAGATTGCCAGAGCGGAATTCGTACGTGGCAAAGAATGAAAGACGGCCTTATAGAAGAGTATAAGCAACGGACGAGTGTATCAGACATTTACAAGAAGCTTGAAAACAAAAGAAAGAAAAAAGAGGAGTCAATTCTATCATACGTGCAGGATATGGAATTCCTAGGTGCACAAGGCGACATACCCTTTGATGAATTAAAAAAATACATTGTTACAGAAGTAACTGGAAATTTAGAAGCACGTGTAGTGTTGGCATCGGCAACAACGAGAAGATTGTTTCTATATATGTTAGAATCACATGAAAGTGAAGTGAGAGAGAGAGAGAGGAGCGAAGCAATCCATGGAGTAAAGGGAAAAAATGCTACAGATGCCATAGATTTGGCCACATTAGCGTAAATTGCCCTATAAATAAGGATGGCCAGAATAAGGAAAGTAGCGAGAAGAATAGTGAAAAAAGGAAAGTGGTAATCTGCTTTAATTGTAATCAACCAGGCCACATTTCTTCAAAGTGCCCACAATCGTCTAGAGACAAAGGAGGAAGTCAGAGAGGATCAAAGATTACAAGAGCCGTGATTGGTAATGGTAACAGAAGCCAGATCCAAGCAACATTCGGTAACAAAGTAGTAAACTGCTTAGTGGATAGTGGGGCGGACAGGAACATCATGTGCGAGGACATTTTCAAAAAAGTCAGTGAGGTGAATGGATGTCAGTTATCAAAAGACAATACAATCCTGCAGGGAGCGGGCGGCCCCCTCAAGGCAATAGGACGCGCAATCATGCCAATAGAGATCGACGGCGTATCGTATAATCTCGAATACCTGATCGTACCGAGCGACTGTGTTCCCCAGCAAGTACTTTTAGGTGACCCCTTGTTATATGTTGCTAAAATCACGCTGAAAAAAGATGGCCCAATATTCGAACCCCTGGTCGGAGAGGAATTCGTGTATCTCATTCAACAACAGGTAGAAGACAACATCGAGAGCGTCATCAGTGAGATACCGAAAGTGCACCAGAACACGGTAAGAAACATGATAAAGAACTACAACCCGACAGAGCCAATTAAGATGCCAGTAAGAATGAAAGTTACACTAAAAGAGACACGTCCAATAAAATGTAACCCGCATCGTTTATCACCCGGTGATGAGGTCGAAGTGAGGAAACAGAGCCATTCGATAGACGAATGGCTAGAAAAAGGAATTATCGAACAGCGTCAATCCGAATATGCTAGCCCAATAGTGGTCACGAGAAGAAAAAATGGCAGGGTGAGAGTTTGCATCAACTACAAACGCGTAAACGATGTCGTAGAAAAACAGCATCACCCACTACTAATAATAGAAGACCTAGTAGACTAGTGGACGGGTTCTTTCACGTAGAAGTGGAAGAAGAAAGCCGAAAATATCTAGCTTTTGTGACGCCATGGGAATAATATGTACCGAAGAAAGCACCATTCGGCTATTGCAACTCGCCGGTGGTTTTTCAAGAGTTTATAGCATCAATTTTTAATAAGCTCATTAGACAAGAGATAATGGTGCTCTACTTAGATGACATTTTTATAATGGCCGAAAACAATGATCAAGCAATCAAGCGGCTTCAACTAGTATTGGACACCGCGCAAAGAAACAGCTTCCAATTTAATTGGAGAAAATGTAGATTCTTTTGCAAAAAGGTAGAGTTTTTAGGGTATATCGTGGAAGACGGTAAAATCTCCCCATCCTCGGCAAAGGCGAAAGCACTAGCGAATTATGCACAACCAAAGACAACGAAGCAAGTGCAAATGTTCCTAGGACCGGCCGGATATTTCCACAAATTTATAAGAAACTACGCGAAGATAGGCAAGCCTCTCAGCGATCTAACACACAAGGACACAAAGTTCGTCTTCGGCGTCGCACAGGAGGAGGCGTTCATCATATTGAAGCGAGCACTCTCGAGCGCGCCAGTACTTCAGCTTTATGACAAGAATAGGAAAACCGAACTACATACAGACGCTTCACAGGACGGCTATGCCGCAGTACTACTACAAGAAGTCGAAGTTAATGGGAAAAAGGACATGTACCCTGTATACTTCATGAGCAGAAAAACAACTCCTGCTGAGCAGAAATATCATAGCTACGAACTCGAAGCGCTTGCAATCGTCAGAGCACTTGAGAAATTTAGGATATACTTGCAAGGAATCCACTTTAAAATTGTCACCGACTGTGCTGCATTTCAAATGACAATGAACAGCAAAGAGTTAAAGCCAAGGCTCGACAGATGGGCACTATGGATGGAAATGTTTGATTATGAAATAAAGCACAGGCCAGGGAACCAAATGCAACACATTGACGCCCTAAGTAGAAAAGATTGCGCGTTTGTAGTGAAGGATCCATTCATAGAGAGTATTGAAAGAGCACAAAGAAGAGACGAATACCTTGAAACAATTCGCGCACTATTGGAAAAAGGAGATTACAAAAATTACGCGTTAGAAAATGGGCTGATTATTGAAGTCATTGACGATAGCCGCAAACTAGTGGTCCCAAAAGGTATGCGCAATGAAATTATCAAGCGAGCCCATGAAGTAGGACATGTCTCAACAAAGAAAACTACAGAGTTACTGAAACAACAATACTCGATACGCAGTATGAAGAGACACGTGGAGAACGTTATCGATAACTGTCTTACCTACAAACTAGCCAGTCGGAAGCAGGGCAAAGGGGAAGGATTACTAAACCCAATACCTAAAGATGGCACACTCTTACATACGTTACACGTAGATCATATAGACCCTCTGCCTTCAACCAACAAAAAATACAGACATTTGCTTGTATTTGTAGACGCATTCACAAAATATACATGGATTTTCGCTACAAAATTCACGGGCACCGCGGAAGTACTCAATAAATTGAAAATCTTGCAACAGCATTTCGGCAATCCAAACCGTATAATTACAGATCGCGGATCAGCATTTACCTCTCTTGATTTCAAGGAACATTGCACTAAAGAAAGTATTCAACACTGCTTGATTACGACAGGTGTGCCAAGAGGTAACTGACAAGTGAAACGAGTGAATGCCATACTCGAGGCAACGTTTGCAAAAATTGCTATAGAAGAACCCAAAAAGTGGTATAAATTTCTACACCGAGCACAGCATGCTATCAACGGAACATACCAACGGTCCATCGGCACATCTCCATACCAACTACTCTTTTGAAGGAAAATGAAGATAGACAAGGATCAGCAACTAATGCAAATGTTGGAAGAGGCTCAATGCAAGGAATTTGACGGAAATAGAGAGCGCTTACGCGCATCGGCAACAGAACAAATCAGCAAAATACAAAAAGAAAACACGCGTAATTATAATAAAAAAAGGAGACAGGCTACAAAATATGAAATGGGAGACATTGTAGCAATTAAGCGAAGACAGCAGGGCCCAGGGCTGAAACTCGCAATTAAGTTTCTAGGCCCATACAAGATCACTGGAAAAATGATAAACGATAGATATACAGTAGAGAAAATCGGGGATGTTGAGGGTCCACACACCACAACAACAGCGGCAGATTTTATGAAGCCGTGGCAAGGATTTCACGAAGATCTGGATACGGACTATGACACACCCAGCGAAAACGAGGAGAATATAAAAAATAAATAAATAAATAAAATGGGCAAGCATAAATCGTCTGAGGGCAGACGTAATGTCAGGAAAAGCCGAGTGTGGGATACAACAGTAGACAAACCCAACATAACCAACACATGTAGAGTGCAGGCAAAACACATGCTAACCATTAACGAGAGACAATGGTTAGTAGATCATCGAGGTTAAGGAAAAATCCAAAAGCAAAGCACTAGCGTGTCAGGAAATAAACTACAGTCAGTCGAGAGGAGCCCTCGGTACGGTAAAAAAGCAGCTGAGAATGTAAACGAGCCAAAACTAAAATAAACTATGGTTTTGCCATTACTCGTTCTTATTTGTCACCAACCCCTACATCAATACCCCACACTATTTATTGTAATGTTTGTCAAATATACTTTAAATACAAGAAAGTGATAGAAATTGGAATTTAAATAACACTTTGAGATCTAGTATATACTAGTTTTACGTAACTATACCATATTGATATGTGCACGTGAGAGATTGCAGATAAATATAATGACTAAAGATACAGTATATGTAGTGTATAAATTGATTGAGTTGAACATGTCACATATGAAACTATATTATGTAGATTAT
Organism: Chouioia cunea; assembly: GCA_030064505.1. NCBI lineage: Eukaryota > Metazoa > Arthropoda > Insecta > Hymenoptera > Eulophidae > Chouioia > Chouioia cunea. Next base: position 21,536,218 of record JAOPFQ010000002.1, read on the forward strand.
TGAATCATACATTAATTATCGACTTGCATTTAAGTGTTCTGGCGTTGTAGATAAAATTTGCTGTAGTATGTAAAGTATGCTATAACTATCGGATGTGAGTAGTATAAAAGCTTTTTAATGGGACTTTCGATCTTTGGCCAGAGGCCGTCAATCGTGTCATCGTTGCGACAGGGCAATTTCCTCCGGCAAGCTAGATTCGAAGAGAGGAGAGTAAGACTCGCCGGTTATGATTATGAGAGAGAGAGAGAGAGAGAGAGAGAGAGAGAGAGAGAGAAGGAAAAAAGTAAAGGTGTTTTGACTTCGACTAGAATTTTTTAATGTCATTTTGTAGATGAAGACAGTTTCGGCTCTTGGTGGAGAAATTTTTAATTGTTCTCGGAGAAGACGAGGATATTATTAGACAGAGTGATAGTTAGTGTGACGACGAAGCAAAACAGCAGTTTTCAGGATTGCAATGGTACGCGAGTATGCACATATATTTTCTCTCCTTCTCCCTTTTGTGTAATCTATATATACCTCGGTTATCTTTGATGTTCGTTCATAAGTTTCCGGTTTACTTAAGGTGGAGCATTTGGACGTCACGCCCGTGATCACAAAATTATTGTTTGGGATACCGTTTATGATTCTATGATACCATCATTGTCACCCGGCTAGACGGCTAGAATTGTTTCGCAATAATACTTCGGTGCATTATTTTTACTTTTACCTACAAAAACAAGAAGATACTTATTAATGAAGTCTGTTTATGGTAATAGACTACTGACACAACAACTTCATTATTACTTTTATATAAAACCAAATTAATTCTATAATTTTAAACTGTTTAACTTTTTATATGTACAGCTATATATTATAATTTCATTGCCTCATACTATATAAGGTAACGATCTGGTGCTCATTGCTACAATTAAAATAACTTGACCAACCATCATCTATTAGGTGGCATGTATAATTTTACTAAATTTAATTGAAATTATTAACTTTATAATTATTGAATAGAAGAATTTTAATGAGATAACAACAAACAAGAATAATAATTATAATTTTTTGAAGAATACCATAAAAGACATACAAAAACAAAATTTAAACAATTCTCACATACTTTGATACACAATGAAATAAAATAACAATCACATGCTTGCAGTAGCATCTATTAACACTAATCATACCATAACGGGTCAAATGACCCATTTTGAACTTTTGCATTAATAATGCACGTATTATCTTATTAATTCTTTAAATTTAACCTACTGACTTGTTCTGACTAATTAAGTCTACTGTTCTTATACTATTTTTACAATTTTTTATTTTGTTTATTTTGAGTAATAACTGTTGTATACCGTTGTCTACCACATCGGGTCATTTGACCCGGAGAACATTTTTTTCGTTTTATAAGCTTATCAATACATATTGCTTATCTTATTGTATTCAGTAAACTGCTAATGTACGCAAAGACTGTTACGTAAAGTAGTTCAATCAAAATAGCTGACAATAATTCAAGAAAATATAAAAATTTTAGATTGAAACCAGATTTTTGTGTAAAAAAGGTAGCAAAAAAAGAAATTCTTAGATTTTTTCGTTTTGATAAAAAAAGTCAGCGGATCGAGCGTTTGAAAGCAGATAAATTTGCTATGGTATCCACGATTTGGAATATTTTCATTGAGAACAGCCAAAACTGTTACAAACCGGGCGGTAATATTACTATAGATGAATAGCTATTTCCGACTAAAGTACGATGTAGATTCACGCAATACATGCCTAACAAGCCGGATAAATTTGGAATCAAATTTTGGTTAGCATCGGACGTCGATAGCAAATACGTCATAAATGCATTTCCATATTTAGGAAAAGATGAAAATAAACCCTCTTCAGTACAACTCTCTGAATATGTTGTACTCAAGCTGATCGAGCCATTTACTGGTTGCGGAAGAACTGTGACCACAGACAACTTCTTCACAAGCAAATCCCTAGCCATACAACTTCTATCAAAAAGAACTACCCTTGTTGGAACCATTCGCTCAAACAAAAGGGAGCTACCACTAGTTGCAAAGCAAAAGAAAAATGACATGGCAAGATTTTCTTCGAAAATTTTTACTTCTGATAATTGTACTCTTACAATTTATAAAAGCAAGCCAAATAAAAAGGTACTTTTACTTAGTTCTAAACATAAATTTGTATCAATAGAAAATAATGATAAGCGTTTACCTGAAACTGTTTCATATTACAATAAAACCAAATTTGGTGTAGACATGACCGATCAAATGGCGAGAAAATTTACTACAAAGTCTAAGTCTTGCAGATGGTCACTCCAAGTTTTTTTCAATATCCTTGATTTAGCTGGTATAAATGCCTGGATTTTATACAAGCAAACGACAGGAGATAATATCTCGAGACAAGACTTTTTACTCAAGCTAGCAGTAGAACTTGCCGACGATTTTCGAGTTGCCCGTGAACAAACAAAAAAAAAGCAAATACTAAACAATCGTTGCCTAACCCTGTTACGGATTCTAATAAACGTAAGAGGTGTCAAATAGGATACTGCAAAGAAAATAAAACTAATAAAATTTGCTCCAATTGTAAAAAATTTGTTTGCGGGAAATGTGCGACGGAAACACTTATGTGTAAAAAATGTGATAAATAAAAACAACTTTTATTTTTTGCGTTTGAAATAGAAATTGTAAAAATACTATTTCATATAATTATAATACATATTTTATTATCATTATATTTTTATTTCCTTTCCAACATCCACATTTCATACATAAAAGTAGGAAACGTAAATTTAGGGTCATTTGACCCGCTATGGTAAACTAGGTATCTAAAAAGTGTTGATATGATTAGTGTTAAATGTACATTTTCTGCCGCGCTAACAGATAGAACTTTTAAAAACGCAGAAGTGGGCTAGAGCTATGACGAAGCTCAAGAATGAAGAATGATAGCAAAATAGAGGAACGAGGTTCAATTAATAGAGCTGGTTGAGGTGCAACGCGAATTTTTAAATACAGGGGAGAAGAGGGAAAACTTACCTTATTTATAAGGGAAAGTTCCCTCAGCCGCGTTAAATTCTACGGAATCCTCAATAAAGAAAAACGATTAAGGAAAAAGTAAAAGGCGCGAAATGGCTGAACGTGCGCCAGGTAATTGGTGACCTTGAGGGGTCAAGGAAAGGTAAATAGGCAAGGCGTTAAATGAACAACGCACGGTTACAAAAAAAAAAATTTTTAAATAAATAAGAGAGAAAAAGAAAAACGAATAAGACGCAAACAAAATCAAAATAGAAAAAAAACTAAATGTCGTCGACAGTTATTTGAATTTAAATATAATGGTCGTCGCCAGGCTCCGGCTGTACAGCCAGAAGAAAACCAAGCGAGACCCAAAACATGCAACAACAAAATAAAAAATAAAAATAAATATAAAAATGTACAAAGGGAGAGAGAAGGTAAAATTACAATGGCACTCACCGGCTCAGCTGTCCTCCACTTCACAAAAAAAAATAAATCACTGAGCTCACACTTCTAAAACCCAAGCAAAAATAAAAACCCAAAACAAAACTAAACTGCTCTCTCGCTCAAGACAAACTATGCCGAAGAGTGCCATTCATCTTTCTCTTCCCTCTCCGCGCCGAATATTCATAACAAATTTTTCGAGGTCACCGACCTCGGAGTAAGGTACCCTAATCTTTTGCTACGACTGCCGACGTGCTCAGGCCAACGGTCAGGAGCTCCATCACAAATAGACAAATGCAAAATAATAAAGAACCATCGCCAAATGCAGTAAACAGTAGTACGATGCGCTATATGTCGATTCATATGCCTCCGCAAAAACAGCTTTGATAACAGCCTGAAAAATAAATCTTAGCAAACAAATCAGATAATATTTATAATCATCTTTTTTAATATTCATTATAAAAAAATGATACTGATAAACTTTTTTTTTAGAATAATCGACTGCGAAAATAACGAATCTTATTAAACATTGAGAATACAACGTAAGATCAACAGCAATAACAACCTCAACGACAACAGAAAAAGCCACAGCAGCAACAGCAGCAAAGACAGGAATTAGATGATAAAAAAAATTATTAAATGAATTCTATAAAAATATAAATAAAAAAAAAT